>JAOCZM010000027.1:0-742784 GCA_026122235.1 Vinca minor
AAAGCGTATTACCTTCCAAGAGTTCGCCTTGTTTTGGTGATCCTTTCTGAAATAGGTTAAACAAGGATCTTGGAATAATCTTGAAAATCTAATCCTAATCAAGAAAAAGAAGATACTTTTAAAGTTGTCTTTTTATGTTGGGAAAAGAAGAAGATTCTTTTCTTTCTTTTTCTTGACTTACCCGCTTTTCTTGGATGAAACTTATCAAGGATTCAGGCTTGAAGGCTTTTCAATTCTTGATCTTGGATATAATAACACGACAAACAAGAAGAAAATGGGTGAACGATTACCAATTCTTGCGGCGAGTCTTGAAACAACTTTGAATCAAGAAGTTTTGCTTTTGGCTTGTTCACTAAATGAGTCTCTCGGCTGAATTTTACTGTCTTGGACCTAAATATTTCTCTCTTTTTTTTATCACTTTCAAGCAAACAATAAAATTTTTCAAGAAAGTGGAAATGGTACACCAAGAAAGAGATAAACCTTTTGCTCACGATAACAAGCTGATGAAGGAACCTTGATAACTTGTATCAAGATTCAACAGCGAAAGGGTTGAAAGCGGATCTTTCTCTTCCTTGTAATCGAGTTTACAAGGTAACATAATCAACGCAACTCCAGAAGGTCGATTATCAATGGGGTCAGAAACACCACAACAAGCGAAACTACCTTGTTGATAAAGTAACTCAAAGAATGAGTGAAGTTCTACATAGAAGTTCTATTCACAAGTTACTAAGGAATAACCTTAAGAAATATAATATATCAACTCTGAATAATACTTGGCGAATTCCCTCTTAAATAGAGCGGAATTTCGGTTCCAAAGGAACCCACAAGGAAGAATCATAATTAAGTTAGAATTCTCCCATCCTAGAATAGTATAATTGAACCACTACCTAAACACTTGGACAACATGTCCTTTATTATAGCCTTATCTAGACAATGGCGCCTAAAAGATAATTAAAGTAAAAACTATAAGGCTGAAATTCTAATTAAAGTCTAGAATAGACTTTAATTTACAAGTTTCCTAAAATGCCCTTTAACAGTTTTCCTTCGATTGTTTACCTTGCCTTCAAATGTGATTAAGTGGATTTGATCTTTGTGTCTTGCATTCTTTGAAGGCCTATTTGTCCCATTGATCTTTAGATTAATTACTTTAAGCACTTGGAACAAAGGCTTTCTTTGGGGACTTGGATTTGGAATGCATGAGTTAAGAACTTGGTAATTTGGATGAATGACCTCTTTTAACTTCGTGGATGATCCCTCATCATTCCCTCATTCTTGAAAGTTTTCCTTATCACCCCCTTTCCCCTTGTGAAGGATTACGTCTCGAATCTTCAAAGTCGTGGAATGGAAGTTTAAGATCACTCTTGTCTTTCAACACATCATTTGGCATGCTTTCTATCTTGGTCTCGGCTTCATACTTTCCTTCTTGACTTTCCCAATTTTTCACCATCTTGTGTTATCCCTATATCATTGTTTGGGCGAGTCCATATCAAGATGGTCTTGTTTGTAGCACTTGGAACATTCCGTTGGCATTGAAGATGAACAATTTGTCTCCCTCTTTGAAGATGAATCCTTGGCTGTTTGGGAGAATTTTGGTTGTTCAACAAGAGTCTTTTTGTTGATCAATCTATCCACTCGCTCTATTATTTCATGGAGTTCATCCATGTTGTCTCCCAAGTTGAAGATGGAATGGCGGCTGGTTGGATTTCTTTTAATTGAGGTGTGGTTGTTTCATCTTGCGCATGAATTGTTGTGTTGATTCCATAAAAAGCGTATTACCTTCCAAGAGTTCGCCTTGTTTTGATGATCCTTCACGAAATAGGTTAAACAAAGGATCTTTGGAATAATCTTGAAAATCCTAATCCTAATCAAGAAAAAGAAGATACTTTTAAAGGTGTCTTTTTTATGTTTAGGAAAAGAAGAAGATTCTTTTCTTTCTTTTTCTTGACTTACCCCCTTTTCTTGGATGAAACTTATCAAGGATTCGAGGCTTGAAGGCTTTTCAATTCTTGATCTTGGATATAATAACACGACAAACAAGAAGAAAATGGGTGAGCGATTACCAATTCTTGCGGCGAGTCTTGAAACAACTTTGAATCAAGAAGTTTGCTTTTGGCTTGTTCACTAAAGCGAGTCTCTCGGCTGAATTTTACTGTCTTGGACCTAAATATTTCTCTATTTTTTTTTATCACTTTCAAGCAAACAATAAAATTTTCAAGAAAGTGGAAAAGGTACACCAAGAAAGAGATAAACCTTTTGCTCTGATACCAACTGATGAAGGAACCTTGATAACTTGTATCAAGATTCAACAACGAAAGGGTTGAAACGGATCTTTCTCTTCCTTGTAATCAGTTTACAAGGGAATATAATCAACGCAACTCCAAGAAGGTCGATTATCAATGGGGGCCGAAACACCACAACAAGCGAAACTACCTTGTTGATACAGTAACTCAAAGAATGAATGAAGTTCTACATAGAAGTTCAATTCACAAGTTACTAAGGAATAACCTTAAGAAATATAATATATCAACTACTGAATAATACTTGGCGAATTCCCTCTTAAATAGAGTGGAATTTCGGTTCCAAAGAACCCACAAGGAAGAATCATAATTAAGTTAGAATTCTCCTATCCTAGAATAGTACAATTGAACCACTACCTAAACACTTGGACAACATGTCCTTTATTATAGCCTTATCTAGATAATGGCGCCTAAAAGATAATTAAAGTAAAAACTACAAGGCTGAAATTCTAATTAAAGTCTAGAATAGACTTTAATTTACAAGTTTCCTAAAATGCCCTTTAACCGTTTTCCTTCCAATTGTTTATCTTGCCTACAAATGTGATTAAGTGGATTTGATCTTCGTGTCTTGCATTCTTTGAAGGCTTATTCGTCCCATTGATCTTTAGATTAATCACTTTAAGCACTTGGAACAAAGCCTTTCTTTGGGGACTTGGATTTGGAATGCATGAGTTAAGAACTTGGTAATTTGGATGAATGACCTCTTTTAACTTCGTGGATGATCCCTCATCATTCCCTCATTCTTGAAAGTTTTCCTTATCACCCCTTTCCCCTTGTGAAGGATTCGTCCTCGAATCTTCAAAGTCGTGGAATGGAAGTTTAAGATCACTCTTGTCTTTCAACACATCATTTGGCATGCTTTCTATCTTGGTCTCGGCTTCATACTTTCCTTCTTGACTTTCCCAATTTTTCACCATCTTGTGTTATCCCTATATCATTGTTTGGGCAGTCCATATCAAGATGGTCTTGTTTGTGGCACTTGGAACATTCCGTTGGCATTGAAGATGAACAATTTGTCTCCCTCTTTGAAGATGAATCCTTGGCTGTTTGGGAGAATTTTGGTTGTTCAACAAGAGTCTTTTTGTTGATCAATCTATCCACTCGCTCTATTATTTCATGGAGTTCATCCATATTTGTCTCCCAAGTTGAAGATGGAATGGCGGCTGGTTGGATTTCTTTTAATTGAGGTGTGGTTGTTTCATCTTGCGCATGAATTGTTGTGTTGATTCCATAAAAAGCGTATTACCTTCCAAGAGTTCGCCTTGTTTTGATGATCCTTCACGAAATAGGTTAAACAAAGGATCTTTGGAATAATCTTGAAAATCCTAATCCTAATCAAGAAAAGAAGATACTTTTAAAGGTGTCTTTTTTATGTTTAGGAAAAGAAGAAGATTCTTTTCTTTCTTTTTCTTGACTTACCCCCTTTTCTTGGATGAAACTTATCAAGGATTCGGGCTTGAAGGCTTTTCAATTCTTGATCTTGGATATAATAACACGACAAACAAGAAGAAAATGGGTGAGCGATTACCAATTCTTGCGGCGAGTCTTGAAACAACTTTGAATCAAGAAGTTTGCTTTTGGCTTGTTCACTAAAGCGAGTCTCTCGGCTGAATTTTTACTGTCTTGGACCTAAATATTTCTCTCTTTTTTTTTATCACTTTCAAGCAAACAATAAAATTTTCAAGAAAGTGGAAATGGTACACCAAGAAAGAGATAAACCTTTTGCTCTGATAACAACTGATGAAGGAACCTTGATAACTTGTATCAAGATTCAACAACGAAAGGGTTGAAACGGATCTTTCTCTTCCTTGTAATCGGTTTACAAGGTAACATAATCAACGCAACTCCAAGAAGGTCGATTATCAATGGGGTCCGAAACACCACAACAAGCGAAACTACCTTGTTGATAAAGTAACTCAAAGAATGAGTGAAGTTCTACATAGAAGTTCTATTCACAAGTTACTAAGGAATAACCTTAAGAAATATAATATATCAACTACTGAATAATACTTGGCGAATTCCCTCTTAAATAGAGCGGAATTTCGGTTCCAAAGAACCCACAAGGAAGAATCATAATTAAGTTAGAATTCTCCTATCCTAGAATAGTATAATTGAACCACTACCTAAACACTTGGACAACATGTCCTTTATTATAGCCTTATCTAGACAATGGCGCCTAAAAGATAATTAAAGTAAAAACTATAAGGCTGAAATTCTAATTAAAGTCTAGAATAGACTTTAATTTACAAGTTTCCTAAAATGCCCTTTAACAGTTTTCCTTCCAATTGTTTACCTTGCCTTCAAATGTGATTAAGTGGATTTGATCTTTGTGTCTTGCATTCTTTGAAGGCCTATTTGTCCCATTGATCTTTAGATTAATTACTTTAAGCACTTGGAACAAAGGCTTTCTTTGGGGACTTGGATTTGGAATGCATGAGTTAAGAACTTGGTAATTTGGATGAATGACCTCTTTTAACTTCGTGGATGATCCCTCATCATTCCCTCATTCTTGAAAGTTTTCCTTATCACCCCTTTCCCCTTGTGAAGGATTACGTCCTCGAATCTTCAAAGTCGTGGAATGGAAGTTTAAGATCACTCTTGTCTTTCAACACATCATTTGGCATGCTTTCTATCTTGGTCTCGGCTTCATACTTTCCTTCTTGACTTTCCCAATTTTTCACCATCTTGTGTTATCCCTATATCATTGTTTGGGCAGTCCATATCAAGATGGTCTTGTTTGTGGCACTTGGAACATTCCGTTGGCATTGAAGATGAACAATTTGTCTCCCTCTTTGAAGATGAATCCTTGGCTGTTTGGGAGAATTTTGGTTGTTCAACAAGAGTCTTTTTGTTGATCAATCTATCCACTCGCTCTATTATTTCATGGAGTTCATCCATATTTGTCTCCCAAGTTGAAGATGGAATGGCGGCTGGTTGGATTTCTTTTAATTGAGGTGTGGTTGTTTCATCTTGCGCATGAATTGTTGTGTTGATTCCATAAAAAAGCGTATTACCTTCCAAGAGTTCGCCTTGTTTTGATGATCCCTTCACGAAATAGGTTAAACAAAGGATCTTTGGAATAATCTTGAAAATCCTAATCCTAATCAAGAAAAGAAGATACTTTTAAAGGTGTCTTTTTTTATGTTTAGGAAAAGAAGAAGATTCTTTTCTTTCTTTTTCTTGACTTACCCCCTTTTCTTGGATGAAACTTATCAAGGATTCAGGCTTGAAGGCTTTTCAATTCTTGATCTTGGATTTAATAACACGACAAACAAGAAGAAAATGGGTGAACGATTACCAATTCTTGCGACGAGTCTTGAAACAACTTTGAATCAAGAAGTTTGCTTTTGGCTTGTTCACTAAATAGTCTCTCGGCTGAATTTTCTGTCATGGACCTAAATATTTCTTTTTTTTTTTTTATCACTTTCAAGCAAACAATAAAATTTTCAAGAAAGTGGAAAAGGTACACCAAGAAAGAGATAAACCTTTTGCTCTGATAACAACTGATGAAGGAACCTTGATAACTTGTATCAAGATTCAACAACGAAAGGGTTGAAACGGATCTTTCTCTTCCTTGTAATCGGTTTACAAGGTAACATAATCAACGCAACTCCAAGAAGGTCGATTATCAATGGGGTCCGAAACACCACAACAAGCGAAACTACCTTGTTGATAAAGTAACTCAAAGAATGAATGAAGTTCTACATAGAAGTTCAATTCACAAGTTACTAAGGAATAACCTTAAGAAATATAATATATCAACTCTAAATAATACTTGGCCGAATTCCCTCTTAAATAGAGCGGAATTTCGGTTCCAAAAGAACCCACAAGGAAGAATCATAATTAAGTTAGAATTCTCCTATCCTAGAATTGCATAATTGAACCACTACCGAAACACTTGGACAACATGTCCTTTATTATAGCCTTATCTAGATAATGGCGCCTAAAATATAATTAAAGTAAATACTATAAGGCTGAAATTCTAATTAAAGTCTAGAATAGACTTTAATTTACAAGTTTCCTAAAATGCCCTTTAACAGTTTTCCTTCCAATTGTTTATCTTGCCTTCAAATGTGATTAAGTGGATTTGATCTTCGTGTCTTGCATTCTTTGAAGGCCTATTTGTCCCATTGATCTTTAGATTAATTACTTTAAGCACTTGGAACAAAGGCTTTCTTTGGGGACTTGGATTTGGAATGCATGAGTTAAGAACTTGGTAATTTGGATGAATGACCTCTTTTAACTTCGTGGATGATCCCTCATCATTCCCTCATTCTTGAAAGTTTTCCTTATCACCCCTTTCCCCTTGTGAAGGATTAGTCCTCGAATCTTCAAAGTCGTGGAATGGAAGTTTAAGATCACTCTTGTCTTTCAACACATCATTTGGCATGCTTTCTATCTTGGTCTCGGCTTCATACTTTCCTTCTTGACTTTCCCAATTTTTCACCATCTTGTGTTATCACTATATCATTGTTTGGGCAGTCCATATCAAGATGGTCTTGTTTGTGGCACTTGGAACATTCCGTTGGCATTGAAGATGAACAATTTGTCTCCCTCTTTGAAGATGAATCCTTGGCTGTTTGGGAGAATTTTGGTTGTTCAACAAGAGTCTTTTTGTTGATCAATTTATCCACTCGCTCTATTATTTCATGGAGTTCATCCATATTTGTCTCCCAAGTTGAAGATGGAATGGCGGCTGGTTGGATTTCTTTTAATTGAGGTGTGGTTGTTTCATCTTGCGCATGAATTGTTGTGTTGATTCCATAAAAAGCGTATTACCTTCCAAGAGTTCGCCTTGTTTTGATGATCCTTCACGAAATAGGTTAAACAAAGGATGCTGGAATAATCTTGAAAATCCTAATCCTAATCAAGAAAAGAAGATACTTTTAAAGGTGTCTTTTTATGTTTAGGAAAAGAAGAAGATTCTTTTCTTTCTTTTTCTTGACTTACCCCTTTTCTTGGATGAAACTTATCAAGGATTCAGGCTTGAAGGCTTTTCAATTCTTGATCTTGGATTTAATAACACGACAAACAAGAAGAAAATGGGTGAACGATTACCAGTTCTTGCGACGAGTCTTGAAACTACTTTGAATCAAGAAGTTTGCTTTTGGCTTGTTCACTAAGCAGTCTCTCGGCTGAATTTTTACGTCTTGGACCTAAATATTTCTATTTTTTTTTTATCACTTTCAAGCAAACAATAAAATTTTCAAGAAAGTGGAGAAGGTACACCAAGAAAGAGATAAACCTTTTGCTCTGATAACAACTGATGAAGGAACCTTGATAACTTGTATCAAGATTCAACAACGAAAGGGTTGAAACGGATCTTTCTCTTCCTTGTAATCGGTTTACAAGGTAACATAATCAACGCAACTCCAAGAAGGTCGATTATCAATGGGGTCCGAAACACCACAACAAGCGAAACTACCTTGTTGATAAAGTAACTCAAAGAATGAGTGAAGTTCTACATAGAAGTTAAATTCACAAGTTACTAAGGAATAACCTTAAGAAATATAATATATCAACTACTGAATAATACTTGGCGAATTCCCTCTTAAATAGAGCGGAATTTCGGTTCCAAAGAACCCACAAGGAAGAATCATAATTAAGTTAGAATTCTCCTATCCTAGAATAGTATAATTGAACCACTACCTAAACACTTGGACAACATGTCCTTTATTATAGCCTTATCTAGACAATGGCGCCTAAAAGATAATTAAAGTAAAAACTATAAGGCTGAAATTCTAATTAAAGTCTAGAATAGACTTTAATTTACAAGTTTCCTAAAATGCCCTTTAACAGTTTTCCTTCCAATTGTTTACCTTGCCTTCAAATGTGATTAAGTGGATTTGATCTTTGTGTCTTGCATTCTTTGAAGGCCTATTTGTCCCATTGATCTTTAGATTAATTACTTTAAGCACTTGGAACAAAGGCTTTCTTTGGGGACTTGGATTTGGAATGCATGAGTTAAGAACTTGGTAATTTGGATGAATGACCTCTTTTAACTTCGTGGATGATCCCTCATCATTCCCTCATTCTTGAAAGTTTTCCTTATCACCCCTTTCCCCTTGTGAAGGATTCGTCCTCGAATCTTCAAAGTCGTGGAATGGAAGTTTAAGATCACTCTTGTCTTTCAACACATCATTTGGCATGCTTTCTATCTTGGTCTCGGCTTCATACTTTCCTTCTTGACTTTCCCAATTTTTCACCATCTTGTGTTATCACTATATCATTGTTTGGGCAGTCCATATCAAGATGGTCTTGTTTGTGGCACTTGGAACATTCCGTTGGCATTGAAGATGAACAATTTGTCTCCCTCTTTGAAGATGAATCCTTGGCTGTTTGGGAGAATTTTGGTTGTTCAACAAGAGTCTTTTTGTTGATCAATTTATCCACTCGCTCTATTATTTCATGGAGTTCATCCATATTTGTCTCCCAAGTTGAAGATGGAATGGCGGCTGGTTGGATTTCTTTTAATTGAGGTGTGGTTGTTTCATCTTGCGCATGAATTGTTGTGTTGATTCCATAAAAAAGCGTATTACCTTCCAAGAGTTCGCCTTGTTTTGATGATCCCTTCACGAAATAGGTTAAACAAAGGATCTTTGGAATAATCTTGAAAATCCTAATCCTAATCAAGAAAAGAAGATACTTTTAAAGGTGTCTTTTTTATGTTTAGGAAAAGAAGAAGATTCTTTTCTTTCTTTTTCTTGACTTACCCCCTTTTCTTGGATGAAACTTATCAAGGATTCGGGCTTGAAGGCTTTTCAATTCTTGATCTTGGATATAATAACACGACAAACAAGAAGAAAATGGGTGAGCGATTACCAATTCTTGCGGCGAGTCTTGAAACAACTTTGAATCAAGAAGTTTGCTTTTGGCTTGTTCACTAAGCAGTCTCTCGGCTGAATTTTTACTGTCTTGGACCTAAATATTTCTGTCTTTTTTTTTATCACTTTCAAGCAAACAATAAAATTTTCAAGAAAGTGGAAATGGTACACCAAGAAAGAGATAAACCTTTTGCTCTGATAACAACTGATGAAGGAACCTTGATAACTTGTATCAAGATTCAACAACGAAAGGGTTGAAACGGATCTTTCTCTTCCTTGTAATCGGTTTACAAGGTAACATAATCAACGCAACTCCAAGAAGGTCGATTATCAATGGGGTCCGAAACACCACAACAAGCGAAACTACCTTGTTGATAAAGTAACTCAAAGAATGAGTGAAGTTCTACATAGAAGTTCTATTCACAAGTTACTAAGGAATAACCTTAAGAAATATAATATATCAACTACTGAATAATACTTGGCGAATTCCCTCTTAAATAGAGCGGAATTTCGGTTCCAAAGAACCCACAAGGAAGAATCATAATTAAGTTAGAATTCTCCTATCCTAGAATAGTATAATTGAACCACTACCTAAACACTTGGACAACATGTCCTTTATTATAGCCTTATCTAGACAATGGCGCCTAAAAGATAATTAAAGTAAAAACTATAAGGCTGAAATTCTAATTAAAGTCTAGAATAGACTTTAATTTACAAGTTTCCTAAAATGCCCTTTAACAGTTTTCCTTCCAATTGTTTACCTTGCCTTCAAATGTGATTAAGTGGATTTGATCTTTGTGTCTTGCATTCTTTGAAGGCCTATTTGTCCCATTGATCTTTAGATTAATTACTTTAAGCACTTGGAACAAAGGCTTTCTTTGGGGACTTGGATTTGGAATGCATGAGTTAAGAACTTGGTAATTTGGATGAATGACCTCTTTTAACTTCGTGGATGATCCCTCATCATTCCCTCATTCTTGAAAGTTTTCCTTATCACCCCTTTCCCCTTGTGAAGGATTCGTCCTCGAATCTTCAAAGTCGTGGAATGGAAGTTTAAGATCACTCTTGTCTTTCAACACATCATTTGGCATGCTTTCTATCTTGGTCTCGGCTTCATACTTTCCTTCTTGACTTTCCCAATTTTTCACCATCTTGTGTTATCACTATATCATTGTTTGGGCAGTCCATATCAAGATGGTCTTGTTTGTGGCACTTGGAACATTCCGTTGGCATTGAAGATGAACAATTTGTCTCCCTCTTTGAAGATGAATCCTTGGCTGTTTGGGAGAATTTTGGTTGTTCAACAAGAGTCTTTTTGTTGATCAATTTATCCACTCGCTCTATTATTTCATGGAGTTCATCCATATTTGTCTCCCAAGTTGAAGATGGAATGGCGGCTGGTTGGATTTCTTTTAATTGAGGTGTGGTTGTTTCATCTTGCGCATGAATTGTTGTGTTGATTCCATAAAAAAGCGTATTACCTTCCAAGAGTTCGCCTTGTTTTGATGATCCTTCACGAAATAGGTTAAACAAAGGATCTTTGGAATAATCTTGAAAATCCTAATCCTAATCAAGAAAAGAAGATACTTTTAAAGGTGTCTTTTTTTATGTTTAGGAAAAGAAGAAGATTCTTTTCTTTCTTTTTCTTGACTTACCCCCTTTTCTTGGATGAAACTTATCAAGGATTCGGGCTTGAAGGCTTTTCAATTCTTGATCTTGGATATAATAACACGACAAACAAGAAGAAAATGGGTGAGCGATTACCAATTCTTGCGGCGAGTCTTGAAACAACTTTGAATCAAGAAGTTTGCTTTTGGCTTGTTCACTAAAGCAGTCTCTCGGCTGAATTTTTACTGTCTTGGACCTAAATATTTCTCTCTTTTTTTTTATCACTTTCAAGCAAACAATAAAATTTTCAAGAAAGTGGAAATGGTACACCAAGAAAGAGATAAACCTTTTGCTCTGATAACAACTGATGAAGGAACCTTGATAACTTGTATCAAGATTCAACAACGAAAGGGTTGAAACGGATCTTTCTCTTCCTTGTAATCGGTTTACAAGGTAACATAATCAACGCAACTCCAAGAAGGTCGATTATCAATGGGGTCCGAAACACCACAACAAAGCGAAACTACCTTGTTGATAAAGTAACTCAAAGAATGAGTGAAGTTCTACATAGAAGTTCTATTCACAAGTTACTAAGGAATAACCTTAAGAAATATAATATATCAACTCACGAATAATACTTGGCGAATTCCCTCTTAAATAGAGCGGAATTTCGGTTCCAAAGAACCCACAAGGAAGAATCATAATTAAGTTAGAATTCTCCTATCCTAGAATAGTATAATTGAACCACTACCTAAACACTTGGACAACATGTCCTTTATTATAATAGCCTTATCTAGATAATGGCGCCTAAAAGATAATTAAAGTAAAAACTATAAGGCTGAAATTCTAATTAAAGTCTAGAATAGACTTTAATTTACAAGTTTCCTAAAATGCCCTTTAACCGTTTTCCTTCCAATTGTTTACCTTGCCTTCAAATGTGATTAAGTGGATTTGATCTTTGTGCCTTGCATTCTTTGAAGGCCTATTTGTCCCATTGATCTTTAGATTAATTACTTTAAGCACTTGGAACAAAGGCTTTCTTTGGGGACTTGGATTTGGAATGCATGAGTTAAGAACTTGGTAATTTGGATGAATGACCTCTTTTAACTTCGTGGATGATCCCTCATCATTCCCTCATTCTTGAAAGTTTTCCTTATCACCCCTTTCCCCTTGTAAAGGATTCGTCCTCGAATCTTCAAAGTCGTGGAATGGAAGTTTAAGATCACTCTTGTCTTTCAACACATCATTTGGCATGCTTTCTATCTTGGTCTCGGCTTCATACTTTCCTTCTTGACTTTCCCAATTTTTCACCATCTTGTGTTATCCCTATATCATTGTTTGGGCAGTCCATATCAAGATGGTCTTGTTTGTGGCACTTGGAACATTCCGTTGGCATTGAAGATGAACAATTTGTCTCCCTCTTTGAAGATGAATCCTTGGCTGTTTGGGAGAATTTTGGTTGTTCAACAAGAGTCTTTTTGTTGATCAATCTATCCACTCGCTCTATTATTTCATGGAGTTCATCCATATTTGTCTCCCAAGTTGAAGATGGAATGGCGGCTGGTTGGATTTCTTTTAATTGAGGTGTGGTTGTTTCATCTTGCGCATGAATTGTTGTGTTGATTCCATAAAAAAGCGTATTACCTTCCAAGAGTTCGCCTTGTTTTGATGATCCCTTCACGAAATAGGTTAAACAAAGGATCTTTGGAATAATCTTGAAAATCCTAATCCTAATCAAGAAAAGAAGATACTTTTAAAGGTGTCTTTTTATGTTTAGGAAAAGAAGAAGATTCTTTTCTTTCTTTTTCTTGACTTACCCCTTTTCTTGGATGAAACTTATCAAGGATTCAGGCTTGAAGGCTTTTCAATTCTTGATCTTGGATATAATAACACGACAAACAAGAAGAAAATGGGTGAACGATTACCAATTCTTGCGACGAGTCTTGAAACTGCTTTGAATCAAGAAGTTTGCTTTTGGCTTGTTCACTAAATAGTCTCTCGGCTGAATTTTCTGTCATGGACCTAAATATTTCTTTTTTTTTTTTTATCACTTTCAAGCAAACAATAAAATTTTCAAGAAAGTGGAAATGGTACACCAAGAAAGAGATAAACCTTTTGCTCTGATACCAACTGATGAAGGAACCTTGATAACTTGTATCAAGATTCAACAAGGAAAGGGTTGAAACGGGTCTTTCTCTTCCATGTAATCTGTTTACAAGGGAATATAATCAACGCAACTCCAAGAAGGTCGATTATCAATGGGGGCGAAACACCACAACAAAGCGAAACTACCGTGTTGATAAAGTAACTCAAAGAATGAGTGAAGTTCTACATAGAAGTTCTATTCACAAGTTACTAAGGAATAACCTTAAGAAATATAATATATCAACTCACGAATAATACTTGGCGAATTCCCTCTTAAATAGAGCGGAATTTCGGTTCCAAAGAACCCACAAGGAAGAATCATAATTAAGTTAGAATTCTCCTATCCTAGAATAGTATAATTGAACCACTACCTAAACACTTGGACAACATGTCCTTTATTATAGCCTTATCTAGACAATGGCGCCTAAAAGATAATTAAAGTAAAAACTATAAGGCTGAAATTCTAATTAAAGTCTAGAATAGACTTTAATTTACAAGTTTCCTAAAATGCCCTTTAACAGTTTTCCTTCCAATTGTTTATCTTGCCTTCAAATGTGATTAAGTGGATTTGATCTTTGTGTCTTGCATTCTTTGAAGGCCTATTTGTCCCATTGATCTTTAGATTAATTACTTTAAGCACTTGGAACAAAGGCTTTCTTTGGGGACTTGGATTTGGAATGCATGAGTTAAGAACTTGGTAATTTGGATGAATGACCTCTTTTAACTTCGTGGATGATCCCTCATCATTCCCTCATTCTTGAAAGTTTTCCTTATCACCCCTTTCCCCTTGTGAAGGATTCGTCCTCGAATCTTCAAAGTCGTGGAATGGAAGTTTAAGATCACTCTTGTCTTTCAACACATCATTTGGCATGCTTTCTATCTTGGTCTCGGCTTCATACTTTCCTTCTTGACTTTCCCAATTTTTCACCATCTTGTGTTATCCCTATATCATTGTTTGGGCAGTCCATATCAAGATGGTCTTGTTTGTGGCACTTGGAACATTCCGTTGGCATTGAAGATGAACAATTTGTCTCCCTCTTTGAAGATGAATCCTTGGCTGTTTGGGAGAATTTTGGTTGTTCAACAAGAGTCTTTTTGTTGATCAATCTATCCACTCGCTCTATTATTTCATGGAGTTCATCCATATTTGTCTCCCAAGTTGAAGATGGAATGGCGGCTGGTTGGATTTCTTTTAATTGAGGTGTGGTTGTTTCATCTTGCGCATGAATTGTTGTGTTGATTCCATAAAAAAGCGTATTACCTTCCAAGAGTTCGCCTTGTTTTGATGATCCCTTCACGAAATAGGTTAAACAAAGGATCTTTGGAATAATCTTGAAAATCCTAATCCTAATCAAGAAAACAAGATACTTTTAAAGGTGTCTTTTTATGTTTAGGAAAAGAAGAAGATTCTTTTCTTTCTTTTTCTTGACTTACCCCTTTTCTTGGATGAAACTTATCAAGGATTCAGGCTTGAAGGCTTTTCAATTCTTGATCTTGGATATAATAACCACGACAAACAAGAAGAAAATGGGTGAGCGATTACCAATTCTTGCGGCGAGTCTTGAAACAACTTTGAATCAAGAAGTTTGCTTTTGGCTTGTTCACTAAAGCAGTCTCTCGGCTGAATTTTTACTGTCTTGGACCTAAATATTTCTCTTTTTTTTTTTATCACTTTCAAGCAAACAATAAAATTTTCAAGAAAGTGGAAATGGTACACCAAGAAAGAGATAAACCTTTTGCTCTGATAACAACTGATGAAGGAACCTTGATAACTTGTATCAAGATTCAACAACGAAAGGGTTGAAACGGATCTTTCTCTTCCTTGTAATCGGTTTACAAGGTAACATAATCAACGCAACTCCAAGAAGGTCGATTATCAATGGGGTCCGAAACACCACAACAAGCGAAACTACCTTGTTGATAAAGTAACTCAAAGAATGAGTGAAGTTCTACATAGAAGTTCTATTCACAAGTTACTAAGGAATAACCTTAAGAAATATAATATATCAACTACTGAATAATACTTGGCGAATTCCCTCTTAAATAGAGCGGAATTTCGGTTCCAAGGAACCCACAAGGAAGAATCATAATTAAGTTAGAATTCTCCTATCCTAGAATAGTATAATTGAACCACTACCTAAACACTTGGACAACATGTCCTTTATTATAATAGCCTTATCTAGATAATGGCGCCTAAAAGATAATTAAAGTAAAAACTATAAGGCTGAAATTCTAATTAAAGTCTAGAATAGACTTTAATTTACAAGTTTCCTAAAATGCCCTTTAACAGTTTTCCTTCCAATTGTTTACCTTGCCTTCAAATGTGATTAAGTGGATTTGATCTTTGTGTCTTGCATTCTTTGAAGGCCTATTTGTCCCATTGATCTTTAGATTAATTACTTTAAGCACTTGGAACAAAGGCTTTCTTTGGGGACTTGGATTTGGAATGCATGAGTTAAGAACTTGGTAATTTGGATGAATGACCTCTTTTAACTTCGTGGATGATCCCTCATCATTCCCTCATTCTTGAAAGTTTTCCTTATCACCCCCTTTCCCCCTTGTGAAGGATTCGTCCTCGAATCTTCAAAGTCGTGGAATGGAAGTTTAAGATCACTCTTGTCTTTCAACACATCATTTGGCATGCTTTCTATCTTGGTCTCGGCTTCATACTTTCCTTCTTGACTTTCCCAATTTTTCACCATCTTGTGTTATCACTATATCATTGTTTGGGCGAGTCCATATCAAGATGGTCTTGTTTGTGGCACTTGGAACATTCCGTTGGCATTGAAGATGAACAATTTGTCTCCCTCTTTGAAGATGAATCCTTGGCTGTTTGGGAGAATTTTGGTTGTTCAACAAGAGTCTTTTTGTTGATCAATTTATCCACTCGCTCTATTATTTCATGGAGTTCATCCATATTTGTCTCCCAAGTTGAAGATGGAATGGCGGCTGGTTGGATTTCTTTTAATTGAGGTGTGGTTGTTTCATCTTGCGCATGAATTGTTGTGTTGATTCCATAAAAAAGCGTATTACCTTCCAAGAGTTCGCCTTGTTTTGATGATCCTTCACGAAATAGGTTAAACAAAGGATCTTTGGAATAATCTTGAAAATCCTAATCCTAATCAAGAAAAGAAGATACTTTTAAAGGTGTCTTTTTTATGTTTAGGAAAAGAAGAAGATTCTTTTCTTTCTTTTTCTTGACTTACCCCCTTTTCTTGGATGAAACTTATCAAGGATTCGAGGCTTGAAGGCTTTTCAATTCTTGATCTTGGATATAATAACACGACAAACAAGAAGAAAATGGGTGAGCGATTACCAATTCTTGCGGCGAGTCTTGAAACAACTTTGAATCAAGAAGTTTGCTTTTGGCTTGTTCACTAAAGCAGTCTCTCGGCTGAATTTTACTGTCTTGGACCTAAATATTTCTCTCTTTTTTTTTATCACTTTCAAGCAAACAATAAAATTTTCAAGAAAGTGGAAATGGTACACCAAGAAAGAGATAAACCTTTTGCTCACGATAACAAGCGATGAAGGAACCTTGATAACTTGTATCAAGATTCAACAACGAAAGGGTTGAAACGGATCTTTCTCTTCCTTGTAATCGAGTTTACAAGGTAACATAATCAACGCAACTCCAAGAAGGTCGATTATCAATGGGGTCAGAAACACCACAACAAAGCGAAACTACCTTGTTGATAAAGTAACTCAAAGAATGAGTGAAGTTCTACATAGAAGTTCTATTCACAAGTTACTAAGGAATAACCTTAAGAAATATAATATATCAACTCACGAATAATACTTGGCGAATTCCCTCTTAAATAGAGCGGAATTTCGGTTCCAAAGAACCCACAAGGAAGAATCATAATTAAGTTAGAATTCTCCTATCCTAGAATAGTATAATTGAACCACTACCTAAACACTTGGACAACATGTCCTTTATTATAGCCTTATCTAGACAATGGCGCCTAAAAGATAATTAAAGTAAAAACTATAAGGCTGAAATTCTAATTAAAGTCTAGAATAGACTTTAATTTACAAGTTTCCTAAAATGCCCTTTAACCGTTTTCCTTCCAATTGTTTACCTTGCCTTCAAATGTGATTAAGTGGATTTGATCTTTGTGTCTTGCATTCTTTGAAGGCTTATTTGTCCCATTGATCTTTAGATTAGTTACTTTAAGCACTTGGAACAAAGGCTTTCTTTGGGGACTTGGATTTGGAATGCATGAGTTAAGAACTGGGTAATTTGGATGAATGACCTCTTTTAACTTCGTGGATGATCCCTCCTCATTCCCTCATTCTTGAAAATTTTCCTTATCACCCCCTTCCCCTTGTAAAGGATTCGTCCTCGAATCTCCAAAGTCGTGGAATGGAAGTTTAAGATCACTCTTGTCTTTCAACACATCATTTGGCATGCTTTCTATCTTGGTCTCGGCTTCATACTTTCCTTCTTGACTTTCCCAATTTTTCACCATCTTGTGTTATCACTATATCATTGTTTGGGCAGTCCATATCAAGATGGTCTTGTTTGTGGCACTTGGAACATTCCGTTGGCATTGAAGATGAACAATTTCTCTCCCTCTTTGAAGATGAATCCTTGGCTGTTTGGGAGAATTTTGGTTGTTCAACAAGAGTCTTTTTGTTGATCAATTTATCCACTCGCTCTATTATTTCATGGAGTTCATCCATATTTGTCTCCCAAGTTGAAGATGGAATGGCGCCTGGTTGGATTTCTTTTAATTGAGGTGTGGTTGTTTCATCTTGCGCATGAATTGTTGTGTTGATTCCATAAAAAGCGTATTACCTTCCAAGAGTTCGCCTTGTTTTGATGATCCCTTCACGAAATAGGTTAAACAAAGGATCTTTGGAATAATCTTGAAAATCCTAATCCTAATCAAGAAAAGAAGATACTTTTAAAGGTGTCTTTTTTATGTTTAGGAAAAGAAGAAGATTCTTTTCTTTCTTTTTCTTGACTTACCCCCTTTTCTTGGATGAAACTTATCAAGGATTCGAGGCTTGAAGGCTTTTCAATTCTTGATCTTGGATATAATAACCACGACAAACAAGAAGAAAATGGGTGAGCGATTACCAATTCTTGCGGCGAGTCTTGAAACAACTTTGAATCAAGAAGTTTGCTTTTGGCTTGTTCACTAAAGCGAGTCTCTCGGCTGAATTTTACGTCTTGGACCTAAATATTTCTCTCTTTTTTTTTATCACTTTCAAGCAAACAATAAAATTTTCAAGAAAGTGGAAATGGTACACCAAGAAAGAGATAAACCTTTTGCTCACGATAACAAGCTGATGAAGGAACCTTGATAACTTGTATCAAGATTCAACAACGAAAGGGTTGAAACGGATCTTTCTCTTCCTTGTAATCGGTTTACAAGGTAACATAATCAACGCAACTCCAAGAAGGTCGATTATCAATGGGGTCCGAAACACCACAACAATCGAAACTACCTTGTTGATAAAGTAACTCAAAGAATGAGTGAAGTTCTACATAGAAGTTCTATTCACAAGTTACTAAGGAATAAACTTAAGAAATATAATATATCAACTCTAAATAATACCTGGCCGAATTCCCTCTTAAATAGAGTGGAATTTCGGTTCCAAAGAACCCACAAGGAAGAATCATAATTAAGTTAGAATTCTCCTATCCTAGAATAGTACAATTGAACCACTACCTAAACACTTGGACAACATGTCCTTTATTATAGCCTTATCTAGATAATGGCGCCTAAAATATAATTAAAGTAAATACTATAAGGCTGAAATTCTAATTAAAGTCTAGAATAGACATTAATTTACAAGTTTCCTTAAATGCCCTTTAACCGTTTTCCTTGCCTTCAAATGTGATTAAGTGGATTTGATCTTTGTGTCTTGCATTCTTTGAAGGCTTATTTGTCCCATTGATCTTTAGATTAATTACTTTAAGCACTTGGAACAAAGGCTTTCTTTGGGGACTTGGATTTGGAATGCATGAGTTAAGAACTGGGTAATTTGGATGAATGACCTCTTTTAACTTCGTGGATGATCCCTCCTCATTCCCTCATTCTTGAAAATTTTCCTTATCACCCCCTTCCCCTTGTAAAGGATTCGTCCTCGAATCTCCAAAGTCGTGGAATGGAAGTTTAAGATCACTCTTGTCTTTCAACACATCATTTGGCATGCTTTCTATCTTGGTCTCGGCTTCATACTTTCCTTCTTGACTTTCCCAATTTTTCACCATCTTGTGTTATCACTATATCATTGTTTGGGCAGTCCATATCAAGATGGTCTTGTTTGTGGCACTTGGAACATTCCGTTGGCATTGAAGATGAACAATTTGTCTCCCTCTTTGAAGATGAATCCTTGGCTGTTTGGGAGAATTTTGGTTGTTCAACAAGAGTCTTTTTGTTGATCAATTTATCCACTCGCTCTATTATTTCATGGAGTTCATCCATATTTGTCTCCCAAGTTGAAGATGGAATGGCGGCTGGTTGGATTTCTTTTAATTGAGGTGTGGTTGTTTCATCTTGCGCATGAATTGTTGTGTTGATTCCATAAAAAAGCGTATTACCTTCCAAGAGTTCGCCTTGTTTTGATGATCCCTTCACGAAATAGGTTAAACAAAGGATCTTTGGAATAATCTTGAAAATCCTAATCCTAATCAAGAAAAGAAGATACTTTTAAAGGTGTCTTTTTTTATGTTTAGGAAAAGAAGAAGATTCTTTTCTTTCTTTTTCTTGACTTACCCCCTTTTCTTGGATGAAACTTATCAAGGATTCGAGGCTTGAAGGCTTTTCAATTCTTGATCTTGGATATAATAACCACGACAAACAAGAAGAAAATGGGTGAGCGATTACCAATTCTTGCGGCGAGTCTTGAAACAACTTTGAATCAAGAAGTTTGCTTTTGGCTTGTTCACTAAAGCGAGTCTCTCGGCTGAATTTTACTGTCTTGGACCTAAATATTTCTCTCTTTAATTTTTTATCACTTTCAAGCAAACAATAAAATTTTCAAGAAAGTGGAAAAGGTACACCGAGAAAGAGATAAACCTTTTTCTCTTATACCAACTCATGAAGGAACCTTGATAACTTGTATCAAGATTCAACAAGGAAAGGGTTGAAACGGATCTTTCTCTTCCTTGTAATCGAGTTTACAAGGTAACATAATCAACGCAACTCCAAGAAGGTCGATTATCAATGGGGTCAGAAACACCACAACAAGAGAAACTACCTTGTTGATACAGTAACTCAAAAGAATGAATGAAGTTCTACATAGAAGTTCAATTCACAAGTTACTAAGGAATAACCTTAAGAAATATAATATATCAACTCTAAATAATACCTGGCCGAATTCCCTCTTAAATAGAGTGGAATTTCGGTTCCAAAGAACCCACAAGGAAGAATCATAATTAAGTTAGAATTCTCCTATCCTAGAATAGTACAATTGAACCACTACCTAAACACTTGGACAACATGTCCTTTATTATAGCCTTATCTAGACAATGGCGCCTAAAAGATAATTAAAGTAAAAACTATAAGGCTGAAATTCTAATTAAAGTCTAGAATAGACTTGAATTTACAAGTTTCCTAAAATGCCCTTTAACCGTTTTCCTTCCAATTGTTTACCTTGCCTTCAAATGTGATTAAGTGGATTTGATCTTTGTGTCTTGCATTCTTTGAAGGCTTATTTGTCCCATTGATCTTTAGATTAGTTACTTTAAGCACTTGGAACAAAGGCTTTCTTTGGGGACTTGGATTTGGAATGCATGAGTTAAGAACTGGGTAATTTGGATGAATGACCTCTTTTAACTTCGTGGATGATCCCTCCTCATTCCCTCATTCTTGAAACTTTTCCTTATCACCCCCTTCCCCTTGTAAAGGATTCGTCCTCGAATCTCCAAAGTCGTGGAATGGAAGTTTAAGATCACTCTTGTCTTTCAACACATCATTTGGCATGCTTCCTATCTTGGTCTCGGCTTCATACTTTCCTTCTTGACTTTCCCAATTTTTCACCATCTTGTGTTATCACTATATCATTGTTTGGGCAGTCCATATCAAGATGGTCTTGTTTGTGGCACTTGGAACATTCCGTTGGCATTGAAGATGAACAATTTGTCTCCCTCTTTGAAGATGAATCCTTGGCTGTTTGGGAGAATTTTGGTTGTTCAACAAGAGTCTTTTTGTTGATCAATTTATCCACTCGCTCTATTATTTCATGGAGTTCATCCATATTTGTCTCCCAAGTTGAAGATGGAATGGCGGCTGGTTGGATTTCTTTTAATTGAGGTGTGGTCGTTTCATCTTGCGCATGAATTGTTGTGTTGATTCCATAAAAAGCGTATTACCTTCCAAGAGTTCGCCTTGTTTTGATGATCCCTTCACGAAATAGGTTAAACAAAGGATCTTTGGAATAATCTTGAAAATCCTAATCCTAATCAAGAAAAGAAGATACTTTTAAAGGTGTCTTTTTTATGTTTAGGAAAAGAAGAAGATTCTTTTCTTTCTTTTTCTTGACTTACCCCTTTTCTTGGATGAAACTTATCAAGGATTCGAGGCTTGAAGGCTTTTCAATTCTTGATCTTGGATATAATAACCACGACAAACAAGAAGAAAATGGGTGAGCGATTACCAATTCTTGCGGCGAGTCTTGAAACAACTTTGAATCAAGAAGTTTGCTTTTGGCTTGTTCACTAAACGAGTCTCTCGGCTGAATTTTACTGTCTTGGACCTAAATATTTCTCTCTTTTTTTTTATCACTTTCAAGCAAACAATAAAATTTTTCAAGAAAGTGGAAATGGTACACCAAGAAAGAGATAAACCTTTTGCTCACGATAACAAGCTGATGAAGGAACCTTGATAACTTGTATCAAGATTCAACAACGAAAGGGTTGAAAGCGGATCTTTCTCTTCCTTGTAATCGAGTTTACAAGGTAACATAATCAACGCAACTCCAAGAAGGTCGATTATCAATGGGGTCCGAAACACCACAACAAGCGAAACTACCTTGTTGATAAAGTAACTCAAAGAATGAGTGAAGTTCTACATAGAAGTTCTATTCACAAGTTACTAAGGAATAACCTTAAGAAATATAATATATCAACTCTAAATAATACCTGGCCGAATTCCCTCTTAAATAGAGTGGAATTTCGGTTCCAAAGAACCCACAAGGAAGAATCATAATTAAGTTAGAATTCTCCTATCCTAGAATAGTACAATTGAACCACTACCTAAACACTTGGACAACATGTCCTTTATTATAGCCTTATCTAGACAATGGCGCCTAAAAGATAATTAAAGTAAAAACTATAAGGCTGAAATTCTAATTAAAGTCTAGAATAGACTTTAATTTACAAGTTTCCTAAAATGCCCTTTAACCGTTTTCCTTCCAATTGTTTACCTTGCCTTCAAATGTGATTAAGTGGATTTGATCTTTGTGTCTTGCATTCTTTGAAGGCCTATTTGTCCCATTGATCTTTAGATTAATTACTTTAAGCACTTGGAACAAAGGCTTTCTTTGGGGACTTGGATTTGGAATGCATGAGTTAAGAACTTGGTAATTTGGATGAATGACCTCTTTTAACTTCGTGGATGATCCCTCATCATTCCCTCATTCTTGAAAGTTTTCCTTATCACCCCCTTTCCCCCTTGTGAAGGATTAGTCCTCGAATCTTCAAAGTCGTGGAATGGAAGTTTAAGATCACTCTTGTCTTTCAACACATCATTTGGCATGCTTTCTATCTTGGTCTCGGCTTCATACTTTCCTTCTTGACTTTCCCAATTTTTCACCATCTTGTGTTATCCCTATATCATTGTTTGGGCAGTCCATATCAAGATGGTCTTGTTTGTGGCACTTGGAACATTCAGTTGGCATTGAAGATGAACAATTTGTCTCCCTCTTTGAAGATGAATCCTTGGCTGTTTGGGAGAATTTTGGTTGTTCAACAAGAGTCTTTTTGTTGATCAATCTATCCACTCGCTCTATTATTTCATGGAGTTCATCCATATTTGTCTCCCAAGTTGAAGATGGAATGGCGGCTGGTTGGATTTCTTTTAATTGAGGTGTGGTCGTTTCATCTTGCGCATGAATTGTTGTGTTGATTCCATAAAAAGCGTATTACCTTCCAAGAGTTCGCCTTGTTTTGATGACCCTTCACGAAATAGGTTAAACAAAGGATCTTTGGAATAATCTTGAAAATCCTAATCCTAATCAAGAAAAGAAGACACTTTTAAAGGTGTCTTTTTTATGTTTAGGAAAAGAAGAAGATTCTTTTCTTTCTTTTTCTTGACTTACCCCTTTTCTTGGATGAAACTTATCAAGGATTCGAGGCTTGAAGGCTTTTCAATTCTTGATCTTGGATATAATAACCACGACAAACAAGAAGAAAATGGGTGAGCGATTACCAATTCTTGCGGCGAGTCTTGAAACAACTTTGAATCAAGAAGTTTGCTTTTGGCTTGTTCACTAAACGAGTCTCTCGGCTGAATTTTACTGTCTTGGACCTAAATATTTCTCTCTTTTTTTTTATCACTTTCAAGCAAACAATAAAATTTTCAAGAAAGTGGAAATGGTACACCAAGAAAGAGATAAACCTTTTGCTCACGATAACAAGCTGATGAAGGAACCTTGATAACTTGTATCAAGATTCAACAACGAAAGGGTTGAAAGCGGATCTTTCTCTTCCTTGTAATCGGTTTACAAGGTAACATAATCAACGCAACTCCAAGAAGGTCGATTATCAATGGGGTCCGAAACACCACAACAAGCGAAACTACCTTGTTGATAAAGTAACTCAAAGAATGAGTGAAGTTCTACATAGAAGTTCTATTCACAAGTTACTAAGGAATAACCTTAAGAAATATAATATATCAACTCACGAATAATACTTGGCGAATTCCCTCTTAAATAGAGCGGAATTTCGGTTCCAAGGAACCCACAAGGAAGAATCATAATTAAGTTAGAATTCTCCTATCCTAGAATAGTATAATTGAACCACTACCTAAACACTTGGACAACATGTCCTTTATTATAGCCTTATCTAGACAATGGCGCCTAAAAGATAATTAAAGTAAAAACTATAAGGCTGAAATTCTAATTAAAGTCTAGAATAGACTTTAATTTACAAGTTTCCTAAAATGCCCTTTAACCGTTTTCCTTCCAATTGTTTACCTTGCCTTCAAATGTGATTAAGTGGATTTGATCTTTGTGTCTTGCATTCTTTGAAGGCCTATTTGTCCCATTGATCTTTAGATTAATTACTTTAAGCACTTGGAACAAAGGCTTTCTTTGGGGACTTGGATTTGGAATGCATGAGTTAAGAACTTGGTAATTTGGATGAATGACCTCTTTTAACTTCGTGGATGATCCCTCATCATTCCCTCATTCTTGAAAGTTTTCCTTATCACCCCCTTTCCCCTTGTGAAGGATTAGTCCTCGAATCTTCAAAGTCGTGGAATGGAAGTTTAAGATCACTCTTGTCTTTCAACACATCATTTGGCATGCTTTCTATCTTGGTCTCGGCTTCATACTTTCCTTCTTGACTTTCCCAATTTTTCACCATCTTGTGTTATCCCTATATCATTGTTTGGGCAGTCCATATCAAGATGGTCTTGTTTGTGGCACTTGGAACATTCCGTTGGCATTGAAGATGAACAATTTGTCTCCCTCTTTGAAGATGAATCCTTGGCTGTTTGGGAGAATTTTGGTTGTTCAACAAGAGTCTTTTTGTTGATCAATCTATCCACTCGCTCTATTATTTCATGGAGTTCATCCATATTTGTCTCCCAAGTTGAAGATGGAATGGCGGCTGGTTGGATTTCTTTTAATTGAGGTGTGGTCGTTTCATCTTGCGCATGAATTGTTGTGTTGATTCCATAAAAGCGTATTACCTTCCAAGAGTTCGCCTTGTTTTGATGACCCTTCACGAAATAGGTTAAACAAAGGATCTTTGGAATAATCTTGAAAATCCTAATCCTAATCAAGAAAAGAAGACACTTTTAAAGGTGTCTTTTTTATGTTTAGGAAAAGAAGAAGATTCTTTTCTTTCTTTTTCTTGACTTACCCCTTTTCTTGGATGAAACTTATCAAGGATTCGAGGCTTGAAGGCTTTTCAATTCTTGATCTTGGATATAATAACCACGACAAACAAGAAGAAAATGGGTGAGCGATTACCAATTCTTGCGGCGAGTCTTGAAACAACTTTGAATCAAGAAGTTTGCTTTTGGCTTGTTCACTAAACGAGTCTCTCGGCTGAATTTTACTGTCTTGGACCTAAATATTTCTCTCTTTTTTTTTATCACTTTCAAGCAAACAATAAAATTTTCAAGAAAGTGGAAATGGTACACCAAGAAAGAGATAAACCTTTTGCTCGATAACAAGCTGATGAAGGAACCTTGATAACTTGTATCAAGATTCAACAACGAAAGGGTTGAAAGCGGATCTTTCTCTTCCTTGTAATCGGTTTACAAGGTAACATAATCAACGCAACTCCAAGAAGGTCGATTATCAATGGGGTCCGAAACACCACAACAATCGAAACTACCTTGTTGATAAAGTAACTCAAAGAATGAGTGAAGTTCTACATAGAAGTTCTATTCACAAGTTACTAAGGAATAACCTTAAGAAATATAATATATCAACTCTAAATAATACTTGGCCGAATTCCCTCTTAAATAGAGTGGAATTTCGGTTCCAAGGAACCCACAAGGAAGAATCATAATTAAGTTAGAATTCTCCTATCCTAGAATAGTATAATTGAACCACTACCTAAACACTTGGACAACATGTCCTTTATTATAGCCTTATCTAGACAATGGCGCCTAAAAGATAATTAAAGTAAAAACTATAAGGCTGAAATTCTAATTAAAGTCTAGAATAGACTTTAATTTACAAGTTTCCTAAAATGCCCTTTAACCGTTTTCCTTCCAATTGTTTACCTTGCCTTCAAATGTGATTAAGTGGATTTGATCTTTGTGTCTTGCATTCTTTGAAGGCCTATTTGTCCCATTGATCTTTAGATTAATTACTTTAAGCACTTGGAACAAAGGCTTTCTTTGGGGACTTGGATTTGGAATGCATGAGTTAAGAACTTGGTAATTTGGATGAATGACCTCTTTTAACTTCGTGGATGATCCCTCATCATTCCCTCATTCTTGAAAGTTTTCCTTATCACCCCCTTTCCCCTTGTGAAGGATTAGTCCTCGAATCTTCAAAGTCGTGGAATGGAAGTTTAAGATCACTCTTGTCTTTCAACACATCATTTGGCATGCTTTCTATCTTGGTCTCGGCTTCATACTTTCCTTCTTGACTTTCCCAATTTTTCACCATCTTGTGTTATCCCTATATCATTGTTTGGGCGAGTCCATATCAAGATGGTCTTGTTTGTGGCACTTGGAACATTCCGTTGGCATTGAAGATGAACAATTTGTCTCCCTCTTTGAAGATGAATCCTTGGCTGTTTGGGAGAATTTTGGTTGTTCAACAAGAGTCTTTTTGTTGATCAATCTATCCACTCGCTCTATTATTTCATGGAGTTCATCCATATTTGTCTCCCAAGTTGAAGATGGAATGGCGGCTGGTTGGATTTCTTTTAATTGAGGTGTGGTCGTTTCATCTTGCGCATGAATTGTTGTGTTGATTCCATAAAAAGCGTATTACCTTCCAAGAGTTCGCCTTGTTTTGATGACCCTTCACGAAATAGGTTAAACAAAGGATGCTGGAATAATCTTGAAAATCCTAATCCTAATCAAGAAAAGAAGACACTTTTAAAGGTGTCTTTTTTATGTTTAGGAAAAGAAGAAGATTCTTTTCTTTCTTTTTCTTGACTTACCCCTTTTCTTGGATGAAACTTATCAAGGATTCAGGCTTGAAGGCTTTTCAATTCTTGATCTTGGATATAATAACACGACAAACAAGAAGAAAATGGGTGAACGATTACCAATTCTTGCGACGAGTCTTGAAACAACTTTGAATCAAGAAGTTTGCTTTTGGCTTGTTCACTAAACAGTCTCTCGGCTGAATTTTCTGTCTTGGACCTAAATATTTCTCTCTTTTTTTTTATCACTTTCAAGCAAACAATAAAATTTTCAAGAAAGTGGAAATGGTACACCAAGAAAGAGATAAACCTTTTGCTCTGATAACAACTGATGAAGGAACCTTGATAACTTGTATCAAGATTCAACAACGAAAGGGTTGAAACGGGTCTTTCTCTTCCTTGTAATCTGTTTACAAGGGAATATAATCAACGCAACTCCAAGAAGGTCGATTATCAATGGGGGCGAAACACCACAACAAGCGAAACTACCGTGTTGATACAGTAACTCAAAGAATGAATGAAGTTCTACATAGAAGTTCAATTCACAAGTTACTAAGGAATAACCTTAAGAAATATAATATATCAACTCTAAATAATACTTGGCCGAATTCCCTCTTAAATAGAGTGGAATTTCGGTTCCAAGGAACCCACAAGGAAGAATCATAATTAAGTTAGAATTCTCCTATCCTAGAATAGTATAATTGAACCACTACCTAAACACTTGGACAACATGTCCTTTATTATAGCCTTATCTAGACAATGGCGCCTAAAAGATAATTAAAGTAAATACTACAAGGCTGAAATTCTAATTAAAGTCTAGAATAGACTTTAATTTACAAGTTTCCTAAAATGCCCTTTAACCGTTTTCCTTCCAATTGTTTATCTTGCCTTCAAATGTGATTAAGTGGATTTGATCTTCGTGTCTTGCATTCTTTGAAGGCCTATTTGTCCCATTGATCTTTAGATTAATTACTTTAAGCACTTGGAACAAAGGCTTTCTTTGGGGACTTGGATTTGGAATGCATGAGTTAAGAACTTGGTAATTTGGATGAATGACCTCTTTTAACTTCGTGGATGATCCCTCATCATTCCCTCATTCTTGAAAGTTTTCCTTATCACCCCTTTCCCCTTGTGAAGGATTCGTCCTCGAATCTTCAAAGTCGTGGAATGGAAGTTTAAGATCACTCTTGTCTTTCAACACATCATTTGGCATGCTTTCTATCTTGGTCTCGGCTTCATACTTTCCTTCTTGACTTTCCCAATTTTTCACCATCTTGTGTTATCCCTATATCATTGTTTGGGCAGTCCATATCAAGATGGTCTTGTTTGTGGCACTTGGAACATTCCGTTGGCATTGAAGATGAACAATTTGTCTCCCTCTTTGAAGATGAATCCTTGGCTGTTTGGGAGAATTTTGGTTGTTCAACAAGAGTCTTTTTGTTGATCAATCTATCCACTCGCTCTATTATTTCATGGAGTTCATCCATATTTGTCTCCCAAGTTGAAGATGGAATGGCGGCTGGTTGGATTTCTTTTAATTGAGGTGTGGTCGTTTCATCTTGCGCATGAATTGTTGTGTTGATTCCATAAAAAGCGTATTACCTTCCAAGAGTTCGCCTTGTTTTGATGACCCTTCACGAAATAGGTTAAACAAAGGATGCTGGAATAATCTTGAAAATCCTAATCCTAATCAAGAAAAGAAGACACTTTTAAAGGTGTCTTTTTTATGTTTAGGAAAAGAAGAAGATTCTTTTCTTTCTTTTTCTTGACTTACCCCTTTTCTTGGATGAAACTTATCAAGGATTCAGGCTTGAAGGCTTTTCAATTCTTGATCTTGGATATAATAACACGACAAACAAGAAGAAAATGGGTGAACGATTACCAATTCTTGCGACGAGTCTTGAAACAACTTTGAATCAAGAAGTTTGCTTTTGGCTTGTTCACTAAACAGTCTCTCGGCTGAATTTTCTGTCTTGGACCTAAATATTTCTCTCTTTTTTTTTATCACTTTCAAGCAAACAATAAAATTTTCAAGAAAGTGGAAATGGTACACCAAGAAAGAGATAAACCTTTTGCTCTGATAACAACTGATGAAGGAACCTTGATAACTTGTATCAAGATTCAACAACGAAAGGGTTGAAACGGATCTTTCTCTTCCTTGTAATCAGTTTACAAGGTAACATAATCAACGCAACTCCAAGAAGGTCGATTATCAATGGGGTCCGAAACACCACAACAAGCGAAACTACCTTGTTGATAAAGTAACTCAAAGAATGAGTGAAGTTCTACATAGAAGTTCTATTCACAAGTTACTAAGGAATAACCTTAAGAAATATAATATATCAACTCTGAATAATACTTGGCCGAATTCCCTCTTAAATAGATTGGAATTTCGGTTCCAAGGAACCCACAAGGAAGAATCATAATTAAGTTAGAATTCTCCTATCCTAGAATAGTATAATTGAACCACTACCTAAACACTTGGACAACATGTCCTTTATTATAATAGCCTTATCTAGATAATGGCGCCTAAAAGATAATTAAAGTAAAAACTATAAGGCTGAAATTCTAATTAAAGTCTAGAATAGACTTTAATTTACAAGTTTCCTAAAATGCCCTTTAACCGTTTTCCTTCCAATTGTTTACCTTGCCTTCAAATGTGATTAAGTGGATTTGATCTTTGTGTCTTGCATTCTTTGAAGGCCTATTTGTCCCGTTGATCTTTAGATTAATTACTTTAAGCACTTGGAACAAAGGCTTTCTTTGGGGACTTGGATTTGGAATGCATGAGTTAAGAACTTGGTAATTTGGATGAATGACCTCTTTTAACTTCGTGGATGATCCCTCATCATTCCCTCATTCTTGAAAGTTTTCCTTATCACCCCTTTCCCCTTGTGAAGGATTCGTCCTCGAATCTTCAAAGTCGTGGAATGGAAGTTTAAGATCACTCTTGTCTTTCAACACATCATTTGGCATGCTTTCTATCTTGGTCTCGGCTTCATACTTTCCTTCTTGACTTTCCCAATTTTTCACCATCTTGTGTTATCCCTATATCATTGTTTGGGCAGTCCATATCAAGATGGTCTTGTTTGTGGCACTTGGAACATTCCGTTGGCATTGAAGATGAACAATTTGTCTCCCTCTTTGAAGATGAATCCTTGGCTGTTTGGGAGAATTTTGGTTGTTCAACAAGAGTCTTTTTGTTGATCAATCTATCCACTCGCTCTATTATTTCATGGAGTTCATCCATATTTGTCTCCCAAGTTGAAGATGGAATGGCGGCTGGTTGGATTTCTTTTAATTGAGGTGTGGTTGTTTCATCTTGCGCATGAATTGTTGTGTTGATTCCATAAAAAGCGTATTACCTTCCAAGAGTTCGCCTTGTTTTGATGATCCTTCACGAAATAGGTTAAACAAAGGATGCTGGAATAATCTTGAAAATCCTAATCCTAATCAAGAAAAGAAGATACTTTTAAAGGTGTCTTTTTTATGTTTAGGAAAAGAAGAAGATTCTTTTCTTTCTTTTTCTTGACTTACCCCTTTTCTTGGATGAAACTTATCAAGGATTCAGGCTTGAAGGCTTTTCAATTCTTGATCTTGGATATAATAACACGACAAACAAGAAGAAAATGGGTGAACGATTACCAATTCTTGCGACGAGTCTTGAAACAACTTTGAATCAAGAAGTTTGCTTTTGGCTTGTTCACTAAACAGTCTCTCGGCTGAATTTTCTGTCTTGGACCTAAATATTTCTCTCTTTTTTTTTATCACTTTCAAGCAAACAATAAAATTTTCAAGAAAGTGGAAATGGTACACCAAGAAAGAGATAAACCTTTTGCTCTGATAACAACTGATGAAGGAACCTTGATAACTTGTATCAAGATTCAACAACGAAAGGGTTGAAACGGATCTTTCTCTTCCTTGTAATCAGTTTACAAGGTAACATAATCAACGCAACTCCAAGAAGGTCGATTATCAATGGGGTCCGAAACACCACAACAAGCGAAACTACCTTGTTGATAAAGTAACTCAAAGAATGAGTGAAGTTCTACATAGAAGTTCTATTCACAAGTTACTAAGGAATAACCTTAAGAAATATAATATATCAACTCTGAATAATACTTGGCCGAATTCCCTCTTAAATAGAGCGGAATTTCGGTTCCAAGGAACCCACAAGGAAGAATCATAATTAAGTTAGAATTCTCCTATCCTAGAATAGTATAATTGAACCACTACCTAAACACTTGGACAACATGTCCTTTATTATAGCCTTATCTAGACAATGGCGCCTAAAAGATAATTAAAGTAAAAACTATAAGGCTGAAATTCTAATTAAAGTCTAGAATAGACTTTAATTTACAAGTTTCCTAAAATGCCCTTTAACCGTTTTCCTTCCAATTGTTTACCTTGCCTTCAAATGTGATTAAGTGGATTTGATCTTTGTGTCTTGCATTCTTTGAAGGCCTATTTGTCCCGTTGATCTTTAGATTAATTACTTTAAGCACTTGGAACAAAGGCTTTCTTTGGGGACTTGGATTTGGAATGCATGAGTTAAGAACTTGGTAATTTGGATGAATGACCTCTTTTAACTTCGTGGATGATCCCTCATCATTCCCTCATTCTTGAAAGTTTTCCTTATCACCCCTTTCCCCTTGTGAAGGATTCGTCCTCGAATCTTCAAAGTCGTGGAATGGAAGTTTAAGATCACTCTTGTCTTTCAACACATCATTTGGCATGCTTTCTATCTTGGTCTCGGCTTCATACTTTCCTTCTTGACTTTCCCAATTTTTCACCATCTTGTGTTATCCCTATATCATTGTTTGGGCAGTCCCATATCAAGATGGTCTTGTTTGTGGCACTTGGAACATTCCGTTGGCATTGAAGATGAACAATTTGTCTCCCTCTTTGAAGATGAATCCTTGGCTGTTTGGGGAGAATTTTGGTTGTTCAACAAGAGTCTTTTTGTTGATCAATCTATCCACTCGCTCTATTATTTCATGGAGTTCATCCATATTTGTCTCCCAAGTTGAAGATGGAATGGCGGCTGGTTGGATTTCTTTTAATTGAGGTGTGGTCGTTTCATCTTGCGCATGAATTGTTGTGTTGATTCCATAAAAAGCGTATTACCTTCCAAGAGTTCGCCTTTGTTTTGATGATCCCTTCACGAAATAGGTTAAACAAAGGATGCTGGAATAATCTTGAAAATCCTAATCCTAATCAAGAAAAGAAGACACTTTTAAAGGTGTCTTTTTTATGTTTAGGAAAAGAAGAAGATTCTTTTCTTTCTTTTTCTTGACTTACCCCTTTTCTTGGATGAAACTTATCAAGGATTCAGGCTTGAAGGCTTTTCAATTCTTGATCTTGGATTTAATAACACGACAAACAAGAAGAAAATGGGTGAACGATTACCAATTCTTGCGACTGAGTCTTGAAACAACTTTGAATCAAGAAGTTTGCTTTTGGCTTGTTCACTAAACAGTCTCTCGGCTGAATTTTCTGTCTTGGACCTAAATATTTCTCTCTTTTTTTTTATCACTTTCAAGCAAACAATAAAATTTTCAAGAAAGTGGAAATGGTACACCAAGAAAGAGATAAACCTTTTGCTCTGATAACAACTGATGAAGGAACCTTGATAACTTGTATCAAGATTCAACAACGAAAGGGTTGAAACGGATCTTTCTCTTCCTTGTAATCAGCTTTACAAGGTAACATAATCAACGCAACTCCAAGAAGGTCGATTATCAATGGGGTCCGAAACACCACAACAAGCTGAAACTACCTTGTTGATAAAGTAACTCAAAGAATGAGTGAAGTTCTACATAGAAGTTCTATTCACAAGTTACTAAGGAATAACCTTAAGAAATATAATATATCAACTCGAATAATACTTGGCCGAATTCCCTCTTAAATAGAGCGGAATTTCGGTTCCAAGGAACCCACAAGGAAGAATCATAATTAAGTTAGAATTCTCCTATCCTAGAATAGTATAATTGAACCACTACCTAAACACTTGGACAACATGTCCTTTATTATAGCCTTATCTAGACAATGGCGCCTAAAAGATAATTAAAGTAAAAACTATAAGGTTGAAATTCTAATTAAAGTCTAGAATAGACTTTAATTTACAAGTTTCCTAAAATGCCCTTTAACCGTTTTTCCTTCCAATTGTTTACCTTGCCTTCAAATGTGATTAAGTGGATTTGATCTTTGTGTCTTGCATTCTTTGAAGGCCTATTTGTCCCATTGATCTTTAGATTAATTACTTTAAGCACTTGGAACAAAGGCTTTCTTTGGGGGACTCGATTTGGAATGCATGAGTTAAGAACTTGGTAATTTGGATGAATGACCTCTTTTAACTTCGTGGATGATCCCTCATCATTCCCTCATTCTTGAAAGTTTTCCTTATCACCCCTTTCCCCTTGTGAAGGATTCGTCCTCGAATCTTCAAAGTCGTGGAATGGAAGTTTAAGATCACTCTTGTCTTTCAACACATCATTTGGCATGCTTTCTATCTTGGTCTCGGCTTCATACTTTCCTTCTTGACTTTCCCAATTTTTCACCATCTTGTGTTATCCCTATATCATTGTTTGGGCAGTCCCATATCAAGATGGTCTTGTTTGTGGCACTTGGAACATTCCGTTGGCATTGAAGATGAACAATTTGTCTCCCTCTTTGAAGATGAATCCTTGGCTGTTTGGGGAGAATTTTGGTTGTTCAACAAGAGTCTTTTTGTTGATCAATCTATCCACTCGCTCTATTATTTCATGGAGTTCATCCATATTTGTCTCCCAAGTTGAAGATGGAATGGCGGCTGGTTGGATTTCTTTTAATTGAGGTGTGGTCGTTTCATCTTGCGCATGAATTGTTGTGTTGATTCCATAAAAAGCGTATTACCTTCCAAGAGTTCGCCTTTGTTTTGATGATCCTTCACGAAATAGGTTAAACAAAGGATGCCGGAATAATCTTGAAAATCCTAATCCTAATCAAGAAAAAGAAGATACTTTTAAAGGTGTCTTTTTATGTTTAGGAAAAGAAGAAGATTCTTTTCTTTCTTTTTCTTGACTTACCCCTTTTCTTGGATTGAAACTTATCAAGGATTCAGGCTTGAAGGCTTTTCAATTCTTGATCTTGGATTTAATAACACGACAAACAAGAAGAAAATGGGTGAACGATTACCAATTCTTGCGACGAGTCTTGAAACTACTTTGAATCAAGAAGTTTGGTTTTGGCTGGTTCACTAAATAGTCTCTCGGCTGAATTTTTCTGTCTTGGACCTAAATATTTCTCTTTATTTTTTTTTTTTATCACTTTCAAGCAAACAATAAAATTTTCAAGAAAGTGGAAATGGTACACCAAGAAAGAGATAAACCTTTTGCTCTGATAACAACTGATGAAGGAACCTTGATAACTTGTATCAAGATTCAACAACGAAAGGGTTGAAACGGATCTTTCTCTTCCTTGTAATCAGTTTACAAGGGAATATAATCAACGCAACTCCAAGAAGGTCGATTATCAATGGGGGCCGAAACACCACAACAAGCGAAACTACCTTGTTGATACAGTAACTCAAAGAATGAATGAAGTTCTACATAGAAGTTCTATTCACAAGTTACTAAGGAATAACCTTAAGAAATATAATATATCAACTCTAAATAATACTTGGCCGAATTCCCTCTTAAATAGAGTGGAATTTCGGTTCCAAGGAACCCACAAGGAAGAATCATAATTAAGTTAGAATTCTCCTATCCTAGAATAGTATAATTGAACCACTACCTAAACACGTGGACAACATGTCCTTTATTATAGCCTTATCTAGATAATGGCGCCTAAAATATAATTAAAGTAAAAACTATAAGGTTGAAATTCTAATTAAAGTCTAGAATAGACTTTAATTTACAAGTTTCCTAAAATGCCCTTTTAACCGTTTTTCCTTCCAATTGTTTACCTTGCCTTCAAATGTGATTAAGTGGATTTGATCTTTGTGTCTTGCATTCTTTGAAGGCCTATTTGTCCCATTGATCTTTAGATTAATTACTTTAAGCACTTGGAACAAAGGCTTTCTTTGGGGGACTTGGATTTGGAATGCATGAGTTAAGAACTTGGTAATTGGATGAATGACCTCTTTTAACTTCGTGGATGATCCCTCATCATTCCTCATTCTTGAAAGTTTTCCTTATCACCCCTTTTCCCCTTGTGAAGGATTCGCCCTCGAATCTTCAAAGTCGTGGAATGGAAGTTTAAGATCACTCTTGTCTTTCAACACATCATTTGGCATGCTTTCTATCTTGGTCTCGGCTTCATACTTTCCTTCTTGACTTTCCCAATTTTTCACCATCTTGTGTTATCCCTATATCATTGTTTGGGCAGTCCCATATCAAGATGGTCTTGTTTGTGGCACTTGGAACATTCCGTTGGCATTGAAGATGAACAATTTGTCTCCCTCTTTGAAGATGAATCCTTGGCTGTTTGGGAGAATTTTGGTTGTTCAACAAGAGTCTTTTTGTTGATCAATCTATCCACTCGCTCTATTATTTCATGGAGTTCATCCATATTTGTCTCCCAAGTTGAAGATGGAATGGCGGCTGGTTGGATTTCTTTTAATTGAGGTGTGGTCGTTTCATCTTGCGCATGAATTGTTGTGTTGATTCCATAAAAAGCGTATTACCTTCCAAGAGTTCGCCTTTGTTTTGATGATCCCTTCACGAAATAGGTTAAACAAAGGATGCCGGAATAATCTTGAAAATCCTAATCCTAATCAAGAAAAAGAAGACACTTTTAAAGGTGTCTTTTTTTATGTTTAGGAAAAGAAGAAGATTCTTTTCTTTCTTTTTCTTGACTTACCCCTTTTCTTGGATGAAACTTATCAAGGATTCAAAGCTTGAAGGCTTTTCAATTCTTGATCTTGGATATAATAACACGACAAACAAGAAGAAAATGGGTGAACGATTACCAATTCTTGCGACGAGTCTTGAAACAACTTTGAATCAAGAAGTTTGCTTTTGGCTTGTTCACTAAATAGTCTCTCGGCTGAATTTTCTGTCATGGACCTAAATATTTCTGTTTTTTTTTATCACTTTCAAGCAAACAATAAAATTTTCAAGAAAGTGGAAATGGTACACCAAGAAAGAGATAAACCTTTTGCTCTGATAACAACTGATGAAGGAACCTTGATAACTTGTATCAAGATTCAACAACGAAAGGGTTGAAACGGATCTTTCTCTTCCTTGTAATCGGTTTACAAGGTAACATAATCAACGCAACTCCAAGAAGGTCGATTATCAATGGGGTCCGAAACACCACAACAAGCGAAACTACCTTGTTGATAAAGTAACTCAAAGAATGAGTGAAGTTCTACATAGAAGTTCTATTCACAAGTTACTAAGGAATAACCTTAAGAAATATAATATATCAACTCCAAATAATACTTGGCCGGATTCCCTCTTAAATAGAGTGGAATTTCGGTTCCCAGGAACCCACAAGGAAGAATCATAATTAAGTTAGAATTCTCCGATCCTAGAATAGTATAATTGAACCACTACCTAAACACTTGGACAACATGTCCTTTATTATAGCCTTATCTAGATAATGGCGCCTAAAAGATAATTAAAGTAAAAACTATAAGGTTGAAATTCTAATTAAAGTCTAGAATAGACTTTAATTTACAAGTTTCCTAAAATGCCCTTTTAACCGTTTTTCCTTCCAATTGTTTACCTTGCCTTCAAATGTGATTAAGTGGATTTGATCTTTGTGTCTTGCATTCTTTGAAGGCCTATTTGTCCCATTGATCTTTAGATTAATTACTTTAAGCACTTGGAACAAAGGCTTTCTTTGGGGGACTCGATTTGGAATGCATGAGTTAAGAACTTGGTAATTTGGATGAATGACCTCTTTTAACTTCGTGGATGATCCCTCATCATTCCCTCATTCTTGAAAGTTTTCCTTATCACCCCTTTTCCCTTGTGAAGGATTCGCTCTCGAATCTTCAAAGTCGTGGAATGGAAGTTTAAGATCACTCTTGTCTTTCAACACATCATTTGGCATGCTTTCTATCTTGGTCTCGGCTTCATACTTTCCTTCTTGACTTTCCCAATTTTTCACCATCTTGTGTTATCCCTATATCATTGTTTGGGCAGTCCCATATCAAGATGGTCTTGTTTGTGGCACTTGGAACATTCCGTTAGCGTTGAAGATGAACAATTTGTCGCCTTCTTTGAAGATGAATCCGTGGCTGTTTGGGAGAATTTTGGTTGTGCAACAAGTGTCTTTTTGTTGATCAATTTATCCACTCGCTCTATTATTTCATGGAGTTCATCCATATTTGTCTCCCAAGTTGAAGATGGAATGGCGGCTGGTTGGATTTCTTTTAATTGAGGTGTGGTGGTTTCATCTTGCGCATGAATTGTTGTGTTGATTCCATAAAAAGCGTATTACCTTCCAAGATTTCGCCTTGTTTTGATGATCCTTCACGAAATAGGTTAAAGAAAGGATGCTGGAATAATCTTGAAAATCCTAATCCTAATCAAGAAAAGAAGATACTTTTAAAGGTGTCTTTTTATGTTTAGGAAAAGAAGAAGATTCTTTTCTTTCTTTTTTCTTGACTTACCCCCTTTTCTTGGATGAAACTTATCAAGGATTCAGTGCTTGAAGGCTTTTTCAATTCTTGATCTTGGATATAATAACACGACAAACAAGAAGAAAATGGGTGAACGACTACCAATTCTTGCGATTTGAGTCTTGAAACAACTTTGAATCAAGAAGTTTGCTTTTGGCTTGTTCACTAAACATGCTTCTCGGCTGAATTTTCTGCCTTGGACCTAAATATTTCTCTCTCTATCACTTTCAAGCAAACAATAAAATTTTCAAGAAAGTGGAAAAGGTACACCAAGAAAGAGATAAACCTTTTGCTCTGATACCAACTGATGAAGGAACCTTGATAACTTGTATCAAGATTCAACAACGAAAGGGTTGAAACGGATCTTTCTCTTCCTTGTAATCAGCTTTACAAGGTAACATAATCAACGCAACTCCAAGAAGGTCGATTATCAATGGGGTCCGAAACACCACAACAAGCGAAACTACCTTGTTGATAAAGTAACTCAAAGAATGAGTGAAGTTCTACATAGAAGTTCTATTCACAAGTTACTAAGGAATAACCTTAAGAAATATAATATATCAACTCGAATAATACTTGGCCGAATTCCCTCTTAAATAGAGCGGAATTTCGGTTCCAAGGAACCCACAAGGAAGAATCATAATTAAGTTAGAATTCTCCTATCCTAGAATAGTATAATTGAACCACTACCTAAACACTTGGACAACATGTCCTTTATTATAGCCTTATCTAGACAATGGCGCCTAAAAGATAATTAAAGTAAAAACTATAAGGCTGAAATTCTAATTAAAGTCTAGAATAGACTTTAATTTACAAGTTTCCTAAAATGCCCTTTTAACCGTTTTTCCTTCCAATTGTTTACCTTGCCTTCAAATGTGATTAAGTGGATTTGATCTTTGTGTCTTGCATTCTTTGAAGGCCTATTTGTCCCATTGATCTTTAGATTAATTACTTTAAGCACTTGGAACAAAGGCTTTCTTTGGGGACTCGATTTGGAATGCATGAGTTAAGAACTTGGTAATTTGGATGAATGACCTCTTTTAACTTCGTGGATGATCCCTCATCATTCCTCATTCTTGAAAGTTTTCCTTATCACCCCTTTCCCTTGTGAAGGATTCGCCCTCGAATCTTCAAAGTCGTGGAATGGAAGTTTAAGATCACTCTTGTCTTTCAACACATCATTTGGCATGCTTTCTATCTTGGTCTCGGCTTCATACTTTCCTTCTTGACTTTCCCAATTTTTTCACCATCTTGTGTTATCCCTATATCATTGTTTGGGCAGTCCCATATCAAGATGGTCTTGTTTGTGGCACTTGGAACATTCCGTTGGCATTGAAGATGAACAATTTGTCTCCTCTTTGAAGATGAATCCTTGGCTGTTTGGGAGAATTTTTGGTTGTTCAACAAGAGTCTTTTTGTTGATCAATCTATCCACTCGCTCTATTATTTCATGGAGTTCATCCATATTTGTCTCCCAAGTTGAAGATGGAATGGCGGCTGGTTGGATTTCTTTTAATCGAGGTGTGGTCGTTTCATCTTGCGCATGAATTGTTGTGTTGATTCCATAAAAAGCGTATTACCTTCCAAGAGTTCGCCTTGTTTTGATGATCCTTCACGAAATAGGTTAAAGAAAGGATGCTGGAATAATCTTGAAAATCCTAATCCTAATCAAGAAAACAAGATACTTTTAAAGGTGTCTTTTTTTATGTTTAGGAAAAGAAGAAGATTCTTTTCTTTCTTTTTTCTTGACTTACCCCCTTTTCTTGGATGAAACTTATCAAGGATTCAAAGCTTGAAGGCTTTTTCAATTCTTGATCTTGGATATAATAACACGACAAACAAGAAGAAAATGGGTGAACGATCACCAATTCTTGCGACTTTGAGTCTTGAAACAACTTTGAATCAAGAAGTTTGCTTTTGGCTTGTTCACTAAACAGCTTTCTCGGCTGAATTTTTCTCGCCTTGGACCTAAATATTTCTCTATCACTTTCAAGCAAACAATAAAATTTTCAAGAAAGTGGAAATGGTACACCAAGAAAGAGATAAACCTTTTGCTCTGATAACAACTGATGAAGGAACCTTGATAACTTGTATCAAGATTCAACAACGAAAGGGTTGAAACGGATCTTTCTCTTCCTTGTAATCGGTTTACAAGGTAACATAATCAACGCAACTCCAAGAAGGTCGATTATCAATGGGGTCCGAAACACCACAACAAGCGAAACTACCTTGTTGATAAAGTAACTCAAAGAATGAGTGAAGTTCTACATAGAAGTTCTATTCACAAGTTACTAAGGAATAACCTTAAGAAATATAATATATCAACTCCGAATAATACTTGGCCGAATTCCCTCTTAAATAGAGCGGAATTTCTGGGTTCCAAGGAACCCACAAGGAAGAATCATAATTAAGTTAGAATTCTCCTATCCTAGAATAGTATAATTGAACCACTACCTAAACACTTGGACAACATGTCCTTTATTATAGCCTTATCTAGACAATGGCGCCTAAAAGATAATTAAAGTAAAAACTATAAGGTTGAAATTCTAATTAAAGTCTAGAATAGACTTTAATTTACAAGTTTCCTAAAATGCCCTTTTTAACCGTTTTCCTTCCAATTGTTTACCTTGCCTTCAAATGTGATTAAGTGGATTTGATCTTTGTGTCTTGCATTCTTTGAAGGCCTATTTGTCCCATTGATCTTTAGATTAATTACTTTAAGCACTTGGAACAAAGGCTTTCTTTGGGGACTCGATTTGGAATGCATGAGTTAAGAACTTGGTAATTTGGATGAATGACCTCTTTTAACTTCGTGGATGATCCCTCATCATTCCCTCATTCTTGAAAGTTTTCCTTATCACCCCTTTTCCCTTGTGAAGGATTCGCCCTCGAATCTTCAAAGTCGTGGAATGGAAGTTTAAGATCACTCTTGTCTTTCAACACATCATTTGGCATGCTTTCTATCTTGGTCTCGGCTTCATACTTTCCTTCTTGACTTTCCCAATTTTTCACCATCTTGTGTTATCCCTATATCATTGTTTGGGCAGTCCCATATCAAGATGGTCTTGTTTGTGGCACTTGGAACATTCCGCTGGCATTGAAGATGAACAATTTGTCTCCTCTTTGAAGATGAATCCTTGGCTGTTTGGGAGAATTTTTGGTTGTTCAACAAGAGTCTTTTTGTTGATCAATCTATCCACTCGCTTCTATTATTTCATGGAGTTCATCCATATTTGTCTCCCAAGTTGAAGATGGAATGGCGGCTGGTTGGATTTCTTTTAATCGAGGTGTGGTCGCTTTCATCTTGCGCATGAATTGTTGTGTTGATTCCATAAAAAGCGTATACCTTCCAAGAGTTCGCCTTGTTTTGATGATCCCTTCACGAAATAGGTTAAACAAAGGATGCCGGAATAATCTTGAAAATCCTAATCCTAATCAAGAAAAGAAGACACTTTTAAAGGTGTCTTTTTTATGTTTAGGAAAAGAAGAAGATTCTTTTCTTTCTTTTTTCTTGACTTACCCCTTTTCTTGGATGAAACTTATCAAGGATTCAAAGCTTGAAGGCTTTTTCAATTCTTGATCTTGGATATAATAACACGACAAACAAGAAGAAAATGGGTGAACGATTACCAATTCTTGCGACTTTAGTCTTCAAACAACTTTGAATCAAGAAGTTTGCTTTTGGCTTGTTCACTAAACATGCTTCTCGGCTGAATTTTTCTGCCTTGACCTAAATATTTCTTTTTTTTTTTATCACTTTCAAGCAAACAATAAAATTTTCAAGAAAGTGGAAATGGTACACCAAGAAAGAGATAAACCTTTTGCTCTGATAACAACTGATGAAGGAACCTTGATAACTTGTATCAAGATTCAACAACGAAAGGGTTGAAACGGATCTTTCTCTTCCTTGTAATCGGTTTACAAGGTAACATAATCAACGCAACTCCAAGAAGGTCGATTATCAATGGGGTCCGAAACACCACAACAATCGAAACTACCTTGTTGATAAAGTAACTCAAAGAATGAGTGAAGTTCTACATAGAAGTTCTATTCACAAGTTACTAAGGAATAACCTTAAGAAATATAATATATCAACTCTGAATAATACTTGGCCGAATTCCCTCTTAAATAGAGCGGAATTTCGGTTCCAAGGAACCCACAAGGAAGAATCATAATTAAGTTAGAATTCTCCTATCCTAGAATAGTATAATTGAACCACTACCTAAACACTTGGACAACATGTCCTTTATTATAGCCTTATCTAGATAATGGCGCCTAAAAGATAATTAAAGTAAATGCTATAAGGCTGAAATTCTAATTAAAGTCTAGAATAGACTTTAATTTACAAGTTTCCTAAAATGCCCTTTTAACCGCTTTTTCCTTCCAATTGTTTACCTTGCCTTCAAATGTGATTAAGTGGATTTGATCTTTGTGTCTTGCATTCTTTGAAGGCCTATTTGTCCCATTGATCTTTAGATTAATTACTTTAAGCACTTGGAACAAAGGCTTTCTTTGGGGGACTTGGATTTGGAATGCATGAGTTAAGAACTTGGTAATTTGGATGAATGACCTCTTTTAACTTCGTGGATGATCCCTCATCATTCCCTCATTCTTGAAAGTTTTCCTTATCACCCCTTTCCCTTGTGAAGGATTCGCCCTCGAATCTTCAAAGTCGTGGAATGGAAGTTTAAGATCACTCTTGTCTTTCAACACATCATTTGGCATGCTTTCTATCTTGGTCTCTGCTTCATACTTTCCTTCTTGACTTTCCCAATTTTTTCACCATCTTGTGTTATCCCTATATCATTGTTTGGGCAGTCCATATCAAGATGGTCTTGTTTGTGGCACTTGGAACATTCCGCTGGCATTGAAGATGAACAATTTGTCTCCCTCTTTGAAGATGAATCCTTGGCTGTTTGGGGAGAATTTTTGGTTGTTCAACAAGAGTCTTTTTGTTGATCAATCTATCCACTCGCTCTATTATTTCATGGAGTTCATCCATATTTGTCTCCCAAGTTGAAGATGGAATGGCGGCTGGTTGGATTTCTTTTAATTGAGGTGTGGTCGTTTCATCTTGCGCATGAATTGTTGTGTTGATTCCATAAAAAGCGTATTACCTTCCAAGAGTTCGCCTTGTTTTGATGACCCTTCACGAAATAGGTTAAACAAAGGATGCTGGAATAATCTTGAAAATCCTAATCCTAATCAAGAAAAGAAGACACTTTTAAAGGTGTCTTTTTTATGTTTAGGAAAAGAAGAAGATTCTTTTCTTTCTTTTTCTTGACTTACCCCCTTTTCTTGGATGAAACTTATCAAGGATTCAGGCTTGAAGGCTTTTCAATTCTTGATCTTGGATGTAATAACACGACAAACAAGAAGAAAATGGGTGAACGACTACAATTCTTGCGACTTTAGTCTTGAAACAACTTTGAATCAAGAAGTTTGCTTTTGGCTTGTTCACTAAAATAGCTTCTCGGCTGAATTTTTCTGTCTTGGACCTAAATATTTCTCTCTCTTTTTTTTTATCACTTTCAAGCAAACAATAAAATTTTCAAGAAAGTGGAAATGGTACACCAAGAAAGAGATAAACCTTTTGCTCTGATAACAACTGATGAAGGAACCTTGATAACTTGTATCAAGATTCAACAACGAAAGGGTTGAAACGGATCTTTCTCTTCCTTGTAATCAGCTTTACAAGGTAACATAATCAACGCAACTCCAAGAAGGTCGATTATCAATGGGGTCCTAAACACCACAACAAGCTGAAACTACCTTGTTGATAAAGTAACTCAAAGAATGAGTGAAGTTCTACATAGAAGTTCTATTCACAAGTTACTAAGGAATAACCTTAAGAAATATAATATATCAACTCCGAATAATACTTGGCCGAATTCCCTCTTAAATAGAGCGGAATTTCTGGGTTCCCAAGGAACCCACAAGGAAGAATCATAATTAAGTTAGAATTCTCCTATCCTAGAATAGTATAATTGAACCACTACCTAAACACTTGGACAACATGTCCTTTATTATAGCCTTATCTAGATAATGGCGCCTAAAAGATAATTAAAGTAAATGCTATAAGGTTGAAATTCTAATTAAAGTCTAGAATAGACTTTAATTTACAAGTTTCCTAAAATGCCCCTTTTAACCGCTTTTCCTTCCAATTGTTTACCTTGCCTTCAAATGTGATTAAGTGGATTTGATCTTTGTGTCTTGCATTCTTTGAAGGCCTATTTGTCCCATTGATCTTTAGATTAATCACTTTAAGCACTTGGAACAAAGGCTTTCTTTGGGGACTTGGATTTGGAATGCATGAGTTAAGAACTTGGTAATTTGGATGAATGACCTCTTTTAACTTCGTGGATGATCCCTCATCATTCCCTCAATTTTCCTTATCACCCCTTCCCCTTGTAAAGGATTCGCCCTCGAATCTTCAAAGTCGTGGAATGGAAGTTTAAGATCACTCTTGTCTTTCAACACATCATTTGGCATGCTTTCTATCTTGGTCTCGGCTTCATACTTTCCTTCTTGACTTTCCCAATTTTTCACCATCTTGTGTTATCACTATATCATTGTTTGGGCAGTCCATATCAAGATGGTCTTGTTTGTGGCACTTGGAACATTCCGTTGGCATTGAAGATGAACAATTTGTCTCCCTCTTTGAAGATGAATCCTTGGCTGTTTGGGAGAATTTTGGTTGTTCAACAAGAGTCTTTTTGTTGATCAATTTATCCACTCGCTCTATTATTTCATGGAGTTCATCCATATTTGTCTCCCAAGTTGAAGATGGAATGGCGGCTGGTTGGATTTCTTTTAATTGAGGTGTGGTTGTTTCATCTTGCGCATGAATTGTTGTGTTGATTCCATAAAAAGCGTATTACCTTCCAAGAGTTCGCTTTGTTTTGATGACCCTTCACGTAAATAGGTTAAACAAAGGATGCCGGAATAATCTTGAAAATCCTAATCCTAATCAAGAAAAAGAAGACACTTTTAAAGGTGTCTTTTTTATGTTTAGGAAAAGAAGAAGATTCTTTTCTTTCTTTTTCTTGACTTACCCCTTTTCTTGGATGAAACTTATCAAGGATTCAGGCTTGAAGGCTTTTCAATTCTTGATCTTGGATTTAATAACACGACAAACAAGAAGAAAATGGGTGAACGATTACCAATTCTTGCGACGAGTCTTGAAACAACTTTGAATCAAGAAGTTTGCTTTTGGCTTGTTCACTAAATAGTCTCTCGGCTGAATTTTCTGTCATGGACCTAAATATTTCTGTTTTTTTTTTTTATCACTTTCAAGCAAACAATAAAATTTTCAAGAAAGTGGAAATGGTACACCAAGAAAGAGATAAACCTTTTGCTCTGATAACAACTGATGAAGGAACCTTGATAACTTGTATCAAGATTCAACAACGAAAGGGTTGAAACGGATCTTTCTCTTCCTTGTAATCAGTTTACAAGGTAACATAATCAACGCAACTCCAAGAAGGTCGATTATCAATGGGGTCCGAAACACCACAACAAGCGAAAACTACCTTGTTGATAAAGTAACTCAAAGAATGAGTGAAGTTCTACATAGAAGTTCTATTCACAAGTTACTAAGGAATAACCTTAAGAAATATAATATATCAACTCTGAATAATACTTGGCCGAATTCCCTCTTAAATAGAGCGGAATTTCGGTTCCAAGGAACCCACAAGGAAGAATCATAATTAAGTTAGAATTCTCCTATCCTAGAATAGTATAATTGAACCACTACCTAAACACTTGGACAACATGTCCTTTATTATAGCCTTATCTAGATAATGGCGCCTAAAAGATAATTAAAGTAAATGCTATAAGGCTGAAATTCTAATTAAAGTCTAGAATAGACTTTAATTTACAAGTTTCCTAAAATGCCCTTTAACCGTTTTCCTTCCAATTGTTTACCTTGCCTTCAAATGTGATTAAGTGGATTTGATCTTTGTGTCTTGCATTCTTTGAAGGCCTATTTGTCCCATTGATCTTTAGATTAATTACTTTAAGCACTTGGAACAAAGGCTTTCTTTGGGGACTTGGATTTGGAATGCATGAGTTAAGAACTTGGTAATTTGGATGAATGACCTCTTTTAACTTCGTGGATGATCCCTCATCATTCCCTCATTCTTGAAAATTTTCCTTATCACCCCCTTCCCCTTGTAAAGGATTCGCCCTCGAATCTTCAAAGTCGTGGGAATGGAAGTTTAAGATCACTCTTGTCTTTCAACACATCATTTGGCATGCTTTCTATCTTGGTCTCGCTTCATACTTTCCTTCTTGACTTTCCCAATTTTTTCACCATCTTGTGTTATCCCTATATCATTGTTTGGGCAGTCCATATCAAGATGGTCTTGTTTGTGGCACTTGGAACATTCCGTTGGCATTGAAGATGAACAATTTGTCTCCCTCTTTGAAGATGAATCCTTGGCTGTTTGGGAGAATTTTGGTTGTTCAACAAGAGTCTTTTTGTTGATCAATTTATCCACTCGCTCTATTATTTCATGGAGTTCATCCATATTTGTCTCCCAAGTTGAAGATGGAATGGCGGCTGGTTGGATTTCTTTTAATTGAGGTGTGGTTGTTTCATCTTGCGCATGAATTGTTGTGTTGATTCCATAAAAAGCGTATTACCTTCCAAGAGTTCGCCTTGTTTTGATGATCCTTCACGAAATAGGTTAAAGAAAGGATGCTGGAATAATCTTGAAAATCCTAATCCTAATCAAGAAAAGAAGATACTTTTAAAGGTGTCTTTTTATGTTTAGGAAAAGAAGAAGATTCTTTTCTTTCTTTTTCTTGACTTACCCCTTTTCTTGGATGAAACTTATCAAGGATTCAGGCTTGAAGGCTTTTCAATTCTTGATCTTGGATTTAATAACACGACAAACAAGAAGAAAATGGGTGAACGATTACCAATTCTTGCGACGAGTCTTGAAACAACTTTGAATCAAGAAGTTTGCTTTTGGCTTGTTCACTAAATAGTCTCCCGGCTGAATTTTCTGTCTTGGACCTAAATATTTCTCTTTTTTTTTTTTTATCACTTTCAAGCAAACAATAAAATTTTCAAGAAAGTGGAAATGGTACACCAAGAAAGAGATAAACCTTTTGCTCTGATAACAACTGATGAAGGAACCTTGATAACTTGTATCAAGATTCAACAACCAAAGGGTTGAAACGGATCTTTCTCTTCCTTTTAATCAGTTTACAAGGTAACATAATCAACGCAACTCCAAGAAGGTCGATTATCAATGGGGTCCGAAACACCACAACAAGCGGAAACTACCTTGTTGATAAAGTAACTCAAAGAATGAGTGAAGTTCTACATAGAAGTTCTATTCACAAGTTACTAAGGAATAACCTTAAGAAATATAATATATCAACTCGAATAATACTTGGCCGAATTCCCTCTTAAATAGAGTGGAATTTCGGTTCCAAGGAACCCACAAGGAAGAATCATAATTAAGTTAGAATTCTCCTATCCTAGAATAGTATAATTGAACCACTACCTAAACACGTGGACAACATGTCCTTTATTATAGCCTTATCTAGATAATGGCGCCTAATATATAATTAAAGTAAATGCTATAAGGCTGAAATTCTAATTAAAGTCTAGAATAGACTTTAATTTACAAGTTTCCTAAAATGCCCTTTAACCGTTTTCCTTCCAATTGTTTATCTTGCCTTCAAATGTGATTAAGTGGATTTGATCTTCGTGTCTTGCATTCTTTGAAGGCTTATTCGTCCCATTGATCTTTAGATTAATCACTTTAAGCACTTGGAACAAAGGCTTTCTTTGGGGACTTGGATTTGGAATGCATGAGTTAAGAACTTGGTAATTTGGATGAATGACCTCTTTTAACTTCGTGGATGATCCCTCATCATTCCCTCAATTTTCCTTATCACCCCTTCCCCTTGTAAAGGATTCGCCCTCGAATCTTCAGAGTCGTGGAATGGAAGTTTAAGATCACTCTTGTCTTTCAACACATCATTTGGCATGCTTTCTATCTTGGTCTCGGCTTCATACTTTCCTTCTTTACTTTCCCAATTTTCATCATCTTGTGTTATCACTATATCATTGTTTGGGCAGTCCATATCAAGATGGTCTTGTTTGTGGCACTTGGAACATTCCGTTGGCATTGAAGATGAACAATTTGTCTCCCTCTTTGAAGATGAATCCTTGGCTGTTTGGGAGAATTTTGGTTGTTCAACAAGAGTCTTTTTGTTGATCAATTTATCCACTCGCTCTATTATTTCATGGAGTTCATCCATATTTGTCTCCCAAGTTGAAGATGGAATGGCGGCTGGTTGGATTTCTTTTAATTGAGGTGTGGTTGTTTCATCTTGCGCATGAATTGTTGTGTTGATTCCATAAAAAGCGTATTACCTTCCAAGAGTTCGCCTTGTTTTGATGATCCTTCACGAAATAGGTTAAAGAAAGGATGCTGGAATAATCTTGAAAATCCTAATCCTAATCAAGAAAACAAGATACTTTTAAAGGTGTCTTTTTATGTTTAGGAAAAGAAGAAGATTCTTTTCTTTCTTTTTCTTGACTTACCCCTTTTCTTGGATTGAAACTTATCAAGGATTCAGGCTTGAAGGCTTTTCAATTCTTGATCTTGGATTTAATAACACGACAAACAAGAAGAAAATGGGTGAACGATTACCAATTCTTGCGACGAGTCTTGAAACAACTTTGAATCAAGAAGTTTGCTTTTGGCTTGTTCACTAAATAGTCTCTCGGCTGAATTTTCTGTCATGGACCTAAATATTTCTTTTTTTTTTTTTATCACTTTCAAGCAAACAATAAAATTTTCAAGAAAGTGGAAATGGTACACCAAGAAAGAGATAAACCTTTTGCTCTGATAACAACTGATGAAGGAACCTTGATAACTTGTATCAAGATTCAACAACCAAAGGGTTGAAACGGATCTTTCTCTTCCTTTTAATCAGTTTACAAGGTAACATAATCAACGCAACTCCAAGAAGGTCGATTATCAATGGGGTCCGAAACACCACAACAACCGAAACTACCTTGTTGATAAAGTAACTCAAAGAATGAGTGCAGTTCTACATAGAAGTTCTATTCACAAGTTACTAAGGAATAACCTTAAGAAATATAATATATCAACTCTGAATAATACTTGGCCGAATTCCCTCTTAAATAGAGTGGAATTTCGGTTCCAAGGAACCCACAAGGAAGAATCATAATTAAGTTTGAATTCTCCTATCCTAGAATAGTATAATTGAACCACTACCTAAACACGTGGACAACATGTCCTTTATTATAGCCTTATCTAGATAATGGCGCCTAATATATAATTAAAGTAAATGCTATAAGGTTGAAATTCTAATTAAAGTCTAGAATAGACTTTAATTTACAAGTTTCCTAAAATGCCCTTTAACCGTTTTCCTTCCAATTGTTTATCTTGCCTACAAATGTGATTAAGTGGATTTGATCTTCGTGTCTTGCATTCTTTGAAGGCTTATTCGTCCCATTGATCTTTAGATTAATCACTTTAAGCACTTGGAACAAAGCCTTTCTTTGGGGACTTGGATTTGGAATGCACGAGTTAAGAACTTGGTAATTTGGATGAATGACCTCTTTTATCTTCGTGGATGATCACTCATCATTCCCTCAATTTTCCTTATCACCCCTTCCCCTGGCAAAGGATTCGTCCTCGATTCTTCAAAGTCGTGGAATGGAAGTTTAAGGTCACTCTTGTCTTTCAACACATCATTTGGCATGCTTTCTATCTTGGTCTCGCTTCATATTTTCCTTCTTGACTTTCCCAATTTTTTCACCATCTTGTGTTATCACTATATCATTGTTTGGGCAGTCCATATCAAGATGGTCTTGTTTGTGGCACTTGGAACATTCCGTTGGCATTGAAGATGAACAATTTGTCTCCCTCTTTGAAGATGAATCCTTGGCTGCTTGGGAGAATTTGGGTTGTTCAACAAGAGTCTTTTTGTTGATCAATTTATCCACTCGCTCTATTATTTCATGGAGTTCATCCATATTTGTCTCCCAAGTTGAAGATGGAATGGCGCCTGGTTGGATTTCTTTTAATTGAGGTGTGGTTGTTTCATCTTGCGCATGAATTGTTGTGTTGATTCCATAAAAAGCGTATTACCTTCCAAGAGTTCGCCTTGTTTTGATGATCCTTCACGAAATAGGTTAAAGAAAGGATGCTGGAATAATCTTGAAAATCCTAATCCTAATCAAGAAAAGAAGATACTTTTAAAGGTGTCTTTCTATGTTTAGGAAAAGAAGATCTCAATCTTTACGTTTCTTGATTCTTGTTCTAGATTCTTTTCTTTCTTTTTCTTGACTTACCCCTTTTCTTGGATGAAACTTATCAAGGATTCAGGCTTGAAGGCTTTTCAATTCTTGATCTTGGATTTAATAACACGACAAACAAGAAGAAAATGGGTGAACGATTACCAATTCTTGCGACGAGTCTTGAAACAACTTTGAATCAAGAAGTTTGCTTTTGGCTTGTTCACTAAATAGTCTCTCGGCTGAATTTTCTGTCATGGACCTAAATATTTCTGTTTTTTTTTTTTTTTTATCACTTTCAAGCAAACAATAAAATTTTCAAGGAAGTGGAAATGGTACACCAAGAAAGAGATAAACCTTTTGCTCTGATAACAACTGATGAAGGAACCTTGATAACTTGTATCAAGATTCAACAACGAAAGGGTTGAAACGGATCTTTCTCTTCCTTGTAATCGGTTTACAAGGTAACATAATCAACGCAACTCCAAGAAGGTCGATTATCAATGGGGTCCGAAACACCACAACAATCGAAACTACCTTGTTGATAAAGTAACTCAAAGAATGAGTGAAGTTCTACATAGAAGTTCTATTCACAAGTTACTAAGGAATAACCTTAAGAAATATAATATATCAACTCTGAATAATACTTGGCCGAACTCCCTCTTAAATAGAGTGGAATTTCGGTTCCAAGGAACCCACAAGGAAGAATCATAATTAAGTTAGAATTCTCCTATCCTAGAATAGTATAATTGAACCACTACCTAAACACGTGGACAACATGTCCTTTATTATAGCCTTATCTAGATAATGGCGCCTAAAATATAATTAAAGTAAATACTATAAGGCTGAAATTCTAATTACAAGTTTCCTAAAATGCCCTTTAACCGTTTTCCTTCCAATTGTTTATCTTGCCTTCAAATGTGATTAAGTGGATTTGATCTTCGTGTCTTGCATTCTTTGAAGGCTTATTTGTCCCATTGATCTTTAGATTAATTACTTTAAGCACTTGGAACAAAGGCTTTCTTTGGGGACTTGGATTTGGAATGCATGAGTTAAGAACTTGGTAATTTGGATGAATGACCTCTTTTAACTTCGTGGATGATCCCTCATCATTCCCTCATTCTTGAAAATTTTCCTTATCACCCCCTTCCCCTTGTAAAGGATTCGTCCTCGAATCTTCAAAGTCGTGGAATGGAAGTTTAAGATCACTCTTGTCTTTCAACACATCATTTGGCATGCTTTCTATCTTGGTCTCGGCTTCATACTTTCCTTCTTTACTTTCCCAATTTTCATCATCTTGTGTTATCACTATATCATTGTTTGGGCAGTCCATATCAAGATGGTCTTGTTTGTGGCACTTGGAACATTCCGTTGGCATTGAAGATGAACAATTTGTCTCCCTCTTTGAAGATGAATCCTTGGCTGTTTGGGAGAATTTTGGTTGTTCAACAAGAGTCTTTTTGTTGATCAATTTATCCACTCGCTCTATTATTTCATGGAGTTCATCCATATTTGTCTCCCAAGTTGAAGATGGAATGGCGGCTGGTTGGATTTCTTTTAATTGAGGTGTGGTTGTTTCATCTTGCGCATGAATTGTTGTGTTGATTCCATAAAAAGCGTATTACCTTCCAAGATTTCGCCTTGTTTTGATGATCCTTCACGAAATAGGTTAAAGAAAGGATGCTGGAATAATCTTGAAAATCCTAATCCTAATCATGAAAAGAAGATACTTTTAAAGGTGTCTTTTTATGTTTAGGAAAAGAAGAAGATTCTTTTCTTTTTTTTTCTTGACTTACCCCTTTTCTTGGATGAAACTTATCAAGGATTCAGGCTTGAAGGCATTTCAATTCTTGATCTTGGATTTAATAACACGACAAACAAGAAGAAAATGGGTGAACGATTACCAATTCTTGCGACGAGTCTTGAAACAACTTTGAATCAAGAAGTTTGCTTTTGGCTTGTTCACTAAATAGTCTCTCGGCTGAATTTTTCTGCCTTGGACCTAAATATTTATCTTTTTTTTTATCACTTTCAAGCAAACAATAAAATTTTCAAGAAAGTGGAAATGGTACACCAAGAAAGAGATAAACCTTTTGCTCTGATAACAACTGATGAAGGAACCTTGATAACTTGTATCAAGATTCAACAACGAAAGGGTTGAAACGGATCTTTCTCTTCCTTGTAATCGGTTTACAAGGTAACATAATCAACGCAACTCCAAGAAGGTCGATTATCAATGGGTTCCGAAACACCACAACAAGCGAAACTACCTTGTTGATAAAGTAACTCAAAGAATGAGTGAAGTTCTACACAGAAGTTCTATTCACAAGTTACTGTGGAATAACCTTAAGAAATATAATATATCAACTCTGAATAATACTTGGCCGAATTCCCTCTTAAATAGATTGGAATTTCGGTTCCAAGGAACCCACAAGGAAGAATCATAATTAAGTTAGAATTCTCCTATCCTAGAATAGTATAATTGAACCACTACCGAAACACGTGGAAAACATGTCCTTTATTATATCCTTATCTAGATAATGGCGCCTAAAATATAATTAAAGTAAATACTATAAGGCTGAAATTCTAATTAAAGTCTAGAATAGACTTTAATTTACAAGTTTCCTAAAATGCCCTTTAACCGTTTTCCTTGCCTTCAAATGTGATTAAGTGGATTTGATCTTTCTGTCTTGCATTCTTTGAAGGCTTATTTGTCCCATTGATCTTTAGATTAATTACTTTAAGCACTTGGAACAAAGGCTTTCTTTGGGGACTTGGATTTGGAATGCATGAGTTAAGAACTGGGTAATTTGGATGAATGACCTCTTTTAACTTCGTGGATGATCCCTCCTCATTCCCTCATTCTTGAAAATTTTCCTTATCACCCCCTTCCCCTTGTAAAGGATTCGTCCTCGAATCTCCAAAGTCGTGGAATGGAAGTTTAAGATCACTCTTGTCTTTCAACACATCATTTGGCATGCTTTCTATCTTGGTCTCGGCTTCATACTTTCCTTCTTGACTTTCCCAATTTTTCACCATCTTGTGTTATCACTATATCATTGTTTGGGCAGTCCATATCAAGATGGTCTTGTTTGTGGCACTTGGAACATTCCGTTGGCATTGAAGATGAACAATTTGTCTCCCTCTTTGAAGATGAATCCTTATTTGTCTCCCAAGTTGAAGATGGAATGGCGGCTGGTTGGATTTCTTTTAATTGAGGTGTGGTTGTTTCATCTTGCGCATGAATTGTTGTGTTGATTCCATAAAAAGCGTATTACCTTCCAAGAGTTCGCCTTGTTTTGATGATCCTTCACGAAATAGGTTAAAGAAAGGATGCTGGAATAATCTTGAAAATCCTAATCCTAATCAAGAAAACAAGATACTTTTAAAGGTGTCTTTTTATGTTTAGGAAAAGAAGAAGATTCTTTTCTTTCTTTTTCTTGACTTACCCCTTTTCTTGGATGAAACTTATCAAGGATTCAGGCTTGAAGGCTTTTCAATTCTTGATCTTGGATTTAATAACACGACAAACAAGAAGAAAATGGGTGAACGATTACCAATTCTTGCGACGAGTCTTGAAACAACTTTGAATCAAGAAGTTTGCTTTTGGCTAGTTCACTAAATAGTGATACGGTACCAACCTTGGGGCTGCCCAACTCAAGAGAACGTGTGTTACGATACAAAGAGGACTCTAAATTACATCTAGGAATGATGCCCAAGTCAACCTCTTAGTATCCCAAGTGTACAAGGAATGGATGGCTTTGCTACTGTTTGGAAGAATTATCATATCTTTCGATATACGTATTCAATGGAGCTGATTCCAGTTTCATATTAAAGATAAGAGGCAGATCTACAAATTTCATGAAGATCACAAGATCAGATTCTGCCTTCTTGATATCCCATATTGTCGTGCAAGTTGGCCCAACAAGCTGTCCAGAATGGGGACGAATTATAAAGGGCATTTTAGTCTTTTTGTGTACAATTAAAGTCTATTCTAGACTTTAATTATTTTCAGCATATTTATTTACTATAATTTCGTGTATAGCAAGTAGTTTCTATAATAAAGGACATGTTGTCCATGTGTTAGTTAGTTTGTTATTAAGAGTCCTAATGCAACTAGGACTCTTCATTATTTTGGTAGTTACTTTTATTTCAGCCACCAAGATAATAGGAACATGTCCCTATTATCTTGTTTAGGTAGTTACTTGATAGCAAGTTGTTATTCAAGAGTCCTACTTCTTCAAGGACTCTTATTTCCCTTTTCCTAGTTTGAGTTAGTTTGGTTCTCTTGTAACCGAAATACTCTATTTAATAGAGATTTCGGCAGCCATGTAACTTAGACTTGATATATTGATATTTTGATTAAGGTTAATCCTTTGATACTTGTTTATGACTTCCGGTTGAAGTTCATATTTCTTTAAGTTACTCGTATCAACTAGTTGGTTTATCTAGTTGTGGTGTTTCAACCTCCATTGATACTTAGCCTTTCCGGGACTGTGTTAAGTGTATTCCCTCATAAACTATTCGAGATAGAGAAAGATCTGCTAATTAAGCCGAGTCTTGATATAACCCATCAAGATTTCGCATCAAATAGTCTCTCGGCTGAATTTTCTGTCTTGGACCTAAATATTTCTCTTTTTTTTTTTTTTTTTATCACTTTCAAGCAAACAATAAAATTTTGAAGAAAGTGGAAATGGTACACCAAGAAAGAGATAAACCTTTTGCTCTGATAACAACTGATGAAGGAACCTTGATAACTTGTATCAAGATTCAACAACCAAAGGGTTGAAACGGATCTTTCTCTTCCTTGTAATCAGCTTACAAGGTAACATAATGAACGCAACTCCAAGAAGGTCGATTATCAATGGGTTCCGAAACACCACAACAAGCGAAACTACCTTGTTGATAAAGTAACTCAAAGAATGAGTGAAGTTCTACATAGAAGTTCTATTCACAAGTTACTAAGGAATAACCTTAAGAAATATAATATATCAACTCTGAATAATACTTGGCCGAATTCCCTCTTAAATAGATTGGAATTTCGGTTCCAAGGAACCCACAAGGAAGAATCATAATTAAGTTAGAATTCTCCTATCCTAGAATAGTATAATTGAACCACTACCGAAACACGTGGACAACATGTCCTTTATTATAGCCTTATCTAGATAATGGCGCCTAAAATATAATTAAAGTAAATACTATAAGGCTGAAATTCTAATTAAAGTCTAGAATAGACTTTAATTTACAAGTTTCCTAAAATGCCCTTTAACCGTTTTCCTTGCCTTCAAATGTGATTAAGTGGATTTGATCTTTGTGTCTTGCATTCTTTGAAGGCTTATTTGTCCCATTGATCTTTAGATTAATTACTTTAAGCACTTGGAACAAAGGCTTTCTTTGGGGACTTGGATATGGAATGCATGAGTTAAGAACTTGGTAATTTGGATGAATGACCTCTTTTAACTTCGTGGATGATCCCTCATCATTCCCTCATTCTTGAAAATTTTCCTTATCACCCCCTTCCCCTTGTAAAGGATTCGTCCTCGAATCTTCAAAGTCGTGGAATGGAAGTTTAAGATCACTCTTGTCTTTCAACACATCATTTGGCATGCTTTCTATCTTGGTCTCGGCTTCATACTTTCCTTCTTGACTTTCCCAATTTTCATCATCTTGTGTTATCACTATATCATTGTTTGGGCAGTCCATATCAAGATGGTCTTGTTTGTGGCACTTGGAACATTCCGTTGGCATTGAAGATGAACAATTTGTCTCCCTCTTTGAAGATGAATCCTTGGCTGTTTGGGAGAATTTTGGTTGTTCAACAAGAGTCTTTTTGTTGATCAATTTATCCACTCGCTCTATTATTTCATGGAGTTCATCCATAGTTTTCTCCCAAGTTGAAGATGGAATGGCGGCTGGTTGGATTTCTTTTAATTGAGGTGTGGTTGTTTCATCTTGCGCATGAATTGTTGTGTTGATTCCATAAAAAGCGTATTACCTTCCAAGAGTTCGCCTTGTTTTGATGATCCTTCACGAAATAGGTTAAAGAAAGGATGCTGGAATAATCTTGAAAATCCTAATCCTAATCAAGAAAAGAAGATACTTTTAAAGGTGTCTTTTTATGTTTAGGAAAAGAAGAAGATTCTTTTCTTTCTTTTTCTTGACTTACCCCTTTTCTTGGATGAAACTTATCAAGGATTCAGGCTTGAAGGCTTTTCAATTCTTGATCTTGGATTTAATAACACGACAAACAAGAAGAAAATGGGTGAACGATTACCAATTCTTGCGACGAGTCTTGAAACAACTTTGAATCAAGAAGTTTGCTTTTGGCTTGTTCACTAAATAGTCTCTCGGCTGAATTTTCTGTCTTGGACCTAAATATTTATTTTTTTTTTTATCACTTTCAAGCAAACAATAAAATTTTCAAGAAAGTGGAAATGGTACACCAAGAAAGAGATAAACCTTTTGCTCTGATAACAACTGATGAAGGAACCTTGATAACTTGTATCAAGATTCAACAACGAAAGGGTTGAAACGGAACTTTCTCTTCCTTGTAATCAGCTTACAAGGTAACATAATGAACGCAACTCCAAGAAGGTCGATTATCAATGGGTTCCGAAACACCACAACAAGCGAAACTACCTTGTTGATAAAGTAACTCAAAGAATGAGTGAAGTTCTACATAGAAGTTCTATTCACAAGTTACTAAGGAATAACCTTAAGAAATATAATATATCAACTCTGAATAATACTTGGCCGAATTCCCTCTTAAATAGATTGGAATTTCGGTACCAAGGAACCCCACAAGGAAGAATCATAATTAAGTTAGAATTCTCCTATCCTAGAATAGTATAATTGAACCACTACCCAAACACGTGGACAACATGTCCTTTATTATAGCCTTATCTAGATAATGGCGCCTAAAATATAATTAAAGTAAATACTATAAGGCTGAAATTCTAATTAAAGTCTAGAATAGACTTTAATTTACAAGTTTCCTAAAATGCCCTTTAACCGTTTTCCTTCCAATTGTTTACCTTGCCTTCAAATGTGATTAAGTGGATTTGATCTTTGTGTCTTGCATTCTTTGAAGTCTTATTTGTCCCATTGATCTTTAGATTAATTACTTTAAGCACTTGGAACAAAGGCTTTCTTTGGGGACTTGGATTTGGAATGCATGAGTTAAGAACTTGGTAATTTGGATGAATGACCTCTTTTAACTTCGTGGATGATCCCTCATCATTCCCTCATTCTTGAAAATTTTCCTTATCACCCCCTTCCCCTTGTAAAGGATTCGTCCTCGAATCTCCAAAGTCGTGGAATGGAAGTTTAAGATCACTCGTCTTTCAACACATCATTTGGCATGCTTTCTATCTTGGTCTTGGCTTCATACTTTCCTTCTTGACTTTCGCAATTTTTCACCATCTTGTGTTATCACTATATCATTGTTTGGGCAGTCCATATCAAGATGGTCTTGTTTGTGGCACTTGGAACATAACGTTGGCATTGAAGATGAACAATTTGTCTCCCTCTTTGAAGATGAATCCTTGGCTGTTTGGGAGAATTTTGGTTGTTCAACAAGAGTCTTTTTGTTGATCAATTTATCCACTCGCTCTATTATTTCATGGAGTTCATCCATATTTGTCTCCCAAGTTGAAGATGGAATGGCGGCTGGTTGGATTTCTTTTAATTGAGGTGTGGTTGTTTCATCTTGCGCATGAATTGTTGTGTTCATTACATAAAAAGCGTATTACCTTCCAAGAGTTCGCCTTGTTTTGATGATCCTTCACGAAATAGGTTAAAGAAAGGATTTTGGAATAATCTTGAAAATCCTAATCCTAATCAAGAAAAGAAGATACTTTTAAAGGTTTCTTTTTATGTTTAGGAAAAGAAGAAGATTATTTTCTTTCTTTTTCTTGACTTACCCCTTTTCTTGGATGAAACTTATCAAGGATTCAGGCTTCAAGGCTTTTCAATTCTTGATCTTGGATTTAATAACACGAGAAACAAGAAGAAAATGGGTGAACGATTACCAATTCTTGCGACGAGTCTTGAAACAACTTTGAATCAAGAAGTTTGCTTTTGGCTTGTTCACTAAATAGTCTCTCGGCTGAATTTTCTGTCTTGGACCTAAATATTTCTCTTTTTTTTTATCAATTTCAAGCAAACAATAAAATTTTCAAGAAAGTGGAAATGGTACACCAAGAAAGAGATAAACCTTTTGCTCTGATAACAACTGATGAAGGAACCTTGATAACTTGTATCAAGATTCAACAACGAAAGGGTTGAAACGGATCTTTCTCTTCCTTGTAATCAGTTTACAAGGTAACATAATCAACGCAACTCCAAGAAGGTCGATTATCAATGGGGTCCGAAACACCACAACAAGCGAAACTACCTTGTTGATAAAGTAACTCAAAGAATGAGTGAAGTTCTACATAGAAGTTCTATTCACAAGTTACTAAGGAATAACCTTAAGAAATATAATATATCAACTCTGAATAATACTTGGCCGAATTCCCTCTTAAATAGATTGGAATTTCGGTTCCAAGGAACCCACAAGGAAGAATCATAATTAAGTTAGAATTCTCCTATCCTAGAATTGCATAATTGAACCACTACCGAAACACTTGGACAACATGTCCTTTATTATAGCCTTATCTAGATAATGGCGCCTAAAATATAATTAAAGTAAATACTATAAGGCTGAAATTCTAATTAAAGTCTAGAATAGACTTTAATTTACAAGTTTCCTAAAATGCCCTTTTAACCGTTTTCCTTCCAATTGTTTACCTTGCCTTCAAATGTGATTAAGTGGATTTGATCTTTGTGTCTTGCATTCTTTGAAGGCTTATTTGTCCCATTGATCTTTAGATTAATTACTTTAAGCACTTGGAACAAAGGCTTTCTTTGGGGACTTGGATTTGGAATGCATGAGTTAAGAACTGGGTAATTTGGATGAATGACCTCTTTTAACTTCGTGGATGATCCCTCCTCATTCCCTCATTCTTGAAAATTTTCCTTATCACCCCCTTCCCCTTGTAAAGGATTCGTCCTCGAATCTCCAAAGTCGTGGAATGGAAGTTTAAGATCACTCTTGTCTTTCAACACATCATTTGGCATGCTTTCTATCTTGGTCTCGGCTTCATACTTTCCTTCTTGACTTTCCCAATTTTTCACCATCTTGTGTTATCACTATATCATTGTTTGGGCAGTCCCATATCAAGATGGTCTTGTTTGTGGCACTTGGAACATTCCGTTGGCATTGAAGATGAACAATTTGTCTCCCTCTTTGAAGATGAATCCTTGGCTGTTTGGGAGAATTTTGGTTGTTCAACAAGAGTCTTTTTGTTGATCAATTTATCCACTCGCTCTATTATTTCATGGAGTTCATCCATATTTGTCTCCCAAGTTGAAGATGGAATGGCGGCTGGTTGGATTTCTTTTAATTGAGGTGTGGTTGTTTCATCTTGCGCATGAATTGTTGTGTTCATTACATAAAAAGCGTATTACCTTCCAAGAGTTCGCCTTTGTTTTGATGATCCTTCACGAAATAGGTTAAAGAAAGGATTTTGGAATAATCTTGAAAATCCTAATCCTAATCAAGAAAAGAAGATACTTTTAAAGGTTTCTTTTTTATGTTTAAGAAAAGAAGAAGATTATTTTCTTTCTTTTTTCTTGACTTACCCCTTTTCTTGGATGAAACTTATCAAGGATTCGAGCTTCAAGGCTTTTCAATTCTTGATCTTGGATTTAATAACACGACAAACAAGAAGAAAATGGGTGAACGATTACCAATTCTTGCGACTTTAGTCTTGAAACAACTTTGAATCAAGAAGTTTGCTTTTGGCTTGTTCACTAAATAGTCTCTCGGCTGAATTTTTCTGTCTTGGACCTAAATATTTCTCTTATCAATTTCAAGCAAACAATAAAATTTTCAAGAAAGTGGAAATGGTACACCAAGAAAGAGATAAACCTTTTGCTCGATATCAATCGATGAAGGAACCTTGATAACTTGTATCAAGATTCAACAACGAAAGGGTTGAAACGGATCTTTCTCTTCCTTGTAATCAGCCTTACAAGGTAACATAATCAACGCAACTCCAAGAAGGTCGATTATCAATGGGTTCCAAACACCACAACAAGCGAAACTACCTTGTTGATAAAGTAACTCAAAGAATGAGTGAAGTTCTACATAGAAGTTCTATTCACAAGTTACTAAGGAATAACCTTAAGAAATATAATATATCAACTCTGAATAATACTTGGCCGAATTCCCTCTTAAATAGATTGGAATTTCGGTACCAAGGAACCCACAAGGAAGAATCATAATTAAGTTAGAATTCTCCTATCCTAGAATAGTACAATTGAACCACTACCTAAACACTTGGACAACATGTCCTTTATTATAGCCTTATCTAGATAATGGCACCTAAAATATAATTAAAGTAAATACTATATAAGGCTGAAATTCGATTCTAGACTTTAATTTACAAGTTTCCTATAATGCCCTTTAACCGTTTTCCTTCCAATTGTGTATCTTGCCTTCAAATGAGATTAAGTGGATTTGATCTTTGTGTCTTGCATTCTTTGAAGGCTTATTTGTCCCATTGATCTTTAGATTAATTACTTTAAGCACTTGGAACAAAGGCTTTCTTTGGGGACTTGGATTTGGAATGCATGAGTTAAGAACTTGGTAATTTGGATGAATGACCTCTTTTAACATCGGGGATGATCCCTCATCATTCCCTCATTCTTGAAAATTTTCCTTATCACCCCCCTTCCCTTGTAAAGGATTCGTCCCTCGAATCTTCAAAGTCGTGGAATGGAAGTTTAAGATCACTCTTGTCTTTCAACACATCATTTGGCATGCTTTCTATCTTGGTCTCGGCTTCATACTTTCCTTCTTGACTTTCGCAATTTTTCACCATCTTGTGTTATCACTATATCATTGTTTGGGCAGTCCCATATCAAGATGGTCTTGTTTGTGGCACTTGGAACATAACGCTGGCATTGAAGATGAACAATTTGTCTCCCTCTTTGAAGATGAATCCTTGGCTGTTTGGGAGAATTTTGGTTGTTCAACAAGAGTCTTTTTGTTGATCAATTTATCCACTCGCTCTATTATTTCATGGAGTTCATCCATATTTGTCTCCCAAGTTGAAGATGGAATGGTGGCTGGTTGGATTTCTTTTAATTGAGGTGTGGTTGTTTCATCTTGCGCGTGAATTGTTGTGTTGATTCCATAAAAAGCGTATTACCTTCCAAGAGTTCGCCTTGTTTTGATGATCCTTCACGAAATAGGTTAAAGAAAGGATTTTGGAATAATCTTGAAAATCCTAATCCTAATCAAGAAAAGAAGATACTTTTAAAGGTTTCTTTTTATGTTTAGGAAAAGAAGAAGATTATTTTCTTTCTTTTTCTTGACTTACCCCTTTTCTTGGATGAAACTTATCAAGGATTCAGGCTTGAAGGCTTTTCAATTCTTGATCTTGGATTTAATAACACGACAAACAAGAAGAAAAGGGGTGAACGATTACCAATTCTTGCGACGAGTCTTGAAACTACTTTGAATCAAGAAGTTTGGTTTTGGCTGGTTCACTAAATAGTCTCTCGGCTGAATTTTTCTGTCTTGGACCTAAATATTTCTCTTTATCACTTTCAAGCAAACAATAAAATTTTCAAGAAAGTGGAAAAGGTACACCAAGAAAGAGATAAACCTGTTGCTCTGATACCAACTGATGAAGGAACCTTGATAACTTGTATCAAGATTCAACAACGAAAGGGTTTGAACGGATCTTTCTCTTCCTTGTAATCAGCTTACAAGGTAACATAATCAACGCAACTCCAAGAAGGTCGATTATCAATGGGTTCCAAACACCACAACAAGCTGAAACTACCTTGTTGATAAAGTAACTCAAAGAATGAGTGAAGTTCTACATAGAAGTTCTATTCACAAGTTACTAAGGAATAACCTTAAGAAATATAATATATCAACTCTGAATAATACTTGGCCGAATTCCCTCTTAAATAGAGTGGAATTTCGGTTCCAAGGAACCCACAAGGAAGAATCATAATTAAGTTAGAATTCTCCTATCCTAGAATAGTATAATTGAACCACTACCTAAACACGTGGACAACATGTCCTTTATTATAGCCTTATCTAGATAATGGCGCCTAAAATATAATTAAAGTAAATACTACAAGGCTGAAATTCTAATTAAAGTCTAGAATAGACTTTAATTTACGAGTTTCCTAAAATGCCCTTTTAACCGCTTTTTCCTTCCAATTGTTTATCTTGCCTTCAAATGTGATTAAGTGGATTTGATCTTCGTGTCTTGCATTCTTTGAAGGCTTATTCGTCCCATTGATCTTTAGATTAATCACTTTAAGCACTTGGAACAAAGGCTTTCTTTGGGGACTTGGATTTGGAATGCATGAGTTAAGAACTTGGTAAATTGGATGAATGACCTCTTTTAACTTCGTGGATGATCCCTCATCATTCCCTCAATTTTCCTTATCACCCCTTCCCCTTGTAAAGGATTCGCCCTCGAATCTTCAGAGTCGTGGAATGGAAGTTTAAGATCACTCTTGTCTTTCAACACATCATTTGGCATGCTTTCTATCTTGGTCTCGGCTTCATACTTTCCTTCTTTACTTTCCCAATTTTCACCATCTTGTGTTATCACTATATCATTGTTTGGGCAGTCCCATATCAAGATGGTCTTGTTTGTGGCACTTGGAACATAACGCTGGCATTGAAGATGAACAATTTGTCTCCTCTTTGAAGATGAATCCTCGGGCTGCTTTGGGGAGAATTTTTGCTGTTCAACAAGAGTCTTTTTGTTGATCAATTTATCCACTCGCTCTATTATTTCATGGAGTTCATCCATATTTGTCTCCCAAGTTGAAGATGGAATGGCGGCTGGTTGGATTTCTTTTAATTGAGGTGTGGCTGTTTCATCTTGCGCATGAATTGTTGTGTTGATTACATAAAAAGCGTATTACCTTCCAAGAGTTCGCTTTGTTTTGATGATCCTTCACGAAATAGGTTAAAGAAAGGATTTTGGAATAATCTTGAAAATCCTAATCCTAATCAAGAAAAGAAGATACTTTTTAAAGGTTTCTTTTTTATGTTTAGGAAAAGAAGAAGATTATTTTCTTTCTTTTTTCTTGACTTACCCCTTTTCTTGGATGAAACTTATCAAGGATTCAAAGCTTCAAGGCTTTTCAATTCTTGATCTTGGATTTAATAACACGACAAACAAGAAGAAAATGGGTGAACGATTACCAATTCTTGCGACTTTAGTCTTGAAACAACTTTGAATCAAGAAGTTTGCTTTTGGCTTGTTCACTAAATAGTCTCTCGGCTGAATTTTTCTGTCTTGGACCTAAATATTTCTCTTATCACTTTCAAGCAAACAATAAAATTTTCAAGAAAGTGGAAATGGTACACCAAGAAAGAGATAAACCTTTTGCTCTGATAACAACTGATGAAGGAACCTTGATAACTTGTATCAAGATTCAACAACGAAAGGGTTGAAACGGATCTTTCCCTTCCTTGTAATCAGCCTTACAAGGTAACATAATCAACGCAACTCCAAGAAGGTCGATTATCAATGGGTTCCCAAACACCACAACAAGCGAAAACTACCTTGTTGATAAAGTAACTCAAAGAATGAGTGAAGTTCTACATAGAAGTTCTATTCACAAGTTACTAAGGAATAACCTTAAGAAATATAATATATCAACTCTGAATAATACTTGGCCGAATTCCCTCTTAAATAGATTGGAATTTCGGTTCCAAGGAACCCACAAGGAAGAATCATAATTAAGTTAGAATTCTCCTATCCTAGAATTGCATAATTGAACCACTACCGAAACACTTGGACAACATGTCCTTTATTATAGCCTTATCTAGATAATGGCGCCTAAAATATAATTAAAGTAAATACTATAAGGCTGAAATTCTAATTAAAGTCTAGAATAGACTTTAATTTACAAGTTTCCTAAAATGCCCTTTAACCGTTTTCCTTCCAATTGTTTACCTTGCCTTCAAATGTGATTAAGTGGATTTGATCTTTGTGTCTTGCATTCTTTGAAGGCTTATTTGTCCCATTGATCTTTAGATTAATTACTTTAAGCACTTGGAACAAAGGCTTTCTTTGGGGACTTGGATTTGGAATGCATGAGTTAAGAACTTGGTAATTTGGATGAATGACCTCTTTTAACTTCGTGGATGATCCCTCATTGATGCGAAATCTTGATGGGTTATATCAAGACTCGGCTGAAATTTAGATCTTTCTCTATCTCGAATGGTTTCTATGGGAATATACTTAACACAAATCCTGAAAGGTTAAGTATCAATGAATGTTGAAACACCACAACTAGAGAAACCAACTAGTTGATACAAGACTTAAAGGTTTATGAAATTCAACCGAAGTTCATAAACAAGTAACAAAGGTTTAACCTTAATCAAAATATCAATATATCAAGTCTAAGTTACATGGCTGCCCAAAGCTCTATTAAATAGAGGAATTCGGCTATAAGAGAACCAAACTAACTTAAACTAGGAAAGGGAAATAAGAGTCCTTGAAGAATTAGGACTCTTGAATAACAACTTGCTATCAAGTAACTACCTAAACAAGATAATAGGGACATGTGCCTATTATCTTGGCGGCACAATATAAATAAATACCAAAATAATGAAGAGTCCTAGTTGCATTAGGACTCTTAATAACAAACTAACTACCACATGGACAACATGTCCTTTATTATAGCAATTCTAGTTGCTATACACGACTAAATTAATAACATAACAATAATAAATAATTAAAGTCTAGAATAGTCTAGAATAGACTTTAATATGTAAAAAAGACTAAAATGCCCTTTTTAGCCACTTTGCTTGTTTGGGCCGAAATAAGTATCTTTGAGAGTTAGAAGTTGAACTTGGACTTCATCTTCTAGATGTAGCTTGGCTTCTTCTTTAGACTTTAACTCTCGGATCAATGTAGCTAGTTCTTGTTCCATTTGAATGGTTCTTGATCTAGTCATTGGTCCATTCATGCTTGATAAAGGATGTGGGTAATGGTGTAGTCTTCTAGATGGTCCCGTATCATCCCCTCCCCTTGAAAAGGATTCGACCTCGAATCATCATCATCATCTAAGTAATCCGAAAACATCAAAAGGAGATAAGTCGAGAACATTAAAAGTTGAATGAACACCATACTTACCTTGCAAGTTGATTTTGTATGCATTGTCATTGATCTTGCCAACAACTTGAAAAGGTCCATCTCCTCTAGGATGTAATTTTGACTTCCTCTCTTTAGGAAATCTGTCTTTCCTAAAGTGTATCCACACCCAATCACCAATTTCAAAAGTAAGTGGCCTTGCGGCCTTTGTTGGCCTTAGTTGTCATTTTATCATTCTTCTTCTTGATGTTCTCGCTACCTCATAATGTATTCTTTGGACAAAGTCAGCCCTTGAATCACCTTCTATATTGTAATACTCATCAATAGGAAGAGGAATTAGATCTAAAGGGGTAAAGGGGGTTAAAACCGTAAACAACTTCAAAAGGTGAATTATTAGTAGTTGAATGTAACGTATTTCGATTATAAGCAAATTCAGCAATAGGTAAACATTCTTCCCACTTTTTAAAATTCTTTTGAATAAGTGCCCTAAGTAGAGCCCCTAAAGTTCTATTTGTTACCTCAGTTTGGCCATCGGTTTGGGGATGACTTGATGTAGAAAATAACAGCTTAGTCCCCAATTTACTCCATAAGGTCTTCCAAAAATAACTTAGGAACTTTACGTCCCTATCACTTACGATTGTTTTTGGAACACCATGTAACCGAATGATGTCTTTGAAGAATAGATCCGCAACATGGCTTGCATCATTTGTTTTCCTACAAGGAATAAAGTGAGCCATTTTAGAAAATCTATCAACAACCACCATTATACTATCATTACCTCTTTTTGGATTGCGGTAATCCGAGAATAAAATCCATTGAAAGATCAATCCATGGAGAGGAAGGAATTGGTAGAGGCATGAGCAATCCGTGAGCTTTGGAAGTACTTTTTGCTTGTTTGCATTTAAAACAAAGTTCACAAATTTTCTGCACATCTCTTTTCATCTTAGGCCAATAAAAGTGTTCTTGCAAAATATCTAATGTTTTAACAACACCAAAATGACCCATCAATCCGCCACTATGTGCTTCCCCTAACAATTAATTCTCTAATAGAACAAGAGGGAACACATAATTTGTTACCTTTAAACAAGAATCCTTCAAATATGTGAAAATCTTTTTGTGCCGAAACATGACAAGATTTAAACAAATCTGAAAACTCATTATCATCTACATACAAAGCTTTTAAATGTTCAAAACCAAGTAATTTAGTATGTAGAATAGAAAGTAAAGAGTACCTTCTAGAAAGAGCATCGGCAACAATGTTTTCCTTACCTTTCTTGTATTTGATCACATATGGAAAGCTATCAATGAAGGAAACCCACTTTGCATGTCTCTTATTTAACTTACTTTGTCCTTTGAGATACTTGATTGATTCATGATCCGTGTGAATCACAAATTCTCGGCCAACCAAGTAGTGCCGCCATGTTTCCAAAGCTCGAACAATTGCATATAACTCTTTATCATACGTAGGATAATTAAGGGCAGCGCCACTCAATTTCTCACTAAAATATGCTAAAGGTTTCCCTTGTTGTTGCAAAACAGCCCCAATACCTATACCCGAAGCATCACATTCAACTTCAAAAGTTAGTGTAAAATTTGGTAAAGATAAAATAGGGGAAGAAGTTAGTAATTGCTTAAGCTTATTGAAACTATCTTCTTGCGGCTTATCCCAAAAGAATGAGACATCTTTCTTCACAACTTCATTCAATGGTGCGGCAATTGAGCTAAAGTCACGCACAAAACGTCTATAAAAACTTGCTAAACCATAGAATGATCGGACTTGTGTGGCTGATGTTGGTCTCGCCAGCTTGTAATGGACTCAATTTTGACCGGATCAACCTTAATACCACTTGAACTAACAATATATCCAAGAAAGTTAATAGAATTAGTGCAAAAAACGCATTTTTCTAACTTGGCATATAATGTTTGTTCTCTTAATATAGTAAAAACAGCCTTAAGATGTTGAACATGCTCTTCTAAGGTTTTACTATAAACAAGAATATCATCAAAATAAACTACAACAAATTTACCAAAACAATGACTGAATATGTAGTTCATTAATCTCATGAAAGTACTAGGTGCATTACTTAGACCAAAAGGCATTACAATCCATTCATATAAACCATATTTAGTCTTAAAAGCAGCTTTTCCATTCATCACCTTCTTTCATTCTAATTTGGTGATAACCTTGAGTTAAATCGATTTTAGAAAAGATTAAAGCACCACTTAACTCATCTAGCATATCATCTAAGCGAGGTATAGGATGTCTATATTTAATAGTTATCTTATTAATATCGCGACAATCCGTACATAATCTGAAAGTGCCTTCTCTTTTAGGTACCAAAATAACCTGACTAGCACAAGGACTTAAAGATTCACGTACTCGCTTCTTTTTTCTAAGAGTAAATCGACTTGCCTTTGGATTTCTCGTGTCTCATCCGGATTTGCTCTATAGGCTGCCCTATTTGGAAGATTTGATCCCGAATGAAGTCGATTTGATGTTCGATGCCTCGTATTGGAGGTAGACCTCTCGCAACTCCTTTGGAAAAAGTTCCTTGAATTCTTTCAAAACATCAATACAAACACTAGGAAGAGAAGAAGTTAAATCATCAAAATTCAAAGTGTTAGGAAGAGATAACCTCTCGCTTCTCTAAAAAACAAGTAAAACAAGGGGGTTTATTTGCACGTAAAGCCCCTTTCTACCTTTGCAAAATTGATAAATAAGCAATCTTTCTTGTCTTTTTTGCGAGTATACCCTTTTTGCTTGTTAAACTCTCGGCTTTTTTCAGCCCTTTTTTACCTCGGTTTTGGCCGGTTGGACAGTGGGTATGTGATTTGATCAACTCCCGCTCTTGTCTTCTTTTCTCTCTACCGTCGGCCATCCTTTGTTGCATCTCACAAACTTCAATGGGTGACATAGGATGTAAATTATAGCGAATCTTATCCCTTTGTCACCGCATAAATATTCCTTTTACCCTTATGATCTACATCTCGATCATATTGCCAAGGTCTTCCTAAAATGATGTGACTTGCGGTCATCGGGACCACATCACAAGTGACCGAATCTTTATAGTTGCCAATGCTGAAATTTAGTTCCACTTGTTTGTCAACTTTAATCTCTCCGCTATCATTTAACCAAGAAAGCTTATAGGGCGTATGGATGTGCTTTCAAGGGTAAATCTAAAGCCAGTAACCATCTCAAAAGAACAAACGTTAGTACAACTACCGCTATCAATGATAAGTAAACAAATCTTTCCTTGAATTGTGCATTTAGTTTGAAATAGATTGTTCCTTTGTTGATGCAAATTATCTAAAGGTTGAGAATGTAAAAGTTGCATATTTACCAAAAGATAATTGTTACCATTATCCCTGGTCGAGTGTCCCTCGCTTCTTCCTCCAAAATTGCTTCTTCGGCTATTTCCTCATCTTCACTAACCCACGATCCATCGTCCATCATGATCATGGTGCTTTTATTAGGACAATCCCGAGCAAAGTGTCCTTTGCCTTGACACTTAAAACATTCCCGATCATTTGATGTAGTTGATTTAGTTCTCAAATCGGTTGGTTTTGAAGTGTTTGATGTCCTTGCTGCCCCAAAAGAAGCCGTGGCCACTTTTGTATTTCCCAAACTGCCCTTAGCATTAATTGGGCTCTGCAAAACAGTAGAATTGTTTAGGGACTGATTTGGCCGTTTCCAAGATTGGAAATTAGCCGAATAAGTCCTTGAACTCTTCTCTTTTTGCTGCCTCTCAACTTGTTCAAAGAAAATAAACCATATCAATAAGAGAAGTAAGGTTAGCACGTTCTACCTTGGGTCTAATTTTTGTCATTTAGACCAGCCAAGAAACGAGCCAAAGTAGCCGCATTTGCTTCCCGAATATTAGCTCTAATCATGGACATTTCCATCTCCTTGAAGTATGCATCAACGGTCTTTGTCCCTTGCCTCAATCTTTGGAGTTGATTATACAACTCACGGTTAAAATTCTGGGGTACAAATCGTCGTGACATAACTGCTTTCATGTCCTCCCAATTATCAATTGGTCTTTGCTCCGCTTCTTCTTCTTTCACTTACCTCATGATCCCACCAAATGGATGCATATTCTCCAAATTCCATGGCTGCTAATTTAACCTTTTTCTCTTCGGAGTAATTATGGACATCAAAAACATGGTTAACTTTTCGTGTCCAATCAAAAAATAAAATAGGATCATTAGTACCAAGAAAAGGAGGAATCTTGGTCTTGATGGAACCAAGATTATTATCAAACCTTTGAGCTTGATAATTTGGTCTCGGTTCATCAAGATCAAAGGGTCTAGGATCATACCTTTGATTGTTTGGCCTCGGTTCATTATGAAAAAGAGGATTTGGATCATACCTTTGGGCTTGATGTTGAGTTTGCCTCGGCTCAAATCTCTCTTCATGACCAAGAGGTCTCGGATCATACCTTACATCTTGATGGTGTTGCCTTTGTTCATAGGCCGGATTTGGAATCATCTTGGGGACAACTCTCGGCTTAAAATCATCATTGTGCCGAGGGTTGATTCTTGCATTGTGATCAATTGATGTTTGAGAATCTTGATCTTCTTGATCATCTTGGACAGCCCTTTTACCTTTATCCGAATGGTTCTTGATTTCAAGAACATCCATTCGATCTTTTAAGTCATCAATGGATTGCAATACCGCTTTCATTGTGGCTTGCATTGATTCTTTGAAAAGTTTATCGCTTTCCATGGCACCTTGCTCCGAAGTACCTTCATTAAAAGACATTATCTTTGCAAGAAAAAAATTCACACAAAAATCGTTAGTAGAAAAAGATATAAAAGATTGAATCTTTTCACAAAATCTGGGAATAGTAATCTGTGAATAGTAATCTGTGAATAGTGATCTGAGAATAGTAATCTGTGAATAGTAATCCGTGAATAGTAATCTGTGAATAGTAATCAGATTGTGTATTCTCTTAATATTGAATCTTTTCTCTCGATTTATCCAAAAATACTTGTCAAGAACTTCCAACTTTGAATGTTTGAATGGTTATAATGATGGAAGGCTGAAAAATATATCAAAGAAACCAAATCTTGACTTTAACAAAAAGTCGAAGGAAAAAGTATAAGAGTTATGTGTTGCCAAACAAGAAAAAGATGTGATCTTTACCTTTCTTGATTTTCTGTTTTCTTGAAATAGCTCGTTCTTGAAATCTTTTCTTACCTTTTTGCCCGAGACTTACCCTTATCTTGGCCACAAGATCAAAAGCTCTTGATTGATGACGGTTGTGCTAGATCGAAAAGTCTTGATAGTGGCTAATTCAAGATGAAGGGGGAACAAGTGCCAATTCCCTTATTCAAGGGAAGTTTGCTTTTGGCCTTGAATCCTTGTCTATTTTGGGTTAACCCGGCTGCCAATTTCTTTACTTCCGGGTGGCTTTTATAATGGTAAGTACCCGAATTGTATGACTAACCCGGCTGCCAATTTCTTTACTTCCGGGTGGCTTTTTCGTTGGGGTAAAAATTTTTTTTGTTATTTTCGGCTATCTCAAGCAAACAAGAAAAAAAATTTCAAGAAAAACTGTAAAGGGTACACCAAGATAGAGATCAACCTTTTGCTCTGATACCACTTGATGCGAAATCTTGATGGGTTATATCAAGACTCGGCTGAAATTTAGATCTTTCTCTATCTCGAATGGTTTCTATGGGAATATACTTAACACAGTCCCGGAAAGGTTAAGTATCAATGAATGTTGAAACACCACAACTAGAGAAACCAACTAGTTGATACAGTAACTTAAAGGTTTATGAAATTCAACCGGAAGTTCATAAACAAGTAACAAAGGTTTAACCTTAATCAAAATATCAATATATCAAGTCTAAGTTACATGGCTGCCCAAAGCTCTATTAAATAGAGGAATTCGGCTATAAGAGAACCAAACTAACTTAAACTAGGAAAAGGGAAATAAGAGTCCTTGAAGAATTAGGACTCTTGAATAACAACTTGCTATCAAGTAACTACCTAAACAAGATAATAGGGACATGTGCCTATTATCTTGGCGGCACAATATAAATAAATACCAAAATAATGAAGAGTCCTAGTTGCATTAGGACTCTTAATAACAAACTAACTACCACATGGACAACATGTCCTTTATTATAGCAATTCTAGTTGCTATACACGGCTAAATTAATAACATAACAATAATAAATAATTAAAGTCTAGAATAGTCTAGAATAGACTTTAATATGTAAAAAGACTAAAATGCCCTTTTTAGCCACTTTGCTTGTTTGGGCCGAAATAAGTATCTTTGAGAGTTAGAAGTTGAACTTGGACTTCATCTTCTAGATGTAGCTTGGCTTCTTCTTTAGACTTTAACTCTCGGATCAATGTAGCTAGTTCTTGTTCCATTTGAATGGTTCTTGATCTAGTCATTGGTCCATTCATGCTTGATAAAGGATGTGGGTAATGGTGTAGTCTTCTAGATGGTCCCGTATCACTCATCATTCCCTCATTCTTGAAAATTTTCCTTATCACCCCCTTCCCCTTGTAAAGGATTCGTCCTCGAATCTTCAAAGTCGTGGAATGGAAGTTTAAGATCACTCTTGTCTTTCAACACATCATTTGGCATGCTTTCTATCTTGGTCTCGGCTTCATACTTTCCTTCTTGACTTTCCCAATTTTTCACCATCTTGTGTTATCACTATATCATTGTTTGGGCGAGTCCCATATCAAGATGGTCTTGTTTGTGGCACTTGGAACATAACGTTGGCATTGAAGATGAACAATTTGTCTCCCTCTTTGAAGATGAATCCTTGGCTGTTTGGGAGAATTTTGGTTGTTCAACAAGAGTCTTTTTGTTGATCAATTTATCCACTCGCTCTATTATTTCATGGAGTTCATCCATATTTGTCTCCCAAGTTGAAGATGGAATGGCGGCTGGTTGGATTTCTTTTAATTGAGGTGTGGTTGTTTCATCTTGCGCATGAATTGTTGTGTTCATTACATAAAAAGCGTATTACCTTCCAAGAGTTCGCCTTGTTTTGATGATCCTTCACGAAATAGGTTAAAGAAAGGATTTTGGAATAATCTTGAAAATCCTAATCCTAATCAAGAAAAGAAGATACTTTTAAAGGTTTCTTTTTTATGTTTAGGAAAAGAAGAAGATTATTTTTCTTTCTTTTTTCTTGACTTACCCCTTTTCTTGGATGAAACTTATCAAGGATTCGAAAGCTTCAAGGCTTTTCAATTCTTGATCTTGGATTTAATAACACGACAAACAAGAAGAAAAGGGGTGAACGATTACCAATTCTTGCGACGGGTCTTGAAACTACTTTGAATCAAGAAGTTTGGTTTCGGCTGGTTCACTAAATAGTCTCTCGGCTGAATTTTCTGTCTTGGACCTAAATATTTCTCTTTATCACTTTCAAGCAAACAATAAAATTTTCAAGAAAGTGGAAAAGGTACACCAAGAAAGAGATAAACCTATTGCTCTGATACCAACTGATGAAGGAACCTTGATAACTTGTATCAAGATTCAACAACGAAAGGGTTGAAACGGATCTTTCTCTTCCTTGTAATCAGTTTACAAGGGAATATAATCAACGCAACTCCAAAAAGGTCGATTATCAATGGGGGCACAAGCGAAACTACCGTGTTGATACAGTAACTCAAAGAATGAATGAAGTTCTACATAGAAGTTCAATTCACAAGTTACTAAGGAATAACCTTAAGAAATATAATATATCAAGTCTAAATAATACTTGGCCGAATTCCTCTTAAATAGATTGGAATTTCGGTTCCAAGGAACCCACAAGGAAGAATCATAATTAAGTTAGAATTCTCCTATCCTAGAATAGTATAATTGAACCACTACCTAAACACGTGGACAACATGTCCTTTATTATAGCCTTATCTAGATAATGGCGCCTAAAATATAATTAAAGTAAATACTATAAGGCTGAAATTCTAATTAAAGTCTAGAATAGACTTTAATTTACAAGTTTCCTAAAATGCCCTTTAACCGTTTTCCTTGCCTTCAAATGTGATTAAGTGGATTTGATCTTTGTGTCTTGCATTCTTTGAAGGCTTATTTGTCCCATTGATCTTTAGATTAATTACTTTAAGCACTTGGAACAAAGGCTTTCTTTGGGGACTTGGATTTGGAATGCATGAGTTAAGAACTTGGTAATTTGGATGAATGACCTCTTTTAACTTCGTGGATGATCCCTCATCATTCCCTCATTCTTGAAAATTTTCCTTATCACCCCCTTCCCCTTGTAAAGGATTCGTCCTCGAATCTTCAAAGTCGTGGAATGGAAGTTTAAGATCACTCTTGTCTTTCAACACATCATTTGGCATGCTTTCTATCTTGGTCTCGGCTTCATACTTTCCTTCTTGACTTTCGCAATTTTTCACCATCTTGTGTTATCACTATATCATTGTTTGGGCAGTCCATATCAAGATGGTCTTGTTTGTGGCACTTGGAACATAACGTTGGCATTGAAGATGAACAATTTGTCTCCCTCTTTGAAGATGAATCCTTGGCTGTTTGGGAGAATTTTGGTTGTTCAACAAGAGTCTTTTTGTTGATCAATTTATCCACTCGCTCTATTATTTCATGGAGTTCATCCATATTTGTCTCCCAAGTTGAAGATGGAATGGCGGCTGGTTGGATTTCTTTTAATTGAGGTGTGGTTGTTTCATCTTGCGCATGAATTGTTGTGTTCATTACATAAAAAGCGTATTACCTTCCAAGAGTTCGCCTTGTTTTGATGATCCTTCACGAAATAGGTTAAAGAAAGGATTTTGGAATAATCTTGAAAATCCTAATCCTAATCAAGAAAAGAAGATACTTTTAAAGGTTTCTTTTTATGTTTAGGAAAAGAAGAAGATTATTTTCTTTCTTTTTCTTGACTTACCCCTTTTCTTGGATGAAACTTATCAAGGATTCAGGCTTCAAGGCTTTTCAATTCTTGATCTTGGATTTAATAACACGACAAACAAGAAGAAAATGGGTGAACGATTACCAATTCTTGCGACGAGTCTTGAAACAACTTTGAATCAAGAAGTTTGCTTTTGGCTTGTTCACTAAATAGTCTCTCGGCTGAATTTTCTGTCTTGGACCTAAATATTTCTCTTTTATCACTTTCAAGCAAACAATAAAATTTTCAAGAAAGTGGAAATGGTACACCAAGAAAGAGATAAACCTTTTGCTCTGATAACAACTGATGAAGGAACCTTGATAACTTGTATCAAGATTCAACAACGAAAGGGTTGAAACGGATCTTTCCCTTCCTTGTAATCAGCTTACAAGGTAACATAATCAACGCAACTCCAAGAAGGTCGATTATCAATGGGTTCCGAAACACCACAACAAGCGAAACTACCTTGTTGATAAAGTAACTCAAAGAATGAGTGAAGTTCTACATAGAAGTTCTATTCACAAGTTACTAAGGAATAACCTTAAGAAATATAATATATCAACTCTGAATAATACTTGGCCGAATTCCCTCTTAAATAGATTGGAATTTCGGTACCAAGGAACCCACAAGGAAGAATCATAATTAAGTTAGAATTCTCCTATCCTAGAATAGTATAATTGAACCACTACCCAAACACGTGGACAACATGTCCTTTATTATAGCCTTATCTAGATAATGGCGCCTAAAATATAATTAAAGTAAATACTATAAGGCTGAAATTCTAATTAAAGTCTAGAATAGACTTTAATTTACAAGTTTCCTAAAATGCCCTTTAACCGTTTTCCTTGCCTTCAAATGTGATTAAGTGGATTTGATCTTTGTGTCTTGCATTCTTTGAAGGCTTATTTGTCCCATTGATCTTTAGATTAATTACTTTAAGCACTTGGAACAAAGGCTTTCTTTGGGGACTTGGATTTGGAATGCATGAGTTAAGAACCGGGTAATTTGGATGAATGACCTCTTTTAACTTCGTGGATGATCCCTCCTCATTCCCTCATTCTTGAAAATTTTCCTTATCACCCCCTTCCCCTTGTAAAGGATTCGTCCTCGAATCTCCAAAGTCGTGGAATGGAAGTTTAAGATCACTCTTGTCTTTCAACACATCATTTGGCATGCTTTCTATCTTGGTCTCGGCTTCATACTTTCCTTCTTGACTTTCGCAATTTTTCACCATCTTGTGTTATCACTATATCATTGTTTGGGCAGTCCATATCAAGATGGTCTTGTTTGTGGCACTTGGAACATAACGTTGGCATTGAAGATGAACAATTTGTCTCCCTCTTTGAAGATGAATCCTTGGCTGTTTGGGAGAATTTTGGTTGTTCAACAAGAGTCTTTTTGTTGATCAATTTATCCACTCGCTCTATTATTTCATGGAGTTCATCCATATTTGTCTCCCAAGTTGAAGATGGAATGGCGGCTGGTTGGATTTCTTTTAATTGAGGTGTGGTTGTTTCATCTTGCGCATGAATTGTTGTGTTCATTACATAAAAAGCGTATTACCTTCCAAGAGTTCGCCTTGTTTTGATGATCCTTCACGAAATAGGTTAAAGAAAGGATTTTGGAATAATCTTGAAAATCCTAATCCTAATCAAGAAAAGAAGATACTTTTAAAGGTTTCTTTTTTATGTTTAGGGAAAAGAAGAAGATTATTTTCTTTCTTTTTTCTTGACTTACCCCTTTTCTTGGATGAAACTTATCAAGGATTCGAGCTTCAAGGCTTTTCAATTCTTGATCTTGGATTTAATAACACGACAAACAAGAAGAAAATGGGTGAACGATTACCAATTCTTGCGACGAGTCTTGAAACAACTTTGAATCAAGAAGTTTGCTTTTGGCTTGTTCACTAAATAGTCTCTCGGCTGAATTTTCTGTCTTGGACCTAAATATTTCTCTTATCACTTTCAAGCAAACAATAAAATTTTTCAAGAAAGTGGAAATGGTACACCAAGAAAGAGATAAACCTTTTGCTCTGATAACAACTGATGAAGGAACCTTGATAACTTGTATCAAGATTCAACAACGAAAGGGTTGAAACGGATCTTTCCCTTCCTTGTAATCAGCTTACAAGGTAACATAATCAACGCAACTCCAAGAAGGTCGATTATCAATGGGTTCCGAAACACCACAACAAGCGAAACTACCTTGTTGATAAAGTAACTCAAAGAATGAGTGAAGTTCTACATAGAAGTTCTATTCACAAGTTACTAAGGAATAACCTTAAGAAATATAATATATCAACTCTGAATAATACTTGGCGAATTCCCTCTTAAATAGATTGGAATTTCGGTACCAAAGAACCCACAAGGAAGAATCATAATTAAGTTAGAATTCTCCTATCCTAGAATAGTATAATTGAACCACTACCCAAACACGTGGACAACATGTCCTTTATTATAGCCTTATCTAGATAATGGCGCCTAAAATATAATTAAAGTAAATACTATAAGGCTGAAATTCTAATTAAAGTCTAGAATAGACTTTAATTTACAAGTTTCCTAAAATGCCCTTTAACCGTTTTCCTTCCAATTGTTTACCTTGCCTTCAAATGTGATTAAGTGGATTTGATCTTTGTGTCTTGCATTCTTTGAAGGCTTATTTGTCCCATTGATCTTTAGATTAATTACTTTAAGCACTTGGAACAAAGGCTTTCTTTGGGGACACGGATTTGGAATGCATGAGTTAAGAACTTGGTAATTTGGATGAATGACCTCTTTTAACTTCGTGGATGATCCCTCATTGATCACGAAATCTTGATGGGTTATATCAAGACTCGGCTGAAATTTAGATCTTTCTCTATCTCGAATGGTTTCTATGGGAATATACTTAACACGAGTCCGGAAAGGTTAAGTATCAATGAATGTTGAAACACCACAACTAGAGAAACCAACTAGTTGATCTGATAACTTAAAAGGTTTATGAAATTCAATAGGAAGTTCATAAACAAGTAACAAAGGTTTAACCTTAATCAAAATATCAATATATCAAGTCTAAGTTACATGGCTGCCCAAAGCTCTATTAAATAGAGGAATTCGGCTATAAGAGAACCAAACTAACTTAAACTAGGAAAAAGGGAAATAAGAGTCCTTGAAGAATTAGGACTCTTGAATAACAACTTGCTATCAAGTAACTACCTAAACAAGATAATAGGGACATGTGCCTATTATCTTGGCGACTCTAATATAAATAAATACCAAAAATAATGAAGAGTCTAGTTGCATTAGGACTCTTAATAACAAACTAACTACCGCATGGACAACATGTCCTTTATTATAGCAATTCTAGTTGCTATACACGGCTAAATTAATAACATAACAATAATAAATAATTAAAGTCTAGAATAGTCTAGAATAGACTTTAATATGTAAAAAAGACTAAAATGCCCTTTTTAGCCACTTTGCTTGTTTGGGCGAAATAAGTATCTTTGAGAGTTAGAAGTTGAACTTGGACTTCATCTTCTAGATGTAGCTTAGCTTCTTCTTTAGACTTTAACTCTCGGATCAATGTAGCTAGTTCTTGTTCCATTTGAATGGTTCTTGATCTAGTCATTGGTCCATTCATGCTTGATAAAGGATGTGGGTAATGGTGTAGTCTTCTAGATGGTCCCAGTATCATCCCTCCCCCTTGAAAAGGATTCGACCTCGAATCATCATCATCATCTAAGTAATCAGAAACATCAAAAGGAGATAAGTCGGTAACATTAAAAGTTGAATGAACACCATACTTACCTTGCAAGTTGATTTTGTATGCATTGTCATTGATCTTGCCAACAACTTGAAAAGGTCCATCTCCTCTAGGATGTAATTTTGACTTCCTCTCTTTAGGAAATCTGTCTTTCCTAAAGTGTATCCACCTAATCACCAATTTCAAAAGTAAGGGCCTTGCGGCCTTTGTTGTATAGTTGTCATTTTATCATTCTTAACTTCTTGATGTTCTCGGCTACCTCATAATGTATTCTTTGGACAAAGTCAGCCCTTGAATCACCTTCTATATTGTAATACTCATCAATAGGAAGAGGAATTAGATCTAAAGGGGTAAGGGGGTTAAAAGCAGTAAACAACTTCAAAAGGTGAATTATTAGTAGTTGAATGTAACGTACGATTATAAGCAAATTCAGCAATAGGTAAACATTCTTCCCACTTTTTTAAATTCTTTTGAATAAGTGCCCTAAGTAGAGCCCCTAAAGTTCTATTTGTTACCTCAGTTTGGCCATCGGTTTGGGGATGACTTGATGTAGAAAATAACAGCTTAGTCCCCAATTTACTCCATAAGGTCTTCCAAAAATAACTTAGGAACTTTACGTCCCTATCACTTACGATTGTTTTTGGAACACCATGTAACCGAATGATGTCTTTGAAGAATAGATCCATAACATGGCTTGCATCATTTGTTTTCCTACAAGGAATAAAGTGAGCCATTTTAGAAAATCTATCAACAACCACCATTATACTATCATTACCTCTTTTGGATTGCGGTAATCAGAGAATAAAATCCATTGAAAGATCAATCCATGGAGAGGAAGGAATTGGTAGAGGCATGAGCAATCAGTGAGCTTTGGAAGTACTTTTTGCTTGTTTGCATTTAAAACAAAGTTCACAAATTTTCTGCACATCTCTTTTCATCTTAGGCCAATAAAAGTGTTCTTGCAAAATATCTAATGTTTTAACAACACCAAAATGACCCATCAATCCGCCACTATGTGCTTCCCTAACAATTAATTCTCTAATAGAACAAGAGGGAACACATAATTTGTTACCTTTAAACAAGAATCCTTCAAATATGTGAAAATCTTTTTGTGCTAGAAACATGACAAGATTTAAACAAATCTGAAAACTCATTATCATCTACATACAAAGCTTTTAAATGTTCAAAACCAAGTAATTTAGTATGTAGAATAGAAAGTAAAAGAGTACCTTCTAGAAAGAGCATCGGCAACAATGTTTTCCTTACCTTTCTTGTATTTGATCACATATGGAAAGCTATCAATGAAGGAAACCCACTTTGCATGTCTCTTATTTAACTTACTTTGTCCTTTGAGATACTTGATTGATTCATGATCCGTGTGAATCACAAATTCTCGGCCAACCAAGTAGTCTTTGCCATGTTTCCAAAGCTCGAACAATTGCATATAACTCTTTATCATACGTAGGATAATTAAGGGCAGCGCCACTCAATTTCTCACTAAAATATGCTAAAGGTTTCCCTTGTTGTTGCAAAACAGCCCCAATACCTATACCGAAGCATCACATTCAACTTCAAAAGTTAGTGTAAAATTTGGTAAAGATAAAATAGGGGAAGAAGTTAGTAATTGCTTAAGCTTATTGAAACTATCTTCTTGCGGCTTATCCCCAAAAGAATGAGACATCTTTCTTCACAACTTCATTCAATGGTGCGGCAATTGAGCTAAAGTCACGCACAAAAGCGTCTATAAAAACTTGCTAAACCATAGAATGATCGGACTTGTGTGGCTGATGTTGGTCTCGGCCAGCTTGTAATGGACTCAATTTTGGCCAGGATCAACCTTAATACCACTTGAACTAACAATATATCCAAGAAAGTTAATAGAATTAGTGCAAAAAACGCATTTTTCTAACTTGGCATATAATGTTTGTTCTCTTAATATAGTAAAAACAGCCTTAAGATGTTGAACATGCTCTTCTAAGGTTTTACTATAAACAAGAATATCATCAAAATAAACTACAACAAATTTACCAAAACAATGACGGAATATGTAGTTCATTAATCTCATGAAAGTACTAGGTGCATTACTTAGACCAAAAGGCATTACAATCCATTCATATAAACCATATTTAGTCTTAAAGCGGGTTTTCCATTCATCACCTTCTTTCATTCTAATTTGGTGATAACCTTGAGTTAAATCGATTTTAGAAAAGATTAAAGCACCACTTAACTCATCTAGCATATCATCTAAGCGAGGTATAGGATGTCTATATTTAATAGTTATCTTATTAATATCGCGACAATCCATTTACATAATCCGAAAGTGCCTTCTCTTTTAGGTACCAAAATAACTAGGACTAGCACAAGGACTTAAAGATTCACGTACTGCTCTTTTTTCTAAGAGTAAATCGACTTGCCTTTGGATTTCTCGTGTCTCATCTGGATTTGCTCTATAGGCTGCCCTATTTGGAAGATTTGATCCCGGAATGAAGTCGATTTGATGTTCGATGCCTCGTATTGGAGGTAGACCTCTCGGCAACTCCTTTGGAAAAAGTTCCTTGAATTCTTTCAAAACATCAATACAAACACTAGGAAGAGAAGAAGTTAAATCATCAAAATTCAAAGTGTTAGGAAGAGATAACCTCTCGGCTTCTCTAAAAACAAGTAAAACAAGGGGTTTATTTGCACGTAAAGCCCTTTCTACCTTTGCAAAATTGATAAATAAGCAATCTTTCTTGTCTTTTTGCGAGTATACCTTTTTGCTTGTTAAACTCTCGGCTTTTTCAGCCTTTTTTTACCTCGGTTTTGGCCGGTTGGGCAGGGGTATGTGATTTGATCAACTCCCGCTCTTGTCTTCTTTTCTCTCTACCGTCGGCCATCCTTTGTTGCATCTCACAAACTTCAATGGGTGACATAGGATGTAAATTATAGCGAATCTTATCCTTTGTCACCGCATAAATATTCCTTTTACCCTTATGATCTACATCTCGATCATATTGCCAAGGTCTTCCTAAAATGATGTGACTTGCGGTCATCGGGACCACATCACAAGTGACCGAATCTTTATAGTTGCCAATGCTTGAAATTTAGTTCCACTTGTTTGTCAACTTTAATCTCTCAGCTATCATTTAACCAAGAAAGCTTATAGGGCGATGGATGTGCTTTCAAGGGTAAATCTAAAGCAGTAACCATCTCAAAAGAACAAACGTTAGTACAACTACCGCTATCAATGATAAGTAAACAAATCTTTCCTTGAATTGTGCATTTAGTTTGAAATAGATTGTTCCTTTGTTGATGCAAATTATCTAAAGGTTGAGAATGTAAAAGTTGCATATTTACCAAAAGATAATTGTTACCATTATCCGGTCAGTGTCCTCGGCTTCTTCCTCCAAAATTGCTTCTTCGGTTATTTCCTCATCTTCACTAACCCACGATCCATCGTCCATCATGATCATGGTGCTTTTATTAGGACAATCCCGAGCAAAGTGTCCTTTGCCTTGACACTTAAAACATTCCCGATCATTTGATGTAGTTGATTTAGTTCTCAAATCGGTTGGTTTTGAAGTGTTTGATGTCCTTGCTGCCCCCAAAAAGAAGCCGTGGCCACTTTTGTATTTCCCAAACTGCCCTTAGCATTAATTGGGCTCGGCAAAACAGTAGAATTGTTTAGGGGACTGATTTGGCCGTTTCCAAGATTGGAAATTAGCAGAATAAGTCCTTGAACTCTTCTCTTTTTGCTGCCTCTCAACTTGTTCGACAAAATAAACCATATCAATAAGAGAAGTAAGGTTAGCACGTTCTACCTTGGGTCTAATTTTGTCATTTAGACCAGCCAAGAAAGCGAGCCAAAGTAGCGCATTTGCTTCCCGAATATTAGCTCTAATCATGGACATTTCCATCTCCTTGAAGTATGCATCAACGGTCTTTGTCCCTTGCCTCAATCTTTGGAGTTGATTATACAACTCACGGTTAAAATTCAGGGGGTACAAATCGTCGTGACATAAGCTTTGCTTTCATGTCCTCCCAATTATCAATTGGTCTTTGCTCCGTTCTTCTTCTTTCACTTACCTCATGATCCCACCAAATGGATGCATATTCTCCAAATTCCATGGCTGCTAATTTAACCTTTTTCTCTTCGGAGTAATTATGGACATCAAAAACATGGTTAACTTTTCGTGTCCAATCAAAAAATAAAATAGGATCATTAGTACCAAGAAAAGGAGGAATCTTGGTCTTGATGGAACCAAGATTATTATCAAACCTTTGAGCTTGATAATTTGGTCTCGGTTCATCAAGATCAAAGGGTCTAGGATCATACCTTTGATTGTTTGGCCTCGGTTCATTATGAAAAAGAGGATTTGGATCATACCTTTGGGCTTGATGTTGAGTTTGCCTCGGCTCAAATCTCTCTTCATGACCAAGAGGTCTCGGATCATACCTTACATCTTGATGGTGTTGCCTTTGTTCATAGGCGGATTTGGAATCATCTTGGGGACAACTCTCGGCTTAAAATCATCATTGTGCGAGGGTTGATTCTTGCATTGTGATCAATTGATGTTTGAGAATCTTGATCTTCTTGATCATCTTGGACAGCCCTTTTACCTTTATCCGAATGGTTCTTGATTTCAAGAACATCCATTCGATCTTTTAAGTCATCAATGGATTGCAATACCGCTTTCATTGTGGCTTGCATTGATTCTTTGAAAAGTTTATCGCTTTCCATGGCACCTTGCTCCGAAGTACCTTCATTAAAAGACATTATCTTTGCAAGAAAAAATTCACACAAAAATCGTTAGTAGAAAAAGATATAAAAGATTGAATCTTTTCACAAAATCTGGGAATAGTAATCTGTGAATAGTAATCTGTGAATAGTGATCTGAGAATAGTAATCTGTGAATAGTAATCCGTGAATAGTAATCTGTGAATAGTAATCAGATTGTGTATTCTCTTAATATTGAATCTTTTCTCTCGATTTATCAAAAAAATACTTGTCAAGAACTTCCAACTTTGAATGTTTGAATGGTTATAATGATGGAAGGCTGAAAAATATATCAAAGAAACCAAATCTTGACTTTAACAAAAAGTCGAAGGAAAAAGTATAAGAGTTATGTGTTGCCAAACAAGAAAAAGATGTGATCTTTACCTTTCTTGATTTTTCTGTTTTCTTGAAATAGCTCGTTCTTGAAATCTTTTCTTACCTTTTTGCCCAGAGACTTACCCTTATCTTGGCCACAAGATCAAAAGCTCTTGATTGATGACGGTTGTGCTAGATCGAAAAGTCTTGATAGTGGCTAATTCAAGATGAAGGGGGAACAAGTGCCAATTCCCTTATTCAAGGGAAGTTTGCTTTTGGCCTTGAATCCTTGTCTATTTTAGGGTTAACCCTGGCTGCCAATTTCTTTACTTCCGGGTGGCTTTTATAATGGTAAGTACCGAATTGTATGACTAACCCGGCTGCCAATTTCTTTACTTCGGGTGGCTTTTTCGTTGGGGGTAAAAATTTTTTTTGTTATTTTCGGCTATCTCAAGCAAACAAGAAAAAAAAATTTCAAGAAAGCAATAAAAGGTACACCAAGATAGAGATCAACCTTTTGCTACGATACCACTTGATGCGAAATCTTGATGGGTTATATCAAGACTCGGCTGAAATTTAGATCTTTCTCTATCTCGAATGGTTTCTATGGGAATATACTTAACACGAGTCCGGAAAGGTTAAGTATCAATGAATGTTGAAACACCACAACTAGAGAAACCAACTAGTTGATACTGATAACTTAAAGGTTTATGAAATTCAATAGGAAGTTCATAAACAAGTAACAAAGGTTTAACCTTAATCAAAATATCAATATATCAAGTCTAAGTTACATGGCTGCCCAAAGCTCTATTAAATAGAGGAATTCGGCTATAAGAGAACCAAACTAACTTAAACTAGGAAAAGGGAAATAAGAGTCCTTGAAGAATTAGGACTCTTGAATAACAACTTGCTATCAAGTAACTACCTAAACAAGATAATAGGGACATGTGCCTATTATCTTGGCGGCTCAATATAAATAAATACCAAAAATAATGAAGAGTCCTAGTTGCATTAGGACTCTTAATAACTAAACTAACTACCACATGGACAACATGTCCTTTATTATAGCAATTCTAGTTGCTATACACAGCTAAATTAATAACATAACAATAATAAATAATTAAAGTCTAGAATAGTCTAGAATAGACTTTAATATGTAAAAAAGACTAAAATGCCCTTTTTAGCCACTTTGCTTGTTTGGGCGAAATAAGTATCTTTGAGAGTTAGAAGTTGAACTTGGACTTCATCTTCTAGATGTAGCTTAGCTTCTTCTTTAGACTTTAACTCTCGGATCAATGTAGCTAGTTCTTGTTCCATTTGAATGGTTCTTGATCTAGTCATTGGTCCGTTCATGCTTGATAAAGGATGTGGGTAATGGTGTAGTCTTCTAGATGGTCAGTATCACTCATCATTCCCTCATTCTTGAAAATTTTCCTTATCACCCCCCTTCCCCTTGTAAAGGATTCGTCCTCGAATCTTCAAAGTCGTGGAATGGAAGTTTAAGATCACTCTTGTCTTTCAACACATCATTTGGCATGCTTTCTATCTTGGTCTCGGCTTCATACTTTCCTTCTTGACTTTACGCAATTTTTCACCATCTTGTGTTATCACTATATCATTGTTTGGGCGAGTCCATATCAAGATGGTCTTGTTTGTGGCACTTGGAACATAACGTTGGCATTGAAGATGAACAATTTGTCTCCCTCTTTGAAGATGAATCCTTGGCTGTTTGGGAGAATTTTGGTTGTTCAACAAGAGTCTTTTGTTGATCAATTTATCCACTCGCTCTATTATTTCATGGAGTTCATCCATATTTGTCTCCCGAGTTGAAGATGGAATGGCGGCTGGTTGGATTTCTTTTAATTGAGGTGTGGTTGTTTCATCTTGCGCATGAATTGTTGTGTTCATTACATAAAAAAGCGTATTACCTTCCAAGAGTTCGCCTTGTTTTGATGATCCTTCACGAAATAGGTTAAAGAAAGGATTTTGGAATAATCTTGAAAATCCTAATCCTAATCAAGAAAAAGAAGATACTTTTAAAGGTTTCTTTTTTATGTTTAGGAAAAGAAGAAGATTATTTTCTTTCTTTTTTCTTGACTTACCCCTTTTCTTGGATGAAACTTATCAAGGATTCGGGCTTCAAGGCTTTTCAATTCTTGATCTTGGATTTAATAACACGACAAACAAGAAGAAAATGGGTGAGCGATTACCAATTCTTGCGGCGAGTCTTGAAACAACTTTGAATCAAGAAGTTTGCTTTTGGCTTGTTCACTAAATAGTCTCTCGGCTGAATTTTACTGTCTTGGACCTAAATATTTCTCTTTATCACTTTCAAGCAAACAATAAAATTTTCAAGAAAGTGGAAATGGTACACCAAGAAAGAGATAAACCTTTTGCTCACGATAACAAGCTGATGAAGGAACCTTGATAACTTGTATCAAGATTCAACAACGAAAGGGTTGAAAGCGGATCTTTCCCTTCCTTGTAATCGACTTACAAGGTAACATAATCAACGCAACTCCAAGAAGGTCGATTATCAATGGGTTCGAAACACCACAACAAGCGAAACTACCTTGTTGATAAAGTAACTCAAAGAATGAGTGAAGTTCTACATAGAAGTTCTATTCACAAGTTACTAAGGAATAACCTTAAGAAATATAATATATCAACTCTGAATAATACTTGGCGAATTCCCTCTTAAATAGATTGGAATTTCGGTGCCAAAGAACCCACAAGGAAGAATCATAATTAAGTTAGAATTCTCCTATCCTAGAATAGTATAATTGAACCACTACCCGAACACGTGGACAACATGTCCTTTATTATAGCCTTATCTAGATAATGGCGCCTAAAATATAATTAAAGTAAATACTATAAGGCTGAAATTCTAATTAAAGTCTAGAATAGACTTTAATTTACAAGTTTCCTAAAATGCCCTTTAACGTTTTCCTTCGATTGTTTACCTTGCCTTCAAATGTGATTAAGTGGATTTGATCTTTGTGTCTTGCATTCTTTGAAGGCTTATTTGTCCCATTGATCTTTAGATTAATTACTTTAAGCACTTGGAACAAAGGCTTTCTTTGGGGACTTGGATTTGGAATGCATGAGTTAAGAACTGGGTAATTTGGATGAATGACCTCTTTTAACCGTGGATGATCCCTCATCATTCCCTCATTCTTGAAAATTTTCCTTATCACCCCCTTCCCCCTTGTAAAGGATTCGTCCTCGAATCTCCAAAGTCGTGGAATGGAAGTTTAAGATCACTCTTGTCTTTCAACACATCATTTGGCATGCTTTCTATCTTGGTCTCGGCTTCATACTTTCCTTCTTGACTTTCCCAATTTTTCACCATCTTGTGTTATCACTATATCATTGTTTGGGCGAGTCCATATCAAGATGGTCTTGTTTGTGGCACTTGGAACATAACGTTGGCATTGAAGATGAACAATTTGTCTCCCTCTTTGAAGATGAATCCTTGGCTGTTTGGGAGAATTTTGGTTGTTCAACAAGAGTCTTTTTGTTGATCAATTTATCCACTCGCTCTATTATTTCATGGAGTTCATCCATATTTGTCTCCCAAGTTGAAGATGGAATGGCGGCTGGTTGGATTTCTTTTAATTGAGGTGTGGTTGTTTCATCTTGCGCATGAATTGTTGTGTTCATTACATAAAAAAGCGTATTACCTTCCAAGAGTTCGCCTTGTTTTGATGATCCTTCACGAAATAGGTTAAAGAAAGGATTTTGGAATAATCTTGAAAATCCTAATCCTAATCAAGAAAAGAAGATACTTTTAAAGGTTTCTTTTTTATGTTTAGGAAAAGAAGAAGATTATTTTCTTTCTTTTTTCTTGACTTACCCCTTTTCTTGGATGAAACTTATCAAGGATTCGGGCTTCAAGGCTTTTCAATTCTTGATCTTGGATTTAATAACACGACAAACAAGAAGAAAATGGGTGAGCGATTACCAATTCTTGCGGCGAGTCTTGAAACAACTTTGAATCAAGAAGTTTGCTTTTGGCTTGTTCACTAAATAGTCTCTCGGCTGAATTTTACTGTCTTGGACCTAAATATTTCTCTTATCACTTTCAAGCAAACAATAAAATTTTCAAGAAAGTGGAAATGGTACACCAAGAAAGAGATAAACCTTTTGCTCACGATAACAAGCTGATGAAGGAACCTTGATAACTTGTATCAAGATTCAACAACGAAAGGGTTGAAAGCGGATCTTTCCCTTCCTTGTAATCGGCTTACAAGGTAACATAATCAACGCAACTCCAAGAAGGTCGATTATCAACGGGGTCCGAAACACCACAACAATCGAAACTACCTTGTTGATAAAGTAACTCAAAGATTGAGTGAAGTTCTACATAGAAGTTCTATTCACAAGTTACTAAGGAATAACCTTAAGAAATATAATATATCAACTCCAAATAATACTTGGCCGGATTCCCTCTTAAATAGAGTGGAATTTCGGTGTCCAGGAACCCACAAGGAAGAATCATAATTAAGTTAGAATTCTCCGATCCTAGAATAGTATAATTGAACCACTACCTAAACACGTGGAAAACATGTCCTTTATTGTAGCCTTATCTAGATAATGGCGCCTAAAATATAATTAAAGTAAATACTACAAGGCTGAAATTCTAATTAAAGTCTAGAATAGACTTTAATTTACAAGTTTCCTAAAATGCCCTTTAACCGTTTTCCTTCCAATTGTTTACCTTGCCTTCAAATGTGATTAAGTGGATTTGATCTTTGTGTCTTGCATTCTTTGAAGGCTTATTTGTCCCATTGATCTTTAGATTAATTACTTTAAGCACTTGGAACAAAGGCTTTCTTTGGGGACCTGGATTTGGAATGCATGAGTTAAGAACTTGGTAATTTGGATGAATGACCTCTTTTAACCCTAGTGGATGATCCCTCATCATTCCCTCATTCTTGAAAATTTTCCTTATCACCCCCCTTCCCCTTGTAAAGGATTAGTCTCGAATCTTCAAAGTCGATGGAATGGAAGTTTAAGATCACTCTTGTCTTTCAACACATCATTTGGCATGCTTTCTATCTTGGTCTCGGCTTCATACTTTCCTTCTTGACTTTCGCAATTTTTCACCATCTTGTGTTATCACTATATCATTGTTTGGGCAGTCCATATCAAGATGGTCTTGTTTGTGGCACTTGGAACATAACGTTGGCATTGAAGATGAACAATTTGTCTCCCTCTTTGAAGATGAATCCTTGGCTGCTTGGGAGAATTTTGGTTGTTCAACAAGAGTCTTTTTGTTGATCAATTTATCCACTCGCTCTATTATTTCATGGAGTTCATCCATATTTGTCTCCCAAGTTGAAGATGGAACGGCGGCTGGTTGGATTTCTTTTAATTGAGGTGTGGCTGTTTCATCTTGCGCATGAATTGTTGTGTTCATTACATAAAAAAGCGTATTACCTTCCAAGAGTTCGCCTTGTTTTGATGATCCTTCACGAAATAGGTTAAAGAAAGGATTTTGGAATAATCTTGAAAATCCTAATCCTAATCAAGAAAAGAAGATACTTTTAAAGGTTTCTTTTTTATGTTTAGGAAAAGAAGAAGATTCTTTTCTTTCTTTTTCTTGACTTACCCCTTTTCTCGGATGAAAATTATCAAGGATTCGGGCTTGAAGGCTTTTCAATTCTTGATCTTGGATTTAATAACACGACAAACAAGAAGAAAAGTTCTTGCGACGAGTCTTGAAACTACTTTGAATCAAGAAGTTTGCTTTTTGATGGTTCACTAAATAGTCTCTCGGCTGAATTTTCTGTCTTGGACCTAAATATTTCTCTTATCACTTTCAAGCAAACAATAAAATTTTCAAGAAAGTGGAAATGGTACACCAAGAAAGAGATAAACCTTTTGCTACGATAACAAGCTGATGAAGGAACCTTGATAACTTGTATCAAGATTCAACAACGAAAGGGTTGAAAGCGGATCTTTCCCTTCCTTGTAATCAGCTTACAAGGTAACATAATCAACGCAACTCCAAGAAGGTCGATTATCAATGGGTTCGAAACACCACAACAAGCGAAACTACCTTGTTGATAAAGTAACTCAAAGAATGAGTGAAGTTCTACATAGAAGTTCTATTCACAAGTTACTAAGGAATAACCTTAAGAAATATAATATATCAACTCTGAATAATACTTGGCGAATTCCCTCTTAAATAGATTGGAATTTCGGTACCAAAGAACCCACAAGGAAGAATCATAATTAAGTTAGAATTCTCCTATCCTAGAATAGTATAATTGAACCACTACCTAAACACGTGGACAACATGTCCTTTATTATAGCCTTATCTAGATAATGGCGCCTAAAATATAATTAAAGTAAATACTACAAGGCTGAAATTCTAATTAAAGTCTAGAATAGACTTTAATTTACAAGTTTCCTAAAATGCCCTTTAACCGTTTTCCTTCCAATTGTTTATCTTGCCTTCAAATGTGATTAAGTGGATTTGATCTTCGTGTCTTGCATTCTTTGAAGGCTTATTCGTCCCATTGATCTTTAGATTAATTACTTTAAGCACTTGGAACAAAGGCTTTCTTTGGGGACTCGGATTTGGAATGCATGAGTTAAGAACTTGGTAATTTGGATGAATGACCTCTTTTAACTTCGTGGATGATCCCTCATCATTCCCTCATTCTTGAAAATTTTCCTTATCACCCCCCTTCCCCTTGTAAAGGATTAGTCTCGAATCTTCAAAGTCGATGGAATGGAAGTTTAAGATCACTCTTGTCTTTCAACACATCATTTGGCATGCTTTCTATCTTGGTCTCGGCTTCATACTTTCCTTCTTGACTTTCGCAATTTTTCACCATCTTGTGTTATCACTATATCATTGTTTGGGCGAGTCCATATCAAGATGGTCTTGTTTGTGGCACTTGGAACATAACGTTGGCATTGAAGATGAACAATTTGTCTCCCTCTTTGAAGATGAATCCTTGGCTGTTTGGGAGAATTTTGGTTGTTCAACAAGAGTCTTTTTGTTGATCAATTTATCCACTCGCTCTATTATTTCATGGAGTTCATCCATATTTGTCTCCCAAGTTGAAGATGGAATGGCGGCTGGTTGGATTTCTTTTAATTGAGGTGTGGTTGTTTCATCTTGCGCATGAATTGTTGTGTTCATTACATAAAAAAGCGTATTACCTTCCAAGAGTTCGCCTTGTTTTGATGATCCTTCACGAAATAGGTTAAAGAAAGGATTTTGGAATAATCTTGAAAATCCTAATCCTAATCAAGAAAAGAAGATACTTTTAAAGGTTTCTTTTTTATGTTTAGGAAAAGAAGAAGATTATTTTCTTTCTTTTTTCTTGACTTACCCCCTTTTCTTGGATGAAACTTATCAAGGATTCGGGCTTCAAGGCTTTTCAATTCTTGATCTTGGATTTAATAACACGACAAACAAGAAGAAAATGGGTGAACGATTACCAATTCTTGCGACGAGTCTTGAAACAACTTTGAATCAAGAAGTTTGCTTTTGGCTTGTTCACTAAATAGTCTCTCGGCTGAATTTTCTGTCTTGGACCTAAATATTTCTCTTATCACTTTCAAGCAAACAATAAAATTTTTCAAGAAAGTGGAAATGGTACACCAAGAAAGAGATAAACCTTTTGCTCACGATAACAAGCGATGAAGGAACCTTGATAACTTGTATCAAGATTCAACAACGAAAGGGTTGAAAGCGGATCTTTCCCTTCCTTGTAATCGGCTTACAAGGTAACATAATCAACGCAACTCCAAGAAGGTCGATTATCAATGGGGTCCGAAACACCACAACAAGCGAAACTACCTTGTTGATAAAGTAACTCAAAGAATGAGTGAAGTTCTACATAGAAGTTCTATTCACAAGTTACTAAGGAATAACCTTAAGAAATATAATATATCAACTCTGAATAATACTTGGCGAATTCCCTCTTAAATAGATTGGAATTTCGGTACCAAAGAACCCACAAGGAAGAATCATAATTAAGTTAGAATTCTCCTATCCTAGAATAGTATAATTGAACCACTACCTAAACACGTGGACAACATGTCCTTTATTATAGCCTTATCTAGATAATGGCGCCTAAAATATAATTAAAGTAAATACTACAAGGCTGAAATTCTAATTAAAGTCTAGAATAGACTTTAATTTACAAGTTTCCTAAAATGCCCTTTAACCGTTTTCCTTCCAATTGTTTATCTTGCCTTCAAATGTGATTAAGTGGATTTGATCTTCGTGTCTTGCATTCTTTGAAGGCTTATTCGTCCCATTGATCTTTAGATTAATCACTTTAAGCACTTGGAACAAAGGCTTTCTTTGGGGACTGGATTTGGAATGCATGAGTTAAGAACTTGGTAATTTGGATGAATGACCTCTTTTAACTTCGTGGATGATCCCTCATCATTCCCTCATTCTTGAAAATTTTCCTTATCACCCCCCTTCCCACTTGTAAAGGATTAGTCCTCGAATCTTCAAAGTCGATGGAATGGAAGTTTAAGATCACTCTTGTCTTTCAACACATCATTTGGCATGCTTTCTATCTTGGTCTCGGCTTCATACTTTCCTTCTTGACTTTCGCAATTTTTCACCATCTTGTGTTATCACTATATCATTGTTTGGGCGAGTCCATATCAAGATGGTCTTGTTTGTGGCACTTGGAACATAACGTTGGCATTGAAGATGAACAATTTGTCTCCCTCTTTGAAGATGAATCCTTGGCTGTTTGGGAGAATTTTGGTTGTTCAACAAGAGTCTTTTTGTTGATCAATTTATCCACTCGCTCTATTATTTCATGGAGTTCATCCATATTTGTCTCCCAAGTTGAAGATGGAATGGCGGCTGGTTGGATTTCTTTTAATTGAGGTGTGGTTGTTTCATCTTGCGCATGAATTGTTGTGTTCATTACATAAAAAAGCGTATTACCTTCCAAGAGTTCGCCTTGTTTTGATGATCCTTCACGAAATAGGTTAAAGAAAGGATTTTGGAATAATCTTGAAAATCCTAATCCTAATCAAGAAAAGAAGATACTTTTAAAGGTTTCTTTTTTATGTTTAGGAAAAGAAGAAGATTATTTTCTTTCTTTTTTCTTGACTTACCCCCTTTTCTTGGATGAAACTTATCAAGGATTCGGGCTTCAAGGCTTTTCAATTCTTGATCTTGGATTTAATAACACGACAAACAAGAAGAAAATGGGTGAACGATTACCAATTCTTGCGACGAGTCTTGAAACAACTTTGAATCAAGAAGTTTGCTTTTGGCTTGTTCACTAAATAGTCTCTCGGCTGAATTTTCTGTCATGGACCTAAATATTTCTCTATCACTTTCAAGCAAACAATAAAATTTTTCAAGAAAGTGGAAATGGTACACCAAGAAAGAGATAAACCTTTTGCTACGATAACAAGCGATGAAGGAACCTTGATAACTTGTATCAAGATTCAACAACGAAAAGGGTTGAAAGCGGATCTTTCCCTTCCTTGTAATCGGCTTACAAGGTAACATAATCAACGCAACTCCAAGAAGGTCGATTATCAATGGGTTAGAAACACCACAACAAGCGAAACTACCTTGTTGATAAAGTAACTCAAAGAATGAATGAAGTTCTACATAGAAGTTCAATTCACAAGTTACTAAGGAATAACCTTAAGAAATATAATATATCAACTCTGAATAATACTTGGCGAATTCCCTCTTAAATAGATTGGAATTTCGGTACCAAAGAACCCACAAGGAAGAATCATAATTAAGTTAGAATTCTCCTATCCTAGAATAGTATAATTGAACCACTACCTAAACACGTGGACAACATGTCCTTTATTATAGCCTTATCTAGATAATGGCGCCTAAAATATAATTAAAGTAAATACTACAAGGCTGAAATTCTAATTAAAGTCTAGAATAGACTTTAATTTACAAGTTTCCTAAAATGCCCTTTAACCGTTTTCCTTCCAATTGTTTATCTTGCCTTCAAATGTGATTAAGTGGATTTGATCTTCGTGTCTTGCATTCTTTGAAGGCTTATTCGTCCCATTGATCTTTAGATTAATCACTTTAAGCACTTGGAACAAAGGCTTTCTTTGGGGACTCGGATTTGGAATGCATGAGTTAAGAACTTGGTAATTTGGATGAATGACCTCTTTTAACTTCGTGGATGATCCCTCATCATTCCCTCATTCTTGAAAATTTTCCTTATCACCCCCCTTCCCCTTGTAAAGGATTAGTCCTCGAATCTTCAAAGTCGATGGAATGGAAGTTTAAGATCACTCTTGTCTTTCAACACATCATTTGGCATGCTTTCTATCTTGGTCTCGGCTTCATACTTTCCTTCTTGACTTTCGCAATTTTTCACCATCTTGTGTTATCACTATATCATTGTTTGGGCGAGTCCATATCAAGATGGTCTTGTTTGTGGCACTTGGAACATAACGTTGGCATTGAAGATGAACAATTTGTCTCCCTCTTTGAAGATGAATCCTTGGCTGTTTGGGAGAATTTTGGTTGTTCAACAAGAGTCTTTTGTTGATCAATTTATCCACTCGCTCTATTATTTCATGGAGTTCATCCATATTTGTCTCCCAAGTTGAAGATGGAATGGCGGCTGGTTGGATTTCTTTTAATTGAGGTGTGGTTGTTTCATCTTGCGCATGAATTGTTGTGTTCATTACATAAAAAAGCGTATTACCTTCCAAGAGTTCGCCTTGTTTTGATGATCCTTCACGAAATAGGTTAAAGAAAGGATTTTGGAATAATCTTGAAAATCCTAATCCTAATCAAGAAAAAGAAGATACTTTTAAAGGTTTCTTTTTATGTTTAGGAAAAGAAGAAGATTATTTTCTTTCTTTTTCTTGACTTACCCCTTTTCTTGGATGAAACTTATCAAGGATTCAGGCTTCAAGGCTTTTCAATTCTTGATCTTGGATTTAATAACACGACAAACAAGAAGAAAATGGGTGAACGATTACCAATTCTTGCGACGAGTCTTGAAACAACTTTGAATCAAGAAGTTTGCTTTTGGCTTGTTCACTAAATAGTCTCTCGGCTGAATTTTCTGTCTTGGACCTAAATATTTCTCTATCACTTTCAAGCAAACAATAAAATTTTCAAGAAAGTGGAAATGGTACACCAAGAAAGAGATAAACCTTTTGCTACGATAACAAGCTGATGAAGGAACCTTGATAACTTGTATCAAGATTCAACAACGAAAGGGTTGAAAGCGGATCTTTCCCTTCCTTGTAATCGGCTTACAAGGTAACATAATCAACGCAACTCCAAGAAGGTCGATTATCAATGGGTTAGAAACACCACAACAAGCGAAACTACCTTGTTGATAAAGTAACTCAAAGAATGAGTGAAGTTCTACATAGAAGTTCTATTCACAAGTTACTAAGGAATAACCTTAAGAAATATAATATATCAACTCTGAATAATACTTGGCGAATTCCCTCTTAAATAGATTGGAATTTCGGTACCAAAGAACCCACAAGGAAGAATCATAATTAAGTTAGAATTCTCCTATCCTAGAATAGTATAATTGAACCACTACCTAAACACGTGGACAACATGTCCTTTATTATAGCCTTATCTAGATAATGGCGCCTAAAATATAATTAAAGTAAATACTACAAGGCTGAAATTCTAATTAAAGTCTAGAATAGACTTTAATTTACAAGTTTCCTAAAATGCCCTTTAACCGTTTTCCTTCCAATTGTTTATCTTGCCTTCAAATGTGATTAAGTGGATTTGATCTTCGTGTCTTGCATTCTTTGAAGGCTTATTCGTCCCATTGATCTTTAGATTAATCACTTTAAGCACTTGGAACAAAGGCTTTCTTTGGGGACTGGATTTGGAATGCATGAGTTAAGAACTTGGTAATTTGGATGAATGACCTCTTTTAACTTCGTGGATGATCCCTCATCATTCCCTCATTCTTGAAAATTTTCCTTATCACCCCCCTTCCCCCTTGTAAAGGATTAGTCTCGAATCTTCAAAGTCGATGGAATGGAAGTTTAAGATCACTCTTGTCTTTCAACACATCATTTGGCATGCTTTCTATCTTGGTCTCGGCTTCATACTTTCCTTCTTGACTTTCGCAATTTTTCACCATCTTGTGTTATCACTATATCATTGTTTGGGCGAGTCCATATCAAGATGGTCTTGTTTGTGGCACTTGGAACATAACGTTGGCATTGAAGATGAACAATTTGTCTCCCTCTTTGAAGATGAATCCTTGGCTGTTTGGGAGAATTTTGGTTGTTCAACAAGAGTCTTTTTGTTGATCAATTTATCCACTCGCTCTATTATTTCATGGAGTTCATCCATATTTGTCTCCCAAGTTGAAGATGGAATGGCGGCTGGTTGGATTTCTTTTAATTGAGGTGTGGTTGTTTCATCTTGCGCATGAATTGTTGTGTTCATTACATAAAAAAGCGTATTACCTTCCAAGAGTTCGCCTTGTTTTGATGATCCTTCACGAAATAGGTTAAAGAAAGGATTTTGGAATAATCTTGAAAATCCTAATCCTAATCAAGAAAAGAAGATACTTTTAAAGGTTTCTTTTTATGTTTAGGAAAAGAAGAAGATTATTTTCTTTCTTTTTCTTGACTTACCCCCTTTTCTTGGATGAAACTTATCAAGGATTCGGGCTTCAAGGCTTTTCAATTCTTGATCTTGGATTTAATAACACGACAAACAAGAAGAAAATGGGTGAACGATTACCAATTCTTGCGACGAGTCTTGAAACAACTTTGAATCAAGAAGTTTGCTTTTGGCTTGTTCACTAAATAGTCTCTCGGCTGAATTTTCTGTCTTGGACCTAAATATTTCTCTATCACTTTCAAGCAAACAATAAAATTTTCAAGAAAGTGGAAATGGTACACCAAGAAAGAGATAAACCTTTTGCTCACGATAACAAGCTGATGAAGGAACCTTGATAACTTGTATCAAGATTCAACAACGAAAGGGTTGAAAGCGGATCTTTCCCTTCCTTGTAATCGGCTTACAAGGTAACATAATCAACGCAACTCCAAGAAGGTCGATTATCAATGGGGTCCGAAACACCACAACAAGCGAAACTACCTTGTTGATAAAGTAACTCAAAGAATGAGTGAAGTTCTACATAGAAGTTCTATTCACAAGTTACTAAGGAATAACCTTAAGAAATATAATATATCAACTCTGAATAATACTTGGCGAATTCCCTCTTAAATAGATTGGAATTTCGGTACCAAAGAACCCACAAGGAAGAATCATAATTAAGTTAGAATTCTCCTATCCTAGAATAGTATAATTGAACCACTACCTAAACACGTGGACAACATGTCCTTTATTATAGCCTTATCTAGATAATGGCGCCTAAAATATAATTAAAGTAAATACTACAAGGCTGAAATTCTAATTAAAGTCTAGAATAGACTTTAATTTACAAGTTTCCTAAAATGCCCTTTAACCGTTTTCCTTCCAATTGTTTATCTTGCCTTCAAATGTGATTAAGTGGATTTGATCTTCGTGTCTTGCATTCTTTGAAGGCTTATTCGTCCCATTGATCTTTAGATTAATCACTTTAAGCACTTGGAACAAAGGCTTTCTTTGGGGACTGGATTTGGAATGCATGAGTTAAGAACTTGGTAATTTGGATGAATGACCTCTTTTAACTTCGTGGATGATCCCTCATCATTCCCTCATTCTTGAAAATTTTCCTTATCACCCCCCTTCCCCTTGTAAAGGATTCGTCCTCGAATCTTCAAAGTCGTGGAATGGAAGTTTAAGATCACTCTTGTCTTTCAACACATCATTTGGCATGCTTTCTATCTTGGTCTCGGCTTCATACTTTCCTTCTTGACTTTCCCAATTTTCACCATCTTGTGTTATCACTATATCATTGTTTGGGCGAGTCCATATCAAGATGGTCTTGTTTGTGGCACTTGGAACATAACGTTGGCATTGAAGATGAACAATTTGTCTCCCTCTTTGAAGATGAATCCTTGGCTGTTTGGGAGAATTTTGGTTGTTCAACAAGAGTCTTTTGTTGATCAATTTATCCACTCGCTCTATTATTTCATGGAGTTCATCCATATTTGTCTCCCAAGTTGAAGATGGAATGGCGGCTGGTTGGATTTCTTTTAATTGAGGTGTGGTTGTTTCATCTTGCGCATGAATTGTTGTGTTCATTACATAAAAAAGCGTATTACCTTCCAAGAGTTCGCCTTGTTTTGATGATCCTTCACGAAATAGGTTAAAGAAAGGATTTTGGAATAATCTTGAAAATCCTAATCCTAATCAAGAAAAGAAGATACTTTTAAAGGTTTCTTTTTATGTTTAGGAAAAGAAGAAGATTATTTTCTTTCTTTTTTCTTGACTTACCCCCTTTTCTTGGATGAAACTTATCAAGGATTCGGGCTTCAAGGCTTTTCAATTCTTGATCTTGGATTTAATAACACGACAAACAAGAAGAAAATGGGTGAACGATTACCAATTCTTGCGACGAGTCTTGAAACAACTTTGAATCAAGAAGTTTGCTTTTGGCTTGTTCACTAAATAGTCTCTCGGCTGAATTTTCTGTCTTGGACCTAAATATTTCTCTATCACTTTCAAGCAAACAATAAAATTTTTCAAGAAAGTGGAAATGGTACACCAAGAAAGAGATAAACCTTTTGCTACGATAACAAGCGATGAAGGAACCTTGATAACTTGTATCAAGATTCAACAACGAAAGGGTTGAAAGCGGATCTTTCCCTTCCTTGTAATCGGCTTACAAGGTAACATAATCAACGCAACTCCAAGAAGGTCGATTATCAATGGGTTCGAAACACCACAACAAGCGAAACTACCTTGTTGATACAGTAACTCAAAGAATGAATGAAGTTCTACATAGAAGTTCAATTCACAAGTTACTAAGGAATAACCTTAAGAAATATAATATATCAACTCACGAATAATACTTGGCGAATTCCCTCTTAAATAGATTGGAATTTCGGTACCAAAGAACCCACAAGGAAGAATCATAATTAAGTTAGAATTCTCCTATCCTAGAATAGTATAATTGAACCACTACCTAAACACGTGGACAACATGTCCTTTATTATAGCCTTATCTAGATAATGGCGCCTAAAATATAATTAAAGTAAATACTATAAGGCTGAAATTCTAATTAAAGTCTAGAATAGACTTTAATTTACAAGTTTCCTAAAATGCCCTTTAACCGTTTTCCTTCCAATTGTTTATCTTGCCTTCAAATGTGATTAAGTGGATTTGATCTTCGTGTCTTGCATTCTTTGAAGGCTTATTCGTCCCATTGATCTTTAGATTAATCACTTTAAGCACTTGGAACAAAGGCTTTCTTTGGGGACTGGATTTGGAATGCATGAGTTAAGAACTTGGTAATTTGGATGAATGACCTCTTTTAACTTCGTGGATGATCCCTCATCATTCCCTCATTCTTGAAAATTTTCCTTATCACCCCCCTTCCCCTTGTAAAGGATTAGTCCTCGAATCTTCAAAGTCGATGGAATGGAAGTTTAAGATCACTCTTGTCTTTCAACACATCATTTGGCATGCTTTCTATCTTGGTCTCGGCTTCATACTTTCCTTCTTGACTTTCGCAATTTTTCACCATCTTGTGTTATCACTATATCATTGTTTGGGCGAGTCCATATCAAGATGGTCTTGTTTGTGGCACTTGGAACATAACGTTGGCATTGAAGATGAACAATTTGTCTCCCTCTTTGAAGATGAATCCTTGGCTGTTTGGGAGAATTTTGGTTGTTCAACAAGAGTCTTTTGTTGATCAATTTATCCACTCGCTCTATTATTTCATGGAGTTCATCCATATTTGTCTCCCAAGTTGAAGATGGAATGGCGGCTGGTTGGATTTCTTTTAATTGAGGTGTGGTTGTTTCATCTTGCGCATGAATTGTTGTGTTCATTACATAAAAAGCGTATTACCTTCCAAGAGTTCGCCTTGTTTTGATGATCCTTCACGAAATAGGTTAAAGAAAGGATTTTGGAATAATCTTGAAAATCCTAATCCTAATCAAGAAAAGAAGATACTTTTAAAGGTTTCTTTTTATGTTTAGGAAAAGAAGAAGATTATTTTCTTTCTTTTTTCTTGACTTACCCCCTTTTCTTGGATGAAACTTATCAAGGATTCAGGCTTGAAGGCTTTTCAATTCTTGATCTTGGATTTAATAACACGACAAACAAGAAGAAAATGGGTGAACGATTACCAATTCTTGCGACGAGTCTTGAAACAACTTTGAATCAAGAAGTTTGCTTTTGGCTTGTTCACTAAATAGTCTCTCGGCTGAATTTTCTGTCATGGACCTAAATATTTCTCTTATCACTTTCAAGCAAACAATAAAATTTTCAAGAAAGTGGAAATGGTACACCAAGAAAGAGATAAACCTTTTGCTCACGATAACAAGCTGATGAAGGAACCTTGATAACTTGTATCAAGATTCAACAACGAAAGGGTTGAAACGGATCTTTCTCTTCCTTGTAATCGGTTTACAAGGTAACATAATCAACGCAACTCCAAGAAGGTCGATTATCAATGGGGTCCGAAACACCACAACAATCGAAACTACCTTGTTGATAAAGTAACTCAAAGAATGAGTGAAGTTCTACATAGAAGTTCTATTCACAAGTTACTAAGGAATAACCTTAAGAAATATAATATATCAACTACTGAATAATACTTGGCGAATTCCCTCTTAAATAGATTGGAATTTCGGTACCAAGGAACCCACAAGGAAGAATCATAATTAAGTTAGAATTCTCCTATCCTAGAGTAGTACAATTGAACCACTACCTAAACACGTGGACAACATGTCCTCTATTATAGCCTTATCTAGATAATGGCGCCTAAAATATAATTAAAGTAAATACTACAAGGCTGAAATTCTAATTAAAGTCTAGAATAGACTTTAATTTACAAGTTTCCTAAAATGCCCTTTAACCGTTTTCCTTCCAATTGTTTATCTTGCCTACAAATGTGATTAAGTGGATTTGATCTTCGTGTCTTGCATTCTTTGAAGGCTTATTCGCCCCATTGATCTTTAGATTAATCACTTTAAGCACTTGGAACAAAGCCTTTCTTTGGGGACTTGGATTTGGAATGCACGAGTTAAGAACTTGGTAATTTGGATGAATGACCTCTTTTATCTTCGTGGATGATCACTCATCATTCCCTCAATTTTCCTTATCACCCCTTCCCCTGGCAAAGGATTCGTCCTCGATTCTTCAAAGTCGTGGAATGGAAGTTTAAGGTCACTCTTGTCTTTCAACACATCATTTGGCATGCTTTCTATCTTGGTCTCGGCTTCATACTTTCCTTCTTTACTTTCCCAATTTTCATCATCTTGTGTTATCACTATATCATTGTTTGGGCGAGTCCATATCAAGATGGTCTTGTTTGTGGCACTTGGAACATAACGTTGGCATTGAAGATGAACAATTTGTCTCCCTCTTTGAAGATGAATCCTTGGCTGTTTGGGAGAATTTGGGTTGTTCAACAAGAGTCTTTTTGTTGATCAATTTATCCACTCGCTCTATTATTTCATGGAGTTCATCCATATTTGTCTCCCAAGTTGAAGATGGAATGGTGGCTGGTTGGATTTCTTTTAATTGAGGTGTGGTTGTTTCATCTTGCGCGTGAATTGTTGTGTTCATTACATAAAAAGCGTATTACCTTCCAAGAGTTCGCCTTGTTTTGATGATCCTTCACGAAATAGGTTAAAGAAAGGATTTTGGAATAATCTTGAAAATCCTAATCCTAATCAAGAAAAGAAGATACTTTTAAAGGTTTCTTTTTATGTTTAGGAAAAGAAGAAGATTATTTTCTTTCTTTTTCTTGACTTACCCCCTTTTCTTGGATGAAACTTATCAAGGATTCGGGCTTCAAGGCTTTTCAATTCTTGATCTTGGATTTAATAACACGACAAACAAGAAGAAAATGGGTGAACGATTACCAATTCTTGCGACGAGTCTTGAAACAACTTTGAATCAAGAAGTTTGCTTTTGGCTTGTTCACTAAATAGTCTCTCGGCTGAATTTTTACTGTCTTGGACCTAAATATTTCTCTATCACTTTCAAGCAAACAATAAAATTTTTCAAGAAAGTGGAAATGGTACACCAAGAAAGAGATAAACCTTTTGCTACGATAACAAGCGATGAAGGAACCTTGATAACTTGTATCAAGATTCAACAACGAAAGGGTTGAAAGCGGATCTTTCCCTTCCTTGTAATCAGCTTACAAGGTAACATAATCAACGCAACTCCAAGAAGGTCGATTATCAATGGGGTCCGAAACACCACAACAAGCGAAACTACCTTGTTGATAAAGTAACTCAAAGAATGAGTGAAGTTCTACATAGAAGTTCTATTCACAAGTTACTAAGGAATAACCTTAAGAAATATAATATATCAACTCTGAATAATACTTGGCGAATTCCCTCTTAAATAGATTGGAATTTCGGTACCAAAGAACCCACAAGGAAGAATCATAATTAAGTTAGAATTCTCCTATCCTAGAATAGTATAATTGAACCACTACCTAAACACGTGGACAACATGTCCTTTATTATAGCCTTATCTAGATAATGGCGCCTAAAATATAATTAAAGTAAATACTACAAGGCTGAAATTCTAATTAAAGTCTAGAATAGACTTTAATTTACAAGTTTCCTAAAATGCCCTTTAACCGTTTTCCTTCCAATTGTTTATCTTGCCTTCAAATGTGATTAAGTGGATTTGATCTTCGTGTCTTGCATTCTTTGAAGGCTTATTCGTCCCATTGATCTTTAGATTAATCACTTTAAGCACTTGGAACAAAGGCTTTCTTTGGGGACTGGATTTGGAATGCATGAGTTAAGAACTTGGTAATTTGGATGAATGACCTCTTTTAACTTCGTGGATGATCCCTCATCATTCCCTCATTCTTGAAAATTTTCCTTATCACCCCCCCTTCCCCTTGTAAAGGATTAGTCCTCGAATCTTCAAAGTCGATGGAATGGAAGTTTAAGATCACTCTTGTCTTTCAACACATCATTTGGCATGCTTTCTATCTTGGTCTCGGCTTCATACTTTCCTTCTTGACTTTCGCAATTTTTCACCATCTTGTGTTATCACTATATCATTGTTTGGGCGAGTCCATATCAAGATGGTCTTGTTTGTGGCACTTGGAACATAACGTTGGCATTGAAGATGAACAATTTGTCTCCCTCTTTGAAGATGAATCCTTGGCTGTTTGGGAGAATTTTGGTTGTTCAACAAGAGTCTTTTTGTTGATCAATTTATCCACTCGCTCTATTATTTCATGGAGTTCATCCATATTTGTCTCCCAAGTTGAAGATGGAATGGCGGCTGGTTGGATTTCTTTTAATTGAGGTGTGGTTGTTTCATCTTGCGCATGAATTGTTGTGTTCATTACATAAAAAGCGTATTACCTTCCAAGAGTTCGCCTTGTTTTGATGATCCTTCACGAAATAGGTTAAAGAAAGGATTTTGGAATAATCTTGAAAATCCTAATCCTAATCAAGAAAAGAAGATACTTTTAAAGGTTTCTTTTTTATGTTTAGGAAAAGAAGAAGATTATTTTCTTTCTTTTTTCTTGACTTACCCCCTTTTCTTGGATGAAACTTATCAAGGATTCGGGCTTCAAGGCTTTTCAATTCTTGATCTTGGATTTAATAACACGACAAACAAGAAGAAAAGGGGTGAACGATTACCAATTCTTGCGACGAGTCTTGAAACAGCTTTGAATCAAGAAGTTTGCTTTTGGCTTGTTCACTAAATAGTCTCTCGGCTGAATTTTCTGTCTTGGACCTAAATATTTCTCTATCACTTTCAAGCAAACAATAAAATTTTTCAAGAAAGTGGAAATGGTACACCAAGAAAGAGATAAACCTTTTGCTACGATAACAAGCGATGAAGGAACCTTGATAACTTGTATCAAGATTCAACAACGAAAAGGGTTGAAAGCGGATCTTTCCCTTCCTTGTAATCAGCTTACAAGGTAACATAATCAACGCAACTCCAAGAAGGTCGATTATCAATGGGGACGAAACACCACAACAAGCGAAACTACCTTGTTGATACAGTAACTCAAAGAATGAATGAAGTTCTACATAGAAGTTCAATTCACAAGTTACTAAGGAATAACCTTAAGAAATATAATATATCAACTCACGAATAATACTTGGCGAATTCCCTCTTAAATAGATTGGAATTTCGGTACCAAAGAACCCACAAGGAAGAATCATAATTAAGTTAGAATTCTCCTATCCTAGAATAGTATAATTGAACCACTACCGAAACACGTGGACAACATGTCCTTTATTATAGCCTTATCTAGTAATGGCGCCTAAAATATAATTAAAGTAAATACTATAAAGCTGAAATTCTAATTAAAGTCTGGAATAGACTTTAATTTACAAGTTTCCTAAAATGCCCTTTAACCGTTTTTCCTTCCAATTGTTTACCTTGCCTTCAAATGTGATTAAGTGGATTTGATCTTTGTGTCTTGCATTCTTTGAAGGCTTATTTGTCCCATTGATCTTTAGATTAATTACTTTAAGCACTTGGAACAAAGGCTTTCTTTGGGGACTGGATTTGGAATGCATGAGTTAAGAACTTGGTAATTTGGATGAATGACCTCTTTTAACTTCGTGGATGATCCCTCATCATTCCCTCATTCTTGAAAATTTTCCTTATCACCCCCCTTCCCCTTGTAAAGGATTCGTCCTCGAATCTTCAAAGTCGATGGAATGGAAGTTTAAGATCACTCTTGTCTTTCAACACATCATTTGGCATGCTTTCTATCTTGGTCTCGGCTTCATACTTTCCTTCTTGACTTTCGCAATTTTTCACCATCTTGTGTTATCACTATATCATTGTTTGGGCGAGTCCATATCAAGATGGTCTTGTTTGTGGCACTTGGAACATAACGTTGGCATTGAAGATGAACAATTTGTCTCCCTCTTTGAAGATGAATCCTTGGCTGTTTGGGAGAATTTTGGTTGTTCAACAAGAGTCTTTTGTTGATCAATTTATCCACTCGCTCTATTATTTCATGGAGTTCATCCATATTTGTCTCCCAAGTTGAAGATGGAATGGCGGCTGGTTGGATTTCTTTTAATTGAGGTGTGGTTGTTTCATCTTGCGCATGAATTGTTGTGTTCATTACATAAAAAAGCGTATTACCTTCCAAGAGTTCGCCTTGTTTTGATGATCCTTCACGAAATAGGTTAAAGAAAGGATTTTGGAATAATCTTGAAAATCCTAATCCTAATCAAGAAAAGAAGATACTTTTAAAGGTTTCTTTTTTATGTTTAGGAAAAGAAGAAGATTATTTTCTTTCTTTTTTCTTGACTTACCCCTTTTCTTGGATGAAACTTATCAAGGATTCGGGCTTCAAGGCTTTTCAATTCTTGATCTTGGATTTAATAACACGACAAACAAGAAGAAAATGGGTGAGCGATTACCAATTCTTGCGACGAGTCTTGAAACAACTTTGAATCAAGAAGTTTGCTTTTGGCTTGTTCACTAAATAGTCTCTCGGCTGAATTTTTACTGTCTTGGACCTAAATATTTCTCTATCACTTTCAAGCAAACAATAAAATTTTTCAAGAAAGTGGAAATGGTACACCAAGAAAGAGATAAACCTTTTGCTACGATAACAAGCGATGAAGGAACCTTGATAACTTGTATCAAGATTCAACAACGAAAAGGGTTGAAAGCGGATCTTTCCCTTCCTTGTAATCAGTTTACAAGGTAACATAATCAACGCAACTCCAAGAAGGTCGATTATCAATGGGGTCCGAAACACCACAACAAGCGAAACTACCTTGTTGATAAAGTAACTCAAAGAATGAGTGAAGTTCTACATAGAAGTTCTATTCACAAGTTACTAAGGAATAACCTTAAGAAATATAATATATCAACTCTGAATAATACTTGGCCGAATTCCCTCTTAAATAGATTGGAATTTCGGTTCCAAGGAACCCACAAGGAAGAATCATAATTAAGTTAGAATTCTCCTATCCTAGAATTGCATAATTGAACCACTACCGAAACACTTGGACAACATGTCCTTTATTATAGCCTTATCTAGATAATGGCGCCTAAAATATAATTAAAGTAAATACTATAAGGCTGAAATTCTAATTAAAGTCTAGAATAGACTTTAATTTACAAGTTTCCTAAAATGCCCTTTAACCGTTTTCCTTGCCTTCAAATGTGATTAAGTGGATTTGATCTTTGTGTCTTGCATTCTTTGAAGGCTTATTTGTCCCATTGATCTTTAGATTAATTACTTTAAGCACTTGGAACAAAGGCTTTCTTTGGGGACTTGGATTTGGAATGCATGAGTTAAGAACTGGGTAATTTGGATGAATGACCTCTTTTAACTTCGTGGATGATCCCTCATCATTCCCTCATTCTTGAAAATTTTCCTTATCACCCCCTTCCCCTTGTAAAGGATTCGTCCTCGAATCTTCAAAGTCGTGGAATGGAAGTTTAAGATCACTCTTGTCTTTCAACACATCATTTGGCATGCTTTCTATCTTGGTCTCGGCTTCATACTTTCCTTCTTGACTTTCGCAATTTTTCACCATCTTGTGTTATCACTATATCATTGTTTGGGCAGTCCATATCAAGATGGTCTTGTTTGTGGCACTTGGAACATAACGTTGGCATTGAAGATGAACAATTTGTCTCCCTCTTTGAAGATGAATCCTTGGCTGTTTGGGAGAATTTTGGTTGTTCAACAAGAGTCTTTTGTTGATCAATTTATCCACTCGCTCTATTATTTCATGGAGTTCATCCATATTTGTCTCCCAAGTTGAAGATGGAATGGCGGCTGGTTGGATTTCTTTTAATTGAGGTGTGGTTGTTTCATCTTGCGCATGAATTGTTGTGTTCATTACATAAAAAAGCGTATTACCTTCCAAGAGTTCGCCTTGTTTTGATGATCCTTCACGAAATAGGTTAAAGAAAGGATTTTGGAATAATCTTGAAAATCCTAATCCTAATCAAGAAAAGAAGATACTTTTAAAGGTTTCTTTTTATGTTTAGGAAAAGAAGAAGATTATTTTCTTTCTTTTTCTTGACTTACCCCTTTTCTTGGATGAAACTTATCAAGGATTCAGGCTTCAAGGCTTTTCAATTCTTGATCTTGGATTTAATAACACGACAAACAAGAAGAAAATGGGTGAACGATTACCAATTCTTGCGACGAGTCTTGAAACAACTTTGAATCAAGAAGTTTGCTTTTGGCTTGTTCACTAAATAGTCTCTCGGCTGAATTTTCTGTCTTGGACCTAAATATTTCTCTATCACTTTCAAGCAAACAATAAAATTTTCAAGAAAGTGGAAATGGTACACCAAGAAAGAGATAAACCTTTTGCTCTGATAACAACTGATGAAGGAACCTTGATAACTTGTATCAAGATTCAACAACGAAAGGGTTGAAACGGATCTTTCTCTTCCTTGTAATCAGCTTACAAGGTAACATAATCAACGCAACTCCAAGAAGGTCGATTATCAATGGGTTCCGAAACACCACAACAAGCGAAACTACCTTGTTGATAAAGTAACTCAAAGAATGAGTGAAGTTCTACATAGAAGTTCTATTCACAAGTTACTAAGGAATAACCTTAAGAAATATAATATATCAACTCTGAATAATACTTGGCCGAATTCCCTCTTAAATAGATTGGAATTTCGGTACCAAGGAACCCACAAGGAAGAATCATAATTAAGTTAGAATTCTCCTATCCTAGAATAGTATAATTGAACCACTACCGAAACACTTGGACAACATGTCCTTTATTATAGCCTTATCTAGATAATGGCGCCTAAAATATAATTAAAGTAAATACTATAAGGCTGAAATTCTAATTAAAGTCTAGAATAGACTTTAATTTACAAGTTTCCTAAAATGCCCTTTAACCGTTTTCCTTCCAATTGTTTACCTTGCCTTCAAATGTGATTAAGTGGATTTGATCTTTGTGTCTTGCATTCTTTGAAGGCTTATTTGTCCCATTGATCTTTAGATTAATTACTTTAAGCACTTGGAACAAAGGCTTTCTTTGGGGACTTGGATTTGGAATGCATGAGTTAAGAACTTGGTAATTTGGATGAATGACCTCTTTTAACATCGGGGATGATCCCTCATCATTCCCTCATTCTTGAAAATTTTCCTTATCACCCCCTTCCCCTTGTAAAGGATTCGTCCTCGAATCTCCAAAGTCGTGGAATGGAAGTTTAAGATCACTCTTGTCTTTCAACACATCATTTGGCATGCTTTCTATCTTGGTCTCGGCTTCATACTTTCCTTCTTGACTTTCGCAATTTTTCACCATCTTGTGTTATCACTATATCATTGTTTGGGCAGTCCATATCAAGATGGTCTTGTTTGTGGCACTTGGAACATAACGTTGGCATTGAAGATGAACAATTTGTCTCCCTCTTTGAAGATGAATCCTTGGCTGTTTGGGAGAATTTTGGTTGTTCAACAAGAGTCTTTTTGTTGATCAATTTATCCACTCGCTCTATTATTTCATGGAGTTCATCCATATTTGTCTCCCAAGTTGAAGATTGAATGGCGGCTGGTTGGATTTCTTTTAATTGAGGTGTGGTTGTTTCATCTTGCGCATGAATTGTTGTGTTCATTACATAAAAAGCGTATTACCTTCCAAGAGTTCGCCTTGTTTAGGTGATCCTTCACGAAATAGGTTAAAGAAAGGATTTTGGAATAATCTTGAAAATCCTAATCCTAATCAAGAAAAGAAGATACTTTTAAAGGTTTCTTTTTATGTTTAGGAAAAGAAGAAGATTCTTTTCTTTGTTTTTCTTGACTTACCCCTTTTCTTGGATGAAACTTATCAAGGATTCAGGCTTCAAGGCTTTTCAATTCTTGATCTTGGATTTAATAACACGACAAACAAGAAGAAAATGGGTGAACGATTACCAATTCTTGCGACGAGTCTTGAAACAACTTTGAATCAAGAAGTTTGCTTTTGGCTTGTTCACTAAATAGTCTCTCGGCTGAATTTTCTGTCATGGACCTAAATATTTCTCTTATCACTTTCAAGCAAACAATAAAATTTTCAAGAAAGTGGAAATGGTACACCAAGAAAGAGATAAACCTTTTGCTCGATTACCAACGATGAAGGAACCTTGATAACTTGTATCAAGATTCAACAACGAAAGGGTTGAAAACGGATCTTTCTCTTCCTTGTAATCAGCTTACAAGGTAACATAATCAACGCAACTCCAAGAAGGTCGATTATCAATGGGTTCCGAAACACCACAACAAGCGAAACTACCTTGTTGATAAAGTAACTCAAAGAATGAGTGAAGTTCTACATAGAAGTTCTATTCACAAGTTACTAAGGAATAACCTTAAGAAATATAATATATCAACTCTGAATAATACTTGGCCGAATTCCCTCTTAAATAGATTGGAATTTCGGTTCCAAGGAACCCACAAGGAAGAATCATAATTAAGTTAGAATTCTCCTATCCTAGAATAGTATAATTGAACCACTACCCAAACACGTGGACAACATGTCCTTTATTTTAGCCTTATCTAGATAATGGCGCCTAAAATATAATTAAAGTAAATACTATAAGGGTATCTAGTTTTGAGACATTGTAGTGAGTGTGTAAAGATTGTAAGGAATTTTATACCTTGTGGAAGCATGCTCACTAGGCTCTTTAAGAAGTTCAATCTCAATCTTGCTAACTCGGTGCAAAGAGATACAAAGAGGTACAAAGTACAACATCTACAGGGAAGGTCACTCCACCGGATGCATATGATCTTAGTTCGTGGCCATTGGAAGTTCCAAAGAAAGTGCACCGATGATGAGTTGTTGGCAGCCGCCATTCTCAAAGGGGCTTGCCAAAAGACAATGCACGCCATAAATAAAACCATTTATTCAAGGAAGGCTCAAAATCCTAAGTATCATTCTATGGAAGAAGAAGATGTACAAGTTGAAAATGAGGGCATTCAAGTGGATAATGAAGGTGAAGGGTTTGATTTGCAAAGATTTTAGGGGAAATGTTGAGACTTAGGGAGAGAACATTGAAAAAGAAGCTCCACCACCAAGAAAGTATGACTTTAACCAAATTTGCTATGTATTGATCTTACGAGTCATAAAAAACTTGGAGTCTTTCCAAGATGATTTGAACTCTAGAATGGGGAGTTTGGAGCATAAGATGGGAACTATGGAGTCTATGATGGAAGATATAGGGAGAGCAAGGTTGATGATGTTATCAAATACACCAAGACAAAGAAATCAGGCCTTGTAAAGGAATAAAATGAGGAAGAAGATGATGTAGGTAGTGAAAATGCAAGTGAAGATGAGAGTGATAATGGTAATGGGGATGATCTTGAAACAAAAGGAAGACAAGGAAGAAGAAGAGCAAGGGATCCATGGGCCTTCAACCGAGGAAGAAATTGCTCAAGTGATTAGTGGTTTGAAGTGAAGAAGCCTTCTTAGAATCTTAGGATGAGATCAAGTGCAAGACATCTACAAATCCATAAGACTTTTCTAAACTCTTAACTTTTATGCTTTATCCTAACTATGTTACCCCCAATGTATCCCTAGAATAGAAAGTGTTGTTCTTTATATGTCATATCTTATGTAAAACTAGCTATTTGAAGGTTTATAACATGCTATGCTTTATATATTTTTTTTTTTTATCCTATATGCATGTTTAAAGAGCTTAATGATGATATCCTTAAGATGACAGCTCATTCTTTACCCCCCTCCTCCAACTCTTTTTTATCTATGAAAAAAGGGAGAAAAATGTGCTATGTAATGGGCTTAACTTGGTATATTGCTTAGATTATGTAGCATGGGGTTTATCTATTTGAATGTTCAAGTGTTGAGCATATGTTATAGTTGTTTGATCTTATATAGCTTCACTTGTGTTTTAAACTGTTTGTATAACATAGATATATGTTTTGATTTGAATTGGAGGCATTTGGAAATGCCTTGGACTGATTTTATAGGTTTTATATGGCTTCTGACCTAAGTCTGACTGACCAGACTGGTTACCTCGATCGACCGCAGAAGCTCGTCAACTTGAAGAAAATATGTGGTCGACCATGATACTTTGATTCAGACAAACTGTGAACTCTTTTCTCTCTATCTTTCAGTTTTGTGTCTTTATAACATGGGCACAACCTCAAGGGGAGAATTCATTAAGTGAATCTCTATTTCGCCCTAAGGTTGATTATCTTGTAAAATCTTAAAAGCCCATAGATGACCTTATACTTATCATTGAATATTCAAATGTCGTATTTCCTTGTGTTTCATTTATATTACCTATCACATTACATCAAAGTTTTTCATAATAAAAGGGGTAATTGTAAGCCCTAAGGGCTAAATTGTCTATTTTATAAACGACAAAGCTTTGATGAGATTTAACGTTATATTTGTTTAGGTGATATATGAAGGAAAGTACCATATCATTCAAGTTGGATCAACAGGATATAATGGCATCCTGACACATTGAAGATTCAAGAGATGCCTACATGAAGAAAGCTTGAAGACTTAGGTATATGTTAAAGAAGAATATATTTCTACATCTTGTAATCACCCTTAGGATATAAGCTCAAAGATAATGCTCACTCTTGTAATACATGCACGGAAATATTTCATATGAAATACTTTTGTGTTTTCAAAAACTTGTTTTTTATCCTTAGATCGAAAATGTTTTTGAAAACGTATTTCAATGGTTTCCATGTGCCAAAATGAGTTAGATAGTATTTAATTTGAGACTTAGTGTAAAAACAACATTGAACATTGTCGAACAAATTGGAACCTCGAACGACCTATTGAATGTCGGTCGACCGAAGTGTGTTAAGTCACTTAATCTTTTTTAAATACTTTTGTACCCCAACGACTATATCATGCGGTTGACCTCAATTATGCTCTGGACGACCGAGATCTCTTCGGTTGACCGAAATATCAGCTAGGTCGACTGAAGCTAATTCAGTGAACCACTATGTTTAGTTTCGATTCACCTGGGACTACACTTCGGTCGACCAGATGGTCCTATTAGGTTGTAGATACTATTCTTTATTACATTAAATACAACTCAATTTTGAGCCCTCTATTTATTCTAAAGGCTGATTTATTGCAAACCAACCAATCTATTTAGCGCATTCAATGTCCTCTCTTCTAAAGAAGCATTCATTACTCATTTATTACAATTTGATATGCTAAACAAGAGTGATAAAAATTATTTGAGCTTAGAAAGTTTTGTGCTTACACTTATAACATATCCATCACTTCAAGGTGATATCTTGGTTATATTTTTCCCAATTCTTTGTTAGATTAGCTCTTTGTGACTTAGGAAGATCTTTGTGAGTTTTTTTATCTCTTTGGGTGACTTGTAATAGTTTTTAGTCAGTTAGGCTCTTTGTGGGCTTTTGAAGTGGTTTTGAGTAAAACTCTTTTTAAGTTATCCACTTGTGTAATATGGGTTTGATCCAACATTCATTAAGTTGTAAAAGGAAGATAGTGTGTTGTTGAAATCCTTGAGTTAGTCTCAAGGTTGTGGACGTAGATTCTTTGTGAGTCGAATCACTATAAATCATTTCTCTCCAATCTTCTCTTTACAAGCTTTAATTCTTGTTTTTGTTTACATCTTTTCTCTTCACTTGCACTACAAGAAAACAGTTAAATAGCGACCGAAAATTTCGGTCACACCCTTAACGACCGAATCGAAACCGAAAAATTAACGGTCTCTAATCCGTCGCTACTGCGTCGGCCATATCGTTCCCGTTGACCAAATTAAAACGACACCTTTTTTTCAACGTTAACGACCGAATACTGACGGAAGTTAAGGGCCGTTTACCGAAGGAATACATAACTGCGTCAAAACGACGTCGTTTTGATGTTTTATTTCTTTTAAAAAATTAAGGTTTAAAATTAATTAAAACAACGTTATTTTTTTCAACGTTAATGACCGAATACCGAAAGAATTTAACGACCATTTACCAACGGAATTTAACGACCGTTTAAAGACCGAATACCGATGGAATTTAACGACCGTTCACCGACGGAATACAGGCGTCAAAACGACGTCGTTTTGATGCTTTTTTCTTTTAAAAAATTAAGGTTTAAAATTAATTAAAACGACGTCATTTTTTTCAACGTTAACGATCGAATACCGACGGAATACATAACGGCATCAAAACGACGTCGTTGCTTATAGTTCGGTCGCTAAGCCGTTGTTAAGGCAAAAACGACGTTGTTTTGTTATTTTAATGTCCTTAAAAGAAAGAGAGGATGAAGAGACTTCCAAATCCTTAAGTTTTTTCCCCCTTTCTGTGAACCCCCTCATTTCCATTGACACCTCCGACCATCGCAGCCCATAGCCACGACCACCGCCCAAAATTAAGGAAGAAGACTTCACTTAGTCAAAATCACTAGCATCTCTTTGAATCCCTCCTCCGTCAAAATCCTTCTGTAAATCCTTCTCTCCCTCCCCCCCCCACCAATCTCTAACCACCACCTTCACCGTCGCCATCTTCGGCCACCACATTCCCCGCCGCCTTCAATCGACGCCTGGACACCAAGAACTTGTGCAATCGACGCCATTGCTCCAAATATTAGGTAAGTGAAAAAAGGCCAATTTCTACCTTCTTCTTTTTCTTCCTTAAATTCGGTCAATTTTTCACTGGTAATTGATTTTAGACTGATTTGCTTTCTTCAATTAGGTACCGATTTATTCCTTTCTTCAATTTGGAGTTTCTGGATTGGTTTAAGGATTTGATTACATCCCAGGTGAGAAAAATCCCAACTGGGGCACTTCTGTTTAATAGAGAGTGAGAATTGTGGGAAAATTGATCGTATATGTGAATATGTAATTGATATTGTTTCTAGCTTCTTCATTTATTTGTTACCAGAGGTAGTTTCTAACTTCTTGATTTCTTTTGCTTAAATGATTCTGTATTCCAAATTAGAAAGAGTAATGACAAGATGAAAAGACAACAAGAAACTATAAATCTGATGGAATATTTCTATTAATATTTCAACCACTGATTCTTATTCCACCACCCATATCATATCCTTTTGTCACAACTGAGTTTACTATTTAGCTACAACTCCGAAGAAAAGATAAATTTATGTTGGAGCATGATTTAGAATGATTAATTGTAGTTGTGCTTTAATTCTTAACTTTCCATTATTAATCTATTTTTCCATGTATGATTAATCTCTTTCTCGCTTCACACTAAGAAGCCACTTGAACGATGCAAATTGAAGTTGAAGAACTAGCTTCTTGGAATTCCACATATTGAAGGTGAGTAATATTTGTTGGTTTATTTTTTAGGACTTTATTACCATAAAATAATTTGATTCTTAAATTTTCATATTGCAACTCATGCATTTCCAAGGACATACATATAAATGACATCAAGGAGTATATGAGAAGTGTAAACTTTGTCTGTGAGTGTTGTAATGTAAATGAGAAGTGCACACTTTGATTGTGAGTGTTGTAATTCAAAGTGTGGACTTTGATTGTGAGTGTTGTAATTCAAAATGTGTACTTTGACTGTGAGTGTTGTAATATAATGAGAAGTGTCAACTTGGGTTTTTAGTAAGATATTTGGTTATGTAATGCTATTTTTGGGTTTTATTGATTATGTTTGCTATTTGGGATCTTATTAATACTATTTCTGGTTCGTATTGTTGTGTGTATTGCTATTTTTTAAAATAGGGAGTTAATTAAATTTCAAATTTATTTTTTTATATTAAAAACAATGTAGAGACGGAACAGCGACCGAATAATCGGGTGCTATGTTAGTCGTCGCTACTCGGTCGCTAATGTTGACTAGTCGGTCGGTATTCGGTCGCTATATGGCGACCCAATATTCGGTCTCTAGAGATTCCGTCGGTATTCGGTCGTTATGGAGTCAAAGTCAATGATGTTGACTATTCGGTCAATTTTCCGTCGCATTAGGGTGACCCATCGTTTGCTACAAGTCCGTCGGTATTCAGTCGTTAACTAGTCAAATTCAAAGTCAACAATGTTGACCAATTGTTCAGTAATCCGTCAGTATATGGCGACCCAATATTCGGTCGCTAAGGATTCCGTCGGTATTCGGTCGCTAATAAGTCAAAGTCAACAATGTTGAACATTCAGTCGGTAATCCGTCGGTATATGGCGATCCAATGATCGGTCGCTAATTATTCCGTCGGTATTCGGTCGTTAATGTGCTTAGAGAAGAAAACTACACGACCACGCTATTCCACTACAAAAAAAACTGTGTAACAAGGACGGACATTTTCGTCGCTAATCCGTCGCTAAACTTGGTTTAGCGACTGATTAACGACAGAATGACGTGGTCGTGTATTTTTCGTCACCAAGCAAATTACCGACCGAATACCGACGGAAAGTCTAGCGACCAAATATTCGGTCTCTATTTACCGACCGAATGGTCAACATTGTTGACGTTTGACTTTGACTGGTTAACGACCGAATACCGACGGCTAATATAGCGCTCGATATGTCGGCCGCTATTCCGTCGCTAAATTGTTTTCGATTTAAAAAAATAAATCTGAAATTTAATTAAATCCTTATTATAAAAAACCAGCAATACGTACAGAAATACAAACCAGAAACAGTATTAATAAGATACCAAATAGCAAAAATAATCAATAAACCCAAAAATAACATTACCTAACCAATTATCTAACTAAAAACACAATTTTACACTTCTCATTTACATTACAACACTCGCATTCAAAGTATTGCGCACTTTGAATTACATTACAACACTCACAATCAAAGTCCACACTTTGAATTACAACCCTCACAATCAAAGTGTGCACTTCTCATTTACATTACAACACTCAAACACTTTGAATCATCAAAACTCGCAATAAAAGTGTGCACTTCTTATTTACATTACAACACTCACAATCAAAGTTTACACTTCTCATTAACTCCTTGATATCATTTATATGTATATCCTTGGAAATACATTAGTTGCAATATGAAAATTGAAGAATCAAATTATTTTATGGCAATAAAATTACCACTTTGAATTATGTTAAAAAGTTATACAATACAACAATTAATTTATGGTAATAAAGTACTAAAATATAAACCAACAAATATTACTCACCTTCAATATGTGGAATTCCAAGAAGCGAGAAAGAGATTAATCATTCTAAATCATCTTCCGACATAAATTCATCATCTTCTTCAGAATTGTCATCACCCGACATAATCTCATCATCATCATCTTCATCAACACGGCTCGTACCGGCCACAAGTACAACTTCAATTTTCCCTGACCGGCGTGCAAGTTGACCAACTTCAGTAACAATTGGACTGGTCTCCTCCTCGCGTACTTCCTCCTAATACGGTACTAGAACACCAGGAACGTCAACTAGAAGTGGTTTGGAACGAAAAACAGCCAACCAATCAGCCCCAGATGTTGTTTTACTACCCGGATAAGGTGCGTAGTAGACTTGTTGACATTGGGAAGAAAATACAAATGGATCGTAGCCTTGGTACGTTCTTTTCCTATGGATTTCTACAAGTATATATTGAGGTGCACCCTCAAACCTTGATTTAGAGTAAAATCAAACCAGTTGCATTTGAAAAGAATTACTTTTTGGTTAGGTACTCCTGTAAACTAAACCTCAATGACTTGCTTCAACTCTCCGTAATAATCTCCTTTAACCCATACCCCACTGTTTGTCGTTTATTTTCCATTGCTGTGGGCTTTTGTGTGAAATCTATAACCATTAACAAAGTAACCGGTGTATGACATCACTCTCCTTAACGGGCCCCGTGACAGATTTTTCAACAACCTTTCGGAATGTTCCGGAAGGCTATGTATCTGTTGAGAACAACCAAAGTTAAATTAGTTTAGGCATTCTTAAGAAAAGTACATTTCTACACGATACCAACTTATATGAGTTCCAAACCATTTGGAAAAATCATTATAAACCCGGCTTTAAAGTTCTTCCTCCGTTATTTGCGGAGTTTGTCATGTACTTCACTGACAAATTTCCTGAGTTACAAATTAAATGACAATATTATTATTTTGGTTACTTTTAATTATATAACAAAAATGAAGCAATAAATGGGTTTACATACTGAAGATATGGTTCGACCTCTTCACAATTCATCAGGATATAATTCATGGCTGTTTTATAATCTTTATCAGATAATAAAATCTTTTCTTTTTTTCCAAATGATCTTCCCGGTAAGTTGTAAATTGATCATACATCTTGTTCACTTGTCTCGTCTTCACCATCATTTCGCCCAATGGTTGTAACTTTCGCTTTCACGTGGGGTTCAAAATAATAGCTAAAGAATGGAGCTGCTTCTTCGACCAAGTATGCATTGCTAACTGACCCCTCAACTCTGGCCTTGTTTTTTATCTTCTTTTTTAGATGGTGCAGGTATCTAATTAAAGCATAAGTAGCTAATCACATTGTAAATACGTACATGAAAAATAAAAATGAAGTTAAGATCATAAAGGCATTGGTTGTTACCTCTCGAATGGGTACATCCACCTAAACTGTACCTGGCCACCAACCTTGGCTTCGTACAGAAGGTGAACCGGCAAATGTTCCATCATATCAAAAAATCACGGAGGAAATATTCTCTCTAACTTGCACAATAAAATAGCAATAGTGTCCTCCAATTCTTGTATATGCGCCACACTCAACTTTGGGGAACACAAATTTCTATAGAACAAACTAAGTTTAGCCAAGGGTCCCCAAACACTTGCCGGTAGTACTTCTCTAAGTGCTATAGGTATAGGTCTCTCCTTGAATACATTAGAATCGTGACTTTTCATTCTAGACATTTTCAATTCTTTCATATCAACGCATCGCACCAAATTCGATGCATATCCATCTGGGAGCCTTAATTCTTTAACCCACTGCAAAACCATCTCTTTTTGTGCCTTGGTAAGAGTGAAACATGCCTTCGGTTTCGTTGCTTTACCTCGGCTAACGTGTTTAATATTCAATTCCGGCCGACTGCAATACTTTTCAACATCCGCTCTAGCCTTAACATTGTCCTTTGTTTTACCCTTCACGTCCAACACGGTGTTAAAGACGTTATCAAACACATTTTTTTCATTATGCATGACGTCAATGTTGTGTCTTATCAGAAGTGTCCGCCAATAAGGTAAGTCCCAAAATATGCTGCGTTTGGCTCAACTGTGATCTCGACCCCTGCCTTGCTCTTTACCAATCTTTTCAGCTGTATCGGTAATTTTTGGATAATCTCTAACTCTAAACCAAATTTCATCACCAGTCAGGCGAGATGGAGGGTCTGCTCTCTCCTATCGCCAGTCTTTTCGGAATCCCTTTGCATCTCTTCTAAATGGATGATCAGGTGACAAGAAGCATCTGTGGCAATCGAACCACGATTGTTTCCCGCCAGCATGCAAATGGAACACTTGTGTTTCTTCCATACAATATGGACAAGCGTGAATGCCAGTTGTACTCCATCCACTCAACATTCCATATACTGGGAAATCACTAATTGTCCAAAGTAATGAAGCCCTCAGTTTAAAAAATTTCTTTTTGGAGATGTCATAAGTTCCCACAGCTGATTCAATTCATCGATGAGAGGCTGCAAGTACACATCAATCTTGTGCTTTGGATTTTGGGGTCCAAGTACAATGATAGTTAAGAACATTACATTGTTCTTCATACACATCCAATGGGGAGATTATAAGGTGTTAGAATAACTGGCCAAGAAGATTATTGCTCCCCTGACATGCCGAAAGGTGCAAAATCATCTGTACATAACCCAAAACTTACATTCCGAGGTTCCGCTGCAAAATCGGTATATGTTATATCAAAATGTTGCCAAGCTTCCCCATCCCGTGGGTGATTCATTATTCCCTCTTCCCTCTCACTGTCTGAGTTCCATGTCATGTGTTTTGCGGTTTTCTCAGATTAATACAATCTTTGCAATCTCGGAGTAATTGGAAAATAATACATCTTTTTGCAAGCAATCTCTTTTTGTCGTGTATTTTTTTATTTCTTTTTCTTAATATACCTAGCATGGCCACAAAACTTGCATTCTCTACTCTCAACTTCATCTTTCCAGTACAAAATACAACCGTTAAAACAAACATCTATCTGTTGCTCTGGTAATCCAAGACCTTTAACCAATTTCTTCATTTGGTAAAAGTCGTCTAAAGCATTATTTTGAGGAGGAAGAGCCTCTTTCATCAACTGCGCAAATTTATCTATAGTAGTTTTAGATAAGTTGTCTTCGGACTTAATACTCAATATTCTAGAAGTCATTGATAGCTGTGAATGGTTTGTACAACCTTTGTACAGTGGGCTATCAACAACCTTCAACATGTCATAGAACATTTGTGCCTCTTGTATTGGGAGGTTCTACTACGTCCCTATTTTCTGGCTCATTAAAACTTGGTCCGGCAACATCAAGAACCATCTCTCGATAATTGTTGTGTGTCGTATGTCATCTAGAATTATCCATATCATGAGAGGTTTCATGAATAAACGGAATTTGAGGCATTGTAAAGAATATCTCACCTTGACATGTCCAATTAAAATAGTTAGACACAAATCCATTCATAACAAGATGATACTTGACCATATCAGGTACATGAAAATCCTTATTTTTACAACCCGCAAAAGGTCACCTAAACCCATCATTTTGTACATTAGCAGACATATTAATAGAGAAATTCACAAATTGCTTCACTCCCGCTATAAATTCTGGACTATGACAAGGTCCACCATTAGATGTCGAATCCATATACATCCAACTACGGTCCTCCATTATAAACACAATATCTGCACATATCAAGTCTTCATAAGTAAATGCATATTAACTTTGAACCTTATGTTTGATGATTTTGAACTCTTTTATGTACTATGTTATTAATGGCATCTTGTCTGAATTTTTGTAATGTTCGATTATCAATTGTTTGCTGATTGGAAACTAAAAGAGACAATACAAAGAAGCAAAAAACCGGAGAGATAATACAAAGAAACAAAGAAGATCCTTCAAAGGCTTCCGAACATTTTAGCACAATGAAATTTTACAACGAAAGTTTACAATGAAAGTTTATAATGAAAGTTTACAATGAAATTTATAATGAAATTTTACAAGGAAATTTAACAATGAAATTTTACAAGGAAAGTTTACAATGAAATTTTACAATAAAAGTTTACAATGAAAATTTATAATGAAAGTTTACAAAGAAAGTTTACAATGGAATTTACAATGGAATTTTACAATGATAAAGAATAATGTCAAGGTTAAAGTGTAAGAAACACCAACAAGTTTATTCCAAGCAAAGAAACCTTGGTCCATCATAAATCAAGTTTATTCTAAGCATATTTTCGTAATCATTTATGGATATAAACAAATTGAATCCTTAATTTCCAAAGAAGAAGAAGAAGAAGAAGAAATGGATAAGAAAATAAACCTAGCTGATGTACTTCACAGTGGTGGTGGAGCACCTATTTCAGAGCGGTGGTGGAGGGCCGACGGAGGTGGACGTCGGAGTTTCGGCGGAGGTGGAAGGGGGAAAGTTTCGCAGAAGAGGGTTTCGCAGGGGAGAAGTGGGTTTCGAGGGCTGGATGTTCTGTTTTACAGCAATTTAAAAACAGAACTATGTCGTTTTATATTAAAAGTTAGCGACCGATTACCGACCGTGTTAACTATGCGGTCGGTATTCGGTCGCCCATTAAAAAGTACACGTCGTTCTTTTGCCTTTTATTTACCGACCGAATAGTGACCGCGTTGGCACATTCGGTCTCTATTCGGTCGCCCTAAATAATGCTTAACACTTGTACAGTTTTCATAATAATGAACCTATGAACTGGCAAATCGACATTACTTGTTTGGCTATTATATATATATATATATATATATATATATATATATATATATATATATATATGTGTGTGTGTGTGTGTGTGTGTGTGTGTATTAGTAATAGTAACTAAAATAGGCAAAATGTTTCTATATAAAACCCCTCTATTTTATAATAAAACGGAATCCGGAAAAATATGCCGACCGAATAGCAATCGCTTAGACAATTTTGGTCTCACTTCAGTCGCCCTATAGATACATAGCAACCAAATAGCGACGGTGGTGAAGATATCGGTCGCGAATCGGTCGCCTAAGTTAAAAAAATTATAAATCCGAAAATCAACATCGTTCCGAATGCGATTACGAAATAATATGAATATTTTAGTAATTATTTTTTTATTAATAATCAATTATTAAAATTTTAACTCCATCATTTAATGATTCACGCAAATGTACACAAAAATGTACTACTTGAATTGTTCTGCTTCGTCTCTATATAGGTGTTTTGCGAATATGTACAAGTTTGACTATTCAAGTTCATGTATGTATATATATATAATAGTAACTAAAATAGGCAAAATGTTTCTATATTAAACCCCGCTATTTTATAAAAAAATGGAATCCGGGAAAATATACCGACCGAATGGCGACCGCTTAGACAAATTCAGTCTCTATTCGGTCGCCCTATAGATACATAGCGACCGAATAGCGATGGTGGTGAAGATATGGGTCGCAATTCGGTCACCTAAGTTAAAAAAGTTATATCTGAAAATCGACAAATTCAGTAGCTGAAGGAGAGACTGACTGGCTACCTCCTCTCATTGCCTAAACCACATCGGAGAAGGAACCGAGTCCTTGAACTCGTCCCTTTTTTAGCCCGCCCACTGCCTCAGCAGAGAGCGCAATCTGAGTCAGCAAATCAGGAGGAGGCTGGCCTTCTTGAGTAGCTTGGGTTGCGACATTGTCATAAACAGAATGGAACACTCCCTGTCAAATAAAATGTAAGGTTACAGATAAATGCAAGTAAATAACTAATCTAAAAAAAGGAGAACCAGTATTGAAATACTTACAGATAGGTCTCTAGAACTGTCATCAACATATTGCCCTTTCTTCGGGACGGTATGGTGTTGATGACACCAATCGTAGCTATCCAGGAATGGGATTGCATATCCCGCCTCATTTTCTTGTTTACAAAAAATATTAAAACATTAAATACGTAAATAAAACACAAAATTTTAATGAATTTAAAAAATAATACAATTACCAGTCTCTGGTGATGCTCAATGTGGCTGAGGGAACTGCCCGTATGCTTCATTAGGCCTTTGCCGCCCATCCCCTCCTTCCGGTTTATTGATGCATGTTTAGACTTGGCTTTAAATTTCGGAGTTTCCCAATACGATTGAAGTTTGCTCCAATCGGTGTCAGAAACCCATTTGGGCTGCTGATGCGGGACCATCCACGTATGTCAAACACCCTTTATCCAACATACAAGGTCCAATAACTAGATCAAAGGTAAGGAAAGAAGATCAGGCCATCTCTGCATTGATCCGAGTGTTGAAGACTAAAGAAGAAGCTAATCTACATCTAGAAGATGATATACAAGTTCAACTCCTAAGTATCAAAGACATACAATTTGGCCGAAACAAGCAAAGTGGCTAAAAGGGGCATTTTAGTCTTTTTACACATTAAAGTCTATTCTAGACTATTCTAGACTTTAATTATTTTCAGCAATGTTATTTACTTTATTATTAAGCGTGTATAGCCTAATTGCAATAATAAAGGACATGTTGTCCAAGTATTGGTTAGTTAGTTATTAAAGAGTCCTCATACTTCAAGGACTCTTCATTTGTTTGTTATTTGTTTGTTGTTCTAGCCGCCTAGAATGCAAGATAATAGGACATGTTTTCTATTATCTTGTTTAAGTGTTTTACTTGATAGCAAGTTGTTTTACAAGAGTCCTACTTCTTCAAGGACGCTTCCTTTTATTGTTGGAACCGAAATCTCCCTCTATTTAAGAGTGATTTCGGCCACCTTTATACTTACGTTAGATATATTGATATTTTGTTAAGGTTATTCCTTAGATACTTGTTTATGAATTTCTGGTAGAACTTCATATTCTTTGAGTTACTGTATCAACTAGCTTGTTTCTCTAGTTGTGGTGTTTCAGCCTTCATTGATACTTAGCCTGCTTGGAGTTGTGTTGAGTATATTCCCATAGAAACTATTTTGAGAAAGAGAAATATATGCTAAAAAGGCGAACCTTGATATACAACATCATGGTTTCAGAGCAAAAGGTTGATCTCTATCTTGGTGTACCTTACGTTTTCAAAAAAAAAAAAATTCTTGTTTGGTTGGAATAGACCGAGAAAGATAACAAAAAAATTATTACTACCATACGAAAAAGCCACCCGGAAGTAAAGAAATTGGCAACCGGTTATCCTCTTTAGACAAGGATCAAACCAAAAGCAAACTTCCTTTGTATAAAGGAATTGGCTCTTGATCCCTCTTGTTCTTGAAAAGCCGCCTTCATCATCATCAAATCAAGGTAAAATCTTTCTAATCCGGAGTTCTTGATAAAGCATGGCAAAGAAAAGGGTAAGTCTTTGGTAAAAGGTAAAGAAAGAAATCAAGAAAATATTTTTTTTCAAGATTTTAAAATTTTCGGTACTGTTCACAGCACTATTCATCCGAGAATAAATTTCAGTTTTTCAAGAAATCAAGAAACGTAAAGGTCACATCTTTTTAACGATCACTCGTATATTTATTTCTTAACTATTTGTGTAGGTCAAGATAGGAATTCTTTCCCATATTTTTCAGTGTTTCATCAACACAACATTAGGAATCTTTAAATTCATCAAGAGTTGGAAGTTCTTGACAAGTATTGTTGGAATATTGAGAGAATGTTTTTTCTATCTAACGGTTTGAGTGATTTTTCTTGGCAAAGATAATGTCTTTTGATGAAGGTACTTCGCAGCAAGGTGCCATTGATGGTGATAAGATCTTTAAAGAATCAATGCAACAATCAATGAAAACTTTGATGCAATTCATCAAAGATCTTCAATATCGGATGGAGAATATGGAAATCAAGACCAATTCGGATAAGGGCAAAGCCGCGGCATGACGATCAAGATTCTCAAGAATCTTTTGAGCAAAACTTAAGGGACAACTTTCGGCCCAATAGGGACTTTCAGCCGAGAGTCATTCCAAGAATGATGTACAATTTGGCCTATGAACCGAGACCAAATCATCAAGAACAAAGGTATGAGCCGAGAGCAAATCTTCAAGATCAAAGGTATGATAATAATCTTGGTGCAATAAAGACCAAGATCCCTTCTTTCCAAGGTACCAATGATCCTCAATTATTTTTAGATTGGACTCGAAAAGTTAACCATGTTTTTTATGTTCATAATTATTCGGAGGAGAAAAAGGTTAAATTGGCAGCCATGGAGTTTGGAGATTATGCATCAATTTGGTGGGATAATGAGATCAATGAACGGAGAAGATCGGGGCAACGACCAATTGATTCATGGGAGGATATGAAAGAGGTCATGACACGACGATTTGAACCTCAAAGTTATAATCGTGATTTGTACAATCAACAACAAAGATTGAGGCAAGGGACAAAGACCGTTGATGAATACTACAAAGAGATGGAGATGGCAATGATTAGATCAAGCATCCGGGAAGATAAGGAGGCTACTTTGGCGCGTTTCTTGGCTGGTCTAAATGAAAAAATTAGACCCAAGGTAGAACGTGCTAACCTTCATAATCTTATTGATATGGTTTATTATGTTGAAGAGATTGAGCGGCAACAAAAAGAGAAGAGTTCAAGGACTTATTCGGCAAATTTTCAACCTTGGAAATGGCCAAATCAGCCCCTAAACAATGCTACTATTTTGCCGAGCCCAGATCATGCAAAGGGCAGTTTGGGAATTGCAAAAACAGCCACGGTTCCTAGTGGGGCAGCAAGGGTACCGACTACTTCAAAACCGACCAATTTGAGGACTACAGATGATCGGGAATGTTTTAAGTGTAAAGGTAAGGGTCACTTTGCTCGAGATTGTCCAAATAAAAGCACAATGATCATGATGGACGACAGAACGTGGGTTAGTGATGAAGAGGAAACCGAGGAGCCATTTTGGGGAGATGAAGCCGAAGGTAATGGTGAATTTCCAATTGATGATGGTAATTTTATTTTGGTCAATATGCAACTTCTACATTCTCAACCATTAGATGATTTGCATCAACACCGAAGTAATCTTTTTCAAACTGCGTGCAATGTTAAGGATAAGACTTGTTTGGTTATTATTGATAATGGTAGTTGATGAGAACTTATATACGGATCCTTTAAAGAATGATGAGGTTTGGGTAATGTCTAAAAGGAGATATAGGAGGAAAGATTTAACATCACATCACTCATTTTGGAGGCCCAGAAGACTCAAAAGAATGAAGACTATCATCAACTTGGATAAACAATAAATTCAGCTTTGTGACAGTTTGGTGTAATTGTCATAACTTACGATCCAGGAATCCAATGAAGCTCATTCTAGATGATATAGAAATATACGGGGCATATCTACAACTTTCATGAAGAAAACAAGATCAGATTATGCCTTTATGAAGTCCTAAATTGTCGTGCAACTTACTACACCATGCTGTCCAGATTTTCAGCGAGAATTAATCTTGTTTTTCAAAGTTTAGCATTTATTTAATTTCCAGATTTTAGTATATTATTAATTTCGAAATATACTTAAATAAAGGACATGTGGTCCATTTAGCAAGTAGTTTATGCTTTAGCATATTCTTTAGCAAGTAGTTTATTCTTTAGCATATTCTTTAGAAGTATAATCCTAGTCCATTTAGGACTTAGCTTGTTTAGGGATTTTCAGCTGAAATCTTTCTCTATATAAAGAGAGGTTTCGACCACATATTAGGAAGGCTTGATTAATGATAATTGTGAGGTTTATTCCTTTGTTGCTTTGTGAATTGAATTTCTTTTTTAGATCTTCCTTTCATTGTTACTAATCAACAAGCTAGTTTCCTTGTTGTGGTGTTTCTTCATCCATTTAGTGTTCTTCTGCCTAGGTAGCCAAGTGCTTATCGCTGCTTGGAGGTCTAGTGTGTCGAATACTCTTAAAGTCCTTTGCTATAGTAGTCAAGTGCTTATCGCTGCTTGGAGGTTGTAGTAAGGCATTCACGTAAACTAAATTCAAGTTAGAGAAAGATCCTTTTTCCTTGTGTCGAATCTTGATTCCGTCAAGGTTCCTCATCATATTGGTATCAGAGCTGAGCTATTTTTGGAAGACTTTGTGGGGCAAGTTAGGAACTAAACTACTCTTCTCTACATCAAGTCATCCTCAAACCGACGGCCAAACCGAGGTAACAAATAGAACTTTAGGGGTTCTCTTAAGGGCACTTGTTCAAAAGAATATAAAGAAGTGGGAAGAGTGTTTACCTATTGCGGAATTCGCATATAATCGTACAATTCACTCTACTACACATCATTCACCTTTTGAAATTGTTTATGGTTGTAATCCACTCACTCCTTTAGATCTAACCCCTCTTCATGTTGATGAGTATTTAAGTGTTGAAGGTGAATCTAGGGCTGATTTTATTCAAAAGATCCATCAACAAGTAAGTGAACAAATTGCAAAGAAGAATGCCATCTATGCAAAGAATGCTAATAAAGGTCGCAAGGCTATATTGTTTAAGCCCGGAGATTGGGTTTGGGTGCATCTACGAAAGGAAAGGTTTCTAATGCTAGAAAGACAAAGTTGCATCCAAAAGGAGATGGACCGTTTCAAGTGATTTCTAAGATCAATAACAATGCATACAAAATTGATCTACGAGGTAAGTATGGTGTAAGTGCTTCTTTTAATGTTGCTGATTTATCTCCCTTTGAATTTGATACAGATTCGAGGACGAATCCTTTAAAAGAGGGAGGGAATGATGAGGACATCAATAGACCAAGCTATTCTAGTGATCCAATGATCAACATCCAAGGTCCCATGACCAGAGCTAGAAGAGAAAGGTTGAATCAAGTGTTATCAACTTTTATCCGAGAGACTCAAGTCAAAGAAGAAGCAAGGTTACATTTGGAAGATCAAGTACAAGTTCATCTCATCACATTGAAGATAGAAGCTCACGGCTCAAATACACAAAGTGGCTAAGGGCATTTTAGACATTTTGTACAATTAAAAGTCTATGTTAGACTTTTAATTATTTATTTTAGTTAGCTGAAATAAAGGAAGTGATAAATAGTTTATTCTTTAGCATATTCTTTAGCTAGTAGTTTATTCTTTAGCATATTCTTTAGCTAGTAGTTTATTCTTTAGCATATTCTTTATTCCATAGCATATTCTTTAGCAAGTATAAATCCTAGTTCATTTAGGACTTAGTTTATTTAGGGAATTTCAAACCGAAATATTTCTCTATATAAAGAGAGGTTTCGACCACATATTAGGGAGACTTGATTAATGATAATTGTGAGGTTTATTCCTTTGTTGCTTTGTGAATTGAATTTCTTTTTAGATCTTCCTTTCATTGTTACTAATCAACAAGCTAGTTTCCTTGTTGTGGTGTTTCTTCATCCATTTAGTGTTCTTACGCTTTAGGTAGCCAAGTGCTTATCACTGCTTGGAGGTCTAGTGTGTCGAATACTCTTAAAGTCCTTTGCTATAGTAGTCAAGTGCTTATCGCTGCTTGGAGGTTGTAGTAAGGCATTCACGTGAACTAAATTCAAGTTAGAGAAAGATCCCTTTTTTTTTTCCTTTTTCCTTGTGTCGAATCTTGATTCCGTCAAGGTTCCTCATCAGTAGTTGCACTAACGTTTGCTCTTATGAGATGGTAACCGCTTTAGATTTACCTATGAAAGCACATCCGATGCCGTACAAGCTTTCTTGGTTAAATAATAGCGGAGAGATTAAGGTAGATAAACAAGTGGAGGTTAATTTCAGCATTGGGAAGTTCAAAGACACAGTTTCATGTAATGTGGTACCTATGGCCGCTAGTCACATTATTTTGGGAAGACCTTAGCAATATGATAGGTTCGCGGATCATATTGGTCGAAGGAATGTTTACAAGGCTACAAAAGATAACATTCGGTACACATTGCATCCTATGACACCGAATCAAGTTTGTGAGGTTCAAAGAAAATTAGCCGAGTGGAGAGAAAAGAGATTAAAAGAACATGAGTTGAAAAAAACGAGTGAACCTATCCCTGAGGTAAAATCCGAGGTAAAAAAATGATGAAAACCCCGTGAACATTGTGAGAAAAAAGGCTTGCTCACTAAGAGAGAAGACAGAATATTTATTTATCAATTTTGGAAAGGTAGATAGAGCTTTACGTGCAAACAAACCCCTTGTTCTTTTGATTTTCAGAGAAGCCGAAAGGTTTACTCTAACTAACACCTTTTCTTTTGATCTTTTAACTTCTTCTCTACCTAGTCTATGTGTTGATGTTTTGCAGGAATTCAAGGATATTTTTCCTAAGGAGTTGCCGAGAGGTTTACCCCCAATCCGAGGCATAGAACATCAAATCCACTTCATTCCGGGATCAAATCTTCCAAATAAGGCAGCCTATAGGGAAAATCCCGATGAGACCCGCGAAATACAAAGGCAAGTCGATTTACTTTTAGAGAAAGAGCAGATACGTGAATCTTTAAGTCCTTGTGCTAGTCCGGTTATTTTGGTACCTAAGAAAGAAGGCACTTTTTGATTATGTACGGATTGTCGAGATATTAATAAGATAACTATTAAATATAAACATCCTATACCTCGCTTAGATGATATGCTAGATGAGTTAAGTGGTGCTTTATTCTTTTCTAAAATTGATTTAACTCAAGGCTATCACCAAAAGAATGAAAGAAGGCGATGAATGGAAAACTGCTTTTAAGACTAAATATGGTTTATATGAATGGATTGTTATGCCTTTTGGTCTAAGTAATGCACCTACAACTTTCATGAGATTAATGAACTACATATTTCGGTATTGTTTTGGAAAATTTGTCGTAGTTTATTTTGATGATATTCTTGTTTATAGTAAAACCTTAGAAGAGCATGTTCAACATCTTAAGGTTGTTTTTACTATATTAAGAGAGCAAACATTGTATGCCAAGCTTGAAAAATGTGTTTTTTGCACTAATTCTATTAACTTTCTTGGATACATTGTTAGTTCAAGTGGAATTCAGGTTGATCCGGCCAAAATTGATTCAATTGTGAGCTGGCCGAGACCAACAACTGCAACACAAGTCCGTTCTTTCTATGGTTTAGTAAGCTTTTATAGACGATTTGTTCGTGATTTTAGCTCAATTGCCGCACCATTGACTGAAGTTGTGAAGAAAGATGTATCATTTTTTTGGGATAAGCCGCAAGAAGAGAGTTTCAATAAGCTTAAGCAATTACTAACTTCTTCTCCTATTTTATCTTTACCTCAATTTAATCTAACTTTTGAAGTTGAATGTGATGCTTCAGGTATAGGTATTGGGGCTATTTTGCAACAACAAGGCAAACCTTTGGCATATTTTAGTGAGAAACTAAGTGGCGCTTCACTTAATTATCCTACATATGATAGGAAAACATTGTTGCGGATGCTTTATCTAGAAGGTACACTTTACTTACAATTATGCATGCTAAATTACTTGGTTTTGAACATTTAAAAGCATTGTATAAAGATGATAAAGATTTTTCAGATTTGTATTTAGCATGTAATGTTTCGGCTAAAAAGGACTTTTACAAATTTGAAGATTTCTTGTTTAAAGGCAATAGATTATGTGTTCCTCTTGTTCTATGCGAGAATTAATTGTTAGAGAAGCACATAGTGGCGGCTTAAAGGGACATTTTGGTGTTTTTAAAACTTTAGATATTTTACAAGAACACTTTTATTGGCCTAAGATGAAAACAGATGTGAGGAAATTTTGTGAACTTTGTTTTAAGTGCAAACAGGCAAAAAGTACACCAAAACCTCACAGATTGCTCATCATGCCTTTACCAATACCGTCTTCACCTTGGATTGATCTTTCAATGGATTTTATTCTTGGATTGCCGACATCCAGAAGAGGTAATGATAGTATAATGGTTGTTGTTGATAGATTTTCTAAAATGGCTCACTTTATTCCTTGTAGGAAAACTAATGATGCTAGCCATGTTGCGAATCTATTCTTCAAAGAAGTCATTCGGTTGCATGGTATTCCAAAAACAATCGTAAGTGATAGGGACGTAAAGTTCCTAAGTTATTTTTGGAAGACCTTATGGTGTAAGTTGGGGACAAAGTTATTGTTTTCCACTTCAAGCCATCCCCAAACCGATGGCCAAACAGAGGTAACCAATAGAACTCTACTAGTTCTACTTAGGGCACTTGTTCAAAAGAATCTAAAAAGTTGGGAGGAATGTATACCTATTGCTAAATTTTCATATAATCATACATTGCATTCAACTACTAATAACTCTCCTTTTGAAGTTGTTTATGGTTTTAACCCCCTAACCCCTTTAGATCTAATTCCTCTTCCTATTGATGAGTACTATAATATAGAAGGTGATTTAAGGGATGACTTTGTTCAAAGAATTCATCAAGAAGTTGCCGCCAACATCAAGAAGAAGAATGAACTAGTTGAACTCAAAACCAACAAAGGCCGCAAGAATGTGATTTTTGAAGTTGGTGATTGGGTTTGGTTACACTTTAGGAAAGACAGATTTCCTAAAGAAAGGAATACAAAGTTACATCCTCGCGGAGATGGACCTTTTCAAGTGGTGGTCAAGATCAATGACAATGCATATAAATTAAACTTTGAAGGCAAGTATGGCGTACACTCTACTTTTAATGTTGCTGACTTATCTCCGTTTGATCGTGATTCAGATTATGTTGCGGATAAAGATGATTCGAGGTCGAATCCTTTTCAAAAAGGAGGGGATGATCCAGGACTATCCACGTATGTCAAACACCCTTTATCCAACATACAAGGTCCAATGACTAGATCAAAGGCAAGGAAAGTAGATCAAGCCATCTCTACATTGATCCGAGAGTTGAAGACTAAAGAATAAGCTAATCTACATCTAGAAGATGATATACAACTTCAACTCCTAAGTATCAAAGACATACAATTCGGCCCAAACAAGCAAAGTGGCTAAAAGGGGCATTTTAGTCTTTTTACACATTAAAGTCTATTCTAGACTATTCTAGACTTTTATTATTTTCAGCAATGTTATTTACTTTATTATTAGGCGTGTATAACCTAATTGCTATAATGAAGGACATGTTGTCCAAGTATTGGTTAGTTAGTTATTAAAGAGTCCTCATACTTCAAGGACTCTTCATCTGTTTGTTATTTGTTTGTTATTCTAGCCGCATAGAATGCAAGATAATAGGACATGTTGTCTATTATCTTGTTTAAGTGTTTTACTTGATAGCAAGTTGTTTTACAATATTCCTACTTGATGCGAAACCGTGATGTTTTATATCAAGGTTCGGCTTTTAAGCAGATATTTCTCTATCTCGAAATAGTTTATATGGGAATATACTCAACACAACCCCGGGCAGGCTAAGTATCAATGAAGGCTGAAACACCACAACTAGAGAAACAAGCTAGTTGATACAGTAACTCAAAGAATATGAAGTTCTATTGGAAATTCATAAACAAGTATCAAAGGAATAACCTTAATCAAAATATCAATATATCAAGTCTAAGTAATATCTTGGCCGAAATCTCTCTTTAATAGAGGGAAGATTTTGGTTCCAAGTAACAAATAAGGAAGAGTCCACTTTAGGTAGGACTCTTGAATCCTAACTTAAGTAAACTTCCTAAAACAAAACATTACCTAATATGATTTGGACAACATGTCCTTTATTATAGCAACTACTTGCTATACACGAAAATAAGCCTAAATATAGTAAATAATATGCTGAAAATAATTAAAGTCTAGAATAGACTTTAATGTACAAAAGACTAAAATGCCCTTAAAATTCGTCCCCATTCTGGACAGCTTGTTGGGCCAACTTGCACGACAATATTGGATATCAAGAAGGAAGAATATGATCTTGTGATCTCATAGAAGTTGTAGATCTGCCTCTTATCTTTAATATGCAACTGGAATTAGCGTCATTGGATAACAATATCGAAAGTTATGATCATTATACCAAACAGTAGCAAAGCTGTCCATTCCTTGTACACTTGTGATACTAAGAGGTTGACTTGTACAACATTTCTAGATGTAATTTGGAGTCCTCTTTGTATCTTAATACACGTTCCCTTGAGTTGGGCAGCCCCGAGGTTGGTATCGTATCACTACTTCTTCAAGGACTCTTCCTTTTATTGTTGGAACCGAAATCTCCCTCTATTTAAGAGTGATTTCGGCCACCTTTATACTTACGTTAGATATATTGATATTTTGGTTAAGGTTATTACTTAGATACTTGTTTATGAATTTCAGGTAGAACTTCATATTCTTTGAGTTACTGTATCAACTAGCTTGCTTCTCTAGTTGTGGTGCTTCAGCCTTCATTGATACTTAGCCTGCTTGGAGTTGTGTTGAGTATATTCCCATAGAAACTATTTCGAGATAGAGAAACATCACGGTTTCGCATCAAGGCTTTTCCTTTTTCTGATGGTCACTCATGATACCGCTGAGTCTTCTCTTAAGTATCGTGCGCCAACCTCTCTTGATGCCCTCCTCATGTTGAGGAGTCCATCAATAACTTTTCTGTTTTTTGAAATAATGTTAGCTAATTAAAAATGATAGACTTGTAAATTCATTAAGTTTCAAATACACTTACCGTAAACTCTTCCCACCACATCTTTTCTTCTTCCATGGGAACATCCTTTAGGGTGCTATATGCTCCCTTGAACGGCCTTGGAATATGCCGGTATTGGCGGCGAAGCAGCTAGAGCTCAATCAAAAACTATAATAGCCGCGAAAAAATTCAATTAGAAATTATAATGATTATAAGAATTATAATTAACTTGATTTATAAAGGTGATAAGTTTGAAATTAACTTACGTTCCATAAGTAGGCTGCAGGATAATCCGAGTATCTAGTGCAATCGGCGCTCAACCAATACTGGTATCAGTCACCGTCTCTGGGACAGCAGACTGGTGAGTCGCTGAGCCTTCTACAGGCGTAGACTCAGTGGGCGATGCTACCGCGGACGTATCCCGAGATACGTGTACATCGGCAGACTGTGGCGCATGTGTCATACCGGTCACAGGGGCAGATGCCGGAATCGACTGCAAACTAGATAATGAACCAGGCTGGGAGGTAGGGCATAGAAGACGCTGGAGTCTGACTAAATGGTAAGCACGATCGGATAGTTTTCTTTGGAGGCATCTCTAAAATATAGATTAAGAGGATTAAGAAGTAGCAAATTACCGATCATTTTTTAAAATGGAAAGTCTAGGCATTTCATTATCTTTTGAGATGGCGCAACAGACATAGTTGGCTTACTAATTGGTAAGTAAACCCGAAGATTCATGAGGTAAGAAGAACGACTCATTCTTCGAACAAAATAAGCAGTAAGCAACCGAACATACAATTCCCAAAGATTTTCAAGATTCTGACTTTCTTGCAACAATGACACGATTAAGTTACTCATTCCGTAGGTAAGCAAAATGAGTCATTCCAACAATATAAGCAATAAGCAACGAAACATCAAAGAAAAAAGCAACATACTCAATTGGTATAGTTTTTTTAGGGGAATACTCTACATGAAAAGAACAAAAATTCAAGTAAAAACCCTTTGTAATATTACATAAATTGAGTATGTTTTGGGTTTGAGACTACAAACTCTATTTGAAATTGAGCGTGTGAAACAAAACGCCATAATTCACCAAAAACAAAACACAATTAAATAAATCTTCTCTGATAATGAATGTGAAATATGCATCATTGGTGCGTACAACAGAAAAATTGGTAATCTAGCATCATTAGTGCGTTCAATTAATCATCTCATCATTCTTTGTTCTTCTGATAATACGTACAAGTATATACATCATTGGCAAACCAAAATCTAAATGAAATTCATCATACCAATTGATTAAACAAAACAAGTATAACACCTAAACAAATTACACCAATGAGAACTAGAAAAAATAACACATCTATTGAATTTCAAGTTCACAACAGACAGCTAAATTCGGTCGCTATTTAACTAATTCAGCACAATCTTCAACGCAAAATTCTCATTTTTATACCACATTTTCTCTCATAAACAATTCAATTTTCCACGGAAATTCTAAAAAGAAAAACATCAATCCAAATACACACTTAAGTAAAAAAGAAAGTTTAAAAAAGGGAAAATATCCAAATTATCAATTTTTTTTTTTTTTTTTTTGCATGGAATTCTGGAAAAGCTGAGAGAAGAAAAAGAAGGACACATTTGGGAATTAAGAAATAATAATAAAACAGTACAGGAAATCTTTATGTTCTAGAAGCATAAAAGAAAAAAGAAAATATGTACTTAATAAAGAAAGAAAAGTAACATAAAAACCACATAAACTCTCTGACTTATAATAAAAATAGAAGCCAACAACAAATATCAACAACACAAACACCTCAAATCAGAAAGAGAAAAAAACAGTAATAGAAACTGACCAAAGAAATTAAGAATAAAGAATCTAACCTGAAATTAAGAATAAATATAATGACCGGAAACTGGCCAAAGATATTGCAAAACTAGAAATAGAAAATCCCGAAAATGGCAGTCTCCCTTCTCAAAACAAAGAAACAAAAAATTTAATCATAAAATGCAGCTAAATAATCAGGAAAAATGGATAAAAAAAAATGAAAAAAAAATGAACCTTTAATGGAGGTGCCAGATGGATTTGGTTTTTTAGAAATGGAACCTTCTACCTTTTTTTTAGATGTCGGGGTGGAGGTGGTGGTAGAGAGGTGGCTGGATGCCGCTGTGGCTAGCTGGCGGTCGCTGGATGGGGCTGTGGCTGGATGCTGGTCGCTAAAGAGGATTTTCGAATTAGGGATTTCTGGAAGTTCTTCCTCCTTTTATATTTTTTTTGTGACAAATCAAACAATAAAACGATGTCGTTTTGGTATTCCTTCACGCATTCTGTCGTTATTCCGTCGTTAAGTTTTACGTCGGTAAATGGTCTTTTAGTTCTGTTGGTATTCGGTCGTTACGTTTTCCGTCGGTAAACAGTCGTTAAATTCCATCAGTTTTCGGTGGTTATTGTACACAAACGACGGTGTTTTGTGTCCTTCATTTAATACTCTATAAATATAAATCGTTATGTTTTCTGTCGTTATTCCGTCGTTACATTTTCCTTCGGTAAAAGGTCGTTAATAGCGGTCGGTATGCGGTCGCTAGTGTTCACAAAACGACATCGTTTCATTTTAGTCAACGGGACCGACGTCGCTGATCGAACGGCGACGGAATAACGACCGTTATGTTTTCGGTTTCCTTTCGGTCTTTATTCCGTCGTTGTGTTTGTTATGCAAGTTTTTGGTCGCTAATTTCGGTCGCTATTTAACTATTTTCTTGTACTGTTCGGTAGGTAATCGGTCGCTAAACTAAGAATAGTGACTGATTTTTCCGTCACTGTTACTCTGTTTTCTTTTAGTGTTGCAAAAGGGTTAAAAAATTTACAAAACCCAATTCACCCCTCCTCCTTAGGGTTTTAAAGTCCATTACTGCTACTATGTGGACGAGAACCCTGCAGCTTGAATATGAGTAGGAGGTCTAACAAAGCTAGAACTAACTGCTTAGATGCACCATAGTAGAGGTTCCTTTTCAGGGATAAAAAAATACTTTTGTGTTGGGCATATATATTTAGTTAGTAAAGACGAACTTATATGTATAGTTTCTATTCCATCAATGCAGAAATCACATCATTGTGATTGTCCTAGCTTTGATCTAGTGAAACACGTCAGGTCTGACATGACTAAGGTAACCCATTATGTAAAAATTCTTCCAAATGAATAGATAGACTTACTAGATTAGTGAAGGATCAAAGGACTAGATGTTGAAGGATGGTAGAAGTCATTAAGTAAGTTGAAGGTGGATAATGACCTAGGCTTAATAGATGGTTATAGAGAAAGGTATTATCGTCAAAGAACTAGTAGAGAAGAGACTAAAATAACTAATATATGTTACTATTAAATAAGGAGTCAGTTACTCCATATAGTGATAGTTAGAGTTACTTAAATGACCCTAAATATAGTTGTTTGTTAACAAGGGAAATTTTGTCATTTAGCAGCCTTAATTAATATGCCTCATGGTCCCAATGTAGTTCATGCTAAAGCTAAGTGATTTGAAAGCACAACACTAAATCCATGATTAAGATAGCGGGAAAATTCATTTTATCAAGTTCTTTTCTTAAAACGAGCTAGAAATAAAATAAATAAACTAGTCGGGCTATTTAATTAATTAAATGGGACTAGAGGGAAATTAACTAAGGCTATAATTAATTTATTAATGAATTAATTAGGAAGATTCTAGAGGGAATTAATAATGAGGACATTAACTAATTTGGAAATTACTTAAAGTATAGAGTCCTAACTAGTAAAGACCTAATCACAGCCCTAATTGGTTCAAAGGAATTGAAGGGGGGCTATATAATAAGCCCTAAGGTAGCCTAAAATATGAGTGCTTTAGACTAGGGGAAATTTCGGCCAGCCTATTGGTCGAGTTCTCTCTCTCTCTCTCTCTCTCTCTCTCTCTCTCTCACACACACACACACACACACACTAAATAATCTAGCTTCAGTAACCGGTTTGGATTGATGCAACTTTGAGGATACATTGGAATATTGGAGTTTGATGTTGGATCGACGTTAGATTGAACTTTAAAGCCTAATTTTTCAAAGATTCTACCTTGCAACAAACGAGTAAGTTTTTTCCTAAGGTCGATTTTTAACATGATCAACGATCGGTCGATTTTCTATATGTCACGTATAAAGATAATACAACCATTAGTGTCATTTAACTCTTCGGTCATGAGAATATTTTCACTGTTAGTAAGTTTTATATAATTTCCCTTCAGTAAATGACTGAGATTATTGTCCTCCCTGATGATATCGAAGGAATAAGTCTCATTGGAATCTTGTTTGCCGACCTCTTTGCCCCAGATAGAGATGAAGGCTGCGGAATAGAGGCTTTCCCGTTCATGATCTCGGCTTCTAGGACTTTTGAATACTAGGCCTTCTATGGATGTTCGGTTTTCAGGAATATTATATCTGCCTGACCATCAATGGAATATTTCATCCAACCTAGAAAGGTAGAGTAAATTGATTAGGTATGTGGGTTTGGCTAGTTAAATGGGCATACTGGCCTTCTTGTACGATGGAGCGATTGTTCTAAAAAGAACCCCTCACTCCATTCCAACCCTCTACGGGTCATGTGGCTATTATAACATGGTTATACATAGAGGAGACTGATCTCGGCTTCCAACTCTGTGCCCTTGCAACCCTTTGTGCATGACGGGGATCGGGTAATCGCACATTTGCACAGTCAACCACAATTTATGCCAATAAGATTGTTCTCCAAAAGTACCAAAACTTCGGTTAACCACATGCAAGCATGGTTAATCGCATATGGGACAGAGATCAAAATCATTTTCTCAGATCCCCTTCGGTCAATCGCATTTATAAAGGGTGGCTTCTAAAATCGCCTTTTCTGTTTTAAACTCCCCCAATTTAATCTCTCTAAACACAAAACCTATCAAGTTCCTTCTACGCATCCACTAAAAAATCTCAAATGTGACCTATAATCGCACTCAATATCTTGAATCCATCCCAAGATTTGAACAAAGCTTAAGAAATTTTCGGTTTTGAAAAACCTATATTAACCAAAAATTGTTTATACACTCAACTGCATTACTAATTTATCTCCATGAGTACTTGCAAGAATCATGAAGATAAATCAACCCTCATCCAAAGCCAGAGTGTTAGATCTAGGATTCGTTCCAATCTGTAGTGTTACTTCTTTATTCCTAAATCGTTTTACAATGTCCTTGGAGTCCAAATCAAGGCAGATCAAGAACTCAAATTTATTTTAATGTTTGTTAGTTATAAGTAATTTTCCTCTTTCACCACAAAAACAAGGTGCCACGCTCAAGAACTTTTAGTTCAGTTAGAATTACGGATAAACGACCTAAGAGGCATTTACTAAATTAGTTATGGAACAAATATAGCGCCACACCTAGCAGCGAGACTCATCACTAAGTAGCAATTTAACTTTTATACGACGTAGTTATGGCTACTAAAAACCATAAAAACAACTAATACTAATCCCACAAGTTGAATTGGAACACAAACCCTTGTGAGTAATGCGTCCATCGATTTCGAGCGAAAATTTTAGGTGGATCCGTCCACTTGAAAACGTGCAAATTCCTGTAAGGCCTAAAACCTAACCGGTTCTGGTTACTGAAGTACTTACTCATCCAACCATTGTGCAGGTGAAGGGCGGGGATGGAAACATCTGTGTTGGATCTAAGGCTCAGACATAAAATGTAACCACGCACTCGAAGGAGTCACCCATTGGATAACACGATTCACTCCAGCTCGTGATAAATTCTAAAGTCTCCCATTTGGCAGTTGAGGTTCAGATGGAACAAATATATTTTCGTAAGATGACTACTAGAATTGGTAACTGATATTCAAATTGTACAATATTAGTCTACGTAGTAGCAGTAATAGACTAGATTCATTTTGCATCTGATAGTACTTTCTGGTATACGCTTATATAACAACATGTAAAAACTATCAATTGGTTAAAGGTAAAATCATCCCTTGTTTTGGGACCTATTATATGATGATAGTTGTTCAAAATGTATTTTTTTTCATTGACCGGTCAAGAACTTTTATTCATAATACTCCATACCTAGTAGTGAGCTTCCAAATCAATCACATAGACTATCAATTAATATATATATATATATATATATACCTCTAGAGCTTACATGTAATGTAATATAAATGCATGTAGTGAATGTATATACTTTATTTGACATTTGCAAATCTAAATTAGAAAGTGATGTTGTTTTTAGCATATATTCTAACACTAGTTTCCATGTGATGGTCTTCGGCAGATAACTTAGTGAATTGTGAGAACTTGAAATTCCTAGGTCGAAGATAATCTCTATCAACCCATTCCGGATACAGTCGACGATATCGGATCTCTCCTGTACTAGAATTTGGTTCTCCTTGAGGTACTGCATCATCATATTTTGGATCTCCCTCCTAGTTATTCTGTATGATTCCGAATTCTCCACGCGATGCAAGATCTGTTTTTCGTAGTTCTTAGTTGTGGTGGTTTGCCATTCGAACTCTATCTTTACGTATTAATCATTCTACAAAACATGGTTTGTCATTCGAACTCTATCTAAAAATATTATCTTGTCAAACATAGGTGGGAAAACCATTGTTGACCGATTTCATTCTGGATTACCTTGTTGAGAGATCGGTCAGTTTGTAATCGAAATGATGCCAGTATCCCGAATTTTTATGTGTTTGATACATTTCTCCAGGAACCACATTGCCTTTGTTGGTGAAGGCGAACTGTGGTTCTACCGACATTTACATGTTCCTGAACTTGTTGCAGATGATTGGAGTGTGAGTCAAAGTGTGATCTCACCATGCCTACTTCTTTCTCAAGTGTACTAACATGTTGATTTTATTATTCAACAGTTGAAGCCACATTCCATAGTATCTTTAAATACAAATTTATTCGGTAGAATAATCGCAGTAAAAATTTCACTTGTCCCCTAACTTTATAAGAAGCTCATTTTTATATATAATAATGCATTATATCGACATATGATCCTCAAAATCAATTATCTCTTGAACAGTCTTTAATTGATGAGCTCTCCAGGTGCTTTTAATCAACTATTTATGTTGGAATTATGCAACATTATTTATACCATGGACATGTGTTATTATTTCAATCGAAAGTATGCAAACTAATTTACTCTAGTAACTCTTCTTGAGCTTTTATTCAACTATAGCTCATCTGGAGCTTTTAAAAAAGAAATATCTTTCAAATTTCTATTGAACTAACTCTTATGGAGTTATTAATTAATTAGCTCTCTTGAAACTTTAACAATATATAAATTCTTTTGAAACTTTTAATTGTGTATGGTTATTCATGAATTAGATAAAATTTAAAAATTAAATTTAAAACTGCTCAAATACGATTATACCTTAAAACTCCTAATACATTCCAAAACTATTAAATAAAAATACATCACTATTCCTTCTCTTTTCTAAACTCCTAATACATTCCAAAACTATCAATAAAATACATCAGTATTCCTTCCATCACTTCATATGATAATATCTAAGGTTCCTTAGCCCGGTGGGGCAAGGGCCTGGTTGTGGGTTCGATACCCACCTCACACAAGGGGAATGATTTAATTGTCATTTCTTTGGGTTCCCTTGTGTGGTTCTTATACTCCCCCTCATGGGGCACCCGCTCAACGGGCTTCTACGACACCCGCTCAATGGGACTTCTACTACTCCCCTCACGGGGCACCCGCTCAGCCGGGCTTCTACTACTCCTCCTCTGGTGAGGTCGACCTCCTCTGGTGAGGTCCAATAAATAATTGAAGTAAAAAAAAAAAACTTCATATGATAATCATTTATGCGGATTTAATAGTAAGCAATATTTATTCAAGAAATCAACCATGACCAAATTAACTTATTTTGCATTTGCTTCAGAGAATTAAATTAATTGATCAAACTTCATCAATGAATTATTCTCTTATTTCATATATTAAATCTGATTTTAATAAAATTGAGATATTCTCTTGCGTTATTGCTACTATATATAGATGGACATTCTAGCCATGAGACAATGTAGAAATATTTTTCTTTCATTAAATCACCAACTTTCTCCATATGATTTTCATTGCGAAGGAATTCTAAAAATTATATCATTATTTTGAGATCTTTTATTCACAAGTCGCGCTTTTGATAAATACATCTTATGGTTTTCTACCGTTTTAAAGATTAGAACAATAGCAAACTTCGGGATTTCATTATTAATGGTGTGATACCCGAGACTTTTTTTTTACCTAATTGTTGCATGCCTTGCATTTAATTTTGCATGTTATGTGTTCATTAATTGTTCGCGCATGAAATTATGTGAAATGTAATGTGATTATGTGTCTAATTAAGTTGCAACATGTCTATGTGTTATATGTGGGTTACATTGGTTAAGGGGTGCATTAGACAAGTTATTAGTTCAAGGACTTGCGTGTAGGCTTTGGGAACTTATAGGGCTAGAATGTAGACTTTTGAAAAGTGTTTAGAAGAGTGGTTATGGCTGGAGAATGACGGAGTTAGTAGGAAGAAAGAAAGAAAGAAAAGAAGAGTGCAGAATTTTGGAGTGCTGTGAGAATTCTGAGCGATTACCCACTACAACAAAAAAGGTCTATTGCGACGTTTGTCATATGTCGTAATAAGGCAAAAAAACGTCGACATAGATCTATACCAACATTTATTACAAATGTCGTGTAAACATTACATTTGCCTGTGTCGTTATGGTTTTTTACGACATTTGTTACAAGCGTCGGTACCTATCTATTCCGACGTTTGTTGCGTCATTTTAAAGTGTATAAAAAAAGGTACTTTTGCTTACATTTGTAAATAATCGCAACAATTCATCTATTCCAACCTTTTTAAATAGTCGCAACAAAATATCTATTCCGTCATTCGTAAATTTTGAAACCAGGCTGGCCGAGCTGAGCCAAGACGAGTCAGAGCCTAGACAAGCCGAGTTGTTGAGTCTAGTCACCTTTGAATAATCAGAGTCGGAGCCTAGAGATAAGTCGAGCCATCGTGTCTAGCCACCCTTGAATAATATATAATAAATTTTCTCCCTACTCAAAGAGATGGGAATTGAACATGCGACTTCCTGCATGTATGTCGTGCAACGGGTCGCTGAGCTAAATGATAATTTGTTACTCCCTCCGTCCCAAAATAACTTCCACATTTCCTTTTTAATCTGTCCCAAATTATTTGTCCACTTTCTAAATAAAGGGCTCATTAATTACAGTTTTTCCAATTCTAACCCTTACATTAAATGTTGGAGAGAGAAGGCTATAGAGAGAAGAGGAGGTAGAATTAAATTGGAGTAATATTAAATAGGGTCATGTTTGACATTGTACCATATTCCACTATAAAATTTGATGAAACCTTAATTTCTGTGCAAAATACAAAGTGGACAAATAATTTGGGACGAAAGGAGTATTTGTTTCTCCTCCTATTATATTTCTTATAATGAAATTTTGGATTTTGTACCTTTACTTATTTTAATTTCTCTTTGTGTTTTGATTTTGTTATGAATCAAATTAAAATTAATACACTCTCATTAAAATTTTAATAATTAAATGTTTAATTTTTCTTTAAAAAAAATATTTCAGAAACATAATCTTTGTATTTGTGTTTGTCTGAAAATGTCACGAGATCTAACGACAAAATATATAAATGTCATTACATGAGTCGCAAAAATTAACAATTTATAACAACATGTAATGTAAATGTCACAAACTAACATCAAATTGTCGGTAAGAAAAAAAATTACTATAACTGTCATTATGAAACGTCGTATAAAATACAAATATAGCGATGTTTGTATGAAATCTCACATGATTTAATGATGTTGCATATAAATGTAGCTATATGAGTCGCAAAAGGTAACAATTTATAACAACTTTTAATGTACACGTCGCTAACTAACATCAAAATGTCGATTTTATCAACAATTATTATAACCGACGCTATGAAACGTCGTATAAAATTCAAATTTTAGTGATGTTTGTCTGAAAAGTCACAAGATCTAATGACATAGTATATAAATGTCGTTATATGAGTCACAAAATGTAACAATTATGACGACGTTTAATGTAAATGTCGCTAACAAACATCAAAACGTCGTTTTGCACAACAATTACTATAATCGACGCTATGAAACGTCGTATAAAGTCCAAACATTGCGACGTTTGCAAAAAGTATTGCTTTAACTTACTCTTTTTTGTTTTAAGCGACGTTTGACAAAAACGTTGGTATAAAAACATCGCAAAAAAGTAATTTTGTTGTAGTGACCATAGCAAACGAATTTGAAATTCGACGATTCTTGTGGGGTTTCGAAGCTATCTGAGTAGGCTACGTTGGAGAGTTGACGGATTGAAGTTTCGAGTAATGTAGTAAGAGAAATCTCTGTTTTAGCGGGCTGATTTCTGCAGTTTTGTTGAATTTCATATTCTTGAAATAATTTCTTAAGTTTGACTAGTAAGGATCCTTCACCCTTGAATTTCAGTCCATAAAACAGCATGAAATGTCATTTTTACAGAATTGGCTAAATTTTTATGTTTTGGCTTTTCATTCATGTTCCAATGTATTTAAATTGGATGAGGCGTTGATAGTTGGAATTGATGTGTTTGGTAATTGCTATTTGATTGTCTGTTTTGTTGGAGTCTAAGTGTTTGATTCCAAATTAGAGCTCTTGTTTGTCGATGATCCTAATCTAGGACATCGTCGAACCTATTTAGTTAAAGTTCCCGGGAGCACTATCAGTTAGTATTAGTCTATCAGACTCGGTTCTAATCGAGGATAAAAGGTGGGGCTGTTAACAATCGTTGTGGAGCTCACAAGGGTGAGCGATAACATAACATACGTGTCCTTAAATGTCAGGCCCTGTCGTTCGGAGGGTAATAGTATCCGGATCCATGTTAAGTTCAGTCAGGCCATTCTTAACGGGTAAATGAATAGTATTTCCTTAATGATGTAATCAACTTATGGATGATGTTATTTTCCTTTTAAGCAATAGTAATTGTTGAAGTTTCCTTTTTAGTTTATGGGTTCGATGCTTCATTGACTTGGGTGCTGCCAGGTCATTACTCGGGTACGGGGTGTGACATAAGTGGTATCAGAGTAGGTCGAACCTTAGGCTTGAACATGGTTAAACAAAGTATGACATATGAGCAATAACATATAAAGCGATAAATAAAGACTTATTTCCTATTCCAAGGTTCTACTCTAAATTCCAATCTTATGTTCATTCCATACTTAATCTAACCGTGTCTTGTAGTTATATGATATTCCATGCCTACCTTACATGTTATACTTGTTACCTTTAACTAGTATGTGGGTTATTTGATTAATTACATTCTTTCATATATGAACTGTCCCGGGTATTAGATGGATGTGAATCAAGAGAACACCGATGATTTTGACATGTTGATTGCGGCATATGCTCGCCAAGGGGAAAGGGAAAACCGTAGGCAATTTGTGTGTACTACAAGTGAACAACAACCACAGCTTCTGCCACTTCTACCACCACATAGACCGAATGAGAGGGCTGAATTTGGGCCTGAGTTTGGGACACCTCCACTACCTTTCAATGCTCATCCACCACCACTGGTTAACACGAAGTTGGAAAATGAAATGGTTACTTCACTGACTATGATAGCACAACTGTTGGAAGATCAACATCAGCCAGAACCATAAGAATAGTAGAACAAGAATTAGAACTTTAACTAGAATTAGAGGTACCAAGGGGTACAAAGAAATGAAGGTGGCCCGAAGGCTTACTTTGAGAGAATGAAAAAAGATGAGTGTGGTATCGTTCGATGCTAACGTTGGGTCGGATCAAGCTGAGGTTTGGTTGGAAGACATCGAGCAACACTTCTCTATACTAAGGGTTCCTGAGAACATCAAAACATATGTGATTGTTAGGTTCCTCACAGCCAAAGCTTGAGAATGGTGGAAAGGCATCGAGCCTATTTATGACAAGGAGGGCAGCCTGTTACATGGACAAGATTCAAGAAAGCTTTTTTGGATCAGTACTTTCTTGACACCTTCAAACTTGAGCATAAAAACTAGTTCTTCGAGCTCAAACAAAATGTAGGGATGTTAGTCTTAGAGTAAGCAAAGGGTTTCATTGCTTTGGGGAAGTATGCAATGGCTACTTCGAGGCAGGCTTATCAGAGAAGCTTGGACATTGCGGCCGAGTTTTTGAGAATTGATGCTGAGAGGGTGGGTAAGAGATCCTTCTAAACTATGACTCAAGGACAATCATCACGTCCTAACACTTCTTGCACCGATGGAAGCTCACAATTGGTTTTTCTCGGGACAAGCTAACTATCCTAGGCCACCGGTGAGAAGCTAGGCGAATTTAGTGAGGATTGGGGGACCGACAGCAGCACCAAGTCCATATCAGCCAACTACTAACCCAATTGCTCATATATGTGCTACATGTGGTAGAAGATATCCAGATGAATATCGTTGGAGAACCGGGGGTTGTTTTTGTTGTGGTAAGATGGGTCACCAGATTTGGTAGAGTATTATGTGTTGGAGTTTACATTTGATATAAGTGCTCAATTGGATTGGGCAAGCTCAATTGGATTGGACATACTATTGGATTGGGCAAAAGACCCGGTTGCCCAAACTTATTGTCACTCCGGTTGGCCGAGAACCATTTCTCCGATCGACCGGACCAGTTGGACTTGGTCAAAACTAGCACATCTACATGTGTGACGGAGTGTGTGTGTGTGTGTGTGTGTGTGTGTGTGTGTGTGTGTAAGGGAGTAGTGGGAGAGAATAGTGGGAAAGTGGGGTTAGTGGGTGATTCCACTAACACCGCAAAAATTGATGAAAAGTTCATCTTTCTCTACACTTGAGAATTAAAGAATTGCTCTCTACTCTCTTAGCCGAAAATCCAAGAAGCAAAAATCTGGGATATTTCTTTCTTTATTTTAACACATTCCCAAGAACAATAAAGAAAAGAAAATTCAATTTTCTTGTCTCTTAGATTTCCGATTTTCCTAGTAACCTATACTTTGTGGATTTCGTGAAAAGTGTTTTCCACCTGCGTAGTTATTAAACTAGTAGTTTATAATGCTTGTCATGGGATGTTTTACCTTTTACAACCTCTAGGAGGTCGTTTAAGTGTTAAACGAATCCCGGAACAAACTGTAAAATTCGTGTTTTTTCCTATTTTCTATTTTCTAGCCAATATTCGGTCGACCGGAAGAGGTTCGCGGTAGACCAAACATGAGTTAGAAATTAGTATTTTTCTAGTGCTTAGATTTCGGACGACCGGTGAGCAGTCACGGTCGACCGAAGCTATTCTGTTTCAGGCCGGTCGAACAGAAGTGTTCAGGCTCAATCGAGGTGGCTTAATTTTTACACTGTTTTGGTTACTGCCTTATCGCAGTCGACCGGGAGGATGGCATGGGTCGGCCGAAAAGGGGCAGGCAGTGTGTATTTTCGCTCTTAGCATGATTTTATGTTTGTTTTAAGCATGGTGCATAGTAATAGACTTTGTTCGATAGTTTTTTTTATTATAATACATCATGTGTCGCACCTTATGTATTATCTCTTATTGTAAATTTTTAATCTAGAATGTAACTCGAGAATTCTTTCAATTATGTAAAAGTTTTAGAATAAAATTCTATTTATTTTACATATGTAACAAGTGATGAAGGAAGGCGTCCATCAGATGGACGAAACCACAATGAGGCGGAAGACAATAGATAGGATTTATTACTTTCCACCTTTAGATTGACCTAGGATTTTCTGTTGACTCGAAAAATCTGAATAGAGGCTATTACTATGTCACATTTATTTAACGTTTTATGTATTTTGCATGAGATGCCTGTCTATCCCGCAAATTTTAAATATTGAGTTTATTGCCTTCCAAGCGGGGCCCTCGTCAAGGCCAAGATCGACAGTAGTGTGAACTTCCGAGTGGAATAAGCACATGTCTATCCTGGTGAGGCGCGAAGGATAAGTTAGTGATATCTTCTGGTCAACCTCGGGTTATACTTAACCGGATTACCTCAATCGTTGAGAATCTGGAGTCAAAAGGGTTAAGATGTACATTTATTTACTGAGGGTAATAGTTACCTACTTAACCAATCAAGAGTCACATAAATGATGTGATTAGAAAACGTTGCTTACCTAAAGCGTCTTCTTGAGCATAGCATCAAAAGCTGCCTTGAGAATGATGAAATATTGATCTTGGTCCTACTAGAAAGTCTTGAACTTTCCGAATGAATACTTGAGGGTTATTCATTTGAAGAAAATAGTTGGAGAATCATTAAATAAATACCTTTTAACGATTTTAAAATATGACAACTAAAACTTTGCAAATTATTCTCTATAGATAAAATGGCATATGCAATTGTTGCATCAAACTCACTATTGTTGCGATCCGTCCTTAAGAAGGACAAACTTGTGGGAGGAAACTTCCTCGACTGGTATAGGAACTTGAGAACCGTTCTCAAGTACGAGAAAAAGTTGTATGTTCTCGATGAACAAATTCCTCATCCACAAGTCGCAGGGGATCCGGCCGCTGAAAGAAATGTTTATCCTCAGTACCTAGATGACGCATTAGATGTGTCTAGTCTTATGTTAGTGACCATGACCTCTGAGCTTCAGGAGAATCATGAGGAAATAAAAGCTTTCGATATGATTAATCATCTAAGGCAACTCTTTCAGGGTCAATCTCGCCAAGAGAGATTCGATGTGTCGAAGTCTCTCTTTCAGTGCAAAATGGCAAAAGGAACACCAGTCGGAACTCACATTCTGAAGATGATAGGCTATATTAAGACCCTCGAAAGACTGGGATTTCATCTGGGCCAGGAGCTATCCACTGATTTGATTATGCAATTGTTTTCTGAATCATTCAGTCAGGTTGTATTAAACTACAACATGAAGGAGATAGACAAACCTCTCCCCGAATTGTTGAACCTGTTGAGGACTCCCGAGAAGGAAATAGGCAAGTCCAATGCCATTTACATGGTTAACAAAAGGGGCAATGGTTTTGGTAAGCCTAAGGGAAAGCCTTCGGGAAAACCTAAGGGCAAGCCTAACCATTCTGAGAAAACACTGAAGCTCAAGGGCGATGTGGCTAAGGGTGGAAATTGTGTACATTGTGGACAGAAAGGACACTGGAAGAGAAACTGCCCCAGTTATCATGCCAGTAAAAAGGTTGGAAAAAGAGCAAACGTTGCTTCTGGCTCAGGTATTTATGTTATAGTGATTAACTTGTGTACTAATACTTCCTCATGGGTATTAGATACCGGATGTGGTTCTCACATTTGCATGAATGTGCAGGGACTACAAAGGAGTAGAGAGCTGGAAAAAGGAGACGTGGACATACGCGTTGGCAATGGAGCAAGAGTTGTTCCATTAGCTGTAGGAACATATAGTCTTAGTTTGCCTTCTGGAATTGTACTAGATTTAGACAGTTGTCTTTATGTACCTGCTTTAACAAATAATATTATTTCGATCTCTTGTTTGGACACGATGGGTTTTGATATTCATATTAAAAATCAAAGAATGTCGTTACCGTTAAATAATGTCTTTTATTGTAGTGCTGCATTGGTGAATGGTTTATACTTGTTAGACCTAGATTCACCGGTCTATAACATAAATACAAAGAGGATAAAGACTAAATAATTTAATCATACATAGCTCCTGCATTGTCGCTTAGGCCATATGAACGAAAACCGCATTTCCAAACTCTATAACGATGTATTATTGGAATCATTTGATTTTGAATCATATGATACATGCGAGCCTTGTTTAATGGGTAAGATGACTGCTTCTCCTTTTACTAGAACTAAAGAACGATCAAAGTATTTGTTGGAACTAATACATAGTGATGTATGTAGTCCATTCAATATCCATGCAAGAGGTGGTTATCTATATTTCATTACTTTTACTGACGATTTTAGTCGTTTTGGATACGTGTTTCTTATGAAACACAAGTCTGAGGCCTTTGAACAGTTCAAAGAGTACAAGAATGAAGTAGAAAACCAGCTTGGCAAAAATATTAAGATGCTTCGATCTGATCGAGGTGGGGAATACTTAAGTCAAGAATTCTGTGACTATCTAAAGAGTTGTGGAATTGTTTCACAACTTTCTCTAGCGGCTACTCCTTAATGGAATGGTGTATCCGAAAAGAGAAATCGAACTCTATTTGATATGGTTCGATCGATGATGAGTCACGCGAGCCTTCCAAACTCCTTTTGGGGCATGTTTTAGAAGCAACAGCTTTAACACTAAACAGAGTTCAATCTAAATCTGTTGAAACGACACCATATCATATATGGACTGGAAGGCGTCCAAGTATTTCTTTCTTAAAAATTTGGGGTTGTGAGGCATTTGTGAAACGTCCAACTTTGGACAAGCTCAACCCAAAGTCGGTCAAATGTACTTTCGTGGGGTATCCTAAGGAAACTAAACGGTACTATTTCTACATTCCTAACGAGAACAAAATGTTTGATGCTCAAAAGGGAAAACAAGTGGGAGCCACTTGGAACTTAATGAAGTTCCACAACTTCGTGAAATTCCAAGGGAACTTGGTGAAGTTCCAGGCACAAGTGAGCAAGTGGAATTGGAACAAGCAACACAAGTTGTTGTGTAGCCAGTTCCAGAAATACAAGAATTGCGTAGGTCTAGTAGAGTTCGTAGATCACCCAAAAAATTTGGATTTTTCGTAACAGAACCTGGAGATGTTATGTTTATTGATCACGATGAACCAACAACTTACAATCAAGCAATTACTAGTCCAGATTCTGAGAAATGGCTGAAGGCCATGATATCCAAAATGGATTCCATGTACACTAACCAAATATGGATCTTGGTAGATTCGCCTGAGTGGGTAACTCCAATAGGGTGCAAATGGGTTTTCAAATTGAAAACTGACATGGAAGGGAATGTTCAAATGTACAAGGGGTGACTTGTCGCGAATGGTTTTAAACATATTCAAGGTATTGACAATGATGAGACCTTTTCCCGTGTATTTATGTTCAAATCCATTCGTATCTTACTTGCTATAGATGCATACTATGATTATGAAATCTAGCAAATGGATGTCAAGACAGCTTTCCTTAACAGAAACATAGATGATCACGTGTATATGATACAACCCGATGGTTTTGTCGATACAAAGAATGTCAATAAAGTATGTAAGCTATTGAAGTCAATTTATGGACTAAAGCAAGTTTCTAGAAGTTGGAATCGAAATTTGACGAAGCCGTACGCGAGTTCGGTTTTATCAAGAACATTGATGAACCTTGTGTTTATAAGAAGTTTAGTGGAAACTCCGTGGTATTTCTGGTTTTGTATGTAAATGACGTACTACTCATAGGGAATGACATTCCAACCTTGAAATCTGTAAAGGTTTGGTTGGGGCAATGTTTCTCTATAAAGATCTATAGAGATAGATCATGTAGACTTCTTAAGTCAGAGTACATATATAGACAAAGTGCTAAATAGGTTTAGCATGCAATAGTCCAAAAAGGGCCTTTGTGTTGGAGTTTACATTTAATATAGGTGCTCAATTAATTTAGGCAGGCTCAATTGGATTGGGCAAAATACCCGGTCGACCGAGAGCTGTCTCGGGTCGACCGGACTTTTAGTCACTCCAATCGGCCAAGAACCATTTATGCGGTCGACCGGACCAGTTGGACTTGGTTAAAATCGGCACATCTACATGTGTGAGGGAGTGTGTGGAGTGAGAGAGAAATAAGGGGTGAGTGGGTAATTCCACTTACCCCACACTAGATGAAAATAGTTTTCATTCTAGCATTACACGAGTCTTGAAATCTCTCCCTACTCTAGCCGACCCAAAAAGAAAAAAAAATATGATTTTTCATTCTTCATTTTACACACTCTCAAGAACACTTCAAGAGACAAGAAAAATCAAATTTTTCTAGTTCTTAGATTTCCAATTTTTCCTAAGTAGTCTATACTTTGTGGATTCCGGGAAAAGTGTTTTCCATCTACATAGTTCTTGGATTAGCATCTGAAACATGGAGTAACAAGCTCAAAGTCCGGTGTGTAGATACCAGTAGAGACAGGAGTCAGTTGTGCTGTTAGTGAATTCAATTAGCAAGAATCCGGGCATCATCGATTGGATCGACAGAAAGGTATAACTCCTAAACATAGGATTCTGGTTCTTTTTCGTGAGTAGATCCTCTAAAGGAACGTAATCCCGCCCATTTATTTCCGCTACGTTTAGGGGATTACGAATTTTTCCTTCACTTTGTCCTAGAGCAATTGACACGGTTCTTTCAAGACAACAATGTGCAAATACACTGGATGAAAAAGAACGCATGAGTGATATTCCATATGCATCGGCAATTGGATCTATCAGTATGCCGTGTTGTGAAGTCGTCCAGATGTCTCGTATGCTTTGAGTATAATGAGCATATACTAGTCAACATATGGTGAATGTCACTGGATAGCTGTCAAGAACATCCTTATGTACTTGCGAAGGACTAAGGACATGTTCTTAATCTATGATAGGGAAGACGAGCTCATTATAAGTTGTTACACTGATACTAGTTTCCAAACCGATAAAGAAGACTTCATATCGCAATCAAGTTATGTGTTTTGCCTAAACTGCGGTGCTGTGAGCTGGAGGAGTTCAAAGTAAGCGACCGTTGCAGATTCTACAAACGAAGCCAAGTATATAGCTGCATCAGATGCTGCTAAGGAAACATTTTGGATCCGAAAGTTCATTACTGAACTTGGTGTGGTATACCTAGCATTTTGAATGTCAAATGTGATTGATCTCCATTGTGAATGGAGCTATATATGAAAGGAACCACGGTCTCTCATCTGATCCTTGAGATCATTGATAGAGGAGATGTGAAGATTTGCAAGGTTGACACGGACGATAACATTGCCAACCAACTAACGAAGTTGCTGACATAGCAGCAGCATGATCGCTATACTTGTATCATGGGTATTAGATACCAGGAGAACTAGTCTTAGAGATAGTAATTATGAACAATATACACTAAAAGGCAAGGTTGTCGCCTTTAGTGTAAGTGGGAGATTGTTGTATTTCTTTTCATGTGATGAAATTTTAAGGCATGAATTCCATTATTATTGTTTTGAATACGGTTGTGCTTTTTGTATTAAAACATATAATAACGTCCTTAGATAGTTATGTAATTGTTACATTGAACTATTCTAAAATGTCCCAAGTCAATCATTATTGTGGAATTTAAGGACAACAATAATGTGTGGAGACTAGTATGTGTTGTGATTAAATATGGAGATATTAAGTCAAACACATCGGTATTTGATACTGGATTGACACGCTTATAAGAACATTTCATGGATTGTTGTATAAATGTCAACAATGTTCTTATAATGGTTCTGTTTGCACCTAAATCCTTCGACTTGAGATCACACAAGATTTCCTGCTTGGCTAATGGTATGCTTTGATGTTGTCAAATGTCGTTTGTAACTAGATGGTCTATAAAGGCATTTGCTGGGTATATTTATAAACCATGTCAGGATGAGGTGTGATAGAACGATAATTTGTCCCTCCTATACAACGAGAGTGATATCTTGGGCCCCTTGATTGAGTGAGGCTAATTCATGGTCATGAACAAGTGAATTAATATGACATTTTAATGTCATTTGATTAGTCTACTCAAAAATCAAGAAACCGACTGATTGAACGGTACAAGTTTGACATACTCCGTGACTTGTGTTAAATCTAGATATCCAAGACAAAGGGATTAGTGCAAAAGATCATATTCGTGGTTACTTGAATCACCGGGACTATTTGTGAATTGAGAGTAATGATGTGTTTCTAGATACCTCTCATTACTGTTGACAATTGTTGTCACGACCAACATAGCAAATACCTAAAGAGTCGCGCACTATAATCAACTAGATTGGGAGTTGTTGGAGTTTACATTTGATATAAGTGCTAAACTGGAAATGTATAAGGGGCATATCATCTTACTTTGGTGGAATTCGCTTACAACAACAGTTATCAAGCGAGTATTGGTATGGCCATCGTATGAAGCTTTATATGGTCGGAAATGTAGGTCACCCAGTTTGTTGGGATGACATCGGGGAGAAGACAGTAACGGGGCCAGAATTGGTACAAGTTGCAATGGGAAATGTTCCACTTATTCGGGAAAGAATCAAGGTTGCACAAGATATGCAAAAGAGTTGGGCAGACAATAAGCGAAGGCCTATGAAATTTCATATTGGCGCAAAGGTTTATCTTCGGGTATCACCAACCAAGGGTGTTATGAGATTCAGAAATAGTGGAAAGCTAAGTCCGAGGTACATTGGCCCTCATAAGATTTTGGAAAGGGTGGAAAGCTAAGTCCGAGGTAGATTTTAAAAATCCCTCAAATTTTAAATATTAATGATGAAGAACCGCAAGGTTCGATTTAAGTTTGAGCCCGATCTTTCTTCAATTCTCGAACTAGTTTAACGGGGGAATACAATCAACGCGACTCCAAGAAGGTTGATCATCAATGGAGGCTGAAACACCACAATAAGCGTAAACTAAACTTATTGATACAAGAAACTCAAGAAGGAATGACAAGGTAAAAACCTCACATCATGTTCCAAAAAATATCTTGTATTAAAACAACTAATCTAAATATTATGTTGGCCGAACCCTCCATTATATAGAGCAATAATTCGAGTTACAACCAAATAAAGAAATAAGAGTCCTTAAAGGATTAAGACTCTTGAAAACAAATAAGAGTCCTTGAAGAAGTAGGACTCTTTAATAACAACTTGCTATCAAGTAAAACACTTAAACAATAAAGTGGCGGCTAGAATCTCATCTAACTACCAAATCTATGAAGAGTCCTAGTTGCATTAGGACTCTTATTAACCAACTAATTAACATATGGACAACATGTCCTTTATTATAGCAACTACTTAAATACTCTAAATAAAGTAAATAACAAAGCTGGAAAATAATTAAAGTCTAGCATAGACTTTAATTGTACAAAGACTAAAATGCCCTTTTATTTTCGTCCCAATTCTGGACAGATTGTTGGGCCAACTTGTGCGACAATTTCGGATATTAAGAAGGCAGAATCTGATCTCGTGATCTTCATGAAAGTTGTAGATCTGCCTCTTATCTTTAGTATGCAATTGGAATCAGCTCAATTGGATAAACAGATAGAAAGTTATGACCATTCTGCCAAACTGTTGTAAAGCTGTCTAATCCCTTATTATTAGCTGTCCAATCCCTTATCATTGTCTCTTTCTTCAAAAAAGATTCGTCCCGAATCTTGATCGTTGTGGTAAGATGACAAGAAGGGAACGATTATTTCTCTTACTTTGGAGCTTACCATTTTCTTGATGATCTTCTTGATGTTTATTTTTTTTTTCCGGATGAACAGTAACCTGTGAACAGTAATCGTGAATAGTAACTGTGAACAGTAACCGTGAATAGTAACTGTGAACAGTAGCCGTGAATAGTAAACTGTGAACAGTAATTTCTGGTTTTCTTGTTTGCTTGAATTTTCCCTTACCTTTGGCCGGAATGTATCAAAGAATGAGGCGCGATCACTATCAATTCTTGATGTATGGTAATCTTTTAGACACGGCTCAAATGGAAGGAGGAACGTTTGCCAATTCTTGGATGAGGCTCGATCACTATCACCCAAGAAGTTTGCTTATGGCTTTATAGTTCGCTATTCAATCTATACTAACTCGGCTGCCAATTTCTTTAGACCGAGAGGCTTTTTATTTTATTGAAACTCGGCTGCCCAATATTACTTTTGTATGCCGCGGCTTTTGTATTTTGTTTTGGTCAATTTCTGCAAACAAGAAAAAATTTTGTGCGTAGGGTACACCGGGAATTGGAGAAGAACCTTTTGCTCTGATACCACCTGATGAAGAACCGCAAGGTTCGACTTAAGTTTGAGCCCGATCTTTCTTCAATTCTCGAACTAGTTTAACGGGGGAATACAATCAACGCGACTCCAAGAAGGTTGATCATCAATGGAGGCTGAAACACCACAATAAGCGTAAACTAAACTTATTGATACAGTAACTCAAGAAGGAATGACAAGGTAAAAACCTCACATCATGTTCCAAAAATATCTTGTATTAAAACAACTAATCTAAATATTATGTTGGCCGAACCCTCCATTAAATAGAGTAATAATTCGGTTCCAAACAACAACAAATAAGAGTCCTTGAAGAATTAGGACTCTTGATTAAACAACTTGCTATCAAGTAAAACACTTAAACAAGAAGAGTCCTAGTAGATGTGGAACTCTTAACAACTAGATAACCAACTAACTAACACATGGACAACATGTCCTTTATTATAGCAATACTACTTGCTATACACGAAAATAATGTAAATAATATGCTGAAAAACAATTAAAGTCTAGCATAGACTTTAATTGTACAAAGACTAAAATGCCCTTTAATTTCGTCCCGATTCTGGACAGCTTGTTGGGCCAACTTGTGCGACAATTTCGGATATTAAGAAGGCAGAATCTGATCTCGTGATCTTCATGAAAGTTGTAGATCTGCCTCTTATCTTTAGTATGCAATTAGAATCAGCTCCATTGGATTCCCGGATTGATAGATATGACATTTATACCAAACTGTTGTAAAGCTGTCCAATCCCTTATCATTCTCTCTTTCTTCAAAAAAGATTCGTCCCGAATCTTGATCGTTGTTGTAAGATGACAAGAAGGGAATGATTATTTCTTTTACTTTGGAGCTTACCTTTTTCTTGACCTAAACAAAAAGCTTTAGAAAGAAAAAGATGAAGAACGAATTCCTAATCGAGAAAAGAAACCGGTTCTTGATGATCTTCTTGATGTTCTTGATCTTCTTGATGTTTCTTTTTCGGATGAACAGTAACTCGTGAATAGTACTCGTGAACAATGAACCGTGAATAGTAACTCGTGAACAGTAATTTCTGGTTTTCTTTAAGTTCTTGATGTTATTGTTTGCTTGAATTTTCCCTTACCTTTGGCCGAATGTATCAAAAGAATGAGGCGCGATCACTATCAATTCTTGATGTATGGTAATCTTTTAGACACGGTTCAAATGGAAGGAGGAACGTTTGCCAATTCTTGGATGAGGCTCGATCACTATCACCCAAGAAGTTTGCTTATGGCTTTATAGTTCTCTATTCAATCTATACTAATTCGGCTACCAATTTCTTTAGACCGAGAGGCTTTTTCTTTCTTTGACAATCGGCTGCCCAATAATATTTTTTTTATGCCGTGGCTGTCAATTTCATGCAAACAAGAAAAAAAAATTTGTGCGTAAAGGGTACACGGGAATTGGAGAAGAACCTTTTGCTCGATACCACCCGATGAAGAACCGCAAGGTTCGATTTAAGTTTGAGCCCGATCTTTCTTCAATTCTCGAACTAGTTTAACGGGGAATACAATCAACGCGACTCCAAGAAGGTTGATCATCAATGGAGGTGAAACACCACAATAAGCGTAAACTAAACTTATTGATACAGTAACTCAAGAAGGAATGACAAGGTAAAAACCTCACATCATGTTCCAAAAATATCTTGTATTAAAACAACTAATCTAAATATTATGTTGGCCGAACCCTCCATTATATAGAGCAATAATTCGGTTACAACCAAATAAAGAAATAAGAGTCCTTAAAGGATTAAGACTCTTGAAAACAAATAAGAGTCCTTGAAGAAGTAGGACTCTTTAATAACAACTTGCTATCAAGTAAAACACTTAAACAATAAAGTGGCGGCTAGAATCTCATCTAACTACCAAATCTATGAAGAGTCCTAGTTGCATTAGGACTCTTATTAACCAACTAATTAACATATGGACAACATGTCCTTTATTATAGCAACTACTTAAATACACTAAATAAAGTAAATAACAAAGCTGGAAAATAATTAAAGTCTAGCATAGACTTTAATTGTACAAAGACTAAAATGCCCTTTTATTTTCGTCCCAATTCTGGACAGATTGTTGGGCCAACTTGTGCGACAATTTCGGATATTAAGAAGGCAGAATCTGATCTCGTGATCTTCATGAAAGTTGTAGATCTGCCTCTTATCTTTAGTATGCAATTGGAATCAGCTCAATTGGATAAACAGATAGAAAGTTATGACCATTCTGCCAAACTGTTGTAAAGCTGTCAAATCCCTTATTATTAGCTGTCCAATCCCTTATCAATTAAGTTTATTGCCTTCCAAGCGAGGCCCTCGTCAAGGCCAAGAACGACAGTATTGTGAACTTCCGAGTAGAATAAGAGCCTGTCTATCCTCGTTAGGCGCGAAGGATAAGGTATTGATATTCGTCGGTCAACCTTGGGTTATACTTAACCGGATTACCTCAATCGTTGAGAATCTGGAGGCAAAAGGGTTAAGATGTACATTTATGTACTGAGGGTAATCGTTACCTACTTAACCAACCAAGAGTAGCATAAATGATGTGATTAGAAAACGTTGCTTACCTAAAGCGTCGTCTTGAGTATAGTAGTGCCAAAGCTGCCATGAGAATGATGAAATATTTATCTTGGTCCTACTAGAAAGTCTTAAACTTTCCGAATGAATACTTGAGGGTTATTCATTTGAAGAAAATAGTGGGAGAATCATTAAATAAAGACCTTTTAATGATTTTAAAATATGAGAACTAAAACTTTGCAAATACTTCTCTGTAGATAAAATTGCAAATGCAATCGTTGCAAAAATCCACTATCGTTGCGATCCGTCCTTGAGAAGGACAAACTTGAGGGAGAAAACTTTCTCAACTGGTATAGGAAATTGAAAATCGTTCTCAAACACGAAAAAAGGTTGTATGTTCTCGAGGAACAAATTCCTCATCCACCAGTCGCAAGGGCTCCGACCACTGAAATAAATTATTATCCTAAGCACCTAGATAATGCATTAGATGTGTCTTGTCTTATGTTAGTGACCATCACCTCTGAGCTACAGAAGCAACATGAGGAAAGGGGAGCTTTTGATATGATTAATCTTCTAAGGTAACTCTTTCAGGGTTAAGCCCGCCAAGACAGATTCGATGTGTCGAAGTCTCTCTTTCAGTGCAAAATGTCAGAGGGAACACCAGTCAGAACTCACATTCTGTAGATGATAGGCTATATTGAGACCCTCGAGATTTTGGGATTTCCTCTGGGCAAGGAGCTATCCACTGATTTGATTCTGCAATCGTTGCCTGAATCATTCAGTCAGGTTGTACTAAACTACAACATCAATGAGATAGACAAACCTCTCCCGAAAATGCCCCTCCTTAATCTCTAATTCGAATAATAACATTTTATTATTCTCAGAAAAATAAATGTCAGATACAATGAACCTAGACACATTCTAGATTCATTGAATCTGGACAAGAAGCTCATTGACTAGTCTATATGTGTGACCCTGTCGGTTCATATCACAATGGCAATGAAAACGCGCTTACTAGTAGTATGTGTTCATAAATCACAAGTTATCCCTAACAAGACATTGTGACTACCCAGAGAGAATGAATGTACGGTGGAACCTAATATAAATCCACTATTTAATCCCTTTGTCTCACGATATCCAAATTAAGCATAAGGTATGATAGTTGTCACCCTTATAAAGCTTAATTGTATTTATGTTCGATCTCCTGGTAGAATGTTCCAACAAATAGTCTTTAATAACCACTTTGTTAAATACATTTGAGCACGGCCATGCATTTAAACAGTCTTCCCTATCGAAGGGCAAGTGGGAGATTGTTAGTAGTGCCCTAGGACCATTAGCACATGTTGTGCGTTTTATTATCTTTTGAGCATGTAATTGAATAGTTAATTTTTCTTTTGATTATCAAATGTGTGATTTGATAGTAAAACTCATTAGCTTATGTAATTACTATTCTAGAAGTCCCTAGTTTTATGTAATGCTTAATTACTATGAAATAAAACTAGTATGATTGTTGATTGATGATCTTGTTTTACTCGATCATGTGTAATGGATACAAATCACATCATAGATGCAATATATAGGGATACATTGTATCGACGTGATCCAGTCGAGAAGTAATACTTCATGGTCTTAAGTCATAAGTATTACTTCCTCAATACTATTTTAGCATCCTTAGACCTTATGTCTTCATTGATTCTAGTATGAATGGAGCCACGTTTTGACTCGATCGGACGTTACTTGTAACGAGTAATCAATACGATCGATGATCGGATGTAGTGTCCTATCATAGCTTGAATGTGAGAGACATTGTAAGGAATTTGTCCTCTCTATTATTGAGAGAGATATCCATGGGCCCCTCGATAGGGAAAGACTGTTTAAATGCATAGCAGTGCTCAAATGTATTTGATAAAGTGGTTATCAAATGCTATTTGTCGAAACAATCTACCCGGAGATCGAGCATAAATACAATTAAGCTTAATAAGGGTGACGACCACCATGCCTTATGCTTAATTGGGATATCGCGAGACAAAGGGATTAAATAGTAGATTGATATTAGGTTCCGTTGTATATTCATTCACTTTGGGTAGTCACAATGTCCTACTAGGGACCGCTTGTGATTTATGAACTCACACTACTACTAAGTGTGTTTTCATTGCCATTGTGATATGAACCTACAGGGTCACACGCATAGACGAGCTAACGAGCTTCATGTCCAGATTCAATGAATCTAAAATGTGTCTAGGTTCATTGTATCTGACATTCACTTTTCTGAGAATAATAAAGTGTTATTATTCGAATTAGAGATAAGGGGCATTTTCGGTATAGCTGGAATTACGTGGGAGTTATTATCCGATAAAGACTCCCACTACCAGCAGAAGTCTAGTGCACGTGGGAGTTATAGACTCCCACTGCCAAAAGTGGTTGAAAGGACGTAGGAGTTTAGACTCCCACTTCTGAGAGAAGTGGAGGACGTGAGAGTTGGTTATGGGAACAAACTCTCACACCCTATATAATTAACTCTCAGCCGAAACCCTAGTCCCACCTTGCTTCAGCCGCAATTAAACAATTCACCCGAAATCAGATTTCGGATTTTTTCTGCCTCTCCCTTTTCTCTCTAATTCCCGAATCTCAGAAAAACGAAGAGCTAGCAATCGCTGCCCATTTCGTCGCGTGGATACCGGTAGATGGACTTTCCACAAAGGGAATTCCATTGGTGGCAGATTAGCATCCAAGAAACGTCATCCTCCATTCAAGAAGTAGCTTCTTGAATCCGCAAAAGTAAGTTCTTTATTGCTGTTTATCGAATTGTTTCATATGAGCGGATCCTTCAGGGGAGGACTCATGGGTGTTTGGAACGAGTTTCCACCCATGAATCCCTTCAGTGGTATCAGAGCCTTGCTCATACGATTCAGATTCGATATTGTTAATCACACCATAACACTATCAATTCCGATTTGGTATATGTGTGAAAACAGAAAAGATTGCATCTTTTGTAGAATATATGTGATATAGGCATAAGCTGTTTTCGGTTTCATGATTCTGCATGAACTGCTTTAGCATGATTTGGTTTGAAATTTAATTCGATTAATTTGCATAAACTGTGAATCTGTAATTAATTAGATTAATTCGGTAATATGCAGAAACTGTTTATGATTATGAATCTGTTTATGAATCTGATTATATGCATAAACAGTTTATGAATCGGTTATCAATTCGGTTAATTCGATTAACCAATGCATAATCCGATTATGTAAGTTAGTCATTTGAGGGGTAAATCGGGACAGAAAAACTCATTCGATGAGCTGATGTAGAATCAGATTTTTCTTCCAGGGGCGCTGTCCCCTTGACCCCCCGCCGCCTGCTCTGCGTAGTGGCAACACATATAAACTTGTATTTATATCCGCGAATTATTTATGTCATGTTTTATGTGATATTAGCATGGTGAATAGCATGGCCTATTATACCTCTTGTTTTACATGTTTGGATTGTAATTTTATAATACGACTTGCGAGTCGTTTTTCTTTATGATGTACAATTGTAACTGCTTTCTTAGATTAGTCATTGAAGGCTGGGTATGCCCAAGCAATTATGTAACAAGATTGGACGCTGCTGGATCGAAGACATTATCCATGAGATGGATTTTGACCTAGATTGACCCTTGACTGCCACAAGGCTCGTGGGAGTCATTATAGGAATAGGCCATCATAACCTAAGCACTCCATAAGCTTGGATCATCATTTTTCTGCTTGCCAAAGCAACAGATAAAGTGGTTACCTAAGTAAAGGGAGATGGGAAAATAGTGATTTCCATAATGCTTAGACATGGTTCGACTTAACTAGGCTATCAAAATAGTTTTGGGCCTAGGGCATACAATGGGAAATAGCCGGGAGATATATATATGTCAATCCCATTACGTGATTTTACGTTAATTATGGGTGTAAAGCCAAAGCTTTCCCATAACTATTGTAAAATGTTTTTCCCCACTATTTATCAAGTGTTGAAATTGTGGAAAATATTTTTTGCTCAAAACTAATAAACTTTGCAAATAATTTAAATGTAGATAATGGCAACCAATTCATCACACAATTCACTGCGATCCGTCCTTGAGAAGGAAAAACTGAGCGGGACCAATTTCCTTGATTGGGCCTGCAACTTAAGGATTGTCCTTAAGCAGGAAAGAAAGCTGTACGTTCTTGATACGGACATTCCTAAACAGCCTGCAAACAACGCCCCTAGAGCTGAAAGAGATGCTTGGAAGAAGCATTTCGATGACTCTAACGATGTGACTTGTCTCATGTTAGTCACAATGAGCACTGATCTTCAAAAACAGTTTGAAGGAGTTAAGGCTTTCCAGATGATGGGCCAGCTCAAGGAAATGTTCCAAGAGCAAGCTCGTCATGAAAGATTCCTCACAACGAAGGCGTTAAATAGTTGCAAAATGGCCCCTGACACCTCTGTAAGTGCACATTTTCTAAAGATGAAGGGCTATTTTGACCAACTTGAGAAACTTGGGGCTCCCGTAGGTCATGACATGTCCACAGGTATGATCTTGGGCTCACTCCCACCGGAGTATGACCAATTCGTTATGAACTTCAACATGCATGCCATGGAGAAGACCATACATGAAATACACAGGATGCTCAAGCAGGCTGAACTGAACATTAAGAAAACCCCTGAAGTCTTAATGGTTCAAAAAGGGAATTTCAAGAAGAAAGGCAAGGGAAAGCCCATGGCCAAGAAAGGCAAAGGCAAAGGCAACGAAAAGCCCAAGCCCAAGCCCAAGCCCAAAGCCATGGCACCAAAGGAAGGGGTTTGCTTCCATTGTGGCGAACCAGGCCATTGGAAACGGAACTGCAAACTCTACCTGGAAGAAAAGAAAAATGAGAAAACCAGTTTGACTGTCTCTCCAAGGTATTTATGTTATAGAAATTAACATGTCTGCTCCTACTTCATGGGTATTAGATACCGGTTGTGGATATCACATTTGTGCAATTGTGCAGGGGTTCAAAAGGAGTAGATCACTGGCAAAAGGAGAAGTGGACCTCAGAGTAGCCAACGGAGCAAGAGTTGTTGCTATAGCTACTGGGACATTTAATTTAGTTTTGCCAAGTGGCCTTATTATAGAACTGGATAATTGTTTGTATGTTCCAACTTTGAGTAGGAATATTATTTCAGTTTCTTGTTTGGATATTGAAGGTTTTGAAATTAATATTTTGAATAAGATTGCACCATTCATAAAGATCGTATCTTTTATGGAGATGCCTCTTTGATGAATGGGCTTTATATTCTTAACCTCGATGATTCCATTAAAAGGCTCATCTATAACATTAATACTAAAAGGTTTAAATCAAATGACTTAAACCAAACCTACTTTTGGCACTGTCGTTTGGGCCACATAAACAAGAAACGCATATCAAAACTCCATACAGATGGAATTTTAACATCATTTGACTTAGAGTCTTATGAGACGTGTGAATCTTGCTTGTTGGGCAAAATGACTAAAGCTCCCTTTACTGGACAAAGTGAGAGAGCTTCCGATTTGTTGGGCCTCATACATACAGATGTTTGTGGACCAATGAATACAAGTGCTAGAGGAGGGTTTCAGTACTTTATCACATTCACAGATGATTTCAGTAGATATGGCTACGTCTATCTAATGAAACATAAATCAGAGTCTTTTGGAAGATTCAAAGAATTTCAAAATGAAGTACAAAATCAACTTGGCAAAAGTATTAAGATACTTCGATCAGATCGAGGTGGCAAATACCTTAACCAAGAGTTTGACGAACATCTTAGTGGTTGTGGAATTGTTTCACAATTAACTCCTCTTGGCACACGACAATGGAATGGCGTGTCAGAACGGAGGAATCGCACCTTATTAGACATGGTCCGATCTATGATGAGTCAAACAAGTCTTCCAATTTCCTTTTGGGGCTATGCCCTAGAAACTGCTGTATTTATATTAAATAGAGTTCCTTCTAAAGCGGTTCAGAAAACTCCTTATGAGATATGGACTGGGAAACGACCTAGTTTGTCATTTTTCAAAATTTGGGGATGCAAGGCGTACGTAAAACTCTTGTTATCTGATAAACTCGCCCCTAAATCTGACAAGTGTTTGTTTGTGGGATATCCTAAAGAAACTAAAAGATATTACTTCTATCTTCCATCAGAGAACAAAGTGTTTGTTGCTCGTAATGGTTTATTCCTTGAAAGGGAATTTATTTCCAAAGAGAATAGTGGGAGTAAGATCCATCTTGAGGAATTCAAGATCCCCAAACAACATCTGAACCAACTTTGGAAGTTCAAGCAAGCTCACGTGCTGATACTGAGCTTCAATCTTTGACACAAGGCCCAAGAAGGTCGAGTCGGGTACATCAACAGCCTGAGAGATATGGATTTCTCGTGACTGATGATCATCAGGTTGAACTGATTGATCAAGATGAACCCACTACCTACAAAGAGGCAATTCGTAGTTCTGAGTCAAGATAAGTGGCTAGAAGCTATGAAGTCCGAGATGCAATCCATGTACGACAACCAAGTATGGACTTTGGTTGACCCACCCGAAGGGTGCAAGGTCATTGATAACAAATGGTGTTATAAAAAGAAGACCGACATGGATGGTAATGTACACACTTTTAAATCGCGACTAGTAGTCAAAGGTTATAGACAAGTTCATGGTATATTGATTATGACGAAACCTTTTCCCCTGTCGTGATGATAAAGTCAATTAGGATTTTACTTGCCATAGCCGCATATTATGACTTTGAGATATGGCAAATGGATGTTAAGACCGCGTTTCTTAATGGAAACCTTCTCGAGGATGTGTATATGACACAACCTGAGGGGTTTGTTGATCCAACAAATCCTAGCAAAGTGTGTAAGCTTCAAAGGTCCATTTATGGATTGGAGCAAGCATCTCGAAGCTGGAATCGTCGCTTTGATGAACGTATTAAAGAATTCGGTTTCATCAAAAACGAAGACGAGCCTTGTGTTTATAAGAAAGTAACTAATAATGCAGTAGTGTTCCTTGTGCTTTATGTGGACGACATCTTACCGATTGGAAATGACATCCCCACATTACAAAGCGTAAAAGCTTGGTTGGGGGAAGTGCTTTTCCATGAAAGACTTAGGCGAGGCCACATACATTTTGGGGTATAAGAATCTACAGAGATAGATCTAACAAAATGATCGGGCTCTGAGCTGCAGTGGATACATTGACAAGGTCATCAAACGGTTCGGGCTTTGCAAGACTCCAAAAAAGTGGATTCTTGCCCATGTCACATGGCGTTAAACTCAAGCAAAACTCAAGGACCTTCCACAAGGGAGGACCAAGAGCGCATGAGTAAGATCCCATATGCTTCGACCCACTGGGTCTATTATGTACGCCATGATATGTACTCTCCCTGGGATGTCTCATTTGCTTTAAGTATGACTAGCGGATATCAATCCGACTCTCGGTGAGTCACATTGGACTCGCAAATCAAGAGCATTCTTAAGTACTTGAGAAGGACTAAAGATATGTTCTTAGTTTACTGAGGTCGAGAATGAAGTCCCGGGTTGTAAATGGTTACACAGACGCAAGCTTCCAGACCGACGTAGACGATTATAGATCGTAATCTGGGTTTTGTGTTTTGTTTGAATGGAGGTGCTGTGAGCTGGAAGAGCTCAAAGCAAGAAACCGTGGCCGACTCTACAACGGGAGTCGAGTATCTAGTCGCCTCTGAGCAGACTAAAGAAGCTATTTGGATCGGGAAGTTTGTTGATGAATTAGGTGTCGTCCCCTAGCATTGTGAACCCAAAGTGGACCTCTATTGTGATAGTACTGGTGCCATTTCACAAGCTAAGGAACCTAGATCTCACCAACGATCCAAACACATTCTCAGGCGTTTCCATCTGATTAGAAAGATCATCGACAAATGAGACGTTAGTATTTGCAAAGTTCATACAGACGACAACATTGCAGATCCATTGACCAAGCCACTCCCACAGCCTAAACATGAGAGTCATACTAGGTCAATGGGATTGAGGATCATGTATGATTGGACCTAGGGCAAGTGGGAGATTGTTAGTAGTGCCCTAGGACCATTAGCACATGTTGTGCGTTTTATTATCTTTTGAGCATGTAATTGAATAGTTAATTTTGCTTTTGATTATCAAATGTGTGATTTGATAGTAAAACTCATTAGCTTATGTAATTACTATTCTAGAAGTCCCTAGTTTTATGTAATGCTTAATTACTATGAAATAAAACTAGTATGATTGTTGATTGTTGATCTTGTTTTACTGATCATGTGTAATGGATACAAATCACATCATAGATGCAATATATATAGGGATACATTGTATTGGACGTGATCCGTCAGAGAAGTAATACTTCATGGTCTTAAGTTATAAGTATTACTTCCTCAATACTATTTTAGAATCCTTAGACCTTATGTCTTCATTGATTCTAGTATGAATGGAGCCACGTTTTGACTCAGTTGGACGTTACTTGTAACAGAGTAATCAACACGACTGATGATCGGATGTAGTGTCCTATCATAGCTTGAATGTGAGAGAAATTGTAAGGAATTTGTCCCTCTCTATTATTAGAGAGAGATATCCATGGGCCCCTCGATAGGGAAAGACTGTTTAAATGCATGGTCGTGCTCAAATGTATTTGATAAAGTGGTTATCAAATGCTATTTGTCGAAACAGTCTACCTGGAGATCGAGCATAAATATGATTAAGCTTAATAAGGGTGACGACCACCATGTCTGATGCTTAATTAGGATATCGCGAGACAAAGGGATTAAATAGTGGATTGACATTAGGTTCCGTTGTAAATTCATTCACTTTGGGTAGTCACAATGTCCTGCTAGGGACCGCTTGTGATTTATGAACTCACACTACTACTAAGTGTGTTTTCATTGCCATTGTGATATGAACCTACAGGGTCACACACATAGACGAGCCAACGAGCTTCATGTCCGGATTCAATGAATCTAGAATGTGTTTAGGTTCATTGTATTTGACATTTGTCTTTCTGAAAATAATAAAGTGTTTATTATTCGAACTAGAGATAGGGGCAATTTCGGTATTTTACCTATAGCTGGGATTACGTGGGAGTTATTTTCCGATAAGGACTCCCACTACCAGGGAAAGTCTAGGGAACGTGGGATTTTGAGACTCCTACTGCCGAGAGAAGTTGAGTAGAGGTGGGAGTTATTCTAGTAACAAACTCTCACACTCTATATAACATCTCTTAGCCGAAACCTAGAAGGTGAATCGTTTTCAGCCGAAATAACATATAGAATCAGAAAACCATTTTCTGTTCTTGCTTCTCCCTTTTCTCTCTAAATCCCCGAACTTAAGAAAGACGAAGAGCTAGCAATCACTGCCCGTTTCGTCGCGTGGATACCGGTAGAGGGACATTCCGCAAAGGGAATTCCATTGGTGAGAGCAAAGAATCCAAGAAACGTGATCTTCCATTCAAGAAGTAGCTTCTTGAATCCGCAAAAGTAAGTTCTTTATTGCTGTTTTCGAATTGTTTCATATGAGTGGATCCTTCAGGGGAGGATCCATGGGCGTTTGGAACGAGTTTCCGCCCATGAATCCCTTCAGAAAGGACGTGGGAGTTTACACTCCCACTGCTGAGAGAAGTGGAGGACGTGAGAGTTGGTTATGGGAACAAACTCTCACACCCTATATAATTAACTCTCAGCCGAAACCCTAGTCCCATCTTGCTTCAGCCGAAATTAAACAATTCACCCGAAATCAGATTTCAGATTTTTTCTGCCTCTCCCTTTTCTCTCTAATTCCCGAATCTCAGAAAAACGAAGAGCTAGCAATCGCTGCCCGTTTCGTCGCGTGGATACCGGTAGAGGGACTTTCCGTAAAGGGAATTCCGTTGGTAGCAGATTAGCATCCAAGAAACGCCATCCTCCATTCAAGAAGTAGCTTCTTGAATCCGCAAAAGTAAGTTATTTATTGCTGTTTATCGAATTGTTTCATATGAGTGGATACTTCAGGGGAGGACTCATGGGTGTTTGGAACGAGTTTCCGCCCATGAATCCCTTCAGATCTCTCTCTCTAATAAGAGCGGGACAAATCTCTTACAATGCCTCTCACATTTAAGCCATGATAGGATACTACATCCGATCATCAGTCGCATTAATTACTCGATTAAAAGTAACGTCTGAATTAGTCAAATTGTAGCTCCATTCATGCTGGAACGATTGAGACATAAGGTCTAAGGATTCCAAATAGTATTGAGGAAATAATACTTGTGACTGAAGAACCATGAAGTATCACTTCTCTATGAAATGATTTGTATCCATTCCACATGATCAGTAAAACATAATCATCAATCAAACATCATACTAGTGTTATTTCATTGTATAGAACATTACATAAAACTATGGACAATCAGAATAGTAATTGCATAAGCTAATGAGTTTTACTATCAAATCACATATTTGATGTTCAAAAGAAAAATTAACTATTTAAATGACATGCTCCAAATATATAAAACATACAACATCTACTAATGGTCCTAGGGCATTACTAACACAGACAAACAAGTTTCTAGAAGTTGGAATCGACGTTTTGACGAAGTCGTACACGAGTTCGATTTTATCAAGAATGTTGATGAATACTGTGTTTATAAGAAGTTTAATGGAAACTCCGTGGTATTCCTGGTTTTGTATGTAGATAACATACTACTCATAAGGAATGACATTCCATCATTGGAATCTGTAAAGGTCTGGTTAGGGCAAAGTTTCTCTATGAAGTACTTAGGTGAAACAAGCTTCATCTTAAAAGTTAGGATCTATAGAGATAGATCACGTATACTTCTTGGCCTAAGTCAGAGTACTTATATAGACAAAGTGCTAAATCGGTTTAGCATTCAAGAGTCCAAAAAAGGCATTTGTCCTATATCAATTGGTGCGGTTCTTTGAAGACAAAGGTGTGCTAAGACACAGGATGAGAAAGAACGAATGAATGAGATTCCATATGCTTCAGCAATTGGATCTATCATGTATGCCAGGTTGTGTACTCGCCCAGATGCCTCATATGCTTTGAGTATAACGAGCATATACCAGTCTACATACGGCGAACGTCATTGATTAGCCTGCAAGAACATCCTTAAGTACTTACGAAGGACTAAGGACACGTTCTTAATCTATGTTTGGGAAGACGATGCAACTTTCCAAACCGATAAGTGGTTACACTGATGCAACTTTCCAAACCGATAAAGACGACTTTAAATCGTAATTAGGATATGTGTCTTGCCTAAAACTACAACCAAAGCCGAGTATATAGCTGCATTAGAAGCTGCTTAGGAGATTTGGATCCGAAAGTTCATTATTGAACTTGGTGTGGTATACCCATTTCGAATGTCGAATGTAATTGATCTCCATTGTGAATGGAGCTATATATCAAAGGAACCACAGTCTCACCAATGGTCTAAACATATACTGTGGCGGTATCACCTGATCCGTGAGATCATTATTAGAGGAGATGTGAAGATTTGCAAGGTTGACACGGACAATAACATCGCCGACCCACTAACAAAGCCGCTGACACAGCAGCAGCATGATCGTCATACTTGTAGCATGGGTATTAGATACCAAGAGAACTACTCTTACAGATAGTTCTTATGTACAATATAAACTAAAAGGCAAGGTTGTTGTTTTTAGTGTAAGTGGGAGATTGTTGTATTTTTTTTTTCATGTGATGAAATTTTAAGGCATGAATTCCATTATTATTGTTATGAATACGGTTGTACTTTTTATATTAAAACATATAATAACGTCCTTAGATAGTTATGTATTGTTTTCAGGCCAGTCGATAAGAAATGTTCTTGGTCGACCGGAAAGGAGCAGGTAGTGTGTATTTGAGCTCTTAGCATTATTTTATGTTTGTTTTGAGCATGGTGCATAGTAACAGCCTTTGACCAGTGGTTTTTTTTATTATTATTATACGGCCTGCGTGTCGTGCCTTATCTATTATCTCTTGTTGTAAATTTTAATCTCGTATGTAACTCGAAAAATCTTTCAATTATGTAAAAGTTTGAGAATAGGATTCTATTTATTTTACATATGTAACAAGTGATGAATTAAGACGTCCATCAGATGAAGGAACCCACAAGGAGGCGGAAGACAATAGATAGGATTTATTGATTCCCACCTTTAGATTGACCTAGGATTTTCTGTTGGCACGAAAATCCGCAAAGAGGCTATTACTATGTCACGATTATTTACTATTTAATGTATTTTGCATGAGATGCCTGATGTATGTTTATAGTATTACTTTAGCATGTGATGCATATTCAAACATATAATCAGATTACACACCGTTTTGGTGAGACAAATTTTAAAAATCCCTCAAATTTTAAATATTAAGTTTATTGCCTTCCAAGCGGGGCCCTCGTCAAGGCCAAGATCAACAGTAGTGTGAACTTCCGAGTGGAATAAGTGCCTGTCTATCCTGATGAGGCGTGAAGGGCAAGTTAGTGATATCCGTCGGTCAACCTTGGGTTATACTTAACCAGATTACCTCAATCGTTGAGAATCTGGAGGCAAAAGGGTTAAGATGTACATTTATGTACTGTGGGTAATCGTTACCAACTTAACCAACCAAGAGTCACATAAATGATGTGATTAGAAAATGTTGCTACCTAAAGCGTTTTCGCGAGTATAGTAGCCAAAGTTGCCTTAAGAATGATGAAATATTTATCTTGGTCCTACTAGAAAGTATTGAACTTTCCAAATGAATACTTGAGGGTTATTCATTTGAAGAAAATAATGGGAGAATCATTAAATAAAGACCTTTTAACAATTTTAAAATATGACAACTAAAACTTTGCAAATTCTTATCTCTAGATAAAAATAGCAAATACAATCGTTGCACAAACTCACTATCATTGCGATCCGTCCTTGAGAAGGACAAATTTGAGGGGGGAAACTTCCTCAACTGGTATAGGAACTTGAGAATCGTTTTCAAACACGAGAAAAGGTGGTATGTTCTCGAGGAACAAATTCCTGATCCACCAGTCACAAGGACTCCGACCGCTGAAAGAAATTCTTATCGTAAGCACTTAGATGACGCATTAGACGTGTCTAGTCTTATGTTAGTGACCATGGCCTCTGAGCTTCAGAAGCAACATGAGGAAATGGGAGCCTTCAATATGATTAATCATCTAAGGCAACTCTTTCAAGGTCAAGCCTGCCAGGAGAGATTCGATGTATCGAAGTCTCTTTTTCAGTGCAAAATGGCAGAGGGAACCTCAGTCGGAACTCACGTTCTGAACATGGTAGGTTATATGATGAGGAACCTTGACAGAATCAAGATTCGACACAAGGAAAAAGGGATCTTTCTCTAACTTGAATTTAGTTTACGTGAATGCCTTACTACAACCTCCAAGCAGCGATAAGCACTTGACTACTATAGCAAAGGACTTTAAGAGTATTCGACACACTAGACCTCCAAGCAGCGATAAGCACTTGGCTACCTAGGCAGAAGAACACTAAATGGATGAAGAAACACCACAACAAGGAAACTAGCTTGTTGATTAGTAACAATGAAAGGAAGATCTAAAAAAGAAATTCAATTCACAAAGCAACAAAGGAATAATCCTCACAATTATCATTAATCAAGTCCCCCTAATATGTGGTCGAAACCTCTCTTTATATAGAGAAAGATTTCAGCTGAAAATCCCTAAACAAGCTAAGTCCTAAATGGACTAGGATTATACTTCTAAAGAATATGCTAAAGAATAAAGAATATGCTAAAGAATAAACTACTTGCTAAAGAATATGCTAAAGCATAAACTACTTGCTAAATGGACCACATGTCCTTTATTTTAGTAATATTTCGAAATTAATAATATACTAAAATCTGGAAATTAAATAAATGCTAAACTTTGAAAAAACAAGATTAATTCTCGCTGAAAATCTGGACAGCATGGTGTAGTAAGTTGCACGACAATTTAGGACTTCATAAAGGCATAATCTGATCTTGTGTTCTTCATGAAAGTTGTAGATATGCCTCTTATCTTTCCATATCATCTAGAATGAGCTTCATTGGATTCCTGGATCGCAAGTTAGGACAATTACACCAAACTGTCACAAAGCTGAATTTAATGTTTATCCAAGTTGATGATAGTCTTCATTCTTTTGAGTCTTTTGGGCCTCCAAAATGAGTGATGTGATGTTAAATCTTGCCTCCTATATCTCCTTTTAGACATTACCCAAACCTCATCATTTTTTAAAGGATCCGTATATAAGTTCTCATCATTCTCCCTTTCTTCAAAAAGATTCGTCCTCGAATCTTGTAATTTAAGGAAAAGACCATAACCTTGGTTTGGTAGGAATATCTTTGTAGAAAATACAGCCTTGAAATCCTGCTTAAAAATAAAATCAATACTAGGAAGAAGAGAAGTTGTTAGATCAAGAGTAATGAACGAAAAAGTTGATGCTATCGACTCTTCAAAAATCATGGCTTCAAAAGGATGTTGTTCCTCATCAAGCAATTGTGTTGCATCAAAAAGATCTTTTTCCTCATCAAGAGATTGTGTTTCACGCCAATACTGCAACTCGTCACGCACCACATTTTTCGCATGTTGCAATTTTGTTTCTTTTTGTAATTTGGCCTCTTCTTGTAATCTTGCATCTTCTTTTAATCTTTGCTCTCTTCTCTCGGCCATTTTTTTATGTACCTCACAAACTTCACTAGGAGTTAAAGGATATAGTATGACATTCCTCTTATCCATATGCAATTGGTAGGTGTTCTTTCTACCATCATGATCCGCACCTCTATCATATTGCCATGGTCTTCCTAAAATTATATGACTAGCGGTCATGGGCACAACATCACATAGAACACTATCTTTGAACTTGCCAATTTCAAAAGTAATTTCAACTTGCCTTTCCACCCTTATTTCTCCATTATTTGACAACCAAGATAACTTATAAGGATGTGGATGTTTCTTCCAAGGTAAGTCAAGAGTGTTAACTAAATCGGAAGAACAAACATTAGCATACCAATATGATGAGGAACCTTGACGGAATCAAGATTCGACACAAGGAAAAAGGGATCTTTCTCTAACTTGAATTTAGTTTACGTGAATGCCTTACTACAACCTCCAAGCAGCGATAAGCACTTGACTACTATAGCAAAGGACTTTAAGAGTATTCGACACACTAGACCTCCAAGCAGCGATAAGCACTTGGCTACCTAGGCAGAAGAACACTAAATGGATGAAGAAACACCACAACAAGGAAACTAGCTTGTTGATTAGTAACAATGAAAGGAAGATCTAAAAAGAAATTCAATTCACAAAGCAACAAAGGAATAAACCTCACAATTATCATTAATCAATGATAAGTAGACAAACCTTGCCTTGAACATGGCACTTAGTATGGAAGAGGTTGCTCTTTTGAAGATGTGTATCATTCCTTGGTTGTGTGTGCAATCTTGCCTCTTCTTGCAATCTTGCCTCTTCTTGTAATCTTGTCTCTTCTTTCAATTGTAAATAATGTTCAAGACTGTTTGATAACCTCTTTGTGATTGCTAATATTTTTGAGCAATCATCACGTATTAACTTTCTTTGTTGATATGAGAAATTCATCGTTGCTCAAATAAATATAATTTTGAGGTAAGACGGTAACATTAGAAAATGGGGGAAAATAGGAAAGTTCCTTGTTTTGTAGAAATTCAAGAAACCAATAAATAGGTAATTTGGTTCTTGTCTTTCTTTTTCTTTTATCTCGGCTAAAAAAATAAATAGGGTAGTATTTTTTTTTTTTTTATCGACAAAGAAATAAAAGATACACCAAGAAAGAGATCAACCTTGAGCTCTGATACCAATATGATGAGGAACCTTGACAGAATCAAGATTCGACACAAGGAAAAAGGGATCTTTCTCTAACTTGAATTTAGTTTACGTGAATGCCTTACTACAACCTCCAAGCAGCGATAAGCACTTGACTACTATAGCAAAGGACTTTAAGAGTATTCGACACACTAGACCTCCAAGCAGCGGTAAGCACTTGGCTACCTAGGCAGAAGAACACTAAACGGATGAAGAAACACCACAACAAGGAAACTAGCTTGTTGATTAGTAACAATGAAAGGAAGATCTAAAAAAGAAATTCAATTCACAAAGCAACAAAGGAATAATCCTCACAATTATCATTAATCAAGTCCCCCTAATATGTGGTCGAAACCTCTCTTTATATAGAGAAAGATTTCAGCTGAAAATCCCTAAACAAGCTAAGTCCTAAATGGACTAGGATTATACTTCTAAAGAATATGCTAAAGAATAAAGAATATGCTAAAGAATAAACTACTTGCTAAAGAATATGCTAAAGCATAAACTACTTGCTAAATGGACCACATGTCCTTTATTTTAGTAATATTTCGAAATTAATAATATACTAAAATCTGGAAATTAAATAAATGCTAAACTTTGAAAAAACAAGATTAATTCTCGCTGAAAATCTGGACAGCATGGTGTAGTAAGTTGCACGACAATTTAGGACTTCATAAAGGCATAATCTGATCTTGTGTTCTTCATGAAAGTTGTAGATATGCCTCTTATCTTTCCATATCATCTAGAATGAGCTTCATTGGATTCCTGGATCGCAAGTTAGGACAATTACACCAAACTGTCACAAAGCTGAATTTAATGTTTATCCAAGTTGATGATAGTCTTCATTCTTTTGAGTCTTTTGGGCCTCCAAAATGAGTGATGTGATGTTAAATCTTGCCTCCTATATCTCCTTTTAGACATTACCCAAACCTCATCATTTTTTTAAAGGATCCGTATATAAGTTCTCATCATTCTCCCTTTCTTCAAAAAAGATTCGTCCCTCGAATCTTGTAATTTAAGGAAAAGACCATAACCTTGGTTTGGTAGGAATATCTTTGTAGAAAATACAGCCTTGAAATCCTGCTTAAAAAATAAAATCAATACTAGGAAGAAGAGAAGTTGTTAGATCAAGAGTAATGAACGAAAAAGTTGATGCTATCGACTCTTCAAAAATCATGGCTTCAAAAGGATGTTGTTCCTCATCAAGCAATTGTGTTGCATCAAAAAGATCTTTTTTCCTCATCAAGAGATTGTGTTTCACGCCAATACCGCAACTCGTCACGCACCACATTTTTCGCATGTTGCAATTTTTGTTTCTTTTTGTAATTTGGCCTCTTCTTGTAATCTTGCATCTTCTTTTAATCTTTGCTCTCTTCTCTCGGCCATTTTTTTATGTACCTCACAAACTTCACTAGGAGTTAAAGGATATAGTATGACATTCCTCTTATCCATATGCAATTGGTAGGTGTTCTTTCTACCATCATGATCCGCACCTCTATCATATTGCCATGGTCTTCCTAAAATTATATGACTAGCGGTCATGGGCACAACATCACATAGAACACTATCTTTGAACTTGCCAATTTCAAAAGTAATTTCAACTTGCCTTTCCACCCTTATTTCTCCATTATTTGACAACCAAGATAACTTATAAGGATGTGGATGTTTCTTCCAAGGTAAGTCAAGAGTGTTAACTAAATCGGAAGAACAAACATTAGCATACCAATATGATGAGGAACCTTGACGGAATCAAGATTCGACACAAGGAAAAAGGGATCTTTCTCTAACTTGAATTTAGTTTACGTGAATGCCTTACTACAACCTCCAAGCAGCGATAAGCACTTGACTACTATAGCAAAGGACTTTAAGAGTATTCGACACACTAGACCTCCAAGCAGCGATAAGCACTTGGCTACCTAAGCGTAAGAACACTAAATGGATGAAGAAACACCACAACAAGGAAACTAGCTTGTTGATTAGTAACAATGAAAGGAAGATCTAAAAAGAAATTCAATTCACAAAGCAACAAAGGAATAAACCTCACAATTATCATTAATCAATGATAAGTAGACAAACCTTGCCTTGAACATGGCACTTAGTATGGAAGAGGTTGCTCTTTTGAAGATGTGTATCATTCCTTGGTTGTGTGTGCAATCTTGCCTCTTCTTGCAATCTTGCCTCTTCTTGTAATCTTGTCTCTTCTTTCAATTGTAAATAATGTTCAAGACTGTTTGATAACCTCTTTGTGATTGCTAATATTTTTTGAGCAATCATCACGTATTAACTTTTCTTTGTTGATATGAGAAATTCATCGTTGCTCAAATAAATATAATTTTGAGGTAAGACGGTAACATTAGAAAATGGGGGAAAATAGGAAAGTTCCTTGTTTTGTAGAAATTCAAGAAACCAATAAATAGGTAATTTGGTTCTTGTCTTTCTTTTTCTTTTATCTCGGCTAAAAAAATAAATAGGGTAGTATTTTTTTTTTTTTTATCGACAAAGAAATAAAAGATACACCAAGAAAGAGATCAACCTTGAGCTCTGATACCAATATGATGAGGAACCTTGACGGAATCAAGATTCGACACAAGGAAAAAAGGGATCTTTCTCTAACTTGAATTTAGTTTACGTGAATGCCTTACTACAACCTCCAAGCAGCGATAAGCACTTGACTACTATAGCAAAGGACTTTAAGAGTATTCGACACACTAGACCTCCAAGCAGCGGTAAGCACTTGGCTACCTAGGCAGAAGAACACTAAACGGATGAAGAAACACCACAACAAGGAAACTAGCTTGTTGATTAGTAACAATGAAAGGAAGATCTAAAAAAGAAATTCAATTCACAAAGCAACAAAGGAATAATCCTCACAATTATCATTAATCAAGTCCCCCTAATATGTGGTCGAAACCTCTCTTTATATAGAGAAAGATTTCAGCTGAAAATCCCTAAACAAGCTAAGTCCTAAATGGACTAGGATTATACTTCTAAAGAATATGCTAAAGAATAAAGAATATGCTAAAGAATAAACTACTTGCTAAAGAATATGCTAAAGCATAAACTACTTGCTAAATGGACCACATGTCCTTTATTTTAGTAATATTTCGAAATTAATAATATACTAAAATCTGGAAATTAAATAAATGCTAAACTTTGAAAAACAAGATTAATTCTCGCTGAAAATCTGGACAGCATGGTGTAGTAAGTTGCACGACAATTTAGGACTTCATAAAGGCATAATCTGATCTTGTGTTCTTCATGAAAGTTGTAGATATGCCTCTTATCTTTCCATATCATCTAGAATGAGCTTCATTGGATTCCTGGATCGCAAGTTAGGACAATTACACCAAACTGTCACAAAGCTGAATTTAATGTTTATCCAAGTTGATGATAGTCTTCATTCTTTTGAGTCTTTTGGGCCTCCAAAATGAGTGATGTGATGTTAAATCTTGCCTCCTATATCTCCTTTTAGACATTACCCAAACCTCATCATTTTTTAAAGGATCCGTATATAAGTTCTCATCATTCTCCCTTTCTTCAAAAAGATTCGTCCTCGAATCTTGTAATTTAAGGAAAAGACCATAACCTTGGTTTGGTAGGAATATCTTTGTAGAAAATACAGCCTTGAAATCCCTGCTTAAAAATAAAATCAATACTAGGAAGAAGAGAAGTTGTTAGATCAAGAGTAATGAACGAAAAAAGTTGATGCTATCGACTCTTCAAAAAATCATGGCTTCAAAAGGATGTTGTTCCTCATCAAGCAATTGTGTTGCATCAAAAAGATCTTTTTCCTCATCAAGAGATTGTGTTTCACGCCAATACTGCAACTCGTCACGCACCACATTTTTCGCATGTTGCAATTTTGTTTCTTTTTGTAATTTGGCCTCTTCTTGTAATCTTGCATCTTCTTTTAATCTTTGCTCTCTTCTCTCGGCCATTTTTTTATGTACCTCACAAACTTCACTAGGAGTTAAAGGATATAGTATGACATTCCTCTTATCCATATGCAATTGGTAGGTGTTCTTTCTACCATCATGATCCGCACCTCTATCATATTGCCATGGTCTTCCTAAAATTATATGACTAGCGGTCATGGGCACAACATCACATAGAACACTATCTTTGAACTTGCCAATTTCAAAAGTAATTTCAACTTGCCTTTCCACCCTTATTTCTCCATTATTTGACAACCAAGATAACTTATAAGGATGTGGATGTTTCTTCCAAGGTAAGTCAAGAGTGTTAACTAAATCGGAAGAACAAACATTAGCATACCAATATGATGAGGAACCTTGACGGAATCAAGATTCGACACAAGGAAAAAGGGATCTTTCTCTAACTTGAATTTAGTTTACGTGAATGCCTTACTACAACCTCCAAGCAGCGATAAGCACTTGACTACTATAGCAAAGGACTTTAAGAGTATTCGACACACTAGACCTCCAAGCGACGATAAGCACTTGGCTACCTAAGCGTAAGAACACTAAATGGATGAAGAAACACCACAACAAGGAAACTAGCTTGTTGATTAGTAACAATGAAAGGAAGATCTAAAAAGAAATTCAATTCACAAAGCAACAAAGGAATAAACCTCACAATTATCATTAATCAATGATAAGTAGACAAACCTTGCCTTGAACATGGCACTTAGTATGGAAGAGGTTGCTCTTTTGAAGATGTGTATCATTCCTTGGTTGTGTGTGCAATCTTGCCTCTTCTTGCAATCTTGCCTCTTCTTGTAATCTTGTCTCTTCTTTCAATTGTAAATAATGTTCAAGACTGTTTGATAACCTCTTTGTGATTGCTAATATTTTTGAGCAATCATCACGTATTAACTTTCTTTGTTGATATGAGAAATTCATCGTTGCTCAAATAAATATAATTTTGAGGTAAGACGGTAACATTAGAAAATGGGGGAAAATAGGAAAGTTCCTTGTTTTGTAGAAATTCAAGAAACCAATAAATAGGTAATTTGGTTCTTGTCTTTCTTTTGGGACTATAGTGTATAAATTCTTTAACATTTGGATAAGATGATATTAGTTACTACCCTATTTATTTTTTAACATTTGGATAAGATGACATTTGTATAAATTCTTTACTACGCGTTGGAAATGGAGCAACAATTGTTGTATTAGCTGTAAGAATATATAGTCATAGTTTTACTTCTGGAATTGTTCTTGTGAAACCCGGACCTTCTTTAGGGACTAAAGAAGTTAAGTTGATGACTTTTGGGACTATAGTGTATAAATTCTTTAACATTTGGATAAGATGATATTAGTTACTAGTTGGGGACTAATCTTGCAATTTTATTTCCTATATAATATCTTTTAGTCTAGACCTAAAATTATAATCGACGATCTTTTCTTTCTCTACGACTGCAGACACTCTTACGAAGACAGAACATGAGACAACTCCGGTACCCGTTCCATCGATCGAAGGTAAGATCTTTCACCGTATCGTTAGTACGATTAGTGGGATTATAAGAGTATTGATGATTAGTCTCTGCGTTTTTGTTAGGTTTTATTGATGAAGAGTTTTGCCTCCGATAGTTTAAGAACGAATCAAAGGTAAGTATAGAACCCCCTATTTTCTTGGTAAAGATTATATATTTGGTAGAAAAATTGGGAAAATTCTGATGTATTTTTCTTCTGTTTGAAATAACGATACAATCGATATATCATATACAATTTCCGAAATAAGAATCTGTTGCAGTAAACCTGTCATTGCGTAATCTACGATTTCCGAAAGAATTGCGAAGCCTCTGAAAACTGGATCTGAGTCGACTTGGTGTGAAATAGCCAATATTCTACATTCTTATTATCTCGAAAGTCGTGAATTGGCTATTGCTAGAAGTAGACTGAGGCGTTTGAATCTTATTGAATCTCAAAGGTGAATGGACTTGAATTCTTATCCCTGAAGCTTTTGAATTTTGTTGGATCACAATGGCAGAGGACCTAGAATTCTTATTCCGGCCTCATGTTACTTTAATAATAAAAGAAACCTTTGATGGCTTGCAATTTGGATGAAATCCGTGCAGATTATGACCATAACATTCCTTTCTTTAATTTTTTTTGCCAAACCTACTCATGGGTATTTATAGCTTCCTTTGACGCATTATTAAAACAATATTTCTCAATATCTCCATATTGTGTAATGGTCTTTTTTTCTTGATTAATTCTCTTGGACCATTAATTCTTGTATCAGATTCTCTTGAACCAGAGAGTATTTCATTGACCTTCTATCTACTGGCCCTATTGTATTTCTGTGGACGCAAGAAAAAAACCTTAAAGGAAATAACATGTTCCATCCGTCCTGAAGATGCTCATATTTTCTGCCAAAATTATGTTCTTTATCAGCGATAAGTTTTAGAAGTTAAAATCTAATATTTTTGGTTAAACATAAAAATATATTGTCCTGATTTGTTAAATGTTCTATTCTCAATTTAAATGGATACACCGAATATTTCGATCATTGTTTGATACTTTGCGGGTTGACATGGAATACCTGTCATGCATCGACCCACCTAGGGGTAGAAGCTAGGACTCAGTATCGACCCCATTCCCTAGAGGGTATAAGTCTAGGGCTGATATATCGATCTCGATTGCTTTTGGTAAACCTATGATCCCCGGTCAAAGTATCACTCAGTAAATTCTGTTTTACGTTCGAATCATTAAATATGATAAATCTGTCTGAATTTCTAAAAAAGTTTCTGAAATTACTTTTTCTGTCAAAAGATTCTGTTTCTGGTATACTTCTATAAAATCTGTTTGTTTTATGAAAACTATATATATGTAACCGGATTTTCCCGGGAGGTGTTTCTATACTTACTGAGTTGTAGCTCACTCCTTGCGTTGTTGTTTTTACAGATGATGAGTTAAAAGGGAAAGATAGACCGTACGACGGGGACTGAGCGTAGAAGCAACTTTGGGATTACTTACGGAATGAAACTTTAGGATAATTCCATTAAGAGTATTTTTTTTTTCTCAACTTTAATGTATTAAAATTTATTGAGGAATTTTGATAGTTGAATTAAATGGGTGATTATCTCTTTATGGAAATAGATTCTCTGAATGTAAGGACCTGGTATTCTTGGATTTTGATTTGAGAATACGGTCATGTCGGGTTTTCGGATCTGGACTTATAGAACCGGTTCCGGGGCGTGACAGTTCTAGATTTAGACAATTGTCTTTATGTACCTGCTGTAACAAATAATATTATTTCGATCTCTTGTTTGGACCAGATGGGTTTTGATATTCATATTAAAAACCAACGAATGTCGATATCTTTAAATAATGTCTTTTATTGTAGTGCTACATTGGTGAATCGTTTATACTTGTTCGACCTAGAGTCACCGGTTATAACATAAATACAAAGAGGATAAAGACTAAAGAGTATAATCCTGCATACCTTTGGCATTGTCGTTTAAGCCATATAAACGAAAACCGCATTCCAAACTCCATAAAGATTGATTGTTGGAATCATTTGATTTTGAGTCATATGATTCATGCGAACCTTGTTTAATGGGTAAGATGGATGCTTCTCTTTTTGCTAGAACTGGAGAACGAACAAATGAATTGTTGGAACTAGTACATAGTGATGTATGTGGTCCATTCAATATCCATGCAAAATGTGGTTATCTATATTTCATTACTTTTACTGACGATTTAAGTTGTTTTGGATATGTATTTATGATGAAATACAAGTCTCAAGCCTTTGAAAAGTTCAAAGAGTTCAAGAATGAAGTAGAAAACCAGCTTGGCAAAAATATTAAGATGCTTCAATCCGATCGAGGCGGGGAATACTTAAGTTAAGAATTTCGTAGGATTCTTTAACTCCCACGTCCTCTACACTTCTGCTGGTAGTGGGAGTCTTTATCGGATAATAACTCCCACGTAATCCAGCTATAATTCAATACCGAAAATGCCCCGCCTTAATCTCTAATTCGAATAATAACGCTTTATTATTCTCAGAAAAATAAATGTCAGATACAATGAACCTAGACACATTCTAGATTCATTAAATCTGGACATGAAGCTCGTTAGCTCGTCTATGCGTGTGACCCTGTAGGTTCATATCACAATGGCAATGAAAACACACTTAGTAGTAGTATGTGTTCATAAATCACAAGCGGTCCCTAGCAGGACATTGTGACTACCTAAAGTGAATGAATTTACGGTGGAACCTAATATCAATCCACTATTTAATCCCTTTGTCTCGCGATATCCTAATTAAGCATAAGGCATGGTTGTCATCACCCTTATTAAGCTTAATTGTATTTATGCTCGATCTCCAGGTAGATTGTTCCAACAAATAGTATTTAATAACCAGTTTATCAAATACATTTGAGCACATCCATGCATTTAGACAGTCTTCCCTATTGGGGGGCCCATGGATATCTCTCTCTAATAATATATCTCAATACATTGCATCTATGATATGATTTGTATTCATTACTCATGATTAGTAAAACATAATCACCAATCAAACATAATACTAGTTTTATTACATTGTAAAAAAGCTTACATAAAACTAGGGACAACTAGAATAGTAATTACATAAACTAATGAGTTTTACTATCAAATCACGCATTTGATGTTCACAAGCAAAATTAGCTATTCAATTACATGCTCAAAAGATATAAAACGCACAACATATGCTAATGGTCCTAGGGCACTACTAACAGCAGCAGCTTTAACACTGAGCAGAGTAGTGCAAATTTGATATTAGTATTAAAAACCAACGATTATCGTTTACATTGAATAATATCTTTTGTGGTAGTGCAAATTTGAATAATGGTCTATATGTGTTAGACTTTGATTCACCTATTTATAACATTAACACTAAAAGGATTAAGAATAATGATTCAAATCCAACACATCTCTGGCATTGGCTCTTAGGCCATATAAATGAAAAACGCATTTCCAAACTCCATAAAGATGGTTTATTGGAATCATTTGACTTGGAATAATTTGATACATGCGAACCTTGTTTAATGGGTAAGATGATTGTTAGTAGTGCCCTAGGACCATTAGCATATGTTGTACGTTTTATATCTTTTGAGCATGTAATTGAATAGCTAATTTTGCTTATGAACATCAAATGCGTGATTTGATAGTAAAACTCATTAGTTTATGTAATTACTATTCTAGTTGTCCCTAGTTTTATGTAAGCTTCTTTAAAATGAAATAAAACTAGTATGATGTTTGATTGATGATTATGTTTTACTAATCATGTATAATGAATACAAATCATAGCATAGATGCAATGTATTGACATATATTGTATCGGAGTGATCCGTTAGAGAAGTAATACTTCATAGTCCTTAGTCATAAGTATTATTTCTTCAATACTATTTTAGAATCCTTAGACCTTATTGAAGGGATTCATGGGTGGAAACTCGTTCCAAACACCCATGAGTCCTCCCCTGAAGGATCCGCTCATACAAAACGAATCGAAAATTACAAAAGAAAAGAACTTACATTTGTTGGCTCAAGAATCCGATTCTTGAATTGAAGATTCTGTCTTTAAGGCTCGGATGCAATGATCACCTTGAGTCCTCCCTTGCAGAATTACTCCCTACCGGTATCCAAGCGACGAAACGGGCAGTGAGTGCTAGCTCTCCGTTTTTCTGAGTTTGTGGAATTAGGGAGAAAAGGAGAAGGCAGAATCCGAAATCAAATTTCGGGTGTGTTTGGTTAATTGCAGCTGAAGCAAGTTATAACTAGGGTTTCGGCTGAGAGATGATTATATAGGGTGTGAGAGTTTGTTCCCATAACCAACTCTCACGTCCTACACCTCTCTCAGCAGTGGGAGTCTTTAACTCCCACGTCCTCTAGACTTCTGCTGGTAGTGGGAGTCTTTATCGGATAATGACTCCCACGTAATTCCAGCTATAACCAAATACCAAAAATGCCCTTCCTTAATCCCTGAGTCGAATAATAACATCTTATTATTCTCAGAGAAATAAATGTCATATACAATGAACCTAGACACATTCTAGATTCATTGAATCTGGACATGAAGTTCGTTAACTCGTCTATGCGTGTGACCCTGTAGGTTCATATCACAATGGCAATGAAAACATACCTAGTAGTAGTATGTGTTCATAAATCACAAGCGGTCCCTAGCAGGACATTGTGACTACCCAAAGTGGATAAATTTACGGTGGAACCTAATATCAATCCACTATTTAATCCCTTTGTCTCACGATATCCTAATTAAGCATAAGGCATGGTAGTCGTCACCCTTATTAAGCTTAATTATATTTATGCTCGATCTCCAGGTAGACTGTTCCAACAAATAGTATCTGATAACCACTTTATCAAATACGTTTGAGCACGACCATGCATTTAGACAGTCTTTCCCTATCGAGGGGCCAATGGATTTCTCTCACTAATAAGAGAGGGACAAATTCCTTACAATGCTTCTCACATTCAAGCCATGATAGGACACTACATCCGATCATCAGTCGTATTGATTACTCGATTAAAAGCAACGTACGACTGAGTCAAAATGTGGCTCCATTCATGCTAGAATCATTGGAGACATAAGGTCTAAGGATTCTAAAATAGTATTGAGGAAGTAATACTTATGACTAAGGACCATGAAGTACTATTCTCTAACGAATCACGTCCAATACAATGTTTCCCTATATATTGCATCTATGATATGATTTGTATTCATCACGCATGACCAGTAAAACATGATCATCAATCATCCATCATACTAGTTTTATTTCATTGTAAATAAGCATTACATAAAACTAGGGACAACTAGAATAGTAATTACATAAGCTAATGAGTTTTACTATCAAATCACATATTTGATAATCAAAAGCAATATTAACTATTCAAATACATGTTCAAAAGATATAAAACGTACAACATGTGCTAATGGTCCTAGGGCACTACTAACACTTATGTCTCCATTGATTCTAGCATGAATGGAGCCACGTTTTGACTCAGTCGGACGTTACTTTTAATCGAGTAATCAATACGACTGATGATCGGATGTAGCGTCCTATCATGGCTTGAATGTGAGAGGCATTATAAGGAATTTGTCCCTCTCTATTATTAGATAGAGATAACTATGGGCCCCTCAATAGGGAAGACTGTCTAAATGCTGGCTATGCTCAAATGTATTTGATAAAGTGGTTATTAAATACTATTTGTTGGAACAATCTACATGGAGATCGAGCATAAATACAATTAAGCTTAATAAGGGTGACGACAACCATGCCTTATGCTTAATTAGGATATCGCGAGACAAAGGGATTAAATAGTGGATTGATATTAGGTTCCACCTTAAATTCATTCACTTTGGGTAGTCACAATGTCCTGCTAGGGACTGCTTGTGATTTATGAATACATACTACTACTAAGTGTGTTTTCATTTCCATTGTGATATGAACCTACAGGGTCACATGCATAGACAAGCTAACGAGTTTCATGTCCACATTCAATGAATCTAGAATGTGTCAGGGTTCATTGTATCTGGCATTTATTTTTATAAGAATAATAAAGCGTTATTATTTGAATTAGAGATAAGGGGCATTTTCGGTATAGTTGGGATTACGTGGGAGTTATTATCCGATAGGGGTGTTCAAGAAAAACCGAAACCGACCAATCCAAACCGATCCACATCAATCCAAACCGAATTTTCGGTTTGAGCGGTGCATTGGATTGGTTTCGGTTTGAGCTAAATTAAAACCGAATTTTTGGTTTGGTTTAAAAAAAATTATAAACCAAACCGAATATATATAATATAATATATATTAAAGGATTTTTTTGCAATAAAATATATTTTTCCTTAAAATGATTTCTTGTATTATTGCTAACTTTTGTATCTCATTCTAGAATTTTCAAGTGTTAAACCAAGAGATTAAAATGTCACCATTTGGTATGCTATTTTAGATTTACCAAAATATTTTATTGTATTTCACTATTTTGAACTAATAATTATGTAATTTTTGTATTTTTCTTTTTTCTTGTAGGATGATTTTGTAGTAATTTGTTTCAAGTGCAAGGATCAAGACCAAGAATTTATATTTTATTATTTTGTTTTCTTTATTGTGTTTACCTTGAGAAAATAATTGGCATTTTTTTTAAAAATATTTTTAGCAACTAACTAATTAAATAAAGTTTTTTTGAAACTTTATAATCAATTTTTTTTGTGTCCCGCAAAACCGAGCAACCAAACCAAACCGAATGCATCGGTTTAAGATTTTAAATGGTTTGGATTGGTTTCAAAATTTCCAAATCGAATATTTCAGTTTTGTTTGGAAAATGTATAAAACCAAACCAAACCGAACCATGAACACCCCTATTATCCGATAAAGAACCCACTACCAGCAGAAGTCTAGGGGACGTGGGAGTTAAAGACTCCCACTGCCGAGAGAGGTGGTAAGGACGTTGGATTTGTTTTTTAAACAACTTCTCACACCATATATAAACCGCTCTAGGCCGAAACCCGAGGATAGAGGTTTTTCCAGCCGCAAAATTACCAAAACCAGGAAATCGGATTTCTTGCTTTCTGTCTCTCCATTTTCTCTCTAATTCCCGAAACTCAGAAAATCACAAGAGCTAGCACTCGTTGATCGTTTTTGTCGCGAGGATCAAGGTTGTCAAGATCGTATTTTTGACTCGGAACGGAAGGGCTCTCAAGAATCGTAAACTCGAGGATCGTAACACGGATCGGAAGATCCGAAAAAATTATTAAAAAATTAATATTTTATTTTAAAATTAATATCTCAAATATATTTTATTTTAAATCATTCCCTTAAACATCTCATTTTGTTTTAATATCCAATTAAATATTGAAAATACAAAGTAAATAGTTTAGGACTTGTTTCAGTATAATTATTTTATAAGGCTTTATATACTAAAAAATTAAAAAGTTAAACAAGAGTGGGTCTTATATGCGAATAAAGTAAAGTACTAGTGTACAAATGGAAATTTTTCCTCAAAAAATCTCTAACTTTTCACGCATAGATAGCCCACACCGGAACATTCCCTTCCTCTCTTTAGTCTTCATATTCCGATTCCAATCGGGAGACCAAAATCGTCTTCGACTTCGTCTTCTCCGATGGTCGCCCGGTAAGTCTTCTCGACTTCGTCTTCTTTCTTCTTTCTTTTTTTCCCCTTAAATCCCGATTCCCCTTTTCATCCCATCTACTTTAATTAATTTATTGGATCGTTCCCTTTTTTTCCCCCTTTTTAGCCCTAAATATCACTGTAAAATGAGAAAAATATTGGATCGTAATGGAACGTTCGATCCTACGATCTTACGATCTGGATCGACGATCCATTACGATCCAAGGTTCTTGCGATTTTTAACCCGATCCAACTCGATTTGTGGCCTTTGGATCGTAAAATCGTACGATTTTACGATCCAACTCGCGATTTTGACAACATTGGCGAGGATACCGGTAGGGAGTAATTCCGCAAGGGAGGACTCAAGGTGGTTGCAACCGAGAGCCAAAGACAGAACCTTTTCACTCAAGAAATATATTCTTGAACCAAGAAACGTAAGTCTTTTTCTTGTATTTTTCGATTCATTTTTGCATGAACGGATCCTTCAGGGGAGGACTCAAGGGCATTTATAACGAGTTTCCGCCCATGAATCCCTTCAATGATTGCTTCTCCTTTTACTAGAATTGGAGAAAGATAAAATGATATATTGGGATTAATACATATTTATGTATGTGGTCCATTCAATATACATGCTAGAGGGTGTAATTTGTACTTCATTACATTTACTGATGACCTCAGTAGATATGGATATGTGTATCTTAAGAAAACACAAATTAGAATCTTTTGAAAAGTTCAAAGAGTTTAAAAATGAAGTAGAGAGCCAGCTTGGCAAAAGTATTAAAATACTTCGATCTGATCGAGGTGGAGTATACCTGAGCCAAATGTTTTGTGACTGTCTTAAGGATTTTGGAATTGTTTCACAACTCTCTCCTCTGGCTACTCCACAATGGAATGGCGTATCCGAAAGAATAAATCAAAATCTATTAGATATGGTTTGATCTATGACGAGTCATTCGAGCCTACCAACTCTTTATGGGGTCATGTCTTAGAAACATCTACTTTAACACTAAATCGGGTTCCATCAAAATCTGTTGAAAGAACACCATATGAGATATCGACTGGGAACGTCCTACTATGTCTTTCATGAAGATTTGGGGCTGTGAGGCATTTGTGAAACGCCCATCTTCTGATAAGCTCAGTCCTAAGTCAATCAAGTGCTCATTTGTTGGGTACCCAAAGGAAATTGAAAGTACTACTTCTATATCCCTAGCGAGAACAAAGTGTTTGTTGTTCGAACGAGAGTCTTTCTAGAAGAAAAAAAAGGTTTTTTGCTAGAAAGATAAGTGGGAGTCAAGTTGAACTTATCGAAGTTCTTGAACTTTCAGAAGTTCAAAACTCTCAACTAACACTGATGTTGAGATGAAAATTGAACCAGCTCTATAAATAGTTGTGTAAGATGAATTAGTTCAAGAAGCACAAGATTTGCATAGGTCTAGTAGAATTCGCAGATCACTAGAGAAATTCGAATTTCTCGTAACATAACATGATGATGTTATGTTTATTGATCATGATGAGCCTACAACCTACAAATAGGCACTTACTAGTCCAGATTCTAAGATATGGCTTGAAGCCATGAGGTCTGAAATTGATTCCATGTATACCAACCAAGTATGGATCTTTGTTGATCCACCTGAAGAGGTTACTCCCATATGGTGCAAGTGGGTTTTTAAGCTAAAAACTATCATGGATGGAAATATATAAACCTATAAGGGGCGATTTGTCGCGAAAGGTTTCAAACATATTCATGGTATTGACTATGATAAAACTTGTTCGTTGGTCTTCAAATCAATCAACCTAGCGAGGGGATCTTAATTAATCAAGCCAAGTACACAAATGAGTTGATCAAGAGATTTGGGATGTGTGATGCAAAGGAAATCAAGTCTCTCATGAGCTCTAATCTAAATCTTGACAAAGATGAAAAGGGTAAGAAGGTTGATGAGTCCAAGTATAGACGTATGATTGGTAGTTTGCTTTACTTAATTGCTAGTAGACCAGATATTATGTTTGTGTTTTGTTTATTTGCGCATTTTCAATCTTACCCTAAGGAATTGCATATAGTAGCCGTTAAATGCATCATTAGATATCTTATAGGATCTTTTGATTATGGTTTACGGTTTCCTAGAACCGAGTTTTGTGACCTTATCGGATATACCAATGACGACTATGTCGGAAGTAGAGTAGAGCGAGAGAGAATTCATGGTCATTGCCAATTTCTTGGAGATACTCTTGTCTCTTGGCATAGCAAGAATCAAGCATGTGTATACTTGCCAATGAGGCATAGGTCTTGTGGCCAAGGCTGATGCCTCGTGACGTAGAATTTATGAGTTCGAATCCTATCCCTACTGCTTGAATTTCCCTATTTCTTGTAATAGATAGGTCCCGCTCCCCCCAGTACTTTTTTTTATAAAAAAAAGCTTGTGTATCTCTTTCTACCGCCGAGGCCGAATATATCGCCACCGGTAGTTTGATGTGCACAAGTGCTTTGGATGAAGCATACTTTACTTGATTTTTGTCTAGTGTTTAACAACGTGCCTATCTTGTGTGAAACTTGACTAATAATCCCATCCAACACTCTACGACAAAGCACATAGAAATTAAGCACCACTTCATAAGAGATCATGTTGTTAAAGGAGATTTTTGCATAGATTTTGTTAGCACGGATGATCAACTTGCTGATATTTTTACTAAATCTCCAAGTTCTTAAATATTTGATTACTTATGGCGTTGCCTAGAAATCACAAAATTGCAAAATTGATGTGTTTGTTGAGATTGTGTAGGAAACAAGGGAATCGCGGTCGACCGCAATAGGCCTCGATAGATCGGATAAATTATAAAAATTACAAGGAAGAATTTGAGAAAGCTCGGTCGACCACAACCCAGCCTCGATCGAGCTGAAATCAAGACAAAAAGAAATTTAAACAACTTCAGAAGAGGTCCGGAAGACCTCTGAAGGGGTCTGGTCGACAAGACGATCGCGGATTTCAGATTTAAAGGGTTTCAAACTGTTCAAAATTCATTCACTTCCCTCTCACAAACACTCCCAGATTCTCTCAACCTCTCTCTCAAAATCAAATCCCACACTAAACCGAACTTCAATTCTTTCCACAAAAAATACATCATGAGGACAAATCTACCACAATCCAAATCTTCAAAACCTCAAACCATTAAAAGTCCTCCCAAAAGAAAACCACTGCCAAAAGACCAATCAAAAGGGGATTTCTATCCAAGAACCAGTTAAACCAACTCGTAAAAGGTTTAAACAAAAATATCTTGCACAAAAGAGGGGTCGATGAAAGAAACATATGCAAAGATACTCTGATGAAGAAACAAAGTCCGATTAAGAGAGACATATCTCACCACCATCTCCAAGACCATCTCAACATCAAGGAGAGTATTCAAAGTACACCTTTACAAAGGTATCATCCATTTTTAATCCATATAGGCTAAAAAATTATATGACTCCCTAGTAAAAGGCAAAGGGGGAATTTTGCTGGGCTATACGGGTGATATCAAAACATTTGAGAAGGGACTTGATTCTATTTTATATTTCTTTAGTGATATGGGGTGGTTGAATCTCTTCATTCATGCTTGAGAATATTTTCCTCTTGTCATTTATGAATTTGGAGCTAATTTGAGGGAAGATGGTAGAAGAGAGGATGGGGAATATTGGTGGATTTCTTGTATTGGCTTGATGGAATTTAGTTTCTCGGAAGCCATGTTTTGTGAAATACTTGGAGTAGAACTTGATGAAGATGCCAATAGGTACTTTGATAAATCTGGGAGTGTGCTCGATGAAGAAACCCCTTAACTTGAAGAGCTTTAGAGCCAATTTTAGGATTGAAAGGGCTTTTAGTAGGGCAACAGAGAGAGATAGAGAGCAACACACTGGATGAGTATTGTAGGATTCTCCATCACATAGTGTCCAATGTGGTACTCCCCATCAAAGGCCACATGAACTCAATCACATATTTTCAAATGACCATTATTCAATGGCTTGTGGAGAGGAGAAAAGTAAACTTTGAGTATTTAGCTTTGAAGCATTTTATTGAGTGTGTGAAGGGGGCTAAGAATTTCATACCATATGGAAGTATACTCACTATGCTATTCAAAAAGTTAAAACTCAAGCTAACAAACCCGGCTCAAAGATACCCCAAATACAAATCTATAATGAGGGGCATTTTCATAGGACGCACATGTTACTTGTTTGTGGACTTTGGAAGTTCCATAACAAGTGTACCGATGAGGAGTTGTTGGCCGCGAAAATTGAAAAAGGGCCAAGTCAAAAGGCAACGGATACTATCAAGAAGACCATTTATGTTGGAAAGGCTCAAAGGCCCAAGGAAACTCGTGAAAGGGAAGGAAAAGAAGGGCAAGAACAAGAAAATGTTCAATTTGATGAAGAGGTTCAAATGGAATTTGACGAAGATATGCAAAGGGATGTTGAAAAAAATGAGGAAAATTAAGAAGAAAATATTGAGGAAGAAGTTCCTCTTATAAAAAAAGAAGGGTTGAAAGGCAAAATGAGACCTCATCCAACCAAGCAAGCCATGAGATAATCCTTCAAATCCTCATAAAAGTGGAGTCTTTTCAAGACTATTTCAACACAAGGTTGATAATGTGATAAAATACATGTGGAGCATAAGATGGGAAATATGGAAGCCGGGATGGGAGAAATTGAAAAAAGGTTGATAATGTGATCAAATACACCAAAACAAATAAATCAACACTTGTGGAAGAAGAGAATGAGGAAGATGAAGCAAGTGGTGGAAGTAATGACACTAATGATGATTCAAGCAATGATGGAAATGGGGATGGAAAAAGAGGAAGACAAGGGTGATGAAGAAGGGGAAGAAGAGCAAGGAATCCATGCTACTTATACCGATGAGGAAATTTCCTAAATCATTGAAAATTTGAAGTGAAGAAGCAACCTTACAATCAGTAAGAATTCTCTAAACTCTGTATCTTCTTTATGGATATCCTTATTTTGTTATCCTTTTGTACCCCTAGAATAGCATGTGTTGTACTTAATATTCCATATCTTATGTATAACTTGCTATTTATGGTTTATAACATGCTATTTCTTACATATGTTGATCTTATATGCATGTTTCATTGAGCTCAATGATGATATCCTTGTTATGAGAGCTCATCCTTAACCTCCTCCCCCTACTCTTTTTTATATATGAGAAAGGGGGAGAAAAATGTGATATGTAATGTGCTTTACTTGGTTTTTATCTTAGATTATGTAGCATGGGGTTTTATGTTTGAATTTTCAAGTGTTAAACATGTGCTTTAGATGGTTGATCATCTGTTGCTTAACTTGGGGTCTAAACTGTTGGTCTGGCATAGTTATATGCCTTGTTATGTGTTTGTGGCATTTGAGAATTCCTTTGAACGGATTTTGCAGGTTGTTCTTGAACTTTACCTTAAGTCCGGTCAGCTGGGTCTGGTTACCTCGATCGACCGGAGTAGCTCGGTCTATCTGAGGTACTATTTCGGTCGACCGGGATCCTCAAAATCAACAAAACTATAAACTCCTTCCTTTCTATCTTTTCAGTTTTGCCTTCTTATAACATGGGCACAACCTCAGGAGTGAATTCATTAAGTTTGTCATAAGGTTGTTTATCTTGAGAAATCTTAAAAGCCCATAGATGACCTTTCATTTATATATGATCATTCAAAGGTCATCTTTCCTTGTCTTCATTTTATTTTACCTATCACATTACATCAAAGTTTGTCATAATAAAAAAGGGAAAGATTGTAAGCCCTAAGGGCTAAATCTCAATTTTGATGAACGACAAACCTTTGATGATGTTTAATGCTTATCTATTTTATGTGATAGATATCAAGGAATGCACCAAGTCTCTCAAGTTGCACATACAAGTCATATATGCACTCTTACACTTTGAAGATCCAAGAGATAACAAAAAGCTTGATTGCAGACTTAGATATAAGATAGTGCATATTAGATTTTCGTATCTTGTAATCACCCTTAGGTTAAGCTCAAAAGATAATGCTCACTCTTGCCATGCATACAAAAAAAAGGGTTTCATATTAAAATGCCTTATGTTTTCAAAACCTATTTTTTATCCTTAACTCAATCTTGTTAAAATGTTGTTGAAAATATATTTCAAAGATTTGTAAAAGCCAAAATGAATTTAAGCATGAGTTAGAAAGTATTTGATTTGAGACTTAGTGGAAAACACTTCATACAATCACCTAGGTTGACCGAAATGTTACTTCGGAAGACCTGTTGAATGTCGGTCGACGGTGCCTCCTTGTCCGGTCGACCGAAATGTGTCTAATCACTTAGTCTTTTCAAATGGTTTTATACTCTAATGGTTATATCATTCGGTCGACCCCAACTTTCCTTCCGGGCGACCGATATCTTCTCCGGTAGATCAATATAGTGTTTAGGTTGACCGAGTTCAAGACAGTGTACAATGTTTTTATCCCGGAAGCACTTTAAATGACTTGAACACCAAGTCGGTCGGCCGAGGTGTCGAATTGTGGCAGTTGGAACAAGCCGTTTATGCATTTAATGCTACTCAATTTTTACCCCATATTTATACCCAATGCTGATTTATTGCAAACCAACCATTCTTTCAAGTGCATTTAATGTCCTCTCATTCAAAGCTTCATTTATTACTCTTTTATTATAATTTCATGTGCTAAACAAGTTTGATGAAAATCATTTGAGCTTAGAATATTTTGTGCTTACACTTATAACAAATCTATCACTTCAAGGAGATATCATGGTTATATTTTTCCCCTCTCTTTGTGAGATTAGCTCTTTGTGAGTTTATTCTCTTTGTGAGATTTGTAATAGATCTTTCTGAGTTATGCTCTTTGTAGGCTAGTTAAGTGGTTGTGAGTAAAACTCTTTGCGAGTTGTCCAGCTTATGTAAAAGTGGTTGATCCCACCTTCATTTGTTGCAAATGGAATGTTAATGAAGTATTGAAATCCGTGGGATATTCTCAAGGTAGTGGACGTAGATTCTTTGTGAGTCAAACGACTCTAAAACTCTTGTCCTTGATCTTCTTCTTCACAAGCTTCCATTCTTGTTTTTATTTACACCTTTTCTCTTCACTTGAAAGAAATTTTTAAAAGTTTACAAAAACCCAATTCACCCCCTCCCCTTCTTGTGTTTTCCACTTATGCATCTAGAACTCCTTTCTATAACAAACCTCATATAAGATGCATTTATTGTTGGAAGTATGGTCACAAGGTGACTATATGTTATGTGAAGCATAAGATTGAGCATGGGGCTAAGACTATATGGCGTATCAAACTTGTTAAGACTAACCCCAAAGGACCTAAGAAGATATGGGTACCAAAACTCACAATTTTACCTCATTTATAGGTGAAACAAGGAAAGAAAGCAATATTGACCAAGTGATTCCTTGATAGTGGATGCACAAGGCATATGACGGGAGATGCTACACTCATTAGAGAGATGAAGCCAATCAATGATGCATTCGTTACATTTTTTGACAAACAAAAAGGAAAAATCATTGGCATTAGAAATGTTGGTAAAGGTCCTTCTACTCTTATTAGACAAGTTCTTCTTATTGAAATCTTAAATTATAACTAGATTAGCATTAGTCAATTAAGTGATAAAGGCTTTGTTGTTTCTTTTAAGAATGATGCTTGCTCTATTATTGATGGTACCTCTAAAGAGGTCATATTTGTTGCTCAACGTGTTGGTAACGTTTATTTTCTTTCTCTTGATGATTTGCTTGCCTATGATATACAATTATTGAATGTGCAAGATGATGATGCTTTTCTTTGGCACCGTATGCTTGGACATGTGAGTATGGATTTTCTTAATAGATTATCGAGCCAGGAACTTGTGTGTGGTTTTGTAAAAGTAAAGTCTGAGAAAAAAATGTTTATGTGATTCATGCCAATTTGGAAAACAAACCAAAACTTCTCTTAAACCCAAGAAAATGGTATCTTACTCAAAACTTGTTGTACTTGTTCATTTAGATATTTTTTTACCAATGAGGACCACTAGCTTTGGTGGTAAGAGGTATGCATTTGTCATTGTTGATTACTTTTCAAGATTGACTTGGCTAATCTTTCTTTCACAAAAAGACTATTCATTTATAAAATTCTCAAACATTTTCAAGAAAGTCCAAAACTCACTTGAACTAAAATTGCTTTCTATTAGAAGTGATAATGAACGAGAATTCAATAATCAAAGTTTTGAAACCTTTTGTAATGAAAATGGCATTACTCACAACTTTTCGGCTCCTATAACTCCTCAACAAAATGGTGAAGTTGAAAGAAAAAAATCGAACTTTACAAGAAATAGCTAGGTCTATGCTTTTCGAAAACTCCTTACCGAAGTACTTTTGGTCAGAAGCCGTTAACAACGCTTGCTACATCAGGAATCGAGTTCGATTGAGACCATTTATTAGAATAACTCATTTTGAACATATTTTTGGAAAAACTCCTTATATCTCTTACTTTAAAGTTTTTGGTTGCAAGTGCTTTGTGCTCAACATCAAAGATAGCCTTGGAAAGTTTGCTAAGAAATTGGATGAAGGAATATTCCTTGGCTATTCATCCAATAAAAAGATTTACAAAATTTACAACAAACGTACGCTTTGTATTGAAGAGTCAGTGCATGTGTCTTTTGATGAATCTAACATATCTACTGCTAGAAAAGATGATGATGATGTAAGTACTCAAATTGAGAATGACTTTTAACATCATCAAGCACTAATGAGGAGGATCATGCAATAGAGGAAGAATAAATTGAGGCTCCTCAAGAAATACAAAATCATGATCCATCCACAAATGAGCTTCCATGACAATGGAAGCATACTCATGGACATTCACAACAACACATCACAGATGACAGTTCCGAAGGTGAAAGAACAAAAGCATATTTTCGTGACACATTTGCTTTATTATCTCAAATTGAACCTACTTGTTTTAGTGATGCTTTAGATGAATACTTTTGTATTATTGCCATGCAAGAAGAGTCTAACCAATTTGAAAGAAATCAAGTATGTTATTTGGTCCATAGACATTTAAACCAACTTATTATTGAGACTGCTAGTAGACCCGATATTATGTTTGCAGTATGCTTTTGTGCGCATTTTCAATCTTATCACATGAAATCGCATCTAGTAGCCATTAAACGTATTCATAGATATCTCATTTGTTCTTTTGATTATGGTTTATTGTATCCTAGAACAGAGTCGTGTGACCTTATCAGATATACCGATGCCCACTATGCTCGGATGTAGAGTCGAGCGTAAGAGTAATAGTGATCATTGTCAATTCCTTGGTTATGCTCTTGTATCTTGGCATACCAAGAAACAAGCATGTGTATCTCTTTCTACCGCCGAGGCCGAATATATCGTCGTAGGTAGCTATTATGCTCAAGTGATTTGGATGTAGCATACCTGACTTGATTTTTGTCTTGAATTCAACAATATGCCTGTCTTGTGTGATAACACTAGCGCCATAAACTTGACTAAGAATCCTATCAAACACTCTTGGACAAAGCACATAGAAATTAAGCACCACTTCATAAGAGATCATGTTGCTAAAGGAGATGTTTGCATAGATTTTATGAGTACGGATGACCAACTTGCTGATATTTTCACAAAACCTATGTGTTCTGAAAGGTTTGATTACCTAAGGTGTTATCTAGGAATCACAAAGTTGCAAATTTGATGTGTTTTTTCAGAATGTGGCGGAAATATGGTTATCCCGGTCGACCGCACAAAGGTCTCGGTCGATGGAGAAATGGTAAAATTTACAAGGAAAATATTTGGGCAATTCGGTCGACCGCAATCCAGCTTCGATCGAACGCAGGAAAGACAGAAATAAATTCGATTTATTGAGGATGAGGTCCAGACGACCTGAGAAGAGTCCTGGTCGACTGGACCGTCACATAAATATGGTTTTAAAGGGTTTCAATAGTTCATTACTTTCAAAAACCCTTCACTTCCCTCTCTCAAACACTCAAACCCTCTCAAATACTCTCTCAAAATCAAAAGTCCATACCTTAACAAACTTAAATTCCTACCAAAATCATCCATATTCAACATCAAGAACACAAATAAACTTCCATCAAAGCCACAAAAAGTTCAAACAAAGAAAACGCCTCCCTAAAGAAAACCACCTACAAAAAGACCCTTAGAAAAAGGGATTTCTATTCAAGACGGAGCCAATCCTTCTCCCAAGAGGCAAAAATGAATTGTCCAAAAGGAGGGGAAAAGAGAAGACACGAGTAGAAACATGGAGCGACGAATTGGCGACGGTGTCCGACTATGAGAGATGTCCCTCACCACAACCTCAAAGGCCTTCCCAACATCAAGGAGTCTCTTCAAAATACACCACTATAAAGGTATCCTCTCGGTTTCAATCCATTGAGGCTAAGAAATTATATGATTCCCTAGTGAAAAGAAAAATAGGGATATTGCCCGGGTACGTGAGGGATGCTAAGACATTTGAGAAAGGTCTTAACTCAATTATTGATTTGTTTAGTAAGATGGGGTGGTTGAATCTAATTATTAATTATTGGGAGCTTTAGCCCATGTTATCTATGAGTTTGGAACAAACTTAAGAGAATATGGTAGACAATAAATTGGGGATTTTTGGTGGACCTCTAGTGTGGATAGTTTGGAGTTTAGCTTCTCGAAAGATATGTTGTGTGAGGTTCTTGGGGTAGATCTAGATAGAAGTGAAATTAGGCCCTTTGACAATTCCGAGAGTGTCTGATTAAGAGGTATTTAATTTGAAATGCTTCAAGGCAAATTTCAAAATTGAGGGGGCATTTAGTAGGTCTACGGAGAGGGAAACCAATAAGCTTGATGAATAGGGTAGAATTCTTCACCATATGGTGTCTAATGTGGTCCTCCCTTTAAAAGGCCACAAGATCTCCATTAGCTACATCCAAATGACCATTATGGAGTGGCTTGTTGAGAGGAGAAAGATAAACATTGGGTATCTAGTTTTGAGACATTTTAGTGAGTATGTAAAAAGTGCAAGGAAATGTATACCTTATGGAAGAATGCTCAATAGGCTCTTTAAGAAGTTCAATCTCAAGCTTGCTAACTCGGTGCAAAGAGGTACAAATCACAACATCTACAATGAAGGGCACATCCACCGGATGCATATGATCTTAGTTCATGGCCATTGGAAGTTCCAAAGAAAGTGCACCGATGATGAGTTGTTGGCAGCTGCCATTGTCAAAGGGGCTAGCCAAAAGACAATACACACCATTCTCAAAATACTAAGGATCATTCTTTTGAAGAAGAAGATGTGCAAGTTGAAAATGAGGGCATTCAAGTGGATAATGAAGGTGAAGAGTTTGATTTGCAAGGAGATTTTGGGGGAAATGATGAGACTCAAGGAGAGAACATTGAAAAAGAAGCTCTATCACAAGGAAAATATAACTTTAACCAAACTTGTTAGGTATTGATCTTACAAGTCATGAAAACTTTGAGTCATTCAAACATGACTTCAACTCTAGAATAGAGAGTTTGGAGCATAAGATGGGAACTATGGAGTCTATGATGGAAGATATAGAGGGAGCAAGGTTGATGATATTATCAAATACACCAAGACAAAGAAATCAGGCCTTGTAAAGGAAGAAAATGAGGAAGACGATAATGAAGCTAGTGAAGATGGTGTTGAAATTTACATTTGATATAGGTGCTCAATTAGATTGGGCAGAACCGGACCCCGTTGACCGAGAACCTTTTTTGGTCGACCGAACCGATTTATCACTCCGATCGACCGAGAACCATTTCTCCGGTCGACCGAACCAGTTGGACCAAGTCAAGCCGGCAAAAGATGTGTGTGTGTGTGTGTGTGTGTGTGTAATATGGAAGTATTGGAGAGAGAAAAGTGGGGATGTGGTGTTAGTGGGTGGTTCCAATAACACCACATGATGAATTGCTAATCATTCCCACAAAACTCTAATTCACTATCATTCTCATCTATCCAGCTGAGAGCAACATAGGGGAAATTCTCTGAATTTTTCCCTCTCAAAATACACTTTCAAGAACACAAAAGAGAAAGAAAATTTGTTTTTCTTGTCTCTAATTTTTTCGTGTTTTACTTTATTCTTGATATATCAACAAAGCTCCCGAAGATTGTCTTCAATGTTCTACGCACTCGTGACTAGCATCGAGGCTCGACGAACAAGCACTAGGTTGATTGTGTGAATACTGGTAGAGACGGGAGTTTGACACGCTGCCGTTGGTGATTCAAAATGTAGCAAATTCGGGTAGATTTTGGTTATTTCGTTTACATGCAAAGGTAATATTCCTATTCACAAGGTATTGGTTCTCTCTCGTGAAAAGATCCTGTAAAGGAACGTAATCCAATTTTACTTCCACTGCTATTCTGTGGGGATTCCAAATTTCTTCCTTTCAGTGGTATCAGAGCCTATCACGAGAACCCACGTGCTTTTATTATGTGTTATCGTGATTTTTTGTAGTCGGATAATGCATGTCATAGGATGTATTTACCTTTGGACAACCTCTGGGAATTCATTTAATTGTTAAAAGAACGAATTGTGTTTTTGGTTGTTTTCTGCTTTCTAGAAAATGTTAGGTCAACCGGAAGGGATTTTTGGCAGACCGAATAGGTTATGGAAAATGGGATTTTTCTACTACCTAGAATTAGGACGCCCTGAGAGAAATCCAGATCGATCGAAGCTTGTTTTTGTTTGGGCTGGTAGATCAGAAGTGTTCTGGGTCAACCGAGGTTGCCTATTTTTACACTATTTTGGTTACTGCCTTTATCGCGGTCGACCTAACATGGGCAGGCAATGTATATTTGTGTTTTAATAGCATGATTGTCATGTTATTTGAGCATGCTGCATAGTAACAGGCTTTGACCAAGTGATTTTATTATAATACAGCTTGTGTGTCGTGTTTTATCTCTTTATTCTTGTTGTAATTTAATCTCGAATGTAACTCGAGAATTCTTTCCAATTATGTAAAAATATAGAATAGGATTTTATATTTTATTATATGAAACAAGTGATGAAGAAAGGCGTCCAGCAGATGGAGGAAATCACAAGGAGGCGGAAGACACTATATATAATTTATTGTTTTTCCACCTTCGATTGACTTAGGATTTTTCATTGGCTCGGAAAATCCGTATAGGGCTATTAATATGTCACGGTTTATTTACTGCTTTATGTATATTGCATGAGATGCCTATTGCGTGATTTATGTAAAACTTTCACATGTCTTTTGTGAAGGATATATGTTAAGAGGTAGTAGGCAGAGAAATGTGTGAGCGTGGAGTTAGTGGGTGGTTCCAATAACACCACTTGATGAAGTGTTCATCAAATTAAACAATTCACTCCCATTCCTCTCGAGAACATCCTAGCCGAAATTATGAGAGAATTTTTCTCTGAAATTTTGCTCTCTAGAATACACTCTCAAGAACACAAAAAAAGAAAAAAACTGTTTTTCTTTTCTCAAATTTTCGGTTTTAGATTTCTATATCAACGAAGCTCTCGAAGATCGTCTTCAACGTTCGTATCTTTCGTGACAAGCATCAGAGGCTCAACGAACAAGCTCAAGGTTGATTGTGTAGATACCGGTAGAGACGGGAGTCTGAAGGCTGACGTTAGTGGTTCAAAGAAGCAGAATCCGAGCAATATCGATTAGATCGATAAAGGTATAATTCATATCATGAGGTACTGGTTCTTTCTCGTGAGTAGATCCTCTAAATGAACGGAATTCCATTTTACTTTTCGCTGCTTTTATTTGGGAATTCTGAATTTTTCCTTTCAGTGGATTTAGAGCCAATCACGAGAACCCATTTACATTGTTATGTGTTATTGTGCTTTTAGTAGTCGGATAATGTATGTCATAGGAATTATTTACCTTTGTACAGACCTTTGAGAAGTCGTTTAAGTGTTAAACAAATCCCGGAACTAAATGTTTATTCATATTTTTTTGTTGTTTTTTGTTTTCTGGAAATAATTCGGTCGACCGGAAGAGGTTCGCGGAAGACCGGATACGTTCTAGAAATTGGTATTTTGCTACTGCCTAGAATTCGACCGACCGGGAAGCAATCACGGTCTACCGAAGCTAGTCTGTTTCCAGGCCGGTCGATCAGAACTGTTCGGGTAGACCGAGGTGGCCTAATTTTACACTGTTTTGGTTACTGCCCTATCGGGGTGGCTCGAAAGTATGGTATGGGTTGACCGGAAAGGAACATACACAGTGTGTATTTGCGCTTTTAGCATGATTGTCGTGTTATTTGAGCATGGTGCATAGTAATAGCCTTTGACCTAGTGGTTTTTATTATAATACGGCCTGCGTGTCGTGCCTTGTCTATTCATTCTTGTAAATTTAATCTCGAATGTTACTCGAGAATTCTTTCAATTATGCAAAAGTATAGAATATGAATTTATATTTTTCCATATGTAACAAGTGATGAAGAAAGGCGTCCATCAGATGGAGGAAACCACAAGGAGGCGGAAGACAATAGATAGGATTTATTGATTTTCCACCTTTAGATTGACCTAGGATTTTCCGTTGGCGCTGAAAATTAGTATGGGGCTATTACTAAGTCACGGTTTTATTTACCGCTTTATGTACTTTGCATGAGATGCATGTTGCACGATTTACTTCTTTGTGAGACAGTAATCAGAATATACACCGTTTTGTGAGACAATTAAAATCCCTCAAAATTTAAATATTAAGTCTATGCCTTCAATGGTTGGCCCTTGTTAATGCCTAGATCGATAGTAGTGTGAACTTCCGAGTAGAATAAGCGCCTGTTTATCCGGGGTGAGGCGCGACGGATAAGTTAGTGATATCCGTCGGTGTAATCTTGGGTCATACTTAACCTGATTGTCAATGCCGGACTTTGTAGCCAAATCTGCCTCGATATTGGATCTAAAGACAAAGGGTGGAGATGTGCATTTATGTAGTTAGGGTAATTTTTACCTATGTACCAACCAAGAGTCACATAATTGATGTGATTAGCCAACGTTGCTTACCTAAATTACCATTTCTCGAGCTTTGTAGCCAAAGCTTCCTCGGGATTGGTGATATATGGATCTTGGTCCTACTAGAAAGTTTTGAACTTTCCGAATGAATACTTGAGGGTTATTCATTTGAAGAAAATAGTGGGAGAATCATTAATTAAAGTCCTATTAATGATTTTAAAATATGACAACTAAAATTTGCAAATTCTTCTCTATAGATATAATGGTCAATGCAATCGTTGCATCAAACACTTTTATCATTGCGATTCGTCCTTGGGAAGGACAAAATTGAGGGAGGAAACTGTTAGTAGTGCCCTAGGACCATTACCATATGTTGTACGTTTTATATCTTTTTGAGCATTTCATCTGAATAGTTAATTTTGCTTATGAACATCAAATGCGTGATTTGATAGTAAAACTCATTTGCTTATGTAATTACTATTCTAGTTGTCCTTATTTTTATGTAATCTACTTTACAATGAAATAAAACTAGTATGATGTTTGATTGATGATTATGCTTTACTAATCATGTGTAATGAGTACAAATCATATCATAGATGCAATGTATTGAGATATATCGTATCGGACGTGATCCGTTAGAGAAGTAATACTTCATGGTCCTTAGTCATAAGTATTACTACCTCAATACTATTTTAGAATCCTTAGACCTTATGTCTCCATTGATTCTAGCATGAATGGAGCCACGTTTTGACTCAGTCGTACGTTGCTTTTAATCGAGTAATCAATACGATTGATGATCGGATGTAGTGTCCTATCATGGCTTGAATGTGAGAGGCATTGTAAGGAATTTGTCCCTCTCTAATTAGAGAGAGATATCCATGGGCCGCTCGATAGGGAAAAACTGTTTAAATGCATGCCCGAGCTCAAATATATATGATAAAGTGGTTATCAAATACTATTTGTTGGAACAGTTTACCAGGAGATCGAGCATAAATACAATTAAGCTTAATAAGGGTGACGACTACCATGCCTTATGCTTAATTTGGATATCGCGAGACAAAGGGATTAAATAGTGGATTGTTATTAGGTTTCGTTGTATATTCATTCACTTTGGGTAGTCACAATGTCCTGCTAGGGACCGCTTGTGATTTATGAACTCACACTACTACTAAGTGTGTTTTCATTGCCATTGTGATATGAACCTACAGGGTCACACGCATAGACGAGCTAACGAGCTTCATGTCCAGATTCAATGAATCTAGAATGTGTCTAGGTTCTTTGTATCGGACATTCATTTTTCTTAGAATAATAAGGCGTTATTATTCGAATTAGAGATAAGGGGCATTTTCGGCATAGCTGGGATTACATGGTAGTTATTATCCGGTAAGGACTCCCACTACCAGCAGAAGTCTAGGGGACGTGGGAGTTAAAGACTCCCACTGTCAGAAGAGGTGGAGCGGACATGGGATTTGTTTTGGAAACTACCTCTCACTCCCTATAAAAAACCTCTCTTGGCCGAAACCCTAGGGTTAGACAATTTTCAGCCGAAATACCAAGAAATGCAGAAAACTGTTTTCTGCCTCCCTTTCTCCCTAATTCCCGAAACTCAGAAAAACTCAGAGCTAGCACTCACTGCCCGTTTCGTCGCGTGGATACCAGTAGGGAGTAATTCCGCAAGGGAAGACTCAAGGTGATCGTTGCTGTGAGCATAAAGACAGAATCTTTCATTCAAGAATCAGATTCTTGAGCCAAGAAACGTAAGTCTTTTCTTGTTTCTCCGATTCGTTTTGTATGAGCAGATCCTTCAGGAGAGGACTCATGGGTGTTTGGAACGAGTTTCCGCCCATGAATCCCTTCAGAAACTTCCTCGAATGGTACAGGAACTTGGGAATCGTTCTCAAGCACGAGAAAAAGTTGTGTGTTCTCGAAACTCCTATTCTTGATCCACCAGCCGCGAGCGGGGGCTCCGGCCACTAAAAGAAATGCTTATCATAAGCACTTAGATGACGCATTAGATATGTCTAGTCCTATGTTAGTGACCATGAACTCTGAGCTTCAAAAGCAACATGAGGAAATGGGAGCTTTCGATATGATTAATCATCTAAGGTAACTCTTTCAGGGTCAAGCCCGCCAGGAGAGATCCGATGTGTCGAAGTCTCTATTTTAGTGCAAAATGGCTGAGGGAACACCAGTCGGAACTCACGTTTTGAAAATAATAGGCTATATAGAGAGCCTCGAAAGACTATGATTTTCTCTTGGCCAAGAGATATCCACTGACTTGATTCTGCAATATTTACCTGAATCATTCAGTCAGGTTGTATTGAAATAAAACATGAATGAGATAGACAAACCTCTCCCAAAATTATTGAACCTGTTGAGGACTGCCAAGAAGGAAATAGGCAAGTTCAAGTACATTTACATGGTCAAGAACAACAGGGGCAAGGGTTTTGGTAAGCCTACGGGCAAACCTAACCATTCTCAGAAAGCACTGAAACCTAAGGGCACTGTGTCTAATGATGGAAATTGTTTCCATTGTGGACAGAAATGACACTGTAAGAGAATCTACCATAGTTTTCTTGTCGGGAAAAAGCTTGGAAATGGAGCAAATGTTGCTTCTGGCTCAGGTGTTTATGTTATTGAGATCAACTTGTCTACTACTACTTACTCATGGGTATTAGATACCGGATGTGGTTCACATATTTGCATGAATGTGCAGGGAATACAAATGAGTAGAGAGTTGGTAAAAGGCGACGTGGACCTATGCGTTGGCAAAGGAGCAAGAGTTGCTTCATTAGTTGTAGGAACAATTAGTCTTAGTTTGTCTTTTGGAATTGTTCTAGATTTGGACAGGCGTCTTTATGTACCTACATTAACTAAGAATATTATTTCGATCTCTTGTTTGGATAAGATGGGTTTTGATATTCAGATTAAAAACCAACGAATGTCATTATCGTTAAATGATATATTTTATTGTAGTGCTACTTTGGTCAATGGTTTATACTTGTTAGATCAAGATTCGCCGATTTATAACATAAATACAAAGAGGATAAAGACTAAAGAGTCTAATCATGCATACCTCTTGCATTATCGCTTAGGCCATATGAACGAAAACCGCATTTCCAAACTCCATAACGATGGATTATTGGAATCATTGGATTTTGAATCATATGATACATCCAAGCCTTGTTTAATGGGTAAGATGACTGCTTCTCCTTTTACTAGAACTAAAGAACGATCAAAGGATTTGTTGGAACTAATACATACTGATGTATGTGGTCCATTCAATATCCATGCAAGAGGTGGTTATCTATAATTCATTACTTTTACTGACGATTTTAGTCGTTTTGGATACGTGTTTCTTATGAAACACAAGTCTGAGGCCTTTGAAAAGTTCAAAGAGTACAAGAATGAAGTAGAAAACCAGCTTGGCAAAAATATTAAGATGCTTCGATCTGATCGAGGTGGGGAATACTTAAGTCAAGAATTCCGTGACTATCTTCTAAAGAGTTGTGGAATTGTTTCACAACTTTCTCCACCAGCTACTCCTCAATGGAATTGTGTATCCAAAAGGAGAAATCAAACTCTATTAGATATGGTTCGACCAATGATGAGTCATGCGAGCCTTCCAAACTCCTTTTGGGGGCATGCTTTAGAAGCAACAACTTTAACACTAAACAGAGTTCCATCTAAATCTGTTGAAACGACACCATATCAAATATGGACTGGAAGGCGTCCAAGTATGTCTTTCTTAAAGTTTGGGGTTGTGAGGCGTTTGTGAAACGTCCAACTTTGGACAAGCTCAACCCAAAGTCGGTTAAGTGCACTTTCGTAGGTATCCTAAGGAAACTAAACGGTACTATTTCTATATTCCTAACGAGAACAAAATGTTTGATGCTCAAAAGGGAAAACAAGTGGGAGCCACTTGGAACTTGATGAAGTTCCGGAACTTGGTGAAATTCCAAGGAAACTTAGTGTAGTTCCAGGCACAAGTGACAAGGTGGAAGTTGAACAAGCTATACAAGCTGTTGTGGATCCAGTTACGGAAACACAAGAATTTGTATTTGCTACACAAGCTGTTGTAGGTCTAGTAGAGTTCGTAGATCATCCGAAAAATTTGTATTTTTCATAACAGAAAATGGAGATGTTATATTTATTGACCACGATGAGCCTACAACCTACAAACAAGCAATTACTAGTCCAAATTCTGATAAATGGCTTTAGGCCATGAGATCCGAAATGGATTCCATGTACACTAAACAAGTATGGATCTTGGTAGATGCGTCTGAGTGGGTAACCTCAATAAGGTGCAAGTGGGTTTTCAAATTGGAAACTGACATGGAATGGAATGTTCAAACGTACAAGGGAGACTTGTCGCGAAAGGTTTTAAATAGATTCATGGTATTGACTATGGTGAGACCTTTTCCCATGTAGTTATGTTCAAATCCATTCAGTATCTTGCTTTTTATAGATGCATACTATGATTATGAAATCTAGCAAATGGATGTCAAAACAACTTTCCTTAAAGGAAACCTTGATGAGAATGTGTATATGATACAACCCGAAGGTTTTGTCAATCCAAATAATGCTAATAAAGTATGTAAGCTTCTAAAGTCAATTTATGGACTAAAGCAAACTTCTCAAAGCATGAATCGACATTTTGACGAAGCTGCAAGCGAGTTCGGTTTTATCAAGAATGTTGATGAACCTTGTGTTTACAAAAAGTTTAGTGGAAACTCGATTGTATTCCTAGTTTTGTATGTAGACGACATACTACTTATAGAGGAGGACATTCCAACCTTGGAATCTATAAAGGTCTGGTTGGGGCAATGTTTCTCTATGAAGGACTTAGATGAAGTAAGCTTCATCTTACGAGTCAAGATCTATAGAGATAGATCACGTAGACTCCTTGGCCTCGGAGTACATATATACACAAAGTGCTAAAAAGAAAAATAAAAAATAAGTGTACATAATCCTTGAGTATTAGGTGGTAGGTTCGCAAACTGTTCATACACATTTGTCCTTGCTCTTCAAATGCATTGTTCACCAGGGAATCTGCAACTCTGTTCACTTCCCTCGGGACCACCGTGATGTGAATATCGCCAAGCAGCTCACGCACCTTATAGAAGAGAGTGTCCAATCGCCAAGCACATATTGTGCCTCTTTGAACCGCTCCAACAACAAAAGTAGATTCTGATTGCACTCGTGTTACGCCAATCACACGGTCCTTGGCAAATTTGAAAGCAGTTCGCAGCGTCTCTAACTCCGCTCTTAAGTTTGTTGCCTCATCTGATAGGTACATAGAGAAGCCAAAAACAAATCATCCTTCCCTGGCCGAAATATGTCCCCAATGGAGGCTAGCTCTGGGTTTCCCCTCGCAGCCCCGTCCTCATTGAGGATAACCTCATCATCCGCATAGCCTTGCTGCCATTTGATACTTTATGGCCTCGACCTTGGTTGCCTCATATCAGCTCTTTGGAACTCCAGTAAAGTAATCCCCGCCTTTGTGAATTCACTGAAGGTTGCACGCATTGGAGCGTAGAATGGCCTTGCTCCATCATACACAAAACGACAGTAGTGCACCCAAAAAATCTTCAAAACAGAGCTTGATAAAATCACATACAATTTATGTTTGACGCCCCGCCCTTTGAAGATCCAATATTTGAGCATTTGATGAGCCGAATGGGAATTATCATCGTGCAAGCGAAGTCCCGCCATGTTTGCAGCATGTAACCATAAACTTCTAGCCCATTCACAATGCAAGAGAACATGATTCGTAGATCTGGTCCTTGAAAGCATGAGCAGCGAGAGGTGAATTGAAACCCCAACTTGCTCCTAACATCATAAAAAAAACATATTCCAAAATATCCACAAGTATAAAGATAAAGAAAGAGGCACGAAAACTGACCATGTAATACGCCGAGTAAGCATCGAAAGGGGGCGTAGAGCTGCTGAAGTTGTATGGCTGTCCGAAGCATAAATATTTCATCACTCTCGGGCTACCAAACAAACTTATCTGGTCCTCGTCCAAGTCTCAATTGAACATCTGGTAAGTCCATGCTCTGTCCGGGCAACATAGGCGCAAGCAACCCTCTATTCCAGCCTTGGTCATTACAATAATCTCAAATCTTCGCCACTAGCAGAGCATCAGGTGCATGAAAGGTACGCCAACGCCTTACCAACCGAGCCTCAAGGAAGTCTCGCCATAGAGATGTAGTTGTCCGGAATTGACAAGTAAACGCCATAGAGTATTGGTCAAAAGCATACAAATTCAGCCCATTTGCTTCCTTACTTGTGCAAATTCGGCTCCAAGCCATCTAATGGCGACTGTTCGCTCCGTCCGAATGCCCTCAAAGGAATCGTGCCAAATGCTTCTCTATATCCCTTAGCACCCGCAAGGGTAGGTTTGAAACAGCCATAATGTGAAGGGTCAAAGAGGATAGTACATTACGAATTAAAATTAGGCGCCCCGCCATATTCAAAAGTTTTTGCTGCCAGACAATCAATTCGCCTGCTTATGGAATCCACCAAACTTTGATAATACACCACATTAGCTAGGATCTTGTCCAACCGCCTCATCATGGGACGGGGCGAGTTGTTACACCACGAAAATAAGATCCCCAAAAATGGAATCTCCAGCGACAACAATCGATATAGCTGCATTAAATTCAGACATAGGAAGTAAGGCCAGAACAGAGTCGGAGCTCTCTTCTAAAGTAGATAGCACCTTAAAATCCCCGCCAATGTCAAGTTCTCCGCTCAGCGAAAGCTGTCAATTCACTTCAAAGGTCTCTTCACAAGATATAGGAACATTTAGCATATATAATAGAGCAAGCCAAGGCAGTACCAGTGACCGATTTGATGTGTAAATGAACTACCTGCTCCATATCTCCTATTATCTCAACATCCAGAAGACCAATCCAAAATATCCAAATATTTCTACTAATATTCCTATAACCATCATCAAACCCCTGCCGATCGCCGCACAAGTTTCGCTGATATTCTTTTCCGGTGTTGCGATCGTGCAAGGGCAATAGCTGGCACCATCACCGCTGACTTAGAGGATGGTAACTCACTGCTTGTGATATTAATTGGGGCATCAATCAGGTCTCGCTGATTCTCCAAAGGTGGAGGGGTATTCACAATATCCCCACCATCAAATTCTTCCGCAAAAGTTGTGAATGCTTCCCATTCTGCTTGTGCTTCGCCTAAAGTAAGCTTCGACCCCATTATGTTATTCATAGACCTAGGTTCACGGGAAAACAACACATGGGAATTATTCCGCAAATTGATATGAAAATCATCAATACTTACAATTTTCCTAGTTCCCGTAGCCAACTGGGCAAGGCCAGCAGCTTGATCATCAATATTGACTGCTCCCTTCTCCAAATCATCACCATTTTGTGTAGGAAAATACCCTACTCCCTATATACTCTGATCCACATCGCCTGCAGCTTCTGTAGGCAAAGGCCTTGTTGCCTCCACCCCTTCCTCTGCTTGGGCATTTAAGATTGATATCTGCTCAGTCGAAGCAAAGCCGTGTATGATTTTCGGGCCAATGGAGTCCAATTCAATCATTATTCTGGTATCTAGTGTTTTGTTCACATCCTTTTCGTTGGCATCTAAGCCCTTAATAGAACCGTCTTCCACAACCACTTGATTACCACTTGAATCCAAATCCTTGTAGGATACCACCTCTCCAACCTCTAAATGGGCTTCAATCATAGGCATCAATGGTGCTTTGCTCAATGAAATCTTCTCTGCATCCACCCCAGAGGCTAGTTTATCCATAATTAAATTCGGTAATTCAATAGCCGCTGCGACGTCCTTGCCAACCTCTGCTTCATTTGTGGGTAATGGGGCCTCTATCCTCAGTTTCGGGCGGTTATTTGAAGATTTGGCCATGCCTGTTTAAGTCGTCTCTAAGTCTGTGGCTGGGAGCTTACCTTTGTCTACACGTTGGATGTTTTTCAAGATCGTTGTGACAGTCATCGGTTGTGTTTTGGGGCCATCCTCTTTTGTTGATTGTTTGTGGGCGTGGCAGGACCCTATATAATGGCAAATTACTCGGCAAAGGGAGCAATCGACGGAAGATCATGGTAAGAAATAGGTTGCCAAAAACCTTTCCCATATCATTTGTGCGTGATTCTAGCATGTGTTTGCAAAGGTTTCAGAAGATCAATCTCCACACACACGCTAGCAACGCTAGAACGCATGAGCTTGGCGGTCGGCTCATCCAGGGCTAGGGGCTGCCCCACGGCACTAGCGAGTGAGAAAAGTTTGGATTTGTGAAAGAGATGAATCGGCAGCCCCCAAATCCAATCCATACTGGGATAATCGAGTGTTCCTCCTTGAGATTGAAATCGTATGTCCACTTAAAACCCCTCATTCGTAGTCCACATAAATTCCGTACACCTTGTCGCCATAATCGACAAAAATCTTCCTCCAAATCGAATCGAATCAGAACATGATGCGATTCTAGCCATCCGATCCAAAATCCCCCCTTGAATCCTACATTATGAAATGCTTGGTGAAGCGATTCTATTGGCGGCGCATGCTTTGCGAATTTCCCATATCATTTATGGTGCTTCAAGAACCCGCAATTCTTCATCATCAATTTCCAATTGCGGTTGTCCTTTATGAATTGTGAGAGGCTTGATGGGCAGGCTAACTGGAGCGGACAGGATTGCAGAAGACAGCTAGTCTACGAACGATTTATTCGGCCACGCAACAGGCCCACTGCTAGCTTGAACCGGCTGGCCGGCGGCAATGAACAGCCTGTCTCCGAGAAAAAAAAAAGTTTTATGCTATTAGGAGAGTGAACCGTGTATAGATCTTTTATGTATCTCACTATAATCTCATCAACTAGTTTCCCCTTACCAATCAGTCGCGCCGATCGCCGACTATCTTTTATGCGGATTTAATAGTAAGCAATATTTATTCATGAAAACGACCATGACCAAATTAACTGATTTTTCATTCGCTTCAGAGAATTAAATTAATTGATCAAACTTCATCAATGAATTATTCTCTTATTTCATATATTAAATCTGATTTTAATAAAATTGAGATATTCTGTCGCATTATTGCTACTACATAGAGATGGCATTCTAGCCATGAGACAATGCAGAAATATTTTTCTTTCATTAAATCACCTACTTTCTCCATATGATTTTCATTGCGAAGGAATTCTAAAAATTATATTATTATTTTGAGATCTTTTATTCACAAGTCGCTGCGCTTTTGATAAATACATCTTCTAATTTTTTACCGTTTTAAAGTTTAGAAGAATAGCAAACTTCGGAATTTCATTATTAAAAGTGCCTCCAAGATCCATTACATAAAAATTCACAATAACATATATAATATATAAAATTAAAAACACAAGAGGGGGAAATTGGTTCTCAATTGTTTCTCCCATTTCTTGAAATTCTATTGATTGATGAAATAAGATCAGTAATTGACAATAAATAGATCTTTAATACCCTTCAAGATTTAATATATTAAAGATGATCGAGGGCAAATCATTGCCAATGGTGACTTCAGGGCCCTTTTACATTAAATATAAATTTCGAAATCAAGAATCCAAGATAAATAGATTTTTACATGCTATCAATAAGAAGTCCTTCTAATCTCATGGATAAAATATTAATGTGGTAGAAACAAATGATTTCGCCGTCATCAATAAAATATTATCTTCCTTTGAACAAGAATCCATTATGTATGGTATCTTCAGAATCATACATATTCTTGTAATCCAATAAACTTTTGATTCAAAACTTCCTCCGATTCGAAATATAAATCATTTTAGCAGTTTTCATACAAATTAAGATACTAATCAAGATGACTAAAGTACTCCTAAATAATACTCTAAAGCCAAAATAATTTAATGAAAATTGCATGGAAACTATACATTTTGACCAAAATGAATATAGTGAGAAAATAATGTTGGGGTAAATTAGTTAATAAATGCACAATTCTTATAAAAAGACATATTTTACAACAAAAAATAACTTCTAAAAAACTTATATTTTGAATTGGAGGGAGTATAAGAGAAGGAAATCATAAGTTCATAGAGTATACATACCTTTAACTTGTTAACTGAACCAAATCTAACCAAATTACTCTTGTATTAAGGGTTGAATATAGATACTCGTGTCGATATAAAGCGTCGTATCGAATACAGAGTATTGTGGCAGATATCAAAAATTGTGACAAATTTAAAGAATTATATTGATCGCATGTTATTAAATATATAAAGTTTGGCACGCGTTTATATTAATAATATAAACTAAGAACAATAAATAAAAGGAATGGAGAGAACAAGAGAGATACAAAGAGTAATGAAACATCTTAGTATGGTAAATGTCACAATGAAGGTTCATTTATAAGCGTAATAAAAGAGTTAAAGAGAGCCTTAATTCTAAAAGATTTTGAAACCTAGTGAGTTTTGTGAGTTGAACCTCTTCAAGAACCCACGTGACATCCACATAATATATTGGGTAAAAAGCGTTGCTCACGCCCCTAAACTATTTCGTTTTTTGGTTTTGACCCTCAACTAAAAAGGGTCAAGTTTTACCCCCTAAATTATTTCGGTTTTTGATTTTTAACCTTCCATCCATATTCTCCGTTACATCATAACAGAAGTCCAAAAAATGAGAGCATTTTTTAGCAAATCTGTATAAGATTCTAAAATTTTTGTTTTTATAAAAAAAAAAACCCTATTATTCTGACGAGAAAGAAGAAGTCGCCGGTGAGAATAGTGACAGAAAAAGCCGGAAGCCGGGTACCACTCCTTTTCTCCAACCACCAACTGTAAATTCCAACCTCTAAAATAAATCTTAAAAGGCCCTTTTTTCCCTTAAATTTAATTCTATTTATTATGAATGATATGATTTTCCCAAAATGCCCCCATTTTTTGGACTTCCGTTATGATGTAATGGAGAATATGGATGGAAGGTCAAAAATAAAAAACCGAAATAGTTTAGGGGGTAAAACTTGACCGTTTTTAGTTGAGGTCAAAAACTAAAAAAATGAATAGTTTAAGGGGGGGCGTCAGCGCTTTTTACCCTAATATATTTCATAACAATCTCAACCATTTTTATGGATTTCCCAACTTGCGCGCTATCATTATTTCATGATATGGATTGGAGTAGGCAAAAAAACAGGAATGATTGCTCCACTTGATTAGAGAGCCCACTCTAACTGGCATAGAAAAGAAAATTAAACCAAAAAATTTCATGCTAGCATTTCTCTTGAAAAAAATGGATTAATTAAAGGGTAATGTTGCGTGGCTAAATTTTAGTCAATTAATTGACTATATTTGGAAGTAAAAATGTAAAAAACAGAAAAAAGTAAAATTTGTTAAACAATAGAGGGTGAATAGTATTTAATTTCAAATTTTAGCAAATTTTGTAAAGTAAAAAAACATTACCTAAAATAAAAATTGCCCCCAATAAGGATTGAACTACAAACCTTCAGTTTACAAGACTGACGCTCTACCACTGAGCTATAGGGGCTCAACATTTTTTTCTGTTTCTATAAGGAATAATTATCTCTAAGCCCTAAAGGAAAATGTGATCAATCTAGTTTTCATGATAACAAACAATTGAGACATTCTCATGTTTGTGTGAACATGTGTTTAGACGATAGGATCTTTAAGTCACACTTACATTGATGAAAATGGAAAGAAATCTTCCATGAAATTCAAAGGTGTTATCCTACAACATTGAAGATACTAAAGCAAGAAGCATTACTTTGAAGGATTCATTGAGAAGAAGCTACACATCATTGGTACAAGCTTAATGTGGTAACTACAATTCCTTGGAAGTTAGTGCTATTCAAAGAAGGAATATCAAGAAGTTAAGAGTCACTCAATCTCATTGAAGTTCTTCATGAAGTGAGCTCTTAACAAATGAAGTGATGAAGTACAAGGTTCTACATCTTAGAAGATTATGAAGGACTTCATCACATGAAGAGGTTGATGATAAAGGTCTCAAGTGAAACTTGAAGAAGTTGTTATACACCTAGAAGACTTGAAGACCTTGAAGATTAGTCTTGCTATACATAGGAACATCCTTGTGACTAATCTTTTTTGAGAATACTAGCTTAAGTACGTAAAGCTCTTGCATGATTTCCAAAACCATCATTCATACTTAGATTTGATCTCAAAAAGGTTTTGGAAACATATGTTTAGTGATGTTTTAAAATTCTTTGAAAAATACTTAGGCATGAGTTTGAGAATATTAGAAATGTGACCAAGTGAAAAAACTAGAGTTGGCCTTCACTTAGGTCGACCAGGAGTACACCTCGGGCGACCTAATAAAGGTGTACCAATCGACCGGAATGTGTTTTTATCCTTAATTAATTTTGAATGTTCTAAAACTCCAACGGTTATATTGTGCGGACGATCAAGTTTTAGGTCGGTCAACCGAGCCCTTGCTCAGGACGACCGAACCGTCCTTTTTGGTCACCCGCAAGATGTCCAATAGCCTATCTATACTGATTCAGAAGCGCCACTAGACGACCTGACATCAAGTTGGTCGATCAAAGTTGTCCTGTCAAAGGAAAACATATTGTCGTTGCAAGCTTGTTTGCTTGTCACTTTTGGCCTCTATATAAAGCCTTTAAGGTTGCTTTTCATACCTAACCAAGACATAAGATGGCCTTTGATATTGTGATATCGTAGAGGCAAGGGATTGATCGTCAGATTCTTTCTAGTGAATTCTACAACATCAAACACATAAAGTCTTTATGTTCATCGTAATTTGAAGGTATTAATGTTAACAAAAATTAATTGGTTGTTACTCGTGATGATCCTAGTAAGAAACAGATTCCAAGTTATTTTTCCGCTGCCATGAGATCTCAATCAGTTTTATGTGTTTATAGCGTTTTCTGTTATTTTGATCGATTAAATGTGTGGATGCATGTTTATGATGACTTTAGAAATGTTTTAGGTCTGTCGACCGAGCCTTTTCTCCAGACGACAAGACCATTCTTTGTGCTCGGCCACAAGCTATCCAGTAGCCTTCCTATACTGATTCGGAAGCACGCTGGGCGTCTTGACAGCAAGGCAGTCCATCGATGATGTCCAGTCACCTGAAAATATATAGTCGCTGCAAGCTTGTTTGCTTGTCACTTTTGGCCTCTATATAAAGCTTTTAAGGCTTATTTTTCATACTTGACCAAACCATAAGAGGGCCTTTGATATTATGATACCGTAGAGGCAAGAGATTGATCGTCAGATTCTTACCAGTGGATTCGACAACATCAAACACATAAAGTGTTTATGTTCATTGTAATTTGAAGGTATTAATTCTAACGAAAACTAATTTGTTCTTACTCGTGATGATACAAGTAAAAAACGGATTCCAAGTTATTATTCCGTAGCCATTTGATAGGAAACCAAATTTCTTTTTACAGTGGTATCAGATCCACTCAAGACATCCCAATCGGTTTTATATGTTTATAGCGTTTTCTGTGATTTTGATCGTTTAAACGCATGGATGCATATATAAGATGCCTTTAAAAATGTTGAACATCATGTTTAGGATGATGTTTAAGTGTTAAACTAGTTCTACAATGAATTTCTGTTCCAAAAATTGTCCAAACATATCATTTGCAAAAAACGGAATTGCACACTGCCAAGGTGCGGATGAACCTGCGGACGATGCTTGGTCTGCAACTGGAAAGTATGCAAGAAATTTTGATGAAGAACCGAGATAACAAGTATCAAGATTCGACACTAAAAGGTTTCAAACGGATCTTTCTCTAACTTGAACTAGTTTCAATGGAAATATACTCAACGAACCTCTAAAGAAGGCTAAGTATCGATGGAGGCTGAAACACCACAACAAGTGAAACTAACTTGTTGATACAGTAACTTAAAGATGAATGAAATCTATAAAGAAGTTCAATTCACAAGTAGCTAAGGAATAACCTCACCAAAATAGAATATATCTAACGTATCTACAATGGTGACTGAAATCTCTCTTAAATAGACTAGGATTTCGGCTCAATTGACCCAAAAGGAAGAGTTCTTGAAGAATTATGACTCTTCAATAACAAACTTGCTATCAAGTAAAACACTATCTAAGATAATGGACAACATGTCCTATTATCTAGCTAACACTACTAATATGCGGCCAACTTGGCTAAAAATAGTAAATAGAAGAAAATATAATTAAAGTCCATAATAGACTTGAATGTACAAAAGACTAAAATGCCCTTCTTAGCCACATTGATTGGTAGGGCCGAATTGAATACTTTCTAAACTTAAGAGGTTGACTTGAATATCATCTTCTAGTTGAAGTTTAGCTTCCTCTTTAGTCTTCCACTATCGGATCAATGTAGAGATAGCTTGAACCACTTTCCTTCCTCTTTGTCTTGTCATTGGTCCTTGAATGTTTGCTAAAGGATCCTTTGAGTAGGGCTGCCCCTTGGATGGTCCCTCATCATCCCCTCCCCCTTGAAAAGCATGATTCATCCTCGAATCATCATCATCATCAATATAATCTGTATCAAAATCAAAAGGGGATAAGTCAGAAACATTAAACGTAGAATGTACACCTTACTCACCTTTCAAGTCTATCTTGTATGCATTATCATTGATCTTTGCAACAACTTGAAAAGGACCATCTCCCCTTGGGTGTAATTTACTCTTTCTTTCATTAGGAAATATGTCTTTCCGAAGGTGTAACCAAACCCAATCACCAACTTCAAAGGATATTCTCTTGCGGCCTTTATTGGCATATTTTGCAAATTGCTCATTCCGTTTTGTAATGTTCTCGCTACTTGTTGATGCATTCTTTGTATATAATCTGCCCTAGAATTACCTTCTACATTATAATACTCATCAACAGGTAAATGAGTTAGATCTAAAGGGGTCAAGGGGTTAAAACCATAAACAACTTCAAAAAGAGAGTTATTTGTAGTAGAATGCAAAGTCCTATTGTAAGCAAATTCAGCAATAGGTAAACAATCTTCTCACCTTTTTAAGTTCTTACCTCAGTTTGACCATCCGTTTGTGGGTGACTTGATGTAGAAAACAACAATTTAGTTCCCAATAAAAGTGTTCTTGTAAAATATCTAAATTTTAAACACCACCAAAATGACCCATTAATCCACCACAATGTGCTTCCTTAATAATTAAATCTTGGATAGAACAAGATGGAATGCACAATCTATTGCCTTTAAACAAGAAATCTTCAAATCTATAAAATTAATTTTGAGCCGAGAGCTCACAAGAGTTGTATAAATATGAAAAGTCATTATCTTCCTTATACAATGCTTTAAGTTGTTCAAATCCAAGTGATTTAGCATGCATAACGGAAAATAAAGTACACCTTCGAGAGAGAGCACCGGCTACAATGTTTTCCTTACCTTTCTTATATTTGATGATGTATGGAAATGTATCAATGAAGGAAACCCACCTAGCATGTCTCTTATTCAACTTACTTTGCCCCTTTAGATACTTGATGAACTCATGGTCGGTATGTATCACAAATTCCCTTGCGATCAAGTAGTGCTGCCATGTTTCCAAAGCTCTAACAATGGTGTATAAATCTTTATCCTATGTAGGATAATTAAGTGAAGCGCCACTTAATTTCTCACTAAAATATGCTAAGGGTTTTCCTTCTTGTTGCAAAACAGCCCCGATACCTATCCCTAATGCATCACATTCAACTTCAAAAGTTAAATCAAAGTTAGGTAAAAATAAAACAGGGGAAGAAGTAATTGTTTTAGCTTCTTGAAGCATTCTTCTTGCGGGTTATCCCAAAAGAATGGGACCTCTTTCTTCACTACTTCATTTAATGGGGGCAGCAATCGTGCTAAAATCACGAATAAAACGCCTATAAAAGCTTGCCAACCCATAGAATGAACGGACTTGATTAGCACTTGTTGGTCTCGGCCAATCTACAATTGCTTGAATTTTTGCCGGATTATACCTTGAGAACTAACAATGTATCCAAGAAAGTTAATAGAATTATTGCAAAAAACACACTTTTCAAGTTTAGCATACAAAGTTTGCTATTTTAATATAGTAAAAACAGCCCTAAGATGTTCAATATGATCTTCTAGGTTTTTACTATAAACAAGTATATCATCAAAATAAACTACAACAAATTTTCCAAAACAATGCCGAAATATGTAGTTCATTAATCTCATGAAAGTACTAGGTGCATTAGTAGGACCAAAAGGCATAACAATCCATTCATATAATCCATATTTAGTCTTAAAAGCAGGTTTTCCATTCACCACCTTCTTTCATTCTTATTTAGTGATAGCCTTGAGTTAAATCGATTTTAGAAAAGATTAAATCGCCACTTAACTCATCTAGCATATCGTCTAAGCGAGTATCAGATGTCTATATCTAATAGTTATTTTATTAATATCGCGACAATCCGTACATAATCTAAAAGTCCCTTCTTTCTTAGGTACCAAAATAACCGGACTAGCACAAGGACTTAAGGATTCCCTTACCTACTCTTTCTCCAAAAGTAAATCAACTTTCCTCTGAATTTCTCGAGTTTCATCCGTATTTTCTCTATAGGATGTTAGATTGGAAGACTTGCTCCCGGAATGAAGTCGATTTGATGCTCAATTCTCCGAATTGGAGGCAGCCCCTTCGACAATTCTTTGGGAATTACATCCTTTAATTCCTGCAAAAGATCAATAGCAATACTAGATAGAGAAGAAGAAGTTAGATCAAAACAAAAAGTGTTAGTGACAAGAGACCTTTCGGTTTCTTTAAAAACTAACAAAACAACAAGTTGTTTTGCTCTAATTGCCCTATCTACCTTTCCCGAGTTGATAAATAAACACTCTTTTCTCTCTTTTTGTGAGCTTGGCTTTTTTCTCTTTAAGCTCACAACTTTTGGTTCCTTTTTTCCCTCAGATTTTACCTCATGGGTAGGATCACTCTTCTTTTTCTACTCGCTCTCTTTTTTCTTTCTTTCTCTTTTTTCTCTATTCTCGGCCATTTGTTTATGTACCTCACAAGCTTGACTAGGTGTTAAAGGATGTAAAGTGAATCGAATTTTATCCATATTAACTTGGTACACATTCTTTCTCCCACTATGATCTGCACATCTATCATATTTCCATGGCCTTCCCAAAATTGTGTGACTTGCGGTCATGGGCACCACATCACATAAAACCTTATCTTTGAATCTTCCAATTCCAAAATCTATTTCCACTTGCTTATCCACCTTGATCTCACCGCTGTTATTCAACCAAGACAGCTTATAAGGCATAGGACGTGCCTTACATGGTAAATCAAGCGCGTAAACCATATCATAAGAACAAATGTTAGTACAACTTCCATTATCAATAATTAATAAACAAAGCTTGCTTTTAACGTTGCACTTAGTTTGGAATAGGTTGCTTCTTTCTTGATGAACATCATCTAAAGGTTGTCAATGAAGTAGCTTCATCGTAACCAAACGTTGATTCCTATCTTCCGGAAGTTCCTCCAACTTCTCGGTTTCTTCGACTTCGTCATCACTAACCCATGTTCCATCATCCAACATGATCATAGTACTCTTTTTAGGGAAGTACCTAGCAAACTGTCCTTTTCCCCTACATTTAAAACATTCCCGAACAAGATTTGGAGTACAATTTACCCTCGAATTTGATGAACCGGTTGTGATTGTTGACTTGGCTGCCCCGAATGAACCCTTGGCTGATTTTGTACCACTCTGTACCTCTTTTCCCTTATTTAGGCTAGGCAAAACAGTAGCAAAATTCAGGGGCTGATTCGGATTTTTCCAATCTTGGAAATTTGCCGATTTAGTCCTTGAACTCTTTTCCTTTTGATGCCTTTCGATTTGTTCTTGCATAGTACAACATAGATGTAATATTATCAAGGTTAGCACGTTCTACCTTTGACCGAATTTAATCATTTAGGCCATCCAAGAACCGCGCCATTGTTGCCACATCACCCTCTTGAATATCGGCTCTAATCATCGCAATTTCCATCGCCTTGTAATATTCATCAACCGAACTTTCTCCTTGCTTTAATCTTTGTGAGCGGTTGTAAAGTTCCCTTATGTAATTTTGGTGAACAAAACGACGCTTCATCACCGCTTTCATCTCATCCCAAGTATCAACTTCTCTTTGACCAACTCCTGCCTTTGTTTCGGCTTCTTTGTCCCACCAAATGGATGCATAACCACAAAACTCCATGGCTGCCAATTTCACTTTATTTTCCTCAAAATAATTGTGCACGGCAAAAACATGGTTAACTTTACGAATCCAATCTAAAAATAATTCGGGATCGTTTGTACCTTCGAAAGAGGGAATCTTGGTCTTGATTGCACCAAGATTGTTGTCATTCCTTTGAATTTGGTCCCCTCTTCTCGGCTCAAAAATCTGATTGTTGATTACCCGATTTTGTGGATTTTCTCTCGGAATTAGATTGTTTCTTGGCGGCTAAATTGCATCAATTGATTGTTCATTACTCTCGGCATCATCTCCCTCATTACCTTGCTTATTTGAAACTCTAAGAAGTTTCATCTCTTCCGCCATCTCATCAATTCTTTGTTGCATTCGGATCATCATCGTTTGCATCGCCTCTTTAAAAAGCTCATCTTCACAACTTCCACAGATTTGGATGGACTTGCCTGATGAGACATGTTATACTTTCAAGAAACATACAAACTGTTAGATATCAAAGAAAAATTCTCTCTTTATTCCAACACTACTTGTAAAAGAACTTCAAACTCTCGATGAATTAAAGGCTCCTAATTTGTTACGTTGATACAAAGCTGAAAAATAAAGGAAAGAAATCCTATCTTGACCTAAACGAAAAGGTAAAGAAAGAATAAAAGAGTAATCTTTAAATCCTAACTCAATCTTTACGCTTTTTGATTTTCTTGAAACTTGTTTCTTGACTTCTTTTTCTTTCTTTTACTTTATTCTTACCCTTTTCTTGGCCGCACGCTATCAAGAACTCATGTTTGAAGACGCTTCAATTCTTGATGTTTGGGAATGTGCACGGTTATGACAAGAACAAGGAGTGAACAAAAACCTATTCTAGAAACGCAGTTCAAGCACTTGGAATCAAGAAGTTTGCTTTTGGATTGTTCACTTGTGTCTAATAAATCGGCTTCTTTTTCTTTACAAAGCCGTATGCTTTTTTTTGTCAATTCAAGCAAACAAGAAAAATTTATAGAAAGCGGTAAAGATACACCAAGAGAGAGATAAACTTTTTGCTCTGATACCACTTGATGAAGAACCGAGATAACAAGTATCAAGATTCGACACTAAAAGGTTTAAAACGGATATTTCTCTAACTTGAACTAGTTTCAAGGGGAATATGCTCAACACAACTCTAAAGAAGGCTAAGTATTGATGGAGGCTGAAACACCACAACAAGTGAAACTAACTTGTTGATACAGTAACTCAAAGATGAATGAATTCTATAAAGAAGTTCAATTCACAAGTAGCTAAGGAATAACCTTACCAAAATAGAACATATCTAACGTATCTAAAATGATGGCCAAAATCCCTCTTAAATAGAGTAGGATTTCGGCTCAATTGAACCAAAAGGAAGAGTCCTTGAAGAATTAGGACCCTTCAATAACAAACTTGCTATCAAGTAAAACACTCTCTAAGATAATGAAAAACATATCCTATTATCTAGCTAACACTACTAATATGCGGCCAACATGGCTAAAAATAGTAAATAGAAAGCTAATTCTAGACTTCAATGTACAAAAGACTAAAATGCCCTTCTTAGCCACTTTGCTTAGTAGGGCCGAATTGAATACTTTGTAAACTTAAGAGGTTAACTTGAATATCATCTTCTAGTTGAAGTTTAGCTTCCTCTTTAGTCCTCCACTGTCGGATCAAAGTAGAGATAGCTTGAACCACTTTCCTTGCTCTTTGTCTTGTCATTGGTCCTTGAATGTTTGACAACGGATTCTTTGAGTAGGGAAGCTCCTTGGATGGTCCCTCATCAAATTTTCTGCGGACAATACCCCCGACGAATCGTTCGTCCGCGTAGATGATGACTTGTTATTTTTTATGTTTTGTTTTTATGTTTTTCAAAGAATGATTGTCATGTTATATGAGTATATTGCATAGTAATAACCAAAATATCTAGTTTGGATTTTCCAAAGAACCCACGTGACGTACACATAATATATTTCATAGCAATCTCAACCATTTTTATGGATTTTCCAACTTGTGCGCTATCATTATTTGATAATATGGATTGGAGTAGGCGAAAAAACAGGAATGATTGCTCCACTTGATTTGAGAGCCCACTCTAAGTGGCATAGAAAATTAAATTAATCCAAAAAAAATCATGTTACCCTTTGTCTTGAAAAAATGGATAAATTATAGGGTAATGTTCCGTTGCTAAATTTTATTCAATTAATTGACTAAATTCAAAAGTAAAAATGTAAAAAAAAAAAAATAAAATAAAATTTGTTCAACAATAAAAGGTGAATAATATTTAATTTCAAATTTTAGTAAATTTTTTATAGTAAAAAAGTATTACCCAAAATAAAAATTGGCCCCATACAGGATTGAACTACAGACCTTCAGTTTACAAGACTGATGCTCTACCACTGAGCTATAGGGGACTCGAACATATTTTCTGTTTCTATAAGAAATAATTGTCTCTAAACCCTAAGGGAAAATGTGATCAATCTATTTTTTATGATAACAAACCATTGAGAAGTTCTCATGTTTGTGAGAGCTTGTGTTTTGATAATAGAATCTTTAACTCACACTTACATTGATGAAAGTGGATAGAAATATTTCATCAACTTCAAAGGTGTCATCCTACAACATTGAAGATATTAAAGCAAGAAGCATTACTTTGAAGGATTCATTGAGAAGATGCTACAAATCCTTGGTACAAGCTTAATGCAGTAACGACAATGCCTTGGAAATTAATTCTATTCAAAGAAGAAATATCAAGAAGTTAAGAGCCACTTTGATGTGAATCGTCCCAAATAAGGTAGAAACACAGGATAAATGATCGTTCTAAGAGATTGTTAGTACGCGATTTGTTTGGTGAAGACCGTGACCCCTAGCAAACTGATAAGAAGGAACCTTGGTATAAGGACCTCAACCCACAACCTATGACGTAGCTAGTAACCTTGGTATAATATTCTCCACAAACAACTCACCCAAAATTGTTTGATAAGAATTCGAACGCGACTAGTTAGAAACTTGTTAAGTTCTAAAGTTCAAGAAGAACTAAGAGTTTCAGAAGAAAACTCACAAATTATATTTCACCAAAGGTTGATCTTTTTAGATTACAAAAGAGTCTTATTTAAAGGCATAAAAATAATCTAGACAACTTATGAAAGATAAGCTAAATAAACTATCAAATAAGCCATTCTAGTTTTATAAGACTTCTAGTATGCCAAAGATGATGTCATGGCTGAGTTGTATTCCATTGTTGAGGTCATGGATGATGTCAAATGAGGCTTCCACGAAATTACCTCTTGAGACCTTCCAACTTTGGTAAAAAATTGGTGCTTTCTAGTCTTTGAAACCAACAACTTCATTAAATGCACTTTTGACCATGGAATATGTTGCCGAAATTTGCCTTGAATAGGATGAATTTGGGCTACCATTTTGGACGAAATTATGCTTTAACATTGGGTTTGAATTGATGGCAAATTGTGTTATCTATTGGGCCAAAAGAATAGTAGCATTTTGGTCTTTTACTTGGATAAAAAGAACACAATTTGTTGGGCTCTCTTGGATGTTCATTTTAACTTGAACCAAACACTTTGCAAATAAACCACTAAGTGCCCTTTTGAAAAGCTTGGATTGAGACCTAGTGATAGGACCAACATGCCACTTCAATAGATCTTCCTCTCTTGAATTCGAGTCCTTATGCCGATTTTCATCATTGCCCTCCTATTGAGAATGATTTGTCCTCAAATCTGGACCTTCTTTGAAATGGCTTAGATCAATGACATTAAAGACATCATGAACCCCATAATTCTCTGGTAGGTCGAGCTTGTAGGCATTGTCATTGATCTTTTGTACAACTTGAAATGGACCATCTCCATGGGGTGACATTTTAGATCGCCGTTTTGCCGAAAATATTTCATTCCTTAAATGGAGCCAAACCCAATCTCCAGGTTCAAAAGTGGTCTTTTTCTTGCCCTTGTTAGCATTGCGCTCATATTGCTTTGTGCGTTCCTCAATATTGCTTCTTGCCTTTTCATGAATTTTTTTTACAAAGTCTGCTTTTTTTCTTCTTGAAAGTGCATCAGCTACAACATTCTCTTTACCTTTCTTATACTTGATGACATAAGAAAATGTCTCAAAGAACTCAACCCATCAGGCATGTCTCTTATTCAACTTATGTTGGCCCTTTAGGAAATTACTTGGTGTGATCCAATCTTGAATGGCTTTACCTTCTCTTCATCAATTCAAATTCCTTGTGAACTCACCACATAGCCAAGAAACACAACGCTATTCATGCAGAATGTGCACTTTTTCAAATTTGCATAAAGCTTTTTTTGCCTAAGTACACTTAAAACACACTTAATATGCTCCCAGTGTTCACTCAAATTCTTAGAATATATTAGAATATCATCAAAATATACAACAACAAATTTTCCAATGAAACTTCTTAAAACATGACGCATAAGTCTCATGAAGGTGCTAGGTGCATTGGTTAAACTAAAAGGCATGACTAACCATTCATAAAGACCATACTTTGTTTTAAAAAGTTGTTTTCCATTCATCACCCTCTTTCATTCTAATTTGATGATATCCACTTTTAAGATCAATTTTAGAAAATATTATGGCACCATGAAGTTCATCAAGAAGATCATCCAATCGGGGAATAGGATGGCGATACTTTACCGTTATAATGTAGATGGCATGACAATCTCCGCACATTCTTCATGATCCGTCTTTATTTGGTACCAACAAGACTGGTACAACACACGAACTCACGCTTTCTCTAACCCATCCCTTTTTGAGCAAATCTTCTACCTGTTCTTGCAATTTTTTTGCTTCTTCGGGACTGGTCATATAGGTTGGCTTGTTTGGAATGGACGCTCCCGACACAAAGTCAATATAAATTCACCTCTATCGGTTTTGAAACGAGCATCAGTGTAACCACTTACAATGAGCTCGTCTTCCTGATGCGAAACCGTGATGTTTTATATCAAGGTTCAGCTTTTTAACAGATCTTTCTCTATCTCGAAATAGTTTCTATGGGAATATACTCAACACAACTCCAAGCAGGCTAAGTATCAATGAAGGCTGAAACACCACAACTAGAGAAACAAGCTAGTTGATACAGTAACTCAAAGAATATGAAGTTCTACCGGAAATTCATAAACAAGTATCTAAGGAATAAACTTAACCAAAATATCAATATATCTAACGTGAATAATAAGGGAGCCGAAATCACTCTTAAATAGAGGGATTTCGGTTACAACAATAACAAAAAGGAAGAGTCCTTGAAGAAGTAGGACTCTTGCTTAACAAACTTAAGTAAACTACTTTAAATGGAATTCTACCTAACATGATGGACAACATGTCCTATTAAGTAACAAACTCCTTTACTCTAGGTGGCCAACATGTCTAATAATAGTAAAGACTATAACCGAAATATATTAAAGTCTAGAATAGACTTTAATGTAAAAAGACTAAAATTCGTCCCAATTCTGGACAGATTGTTGGATCAGCTTGCACGAAGTTTTCGGACACCAAGCGGGCAGAATCTGATCTTTTGATCTCATAGAAGTTGTAGATCTGCCTCTTATCTTTAATATGCAACTGGAATTAGCTCCATGGGATACCTATATCGAAAGATATGAACATTATGCCAAACAGTAGCAAAGCTGTCCATTCCTTGTGCACTTATGATACTTAAGAGGTTGACTTGTACAACATTCCTAGATGTAACTTAGAGTCCTCTTTGTATCTTAATACACGTTCCCTTGAGTTGGGCAGCCCCAAGGTTGGTACCGCATCACTTCCCCACCATAGATGAAGAACGTGTCATTAGTCCTTCGCAAGTACTTCAGGATGTTCTTGATGGCTATCCAGTGACATTCACCGAAAGTTGATTAGTATTTGCTCGTTATTTTCAAAGCATACAAGATATCTGGGCTAGTACACATCATGGCATACATGATAGATCCAATTGTGAAATCATATGGATCTATCATGGCATACATGATTGATCCAATTTTAGCGCATTGTTGTATTGAAAGAACAGTACCAAGTACTATATGACAATGGCCCTTTTTGGACTCTTGCATACTAAACCGATTTAACACTTTGTCTATATATATATATACTATGACTTAGGCCAAGGAGTGTACGTGATCTATCTTTATAGATCTTGAACCCTAAGACGAAGCTTTCTTCACCTAAGTCCTTCATAGAGAAACATTTCCCCAACTAGACCTTTAAAGATTCCAAGGTTGGAATGTCATTCCCTATAAGTAGTATGTCATCTACATATATAACTAGGAATACAACCGAGTTTCCACTAAACATTTTATAAACACAAGGTTCATCAACATTCTTGATAAAACCGAACTCGCGTACGACTTCATCAAAACGACGATTCCAGCTTCTAGAAGCTTGCTTTAGTCCATAAATTGACTTCATCAGCTTACATACTTTATTGACATTATTTGGATCAACAAAACTTTCGCGTTGTACCATATACACGTCCTCATCAAGGTTTCCGTTAAGTAAACCTGTTTTGACATCCATTTGCCAGATCTCATAATAATAGTATGCTGCTATTCCAAGCAAGATTCGAATGGATTTGAACATAAAATATAGGGGGAAATGTTTCATCATAGTCAATACCAAAAATTTGTTTAAAACCTACGTTTGAATGTTCCCTTCCATGTCAATTTTTAATTTAAAAACCCCACTTGCACCCTATTGGGGTCACCCCCTCAGGGGCATCAACCAAGATTCATACTTGGTTAGTGTACATGGAATCCATCTCGGACCTCATGGCCTCAAGCCATTTCTTAGAATTTGGACTAGTAATTGCTTGTTTGTAGGTTGTAGGCTCATCGTGATCAATAAACATAACATCAATGTGTTCTATTATCTTTTAAATAGATTTAGATGGAACTCTGTTTAGTGTTATAGTTGTTGCTTCTAAAGCATGTCCCCAAAGGGAGTTTAGAAGGCTCGCGTGACTCATCATAGATTGAACCATATCTAATAGAGTTCGATTTCTCCTTTCGGATGTGCCATTCCATTGTGGAGTAGCCAGAGGAGAGATTTGTGAAACAATTCCACAATCCCTAAGATAGTCACGAAACATTTTGCTCAAGTATTCTCCACCTCAATCATATCGAAGTATTTTATTAATCTTGCCAAGCTGGCATTCTACTTCATTTTTAAGCTCTTTGAACTTTTTAAAAGCTTCTAATTTTTGTTTCATAAGATACACATATCCATATCTACTGAGGTCATCAATAATTGTAATGAAGTATATATAACACGCTAGTGGAAGTTTTCCAAAATCATGGGTGTGTCTTAAGGTACTGTATGTAGATCTTTGTGAGAGAACCAATCTAAATCGTTGTGTTTGATCTTCTAACTATACCTATTTACTTTCAAGTTCTTATATTATTCATTGTGCTCATATTCCATAAGAACTTGTTTTTTGAGCTTTATGTGTTTATATTGAGTAGATATCTTGTTTGGTTTATCTTGCCTTGGCTCAGCCATTTGACTTGCACTAAGTGTTCTTACAAACTTTATACATCTTGCTTAGTCTTAGTTTTCTGACTTATGTTTTTTTATTTTACAAGTTTTGCATATGTGACTCTTGACTTGGTCTATCATTTCATTGATTTTAATCATTGTCTTGAGTTTCTATGTGTTGCATCTAAACACACTACTCTTCTAAGTTGTTTGTCCTTTAACTCACCTTATGTGCTAAATCAACATACTTGTTATTAAGGTGATCACTTAGGTAAAGATTTTGTTAGAAAAGCGAAAATCTTTAAGAATCTAATTCACTCTCCTCTTAGGTTCTCCCATTCGAGTATTTCATTATATATATATATATATATATATATATATATATATATATATATATATATATATATATATATTAAATTTAGCAACTCACATTCAACATCAAAATTGAAACAGAAAAAATAAATAATGATGTCGTCGTCGAAATCCGTATCAACCTCCCGCGAGACAGGTGGATCACGAGCGGAGTTGGAATTAGAGAAGCTGAGATTTGAGAAGCTCAAAGCCGTGAAAGAGCAGGCTTACATAAAAGTTAGCCTCCCCCAAGATAGCCTTAAAAATACCTGAACTGCCACTTCTCTCCTCGATATCGCTTCAATATTTGACCAACAATCTAGTCCTCCTTGGTGGTATCGAAGGAATAAGTTTTATATGTATCCTATTTGCCGACCTCTTTTCCCCCGATAGGTCCGACAAATATTGATTGGTTGAATCGATCAATTGAATCCGATCTGTTGAACCGGCCGAATGGGTTTCTAGAAAATTGGATTCAGGTAGAACCGAATAAGGGAATTGGTAGTTAGAAAGGGTTATTGGTTGGATATGGTGGTTTATTCCATAATAAACCACCAGGCCCTTTTATTCTTTCTATTATACTTTCATTGATCATATTAATAGTCAATACCATGAATTTGTTTAAAACATTTCGCGACAAGTCGCCCCTTGTACGTTTGAATGTTCACTTCCGTGTCAGTTTTTAATTTAATAACCCACTTGCACCCTATTGGGGTCACCCCCTCAGGTGCATCAACAAAGATCCATACTTGGTTAATGTACATGGAATCCATCTCGGACCTCATGGCCTCAAGCTATTTCTCAAAATCTGGACTAGTAATTACTTGTTTGTACGTTGTAGGCTCATCGTGATCAATAAACATAACATCATCACTTTCTGTTACGAAAAATCCAAACTTTTCTAGTGATCTACGAGCTCTACTAAACCTACGCAATTCTTGTGTTTCTTGAATCGGCTGCACAACTGTTTGTGAAGTTTTTTTATATTCTATCTGATCACTAGTGCTTGGTTGAACTTCAGTAAGTTCTGGAATTCATTATGTTCTACTTGGCAATCACTAGTTTTCCCAGAAAGAAACTATTTCTCCAGAAAAACTCCTTTTCGAGCAACAAACACTTTGTTCTCTTTAGGAATGTTGAAGTAATATCCTTTAGTTTCCTTAGGATACCCGACAAATGTGCACTTGATCGACTTAGGACTGAGCTTGTCCAAAGCTGGACGTTTCAAAAATGCCTCACAACCAAATCTTCATGAAAGAGTACTAGGACGTTTCCCACTCGCATATGGTATATTTTCAATAGATTTAGATGGAACTCTGTTTAGTGTTATAGCTGCTGCTTCTAAAGCATGTCCCCAAAAGGAGTTTGGAAGTCTCGTGTGACTCATAATAGATCGAACCATATCTAATAGAGTTCGATTTCTCCTTTCGGATGCACCATTCCATTATGAAGTAGCCGGTGGAGAAAGTTGTGAAACATATAGCTTTTTCTCGTGTTTGAGAATGATTCTCAAATTCTTGTACCAGTTGAGGAAGTTTCCTCCCTGAAGTTTTTCCTTCTCAAGGACAGATCGCAAAAAAAGCGAGTCTGCAGCACTTGCATTTGCCATTATATCTACAATAAAGATTTTGCAATGTTTTAGTATATTATTTTAAAATCATGATTAGGTCTTTAATTAATGATTCTCCCACTATTTTCTTCAAATGAATAACCCTCAAGTATTCATTAGGAAGGTTCAAAACTTTCTAGTAGGCCAAGATCCATATATCACCAATATATGGTTATTTAGGTAAGCAATGTTCGCTAATTACATCATTATGTAACTCTTGGTTAGTTGAGTAAATAACAATTATTCTTAGTACATTAAAATGCACATCTCATCTCTTTTTCCTACAGATCCAATCACGAGGCAACTTTGGTTACAAAAGCTCGGGATTGGCAATCCGGTTAAGTATGACCCAAGATTTGAGCTGGCGGATATCACTAACTTATCCTTCGCGCCTTACCCGGATAGACAGGTGCATATTGACTCACAATTCTACATTACTGTCGATCTAAGGATTGACGAGGGTCAAATCAAGGAAGGCATAGACTTTATATAATTAAAATTGAGGGATTTAATTTTAAATGATCTCACCAAACATTGTATAAACTATTTATACACCTTTAAAACATGCATCTCATGCTATAAAATTGTAAAAACAAATGCATCACATGCATCAAATAATAAATAAACCGTGAATAGTAATATCCCCTTAATTATGCGGATTTTCCAATCCAATGGAAAATCCTAAGTCTGTCTAAGGTGAAAACAATAAATCTAATCTATTGTCTTCTGCCTCCAAGTGATTTCCTCTGTCTAATTGACTCCATTATGCTCTTTCAATTTACATAATAAATCATATAATATGCTTTATGATGAAGAACCGCAAGGTTCGACTTAAGTTGAGCCCGATCTTTCTTCAATTCTCGAACTAGTTTCTATGGGAATTTAATCAACGCAACTCTAAGGGAAGGTTAATTAACAATGGAGGCTGAAACACCACAACTAGAGAAACAAGCTAGTTGATACAGTAACTCAAGAATGAATGAATTTCTATCCAGAAGTTCAAACACGAGAAGCTAAGGAATAACCTTACCAAAATATCAATATATCTAACGTAAAAATAAAGGTAGCCGAAATCACTCTTAATATAGAGGGAGATTTCGGTTCTACTTGAACAAGGAAAGGAAATAAGAGTCCTTGAAGAATTAGGACTCTTGAATGACAACTTGCTATCAAGTAACTACCTAAACAATAAAGTGGCGGCTAGAATCCCTTCTAACTACTAAATCTATGAAGAGTCCTAGTTGCATTAGGACTCTTCTTAACAAACTAACTAACACATGGACAACATGTCCTTTATTATAGCAATGTCTTGCTATTACACTACTGAATAATGAAATAACAATACTAAAATTAATTAAAGTCTAGAATAGTCTAGAATAGGCTAGAATAGACTTTAATGTGTAAAAAGACTAAAATGCCCTTTTTAGCCACTTTGCTTGGTTGGGCCGATTTGTATCTTCTCAAAAGTTAAGAGGTTGACTTTGTCATTATCTTCTAGTTGAAGGTTCACTTCCTCTTTAACTTTAATGTCTCGGATTAGGGCTGCTATATTCCTTAAAGTATTCTGCCTTCTTGATCTTGTCATTGGTCTTTGAATGTTTACAAGAGGATCTTTAGAGTAGGGCTGCCCTTGGCTTGGTCTCGTATCACTTTACATAATATGAAAAGAAATCTCGAGTTACATTCGAGAGATAAATTACAATCAGAATTTCAATTGAGAAAACAATAAATCTAATCTATTAATATGCATCATGCTCAAAAAACATAACAATCATGCTAATAAAACAAAAATATACACTGCCTATCCCTGTCCGGTCGACCGCGATAAAGGCAGTATCCAAAATAGTGTAAAATATAGGCCACCTCAGTCGACCAAGAACACTTCTGGTCGTTCGGCTAAAAAACAGACTACATTTGGTCGACCGGGACTTCTCTCTGGTCATCCGAAATCTAAGCAGTAGCAAAATCATATTTCCTAGAACATGTTCGGTCTGCTGAGAGCCCCTTCTGGTCGACCGTAACATTTCCATAAAGCATAAAACAGCCAAAAGCATGAATAAACAATTCGTTCTAGGACTAGTTTAACACTTAAACATAACCCTAGAGGCTGTAAATAGATATAAACATCATATGACATGTATTAAACGTCTACCAAAAATGATTAACACATAGAAGAACGATTGGGTACTCGCGATTGGCTTTGATACCACTGAAAGAAAAAAATTCGGATTCCTAAACAAATGCAGGAAAATAAAATCGGAATCCGTTTCTAACAGGATCATTCACAAGTAAGATCCAATGAACTTTGATTAGGATTTTTACCTTTAGTTTAAGGGACGACAGAAACACTTTATGTATTGTGTTTGCTACGGAATCACCAACAGCAACCGATCTTTATCGACTCATGTCTCTAGCGGTATCCACACGATCAACTTTAACTTGTTCTCCATGTCTCTAATGCTAGTCAGAAAGCTTCGAAGTTGAAGACAATCTTCATGAATTTCGGCGTATAGGTTTTAGTATAAAACCGGGAAAAAGAAGAACGAAAAATCAAAATTTTCTTCTAACTTTTGATGATATTGGAGTTGTGTTTTGGGGTTGTTTTTCTCTAAGAATTTTGGCAACTTAGTGTTGGGAGAGAATGAATTAATTCAACTATTGAATTAAGGAGAGAAAATGAAATAGTGGGGGTAAATATACATTCACCCACTACTTCCATTTTACCCTCCAAAGGCTCCCACAACTCCCAATACACACACCCCCTCACATGCCTAACACGTGTTCGGTTTTGACTTTATCAAGCCGGTTCTTGGATCGGTTTTCCGGTTCAACAGGATCGGTTTGACCAATCGGGTATTGGTCGGCCCAATCCAATTGGAGCACCTATATCAACTGTAAATTCCAACAGTTTAGGATGATGTTTAAGTGTTAAATTAGTCCTAGGACGAATTGTCGCTCCAAAAATATTCCAAACTTTTCATTTGCAGAAAATGAAAATACGCACTACTAGAGGGCGAGGCGAAACCGCAGACGAATGCTTGGTCCACAACTGGGCAGAATGCATGAAATTTTTAAGCGGATGAATGGAGTTGCTTATTTGATATTTTTTTTATGTTTTTTGGCGTTTTTCAAAGCATCATTGTCATGTTATGTGAGTATGGTACATAGTAATAGCCCGAATACCTATTGTTATGTTTTATTTTATGAAAAATATGGCCTACGTGTCGTGCCTTCTCTAAAAAAAATTGTTTGTAATTCTCCTCGCATGTACCTCGAGGTTTCTTCTCTATCTATGTAATTATAAAATAGTAGTAGTGTAGAGGTCATGGATCAGAATGGAGGAGATTAGGATAAAGAAGAAGAAGTCTATTAGATAGATTTAATGTCTTCACCTTAGATTGACCAAGGATTATTCCATTGGCTTGGAAAAATCCGCATTGGTTGGGCTATTACTGTGTCACATTCGTTTTATGTATATGATGTATGAGATACATGCGATACATATGTATAAATTGTTTATACTTAGTTTGGGGAGATCATATATAACATGAAAAATCCCTCAATTTTATATATTAAGTTAGTGTCGTCCTTGGTTCGGCCCTCGTCAAAGCCTAGATCGACAAATGTGTGGGACTTGCCAAAATAGTGTGCACATGTCTATCCGGGTGAGGCACTAAGGATAAGTTAGTGGTATTCGTCAGCTAAAGTCTTGGGTTCTACTTAAGTAGATGATCTCAATAAGATTGTGGATCTAAAAGCAAAAGAGTTGAGAGTGTACATTGTGATGTACTTGAATGATTGTTATTCAATTAACTAACCAGGAATTACATAAGTGATGTAATTGGCAAATGTTGCCTACCTAAATAACCATGTCTTGGGAGATTAGCCAAAGCTAACTCAGGATGAGGTGAAATATGGATCTTGGTCCAACTAGAAAGTTCTGAACTTTCCGAATTAACATTGAGGGTTGTTCATTTGAAGAAAATAGTAGGAGAGTAATTTACAAATTCTTGTTAATGATTTTAAACCATGATACTTAAACTTTGCATATTTTATTGTAGAAAACATGGCAATTACAACTGCTGCATCTAATCTATCATTGTGATCGGTCCTTGAGAATGACAAGTTAGAGGGAGGAAACTTCCTGGACTGGTAGAGGGATTTGAGGATTTTCCTCAAACACGAGAAAAAGTTGTATGTTCTCGAAGAGCCAATTCCTAAGCAACTAGCCCCCTAGGCTGCGACATCTGAAAGAAATGTTTATCGTAAGAATGTTGATGATGCATTAGATGCATCAAGTCTTATGTTAGTCACCATGACCTTTAAGCTTTAGACGAAACATGAGGAAATGGGTGAAATGTTTCTCTATGAAGGAATTAGGCAAAGCCATCTATATATTAGGTGTCAATATCTATAGAGATAGATCGCGAAGACACCAGACAAGGTGTTAAATCGGTTTAGCATGTAAAATTCTAAGATGGCTATTGCTCGCAATTAGGTTATGTATTTTGCCTAAACATTGGTGCTATGATCTGAAGGAGTTAAAACATCCACCTGTTGCCGATTCTACAATAGAAGCCGAGTATATAGCTACAAGTGTTGCAGCTAAATAGGCAGTTTAGATTCGAAAGTTCATTAGTGAGCTTAATGTGGTACCTAGCATTGAGAATGTTGTTTATATCTATTGTGACACAATGGATCAATTTCTCAATCAAAGGAACCAATATCTCACCAAAGGTCCAAACATATACATCGGCGTTATCACCTAATCCGAGATATTATTGATAGAGTGGTGTGCAAATATGCAAAGTACATACAGATGATAACATCATTGACCAACTGAAGAAATCGTTGTCACATCAGCAACATGACCGTCATACAGCTTCTATAGGTATTTGATACCATAAGAACTGGTCTTAGAGACAGTTTTATTTGTATGCACTAAAAGGCCAATCTTTAGATCTTGGTCTTTTGTGCAAGTGGGAGATGTTGTATCAAATTGTATCAATATTATATATTGTGATATATGAAGACATGATTCCAATATTATGTTTTATTACATTTGTGAATTAGTATTATTCATAATAAATTTTATCAATATGATATTATTCTGCTTATTACTTCTGTGAATTAGTATTATTCGTAATAACATCCTTTAGAATAGTTGCTATAAATTTTTATAATACTATTCTAAAATGTCTCTAGTCTAACATTACTATAGAATGATGAGGATAATAATAATGTATTGAGACTAGTGCGTGTCGTGATTGATATTGGATATTTAATCAACACATGGGTATGTGATATTAGATATCATAATACTAGGCCAAGCCACTATAAGAACGCTTCATGGATTGTTATATAAATGTCAATAGTGTTTCTTATAATGATTGTATTTGTATGCATAAATCATTCGACGTGAAATCTCACAAGATTTTTTACATGGCTAGTGACATGCTTTGTTGGTATCAAATGTTGTCTGTAACAAGATGAGCAATAAAGATATTTGTTGGGTATGTCACGAACCATGTGTAGGATGAGGTGTGATTAAGAAAGGATATGTCCCTCCTATCTTGGGTCCCTTGAGGGAGTGAACCTAATTCATGGCCATGAACAAATGAATTCAGTATTGTGATATCTTTGTCATTTGATTAGTCTACTTGCGATTCAAGAAACAAAAGATTAAATTATAAAAGTATGACATATTCCATGACTTGTGTTTAATCAAGATATCGAGGACAAAGGGATTAACTACAAAATGTCATAAAATTTGATTATGTCACCAATAATATTTGTAATTTGGGAGTAATGATGTGTTGTTAGATACAACTCATTAAGGTTGACAAATTGTTGTCATGGCCAACATTGCAAATACCTAATGGTTCGCACTCTATCATTAATTGGATTGAGCTTGTTGGAGTTTACATTTGATAATAAGTGATCCAATTGGATTGGACATTCAATTGGATTGGGCCGACCAATATGGATTGGTTAAACCGATCAATTGAATCGAACCAGTCTGTTCCATCAGTCAAACCGGTTTCTGGAAAACCGGATTCTGGTAGAACCGAATAAGGGAGTTGGTAGTTAGAAGGGGTTGTTGGTTGGATTTGGTGGTTTATTCAACAATAAACCACATGCCCCTTTTATTCGCTCTATTGTCCTAACTTGTGAAGTAGAAAACATAACAAGAGAAAAGAAAAATTATATTTTTTTCTCTATCTTTCTCTCCCTTTTGTTCTTTCATTATTATCAAAAGAACTCCTTTAAAGATTGTCTTCAAGTATATTGTTATTTATTTTTCTGGCTAGCACTAGAGTGTAGAACATCCATCCAAGGGATCACGTTGATACCGTAGAGGCAAGTGATTGATAATGTCAGATTCTTGCAGTGATCGACATCAACACAATGCATAAATCGTTTATTTTCTTAACATCTTAAGGTACTATTTCTAACGAAACCTAATTGGTTCTTACTTGTGATGATCCTAGTACGAAATGGATTCCAAGTTATTTTTTTGCTGCCATTTTGTTTAGAATCCGAATTTCTTTCCTACAGTGGTATCAGAGTCATTCACAAGTTCCTAATCGATTTTATGTGTTTGTAGCGTTTTCTGTGATTTTGATCGATTAAACGTATGAATGCATGTTTAGGATGCCTTTAGAAATGTTAAACAACATGTTTAGGATGCTTCTTAAGTGTTAAACTAGTTATATGACGAATTGTTGTTCCAAAAATCGTCCAAACTTTTCATTTGCAAAAAACGAAATTGTACACTGCTAGGGGCTCGAACGAATCCGCGTACAAATGCTTAGTCCGCGGCTTGGTCTGCGACTGGACAGAATGCATGGAATTTTTCTGAGGACGATACTCTCAAATTCATTCTACACATCCACTCGAAATCTCAAGCGTGACCTATAATTGCACTCAATTTCTTGAATCCATCACAAGATTTCAACAAATCTCAAGAAATTTTCAAATTTGAAAAACCTAGATTAACTGCAAATTACTTATTGATCCCTTGAATTCTTGTAAGAATCATGAAGGTAAATCAACTTTCATCCATACCCGAGTGTTAGATCTTGAATTTGTTCCAAACTTGTAGTGCTACATGTTTATTCCTAAATCATTTCCAAAGTCCTTAGAGACTAGAGTCCTCATCAAGGCACGATCCAGAACTTAAATCTATTTTAATTTTTCTTAGTTATTAGTAATATTCCTCTTTCACCACCAAAACAAGGTGGCATGCTCAAGCACTTTTAGTTCAGTTAGGATTACAGATAAATGACCGAAAGACATTTACCGAATTAGTAGGGGAACAAATAGTGCCACACCTAGTAGCGAGACCATTACAAGAAAACATCAATTTTAGGACAATAGATTTTGTCCCTAACGTGTCCCAAATTACACGTTTTGGACCGATTTGGGACGGAAATGATGTACTCCCAAAACCCTCGTCGCAAAATTTTAGGGACGGAATATGGTATCGGTCCCAAAATATTTGGAACGGATTTAGGATTGATATATTTTGGAAAAATATTTAAATCTTAAAAATCAATTAGATTTTAATTATAATAATATCAATTAAATATAAAAACTAAGAAAGAAAATGTTAAATTCATTCTAAATCTGTCCTAAAAGTTTGGGTCATATTATAGACAAATTCATTTTTTTTTATAAAATAAATGTAGCAAGCGGAAAATCTCATATATATGAACCATCCCATATTGGAATGGAGACCACCCTATTGAGGGTGTGGAATGTGGGTGCGCAAGTTTGATCATGTAACTGTTGCACTGGACTAGGATTGAACGGTGGTTGCGCGAACTCGACCATGAAATTGTTGCACTGGATTGGGCCATTTTTAGTATAATTTTTGCACAATGTGGGATTCGAACCTGTGTTGTGTAGTATGGGATGCTCAAGTGAATTATTGTGTAGTATTTCATGTTACAATAAACTTATAATATATTGTACGTATAATATGAATGTCTTATTTATTTACAAAATATTTAATATTAAAAGGTAAAATATATATATAATTGAAACTAATGTCTATCTAACTTTAAAATTAAAATTTTGTGTAGACATTTAGTGCATTTTTTCATAATTCTAAACTGAAGCATTAAATGTTTTTGTTTGTAACATTATCATCACAACAAGGATGTTGAAATAAATGATTATAGATATGCAATATCAGTTTTTGTATTAATATATTAATTCATTTATTTGGATTAATTATTGCAAATAACTTCTTAATATTATAGATGGATTTGGGATGATTTTAATGACTCGATCAGAAATTCGTCCCAAATGAATTTATTAATAACTATTTATCATTCGTCTTATTGGTTTGTAATTGATTTAAAATAGATTTCAAAGGATAAAAGGTAACTATTTTATTTTATACATATTTGTTTATTAATTTTATTTAGTTATAACATATTTGAAATGAATTTGTGAGTATAGTGTACAAGCTTTTTTATATTTATTTTCTCAAATGATAATGAGATGGATTAATATTTCAAACCACTTTTCAATATTAGAAATGAATTTGAGACTGAAATTAGTGACTGTGTTACAAATTTGTCCCAAGCTACAAACTACTTTTAGAAAACTTCTATTTTATTAGAGTGATTTCAATCCACTTACAATATAAAGAATAACAAAATAAAATATGCGGCAAATTATTTATAATCCATTAAAGGGTAATTAATTATTTAAAATTATTTTTCAATATTAGAGATGGATTTGGAATAGAAGTTAATGACTTTGCACACATCAATCCCAAATTTAATTTTAAACTGTCATTTATTTAGAATGTAGCTTAGATATATTTCAAAGGGATGACTAGATAATAATTTTTTAGATATATTTTCTTTGTATCTTCTTTATATAGAAATAATTTGGATAGATTTGTGGGGGAACTGTAAGTTTTTATAATTTTATTTTAGTTTTATTTCTCTAAAATGATAATATGGAAAAACATGTATTACACAAAAAAAAAAAAAACATAATAACTATCTTTCCCATTGTGAACAAAAAAATTTAAAAAAAATATTAATACAAATTCTATTAGAGAGATTTTGGCAGATTATCATTGTAACAAAATAAAATAATAAAAATAAAATAATTAGAAAGTACCTATCTCATATCCCTATAGATTTGTTATAGATACAACTTTCGTCCTAAATATGTACTAGATTAAGGATGGATCACATACTATATTATTTCCATTGTTGTTTTATCATAATTTGAGATGCAATAGGGACAAAAAAAAAACCTATACTTTTTCTTAAGCATCAGCATTACAAATCCGTCCCTATCTTGTCTTTAAATAGAGGCAGAAACGTTCCGTCCCAAAACTTTTGTCCCAAAATCGATGTATTCGTGTAGTGGACTGATCACTGAGTAGGAGTTTAACTTTGATACAACATAGTTATGTCTACTAAAAACAATGAAAACTATGATCCTAATCCCACCAGTTGACCTGGAACATAAACTCATGTAAGTAATGTGCTCATCGATTTCAAGAAAAACCTTCCGATGGATTCGTCCTAAAAAACGTACCTACTCGGTAAGCCCGAGAAAATGAAAAATCGTGTGAGGTCTAAAAACCAAGCAGATATGGTTATTGAAGCACTTACTCATTCAACCAAATGTGTAGGTAAAGGACGCAGAGGGAACCATCTATGTCGGATCTACGGTTTAGACATAAAATGTGATCGCACGTCAAATCTCAACATGTCTACTGCATTCTAAGTGTACCGATACGTTGAGTGTATTCTCCAATGGTTGAAGCCACATTCCATAGTCTCTTTAAATACAAATTTATTCGGTAGAATAATCGCAGTAAAAGTTTCACTTGCCCCTAACCCTATAAGAAAATCATCTTTTATGTATAAATAATCCATTATATTGACATATGACCTTTAAAATCAATTATCTCTTGAAAAGTCTTTAATTGTGAAGCTCTCCAAGAGCTTTTAATCAACTATTTATGCTAGAATTAGACAACATCATTTATACCATGTACATGTGTTTTTTCAATCGAAAGTATGCAAATTGTTACTCTATTAACTCTCCTTGAGCTTTTATTCAACTATAGCTCACTTGGAGCTTTTAATGTAGGAACATCTTTCAAATTTCTAATGAACTAACTCTCTTATAGCTATTAATTAGTTTTCTTGGAACTTTTACTATATTTAAACTATTTTTGGTGCTTTTCATTGCATATGGTTCATCAAGAATTAGATAAAATTTAAAAAATTAAATTTAAAACTGCTCAAATACAATTACAACTCAAAGCTCTTAATACATCCCAAAACTATTAAATAAAAATATATTACTATTCCTTCTCCTTTCTATCCATTCAGATGATACTCCCTCCGTTCCCAATTATTTGTCACCTAAACATACCTTGTCAGTTTTTAATTATCTGTTACTTTAACAAACCAAGAGAGTATTAAATATATTTTTTTCCAAATTTACCTTTATCTTTAATTAATTTTGTCAACAACTAATTTGAATTGTCCAACATAAATGTATTAATTGAGAGGTAAAAGTGACTATCTATCTTTATCTTAATGTATCTCAATCATTTTCTTAATTAGAGTGAATTATCTTAAAGCGACAGATAAATGGGAACGGAGGGAGTAATTATTTATGGTAATTTAATATTAAGTAATATTTATTCAAGAAATAGTTAAAGAGATCATTAATTCAAAAAGAGGTAGAAGTCTACTGAGTTTTGGGAGTTGGATCTCTTCAAGAAACCCATGAAACATCCACATAATATGCTTCATAAGAATCTCAACAATTTTTATGGTTTTTCCAACTTGTGTGCTATCATTATTTGATGATAGGGATTGGAGTTGGCGAAAAAACATGAATGGCTGCCCCACCTGATTTGAGATCTTGCTCCAGATGGCATAGGAAAGAAAAAATTTAAAAAAATCCTATTAGGTTTTCTCTCGAAAAAAATAAAATTAAAGGATTGTGATCATGCCAAAGAAGAACTCTTCCTGCAAGAGAAATTTATGTGCATGTGACAAATTACCCATCTAGAATACCAATTAATGTTTCAATTATCTTTTCTATTTTCTCTCAACTCCTAATTTATCTCCTCCACGTTACGTTTTTTTTTATTTAGTCTTCTATCTCCTCCTTCCAATATTCTCTATGAAACTAGGCCTGCAAACGGACACGGAATTGTCTATTCCGGATCCATATCCGTTTTTATTTTTTTCTACCGAATCTGTACCCGTATCCTAACGGATCCATAATATGTATTACCAAATCCACTGATTTGGATCCGAATACGGATATGGTAAAACTCGTTTCAAAAAGTTCAATCCTCGTAGTTTTTACTTTTCTATTTTGGCTGATTAAAAAGATACATGTTTAATCTAACAATCTTACATATCAGATGCTACTTAACCCCAATTATACTATAATCCGCAAATAATTCTACGAAATAGAATACAATCCATAATCACATTGTTGTTCAAAATTCAAATAAAAATAAATAACCAGAATTTCGATCTCATTTCAATATAAATATACAGAAGCCTCCTCAAAATAAAATAAATAACGCTTGAATAACTATGAATCCTCAAAACAAATCTAACTAAACCACTTGGACAAAATGAACTTGGTAAAATTTTCCTTAATGCTACGATTCTTTGCTTGAACTTGTAAATATTATCCTATATATAGTTTGATATTATTGACCTTAATGAGACAGAATATTTAGAACTGATATATATATATATATATATATATATATATATATATATATATATGAAACAGATTCGGGTCTAACTGAATACGATTTTTTTATATTTCAGATCCTTAACCTTTTTATTACTCTTATACAGATTCGGAATCGGATGCGAGTATATGGGTCTGAAGTTCTTACCAAATCCTAAACAACAATTTGGATTCGAGTCGGGTACGGATAAAAATCCAACCCGTTTGTAGGCCTATATGAAACCCAAAATGATACCTTTTTATTTTTTTTACTCTCTCCTACACTTCTTCTCTATTCCCTCCGAACCCCACTATCTATCTCCATTTTCAGGGATTTTAAGAGGGAGCACAATAGAAGTTAAAAAACTAAGATAAAAGTACATCAAAAAATATAGTACAAACAAAGAGGAGGAGGAGGAGGAGGAGGAGGAGGAGGAGGGAGAGCTTACCCTTTAAAATCCATGAAAATGGAGATAGAGAGTAGGTTTCGGAGAGGATAGAAAAAGAATGGAGGAGAGAGAAGAAAAAATAAAAAAAGAATCTCGTGGCTTTCATAGAGAAGATTGGAAAGAAGAGAGAGAGAAAAAAATATTAAAAAATATAAAAAAAATCACATGGATGGGAGAAGTTAGGAGTGGAGATCAAATATGAAAGATAGTTAAAATATTTAATTTATATGCTAAAGAGGTACTTTTGTCACATACATATAAATGGCTCTGACATTATCACTGCACAAATTAAAGAGTAACGTTTGGTAATTAAAATTTAGCTAATTAATTAATTAAATTCAGAAGTAAAAGTGTAAAAAGTCAAAATCCGTTCAATCAAGAGAGAGTTAATATTATTTAATTTTAAATTTTAGTCAATTTAAACAAATTTTGTATAATAAAAAAAATTACCCTAAATTAAAATTGACCCATGCAGGATCAAACTATAGACCTTTATTTTACAAGACTAACACTCTACCACTATCAAATAAGGGCTCAACAAGTTTTTTTTTTTTTATTTAGGAAAGGGATCGTATATTACTTCAATATGAAACAATGCTTACAAGTAGAGAAAGAAAATTAAAACATAAAAAGAGAAACATGCACCTATACTAGTCAATCTCACTATTATATGTACATATATCTTGGAGCATGAGCTTCTTATCTCTCCGTTACTTCATCCACTACAGACTCCTAACCCGAATAATGTGGGCAAGATGTTTTGGATCGGGAATGGATACATCTTCACTATGCAATCTTTTATTCCGCCAATACAAAATTGATGCAACGGGCTCTTGAAATAAATATTTCCACTCCACATTTGTAAGCAAGCTATGTGTTAACTCCCCTAAGATATCCAACCAATTGTCTAACCATACCTTGGGTGAGGAATCAGTCCAAAAGAAGCTATCATCTCGAGTCCCCAACATTGTTTTTCAACCTCCTAAACCCAGAGGCAATCCCGCACAGAGTGTAGAATGGTGTCTACACTAGTCTTGCAAAAGGAACAGAAGAGACTGTCTAGGCAGTACCTGTTGAATAACAAGACACCAGTTGGGAGTCCATCATGTCGTAACTGCCATAGTAGGAAATTATATCTTTGAAGGCCCTTAACTTGCCATATCTTCCTCCACTTATCCGCCTCACTCCCCTGAGAATGCAAGCCTATCTGTTTATACACATTTTTCAGAGCGAACTCAGTCGCATCGTTACCTTTCCATTTTAACGAGTGACCATCAGTCGGTTGCAAATTACCCGAATCAAATGGGTCCCCAATCGAGGCATTATTGCAAAATATGTCTAACTCTGGAGGAGACTTCTCCAAACAAACGAAACATTCTGATTCTTGGCTTGAAACTGGAATCCCAAAGTTTATGAGATTCTTGTAGCATCCGCCATCCCAACTTCACGAGTGACGCCTTATTCACATCCATTAGCTTCTTGATTCCAATTTCCCCGTCCTCAATGGGTTTACAAATAGTATCCTAAGCCACCGTGTGCAATTTTCGTCCTAGATCCTCCACTCCCAGAAGAACCTCATGTTAATTCGTTCCAAATAATCAAGAGTACTCGCTTGGTAGAGCCGCTGATTGCGTGTTGTAGGCTGGAATTGTGGATGTGACTGACTTAATAAGAGTGATCTGATAGGACCGGGACATAGGTTTACCTTTCCAACCGCTCAATTTGTTTTGGACCTTATCTACTATACCTCCAAAATTGTTCTTATTCATCATTTTATGCAAGACTGGCACACCGAGATATATTCCAAGATTCGTTGTGAGGGGGATTCTACATTTTGAGCTAATGCATCTTGCAACTGTTTGATCAGTTTTTCTGGACACAAAAAGTTTAGATTTTTGCATGTTCACCTTCTGTCCTGACATCTCATAGAAACGAAGTAGAAGTTTAGATTTTTGCATGTTCACCTTCTGTCCTGACATCTCATAGAAACGAAGTAGAATCTCTTCCATTACCTCTGCTTGGGATTGACTAGCTTTCCCAAAAAGAAACAGATCGTCCGCAAAGAAAATATGAGAAATGTGCGGTCCTCTTTTTGCTAGAACAACCGGTTTCCATGCTTTCCTTTGTACTTGTTTTCTAATCACAAAGCCTAAGAATTCCATGCATAGCACAAATAAGCAGGGTGATAGCGGGTCTCCTTGTCTCAAGCCACGCTAAGGGGAAAAACCCACCAATTTTTTACCGTTCCAGAGACCGAAAGAGTAGCAGATGAAATTCAGAACATGATTAGAGATTATAGTTCCGGACTTAATCCACCTTTATGGAGTACATCCTTAAGAAAATTCCAACAAATGTGGTCATATTCTTTTTCAAGATCAAATTCCATCGCCATACATCATTTTTTGCCTATTTTCTTTCTTATAATGTGAATCGCTTCTTGTACAATAATAATGTTATCTACCCCTTGGCGTCCTGGGATAAAGCTACATTGTTTTCCCCAACCAGTCATCCCACTAAAGGTTTTAACCGATTAGTTATGACATTGGTAATACATTTGACAACCACATTACATAAAGAAATCAGGCGAAATTGGAGATGCATTCTGGAGCGGCTTGTTTGGGAATCAGAGTAATCAAATTTTCATTCATAAAAGTGGGAAAGCATCCCTTCGAGAAAGCCTCATTGACAAACTTAATCACATCACCTCCCACAATATTCCAGAATTTTTGAAAGAAAAATCTATGTAGCCCTTCTGGTCCTGGAGCTTTGAAAGCACCCATTTGTTTCATTTCTTGCTCGACCTCACTAGTTGAAACTGGCCTGTTCAACATTCTCCTATCTGAATGGCCTAGTGTAAGAAAATTAAAATCCTCTAGCTCTGGCAAGATGAGGGGTTCTGCAGTATAAAGTTCTTTATAATAGGTTCTGGCCAATTCTTTAAGGCTCTCCTGATCCTCCATCCACTCTCCTTCTCTATTCTTCAGTCGAAAGATCTTGCTTCTCTTACTCTTGATTGCCACCATTGTATGAAAAAACTTAGTATTATTTTCCCCCTCAATCCACCATTGAACTCAAGATTTTCTGAGCACAACAATTCTTCCTGCAACAAAATGTCATTGAACTCCTTGATCAACCTCTTTTCTATTCTCAAAAGATAGTAATTGACCCTGAAAAACACAAGAGGGGGGGGGGGGGGAATTGGGTTTTAGTCGAACTTGGGAACTTTTTCGAATCTTAGCAATGCTAGTAGAAGTTTATGCAAGATGAGCAAATGCAAAACTAAACCCAACAACAAGACAAAGGATTTAGAGTGGTTCGATTCACTTAGAATCTACATCCACTACCTTGAGCCGCACCCAAGGATTTCAAACAACTTCACTAAGAAGAATGTTTACAAATGTGGCTAACTCACTAAGAGTTTTACAACACAACCACACTACAAAGAAACTCACTAAGAGCTTGCCCACACTAAGTAGGACTTTACAAATTGCCCACACAAAGTAGGACTTTTACAAGAATTACCCAATCACTTAGAAAGGGAATTGAATGTTTAAAGAACAAGGTTGATCACTCTTATAAGTGAGAAATATACCTTTGAAGTACAAGAATGTTTAAGCTCTTTTGAACATATGAATTCCACTATTTGTCTTGCTTTTTGAAAGAACACCTTTGAATGAATTAGATCATGGAGATCAAGTGTTTTTGCTTTGAAGATGTTTAGACTTGATAAGAAATCAATGTAAAATGTATGTGCAAGTCTTGGAATGATTTTCTAGCTTTGGAGTATAAATACATTTCAAAATAGGCTGAAAATCGAGTCTCCAACGGTCAAATAACGGCTAGAAAATGCAGAGTTCGGTTGACCGAACAGAGCACCTCGGATGACCGAGGCCAACTTCGGATCCACCTTAACCAGGGTCGGTCGACCGACCTCCCCTATGGTCGACCGAAGCAAGATTACATACCTCTCAGTATCTGCTTGGTTGATCCGAGCTTGAGCTTGGTTGACCGAACTTCCAAGCTGATTTTTCACACGTTTTGAAATCTTTTGAAGTCTAAAATGTTTTCCTAAAAGGTAACAAGTAAGAACACTTGGAAACCCATTTTAAAGGACTTAGACTTAGAAAACAAAGACTTTTGAAATACGAACACTTGTAAGGATCATTTTGAAACTAAGCCTTTTGAAAACGTGTTTGTGTGCATGCAAGACTTGAGTGTAGAGCTTATGTTCATGAGAGCTTTGGTTAGAGCTTTATAAGATCAAGACTTATAATGACAAAGCTAATCTAACCAAACCTAAGTCTTCAATCTTCAATCTTGATAGATGAGCCTTGAATGATATGACTTTGAATCTTGATCATGGCTTGATTGAAGTACTTAGAGCTTCCAATATATGTTCCGATATTCTATCACAAAGATATAAACATTAGACACAACATCAAGTGTTTGTCCATTATCAAAAACCGAGTTCGATCGCCCTTAGGGCTAACAGACCCCTTACTTCATTTTTTTGGATGTCTCCTAGTCTAGCGAGACATCACTTCTCATTGCCACACTGCAAAAGACCTCTCTGCTCCACCATTTACATTCCTCCAGACAATTCATAATACTGGTATGTCCACACCCCTTTCAAAAACTTCTCAAACCCTTCATGTTGTAACCAAGCAACTTGAAACCGAAATTTTTTAGGGAGAATAAAAATATGCTCATTTTTGTCACATATAATCAAAATGGGATGATTAGAATGAGTTTTCGGTAAGTGATGTACCTTAGTGGCTCATCTCGTCTGTTGCCAGCTAATGTTCCCCCATACTCGGTCAATACGTTCCAGGATTGTCCTTCCATTGTCCCGACCATTATTCCATGTAAATATGGGTCCTTGGAATCCTATGTCAATTAACCCACACCAATCTAGAATAACCTAGACCTTTCCAGCACGATTTCGCCACCTATGGCTTCCACATTGTTTGTCATTTTCACATAACACCTGGTTAAAATCTCCAATCATAAGCCACGGAGATTTGATAAAAGAACCGAATTCCCCAAGATAGTCCCAAAATTTGTCTCTTACCGAGGCTGTAGGAGAGGCATATATAAAGGTTAAAATCCAACTAACCTTAACCGCTTTAGACACAAACAAATTGAGCATTTGACTTCTATAAGAGGGTACTTTCAAATTAATAAATGTATTGTCCCAAAAGCACCAAATACCTCCCGAGAAACCCCTCGCCTCTACAGCTACAAAATTTGTAAACCAAATCTTCCTAAGAACACGTCGGGCCCTTGAGCTAGGTACTTTGGGTTTCAGTAGCACAAGGATATCCGGATGATGTCTTTTCAACAAATCGCTCAAACTGTGAAAGAACTCTATTGATGTCGCGCCTCGAAAATTTCAACTAAAGATTTTAACACTCATAGAGTAACCATATGAGATAGACCTCCATGATCGCAGTCAATATTCTCTATTTCAGAGATAGTTGGTTGCTGGGTTTCAACAATATGAATCACCCAAGGAGAGATATCCAATGCTGCCTCCATTTCCACATCCGTCGCAACATTGCCATCAGGTGGGTAGTGCTTATAATTCCCGTTAGATATATCCGGGGTCGCCGAGATAGCCACTATCGATGTCATTGTAGTGGGAGTATCTATGGTACCGTTGGGCGGTGAAGCAAACGAGCCCAGCTGACCTACCATGTACTGTTCTAGAGGAATAGTTATGTTTGGGCCAGTTGTGAATTGTTGGATTGGAGGGAGCCCAACTGGATTTGTAATGGGCTACTGGTTAGTTGGCTTCCTGACGCCCGAGGTAGAGCCCAAATCATTCCTCTCTAATTTCCGTTGTGTAATTTTGGGCTTACCAGCCTTCTTCTTCTTTAGGCCTAATGTCACACTATTACTTCGACCCAACACACTTAATACTTCTTTCTCATTCCCCTTAACAATCTCTGCAATTTGATTTTGTAAAACCCGCACCGATATGTCCTCTTCTCCTCCTTCAATCACGTTGTCAAAGATCTAAAAATGCAATCTTTGGCTTTGTTTCCTCCTCTGATCGCCTCTCTGTCGGGGAAGCTCTGGGATTCTTTCCATGAAGTCCCGAGTACGTTGGCCATAGATTGTGGCTGATTTACTCCATTAAATCCGAGTGCAAACAAATTTGCTTCACTTTTTCTTCCCTGATTTTCAGGCGCGACGGAGGGGATTTGTTGGGCAAAATTCCTCACCATTGGTCGCCGTCTCCGACCAGTTGTAGCAAGAACCCATGGTCCATACAACAAATCATTGTACATTCTGTTTTTAGCTGCTTGATTCGAAACGTTGGTTTCGACAGCATGTTCCTCCGATTTATTCTTGACACAATCCGCTGCTCGGTGACCATACTGACCACAATCAAAGCACATGGGGTGCAACCCTTCATACTCAACGACAATGGTGAGTCCCATAATTGGACCTTTCGGAACAAGAGGTTTATTCAAATAAATCTCAACGCAAATACGTACGAATTTACCTCGCGACACCGCAAGCGATGTGAGATCCGCTCTCACAACTTGACCAATATGGTTACCCAGTCTCATGAGCATAGTCTGGTTATATAACTTCAATGGAAACCGTGGGAGACGAACCCAAACAAGGGTATTTTGAATGTGATCCGGCTTATGACGGAAGCAAGGCGTCCACTTAGTGACAGTAAGATAGTGGCCGAGGACAATCCATGGGTCGTTTTAAAGTACCTGGATATAGTAATCTTTTTCATAGAAGCGCACCGTAAAGTAGCCTTCCTCCATGTCGATAATTTAACAACCATATTTTCTTTGTCCTTTGAATCAATACTCTGAGGCTAAAAGATCGTCCCAACAGTTTGACCACCATCATGCGTCTCCAAGGTTTTCAATACTCTCGGAACTTGTCGGGCCCAACAATTACCGAGGGCCAAGGGTGGTCGTCGTCCGAGGCCTTTCCAAATACCCGCTCCATGAATTCGGCAAGCATCGCCTCTTATGTATTGTCCTCCTCCCCTTCACCAATGTAAAAGGCCTGTTTGTTCGCCGCAGAGAATGACTTTGTAGCCCATGGATTCGCAGAGCCACTGACTAGAGCCCCGGTCATCACCGTATCTTCTCATTCCTTGGCTGAACCCCCATGAGTAATCACTTCCGGTTCCGCCGAGGGATGTTGTTTATATTTCTTAACACTCGTGCGAATTGATCGGATTCATCTTTAGAGAGAATTGTCATTGGCTCATCCATTAGCAAACTCACTCGACAAAGCCAATAGTTTTTTTCCCTTTGTTTCTATAAGAAGGGAAATTGGCCCCAGTAGTCTCTTAACATATTTCATTTAGCTTTGAGAATCCCTGTATATTTTTTACCGCTTAAAGAATCCTCAAACAATTTACTTTTAGCCTGTATAGTCCTAGCAACCACTTACGCGGTGGTTTCCGGCCAACTTCAACATTTGCAGTGCACATGCTCTAAAAATAGAGGTATAATTGTCATTTCATTATTTAAATTAAAAGATCCCAACTCTCAACTCTCTGCTTATTCCTCTCTCTCACCACCGCCACCGCCTTTCTCCTCCTCCCCGTTGCTTAAATTTCAGTGGTCCATTTGGCTGTGGTTTATTATATCCCAATTTTGAACTATTGTGTTCACATCTTCTTGCTTCAAGAAAGGCTGGAATTTTAATTTTGTGGATTTTAGTGACTTTTTTAAGGCATCTGGGTTTTTGGTGAAATTTAGTTTGAAGATCTGGGTTTTTTTTTTTTAATTTTTATTTTGTGAATGCATTTGGGTGATTGTGAGAGTTTAATTAAACATTCAAGAAATGGGTTTTTAAGTTTTGATTTAGACCTGAAATTGGTTAAATGGTTTTGTGCAAAATTTGAACTTTAATAGAATTTAAGGATTTCTGACTGGTCAAGAAGCCCGTAGCCCCGTGGGGCTCCCTTCGCTCACGACCGAGAGGTTCTGAGTTCGACACCGGACCACAGCGCCTAGACTACTAACCAAAAAAAGAAAAAAGAAAAAAAGAAGGGAATTCTGGCTGAATTTTGGTGCAATATTCTATTATGTGTTTCCTTATTTTTGAGTTGGTGGAGTAGATGAAACTCTCTTGCTTCAGAATTTATGACTGTTAAGTTGGAAGGATTTTTTAGATAAAAATTGTAACTTGACAGCATAAATTCCTATAAATATGGAAATCAAGAAAGGAATCGAATTAGATTTGGCAAAAGAATTTTTTGAAATTCTTCATTTTATAATTGCAGGGTTGGGGGAAAACAGAGATGGTGGTGGCCAGAGGAGGCGGGAGAATGTGGGGTGAAAAAGAGGGTTATTAGTTTTGTTCAAAGTGGAGTTTTGCGATTGGTGTTGTTGATGTGGTTAGGGGGTTGATGGATTCAATTAACGACGACGGACGGTGGTTTGGGTGAATTTTTGCCGGAAATGAAGATATGGATGGGGCGTGTTTGGATTTTTCATTTTAAATACAAAATGACAAATATACCCTTGTTGACCGGAAACCACCGTAAAAATTGTGGCTTGGACTCTACAGCTTGAACGTACATTGTATGAGGATTCTTTAAGCCCTAAAAACTACACAGAGATAATTTCAGGGACTTGTGGGCTGATTTCTTTCCCCTATAAGAATAATTATCAATATGTTTATTAAATTTGCCAAATATCTGATATTTTAAAAAGCAAAGAATACCAATGTGAAAACAAGCCACGGTCAACCTTCGAAATTTGAACCAAAAGAAAAGAGAGAAAAAAAAATGATGTTGTCGTCGTCGAAAGCCGGCGGGAAAGGTGTAGCACCGGTGGCGATGGAATTAGAGAAGCTGAGCGTTGATCAGCTCAAAGCCGTGAAAGAGCAGGCTGACATGGAAGTTAATCTCCTCCAAGATAGCCTTAACAATATCCGTACCGCCACTGCTCGCCTCGATATCGCTTCCAATGCTCTCAATGACCTCTCTATCCGCCCCCAAGGTCCCTAAATTTCCCTTCCCTTTAGGTTTTACTTTGTTAGGAATTTGAATTTTATTTTTTTTTAATTTTGTTTTCATTGTTTTTTGTTTAATAAAGTACCTGCAAAGACTTCCGGACTTCTATTATGGAACGGAGGGAGTAATGTTTTTTAATGATTGTGCATATTAGGGAAGAAAATGTTAGTACCATTAACAGCATCACTGTATGTGGCCGGGACATTGGATGATGCAGACAATGTGTTAGTGGATGTGGGCACCGGATATTTCATCGAGGTTTGTAATTTTGAGTTTTTTTTATTTATTATTATTTTTTTTTCATGTAGTTTTATTAGTAATTGCTAAACTCAATTAACTAAAGAAATACTTGTCGAAATGATGCAGAAGTCAACTAGCATTGCCAGATTTTAGGAAAAATTGTGTTATAATTTCTTGTAATCTTAATCTCAATTCATATTCCTACAAAAAACATGTTAATCGCTCATTTAGATCATTATACAACAGTGTGTTGGAAGGGAAAGAAGTGCTTTAACAGATATACATGTTCAGCTGTAACAGGACATATGCATTTAAACTGTATAATTTTGTTCAATACGTATCAACTTCTCAAGCAAGATTTTCTTCAAAGCATATGAAAATCTTTCTACGTCCTATGATGGTGTTTCTAAGATTTAGAATAGAATCACAGATAACACGACGGCCACCTAATGTGCCTTGAAAATTTCTGAACTCCTTACCAGGACATATAAAATATACTAAAAAGGAGGAAGAAAAGTCAGGTAATCGTCTTTTTTGGCATCTTTGAATGGGATAATAGTATGTTATTCTAGCTTGCCCACGTTTATCTGCTGCAATTTGAGTCTCTGAACGATATGGAACTTTTCATACTATGATGTGGAAATGTTTAGATCGAACTTAGGTCATCAGACTATCAGAAGTAGTGGTAGAGGCTTGTTCTGCATTCATGAAGTACTTCTGTTGAAACTTGTACTTTCTTTATCCCATGGAAAGTAATTTCCATATGGTAGTCTTTTCATTTTTAGCGGGTTTAACAATTCAGAAACATATTCTGATTAGTTTTTTACTTGGAGCAGAAAACAATGGTGGAAGGAAAAGACTACTGTGAGCGAAAAATTAACTTGCTGAAGTCCAATTATGACCAACTTGTTGAGGTTTGTATACTCAACTACTTTTCAACTTCTAAGATAATGCCTCGAGGGAATCCTACACTTTTATGTTTTTCCGTGCATCCATTATGATAATTTACTCTTGTTGCACTACTCACACAAAAATTAAGTTCTTAAGAGTTTTATTTAATTTTTTTTAATGTGTTTGCATCTTTTTTTACTCCATTTAGTCTTTTGTCAAGAATCATTCCTTCAATTTTAATTTTTTTTTCATTTTAAATTTTTTTTTATCTTGTATGAGATCTTTGAATCTTGTTTAATGGTTGGTAATATCTAAAGGCCTAATCTGTATGAGATGTCGGAACCTGATGTAGTATGTCAGCTATAATTGCTTATGTTGTCTGAGATCTTTGTACCTGATTGTGGTAGGGGACAGTTTCCTCAGTTGTTTTACTTTTATTTTCCAACTTTATTTTTACCTTGTCCATGTTGAGACATGCATTTTGCTCTTCTGGTTAAGAAAAAAAGAGTAAAGAGTATATATCATGTCTTCATTAGATAAATAATTTCTCAATTTTGCTTGATTTTATAGACGAGGACTCAGTGGTTTGCTTCTATATTTAATTGACAAAAAGAAATGCCAAAAGATAAGGTTCATAAATATAGTGTTTGTAGATGAACCAAAGAGAAGATGAGTAACATATTTCTTTTACATAGTCATTGAAGATTATGGATAAGAGGGTCGAAGCTGTGCTGTATGTAGCATTTATACTTTCTGCAAATTCTAAGCTGGATTTGTTTAACTGAATTGAATATCTTTCCTGTAAATATAGATGTACATATCTTAGATAGGATGACACATATATGTAAAGATGTACATGTCTGATATAGGATATCACAAATCTTTGGGGGCCAAAGGATTGCTTGATGGCTTTATAATCGGAAATACATGAGGGAAAGAAGTTATAAGTTGATCAAAGGTACGGAGATTATTGGTGGGGAAGAGCTATTTTAAAATAAAGGATAAGGCGAGCTTTTTAGGTGCTAAGATGAAGAAGAAAATGTTAGGAAACAACTCATATGAAATGCTAAATTGCTATTGGAGATTTGCAATGGCAAAACATTTCCAGGTCAAAACATTTTGTACAGTGTTGTCAATAGCGGCCCAGAGTGGTGGAGCGGAGCGGGCTATGGCCGTTATGGGAAACTCAATAGCGTTGCGGATCGCTGTAGCGGAAATAGCGGTCGCTATTGCGCAATAGCGGCGCTATTTGGATATGGGCTAAAAAACCCATTTTCCCCTCAATATTATCAATCGTGATTTTTCATTTTTAGTCAAAATCTTAAGGGTAAATTGGGGATTTCAAACCCAAAAAACCCCTAATTAATCGCTACTCAATCATCGGCGACCCGAAAAATCCTTGTATCTTCAACAATTCTTCAACAAACAAATTCCTTCCTCTTAAAAAAAAATTCAAATAGCGCCACTCCGCTTTACGCTATCCCGCTATAGCGTTTTTGCAGGTCGGCCGCTCCGCGACGTTATCTAGGAATAACAACATGTCAGAGAAGTGTGGGAAGAAAGATAATGGCCTTTATTTCATGTGAAAACTAATAACTTTTGGAGGAAAAACCAATAGGACACCTAGTTTGGGGCTAATTTAGCAAAAAAACTAGGGTCTTAAGGAGGAACAAGAAGCCAAAGGCTATTCTATATAGACATCCAAGATACCGTTCTTTACAATGATACAAAACATTATTTTAAGCTAATTTTAAGGGTGGGAAGAAGATGAGGACCTTTGCTTCATGTAAACAATGTGAATTTTTGGAGGAAAACCAATAAAACTTCTAGTTGAGGGGCTAATTTAGCAATACTAGGTTCTTAAGGACGGAAAAGAAGACATAAGCTCTTTAATACATGACATCAAACATACAAACCCTAGAACGGACCAAAACTAGTCCTCCATTTGGGGAAAGCTGGTACACCAGTCTATGTTACCCGGACCCTTCGATTATGCCTGTGGTATGGTATCCGTGTCGACACGACATGGGTATGGATATGACATACTTACCGGATCTGGTCAATATCGAGCAGACACTTTGTTTTAGATGTTCAAGTACCCGACACTTAAATATATATACCCGTATCCGACACCCGTATCCGAGTCCGAGTAACATAGGCACCAGTTTTGACTCTTAAGCATTCAACAATCAAGTTGCTGTCCATCAAATTGTGCCATTTTTTATTCTTCTTTCCAAAGACTAGAAAACCTTTCATTCTTGTTTTAGCAAAACCAAGCATTTCCACCTTCAATTAATTTTTGGCCTTCATAATATTTTTCAGCTTGACCACTATATGAAGAAAATATTTTTATATTTTTATTATTTTTTTAAGAGGTATTAGCCTTTTTTCCCCATGAACTATTTACGAATTCCTCATTTTGCCCAAAATTTATTTTCTGCTCTTATTTTTCCCTCGGACTATTTGCGGGGTCTCAAAATGCCCAAATGTGGCTGATTCCGTCCATTGAGGCGGAGATGCTTTGTATCATTGATTCTTAGTTGGATTGGACAGGGGTAATACCGTCCAATACGAAAATACTTCCATTATACCTATCCTATACGCTACATCTTCCTCTCCTAAGAACCCCATTACCCATCTCTTTCCAAAATTCAGCCAAATAACTCCATAAATTAACAGACCTCACAAATTTTCCTCCAATTCTAAAAGCATGTAATGCTCTGTCGTTCGTATACGGAAAATCGGTTCATTCAATTTTTGTCAAGGAAGGTTTTGATTCGTTCACTTCAATTGGAAATTCTCTACTTGACTTTTATGCGAAATCTGGAAAAATGAGTTTAGCTCTGGAAGTTTTTGTTCAGTTGAGAAATAGGGATTCGGTTTCTTGGAATATTATCATTCATGGACATCTTAGGCGAGGTGGTTTTGAGCAAGGATTGGGCTTGTTTTTCAAGCTGTAGTCGAAGGATTTGTTCCAAATATATCCACATTGGTTCTTGTAATTCAGGCATGTTGTGAGCTTGGATTTTTTTATGATGGGAAGGTTATTCATGGTTACATAATTTGAACTGGGTTTTTTATGGTCTCCTCTGTTCAAAACTCTCTCTTATGTATTATGCGGACATGGGAATGGAGTTTGCACATAAGTTGTTTGATGAAATGTGTGATAGAGACGTGATTACCTGGAGTATGATAATTGGCAGCTATGTGCAGAATGATCAAGCAAGGGATTCATTGCAGTTGTTTCAGCAAATGTTATTAAATTTTGGGATCAAAGCAGATGGGCAAATTATGATTAGTGTATTCAAAGCCTACACCGATCTCCGAGACATTAGAATGGCGAAAATGGTTCACAGCTTTGTTATTTCTAGAGGTTTGGATAACGACTTGTTTCTACCGAACTGTTTGGTTGATTTGTATTCTAAGTGCTATGATATTGAACTCGCCTCCCGAGTTTTCAGCTGCAATATGCCCTTACCCATTTTTGACATGATTTGCAGAAAATAATTTGGGTCTTGCAAAGTTTGATTGTGAGGGAGAATGTAATGTAAGCACAAGAATATGGGTTTTATGGATGGGAAACAAACAAGTGAGTAGAACCCAACAATGGGTTTTATGGAGTTATTTGTCTGAATTTTGGAAAGAGATGGGTAATGGGGGTTCTTTAGAGAGGAAGATGCAATGTATAGGATAGGTATAATGGAAGTATTTTCATATTGGACGATATTACCCCTGTCCAATACAACTAAGAATCAGTGAGACTCAATATCTCCGCCTCAATGGCCGAATCAGCCACATTTGGGCATTTTGGGACCACACAAGTAATCCGAGGGCAAAAAAAGAGCAGAAAATAAATTTTGGGCAAAATGAGGAATTCGTAAATAGTTAATGGGAAAAAAAAGGCTAATACCTCTTTTTTTAAAGTGTAAATATATATCATGATAAAAAAGTGTACACAAACTATAGATCAGCCATGTACAGAAACCTAGCTTAATGGCTCAATAAAGTTCCCCCATTCACATCCATAAGGTTCAAAACATAAGGATACAAAGCATAAACTACCATGTAATACAAGTGTTTTAATCCTATTCACAAGATGTTCCGGATTCAATTTTCCATCTTAAAAAAATCTTCGATTTCTTTCATTCCATATATGATATACCGTTGCATTGAAGGCGTCCTTCTTTGCTTTGTTGAACCAAGAGGTACCCTTTGCCTCTTTCTTTAGCAATTTAAGCGAGGTAAGTAAGGTATCCATGCTTCTTCGTACTCCAAGCCACTGTTGATGCCCTTCCAAACGGATCCGCTGAACTTGCAGTAAAAAGGTAAATCATCATGTGATTCATCATGCTCCCCACACAAAACACACCTCAGGTCCGTTTCCAAGAACTGAAGTCTATCCTTTGTAGCCAATTTACCTTTAATGGCCACCCAAGTAATGAAGGAATGCTTGGGTAGAGTCACAGCATTCCAAACCTCTTTTTCCCACAAAAACCCATTGCCCCCCTTGTCCAAAAAATTCATAGGCAGCAGCAGTGCACAATCCTCCCCCTGAAGCCCATCGGTGTGGCAAAGCAGCGCATACCTCTGCGGTGTTTCTGGTGCTGCTACTGGGACCGGTTGCTGTGCCCACTTGCACGACAATGTTGTCCCTGATAGCGAGGATGCATTTAAACAAAGAGGAGTCACCCTCGTGCTGGCTCCGCGAGAGAATAGATCTTTCTAGTAGTTGCATTTATAGTAACATCTGCCATTGTCAATTGGCTGCTCCAAAGAAGTTCCCCAGATAATTGCAGATGATTTTAAATTTAAGTTCTTCAGATTGCTTCTTAGATATTGCCTTGTTTCCAACCGATCAACATATGAATGTTCTGAAAATGGTCATTTTGATGACTACCTTTAATATGTATGGATCATATCTCTTGATTTTCCTCTAAATTAATGAGTTTGTCAAGAAGAGCGGCTGCATATTTCAATTGTATCTTAACTTTCTTCAAAATCTGTTGCCATGTTACGTTCTCTCACTCTAATACCAATTAATGGTGGCAGAAGTGTGGGAAGAAGAAAAGAGCTTCAATTGTTAATGCTGAGAAAAACCAATGGAAACCCGACATGGGATTCTTATCTTAAGAATATAAAAGCTGAAGGCTAGTTCATGTGAACGTCAAATATATAAAGAAGGTACTGGAAAATACAATAATACTGAGACTAACGATACAAATGCTTCATTTATAATAGAGTGAGAAACCTATCACAAAGTTTTTGTAGCAACACATTAAGCTACCTCTCGATTGTTCAATTTAGGAAGGCACTCTTTAAATGTGGGGAGTAGGTGAATTAAGTAAAACAAGTAATGCTTTTGCAGTGTAGGTCTTTCACCTTTTATGCTCTCCTGTTCTTGTTCCCTTCATTTTGTGCGACAACATCATCAGTATTAAGGATATAGATTAAACCATGGAAAAAGGTTTCTCCTCTTCTTTTTATGATTCTAAAACTAAATGTTGGCTTAATTTTATCATTTTCTTTCTTTCTTTCAAACTACTAGCAATTGCTAATGTAGGCCTAGAAACAAACCTCCACACACTGTCCTAACCTGATATATACTTCCATGGTTCCATCCTGTTACTGATTCCGAGATATAAGAGAGGGAAAAAAACAATTAAATATTAAATAAATACTTCTGCTACTGGTTACCTGTGCACTTAATTCATTTTATTTTCTCCTTGAGGGTTTCTTATTCATAAAAAAAATCCACAGAACCCACCTCCATGTCCAAATAGCTTCCTATGTTGTGAAATCTGCATACACAAGGAAAGGATTTCTTGCATGATTACCAAATAGCTTCCTATGTTATGAAATCTGCATACACAAGGAAAGGATTTCTTGCATGATTACCAAATAGCTAATTCCTCCAAGCCATAATTATCTCGGCCTCAATTAGTTGAGAAGATGATCAATGCTCATGTTCATATTTTTACTTATACTTAGTCGAGTATTTGCAAATGCTGGAACATTTTTACAAAAGGTTATGATTTCAAGAAATTGTCAGTTGTTAGAAAGTAAGGAATTGACAATTGCAACTTATTTTTTGCTTTTGCCAAAACTCAGACTCAGGAAGGGAGAAGAAATCGGGAATTTTTGTATAAGGAAGCAGTTGTCCTTTGTAAACAATTCCGTATCGTGTCCTGCTTCTCCCAGAAAGTGTCCTCTGAGGACGGCAATTACTTCTTCGGGAGATTTGAGTTGAAGAAATAGCAAACTAAGAAATCTGATATTATGTGTCAATATAGCACCTAAGGTGATACTTAGTCTAATAGAGTGAAGGGGGGCAGGTATAGGAGCACCATAATGGGTAAAATGAATATATATTCAATCTCTTTGATTAAGGGATTTGGTATTGTTTATGTAAATGCTTGAACACTTCTGCGTAGCATTTGAAAGAGCTAGTTGGATTATTTTTTTCTAGCAAAAGCCGGTTTTAACATTTTGAAGTTCCTAAATTGTAAATGATTTTTGGTTGGAAAACATCGTCCTGCCATTCCAATTTTTGAGATTTTGCGATTTATTAACTGAATTAATTTTTCCCTCCAATAATTTTTGAGTATACAAGTTAGGCTTGGTGTTAATGGCGGATGCAAAGTTCAGCGAGTGCTAAAAAAAAAAAAAATATGATGGTTTTAACTAATGTTACTAATCTAGTGATCCCACTTAAAATTTTTAGTTCCCCCAAACTCTTGTGGGGGACGTGTGTTTGTTTCTCACGTTCAAAAAAAGCTCCGTTAAGCATTTGAGCCACGAGCGTCAAAGTTGTCATTTAGCTGCATGGATGAATGGTGATTACCTACGTTGAAAAAGAAGCATCGAAAGACATTGACAATGAACTCAGATTCATAATCATGGTTTTGAAACCCGGACCGGCCCTAGCGGTCCGATTAGGTGCCAAAATCCGTACACGTCAAAAACCGCTCTAATTTTATTGATCCGTTTGACCCGGCCGGTCCGACCTTTCGACCCGAAAACCGTCTGGGTCACAACCATTACCCCATAACCTGACCAGGTTCATCTTCCCCATTGCAAAGCAACCATCTCCGGTGACGAAAATTGATGATGATGAATCGGAAGAGAAAAAGATTTGGCCTCCATTTATATCTTCCTCAAGAAGAGAGAAGGATTCTTAGGCATTAACCATAGATTTGCTGCACTGAAACTCTATTGAATTGGTGATGGTGCCGAAAGTTTGAAATTTGTCATCAAAATCCTGCCTTGAAATTGCGATGTCGCCGTCGCTGTTGTCATTCAAGGCTCCATAAGAAGATAGAAAATTTGAAATTTGATGGAGCTGGGTTTCAATTGGGTACCTATTTGCGAAATCCGAAATTGGATTTTTTGATTTCCCCATTGCAAAACAACTATCTCCGGCGGGTAGAGAAAATGAATTTTAGGGTTAGTGCTATTATGAGACTATATATACTTTGGAGTAAAGTGCAATTAAAATATTAGCACATAAAATTCTATAAAATAATTATATTTCAAACAAATCCTAAACTATTTACTTTGTCTAGAAGTGTATAAAAAAAAAAAAAATTTATTACATTAGTCCTTAAATTTTACTATATATACTTACATTAACTTTATTTTTTATTAATAAGTATATATTATATATTTTTTAATATTTATGGCGTCATCGGGTTGAGAGCGGGTCGATGACGGTCCCGATCATCGGTCCGAGCCGATGATCCAGTGACCCAAGTAACTTTTTTCGGGTCGATGCCCGGTCCGGGTTTCAAAACCTTGTTCATAATAGAGTGAATGGCCCTTTGTAGACTTTAACAATTTTTTGCTTTTCTCTTTTTAGACTAACTTTTTTTTTGTACATTTATAGACTCGAACAATTTATAAACATTCCATTATATAAAAATTCGAAAATTTCGGGGAAAAAAAAGGCACGTGACCAACATGTGTCGATCTTCTTAGGGGTAAAAATGTCCACTAACATATTAAAAAATCTGACCCACTTTTAATCCATTGAACACGACCCACCCGAATGCCTACCCGTCCCAACTAAACTCTCCTCCCTCATTTAAACCCTTCACCACCAGATCCTCCATAACCACCTCCACCTGATCCGCCATAACCACCTCCATCACGGCGTGGACCTCCACGGAATCCTCCACCGTTAGTGCCGCCACCTCCGCTTCCGCGTGACTGAGCCTCGTTCACAGTGATATTCCTACCGTCGAGAGTTTGACCATTCATGTTCTCAATAGCGTTTCTCATGGCATCCTCATCCTTGAAGGTAACAAATCCGAATCCCCTGGATCTTCCAGTCTCACGATTGTTAATAATCTGCATCAAATTTTCAAATTAAACATCAGATCTAGAAAATCGAATTAATCAATTGAATTTGGTTTTGAAGGCGGTCAAACCCCACTTTGTCGCCGCCTCCTCCCAAAGCAGAAGACCCAGGGTTTTTGCATTTGATTTGCTTAGGCCTTGAATCTTTTTGTTTGTCATGTAATAGTTTAGAATTCGGCCTTTAAGATGTTGTTGCCATTGTTGACCAAAATTTTCTCCCTAATTTCATTTTTGTTTTCTGCAGAAGAAGATAGATTTTTTTCTTTTTTCTTTTTTTTGGGTGATTTATTTCAATTTTAAGTGATGATGATGAATGACCTTATAGGTCAAACACTTGTTTTCTTGAGAGATGAATTGAAAATATTGATGTTGTAAGGTGGCGGAAGTGTTTGGAGGAAGAAGAAGAGGTCAGGTGGAGGTGGAGGTGGCTGGGTAGGCAGTCGGGTGGGATTAATGGGGGAACGGGGGCGGGGCTGGTGGGTGGGTTATTTGATGACGAATGTAGTGAATTATATATTAAAAAAAAAAAATTAGTTTGTACTATGCCCAAAATACCCCTTGTCAAAACAGCGTCGTTTTGCTCACAGGTGAATTTTTTGCCGGAATTTTTGAATTTTTCTATAACGGAATGTCTATAAATTGTTTGAGTTTATAAATGTACAAAAAAACAATTAATGTCTAAAAAGAGAAAAGTAAAAATTGTTAAAGTCTACAAAGGGCCATTCACTCTTCATAATATAAAGTCACGTTCATAACAATTTTTTCCTATAATTTTTTTTTATCGTTTAAAAATTTGTTGGAGGGGCAGCCGCAACCCCCTTCTCCAGGTCTGCCCTTAATTATAAGGATATTATTATATTCCATATGTGTCGAAGTATTTTAAAGTACAGACGAGTGCTCCATTACCACTAGGGCCCCGAATCCACTGCTTAAAGTATTTTAAAGTATTTTTAGGTGCCTGTTGGTTTTGTTAATAGGGGAAGGGGATGGGCATTATATGCGTCAGATGAGCACTGAATCCAAAAGCTTTCATGTCTGGTGAGGAGCGCCTTATCAACTAAGCAACTATTATGTCTGACCTATTTTTCTTCTCTCTCCCCTTTTCTTTGGGCTGTTGACAAATCATGCTTTACTTGTGTACATGTTTATTTTTGTGCCACCAGTAAAGTTCCTACTGCATTATTATACACTTGAGGGAGTAACTTAAGCGTACCATTCAAATCAAAGTTTTTCTTCTACATGTTATGTTAAAGGAATTAATAGATTCTGTACTTCAAACAGTTTGTATTACCTTCTTGCTTCAAAAGACTACAGTCGTACATATAACCAAATATCGTCATCTTTTTCAAATTTTCTAAAATTTGTTCGTATGATTACATTGTCTCTGTTGTTGAATGCAGGTGGCCACTAAGAAGAAAGGTATAGCAGATGAAGTTGGTGTTGTCTTACAAGCAAAGCTGAAATCAGTAGCTCCTGCCCAATAGACGCTCAAACTTCAATTTGGGAGACATTTAGCCCAGTGGCGGATTTAGAGGAGTGTCGTATTTTTTGTAGGAAAAAATTATTTTTGTGAAGATCCTTTTAAAAAATTGCATCTCGCCCCTTCCCCTCCCCTAAAAATAAATATTTTGCAATTTTTTAGTTTCGCTGTCCATCGCATAAGTTCTGGCTCCGTTCTTTAACAGAAGCTTTTCTGAACTGCCTTCTTACCAAATCAAACAGAGTTCGTGCAGAAGCAGTTGAAAGACATAGTACTTGGTATTGTTTTTTTTTTTTTTTTTTCTTTCCCATTTTTGTTTTCTTTTTCTTTTTTCCCATTGTTTCCCCTTAATATTGAGAATCATGAAATTTTGTTAAGCTAGTTAAATGGAATTACAGCGGGCTCACACACCAGTTAAAAAAATAACATTTTTGAAATTACTTATTCAACAAATATTTCGAAATAATTAAGTTTGTACTTTAACTAGCTTACTTGACTTTAATGTTGAGGTTGTTCCTTCTATGTGAGATAAGCTCTCTATAAACTGCTCGAGTTTTAAGGACTTGCTGGAATTTGTCAGGGACAAGGAGGACGAGACTACTGCCTGTCCTTTTGGACACTGAATCATCTGTAATATTTTCTGTTACTCGGCTACAAGTGTTGAAGCCTTTTTTGGCAAACTGTTCCATCGACATTTTGTTGAATCAACAGTTGGGGATTGACAACAAAGAGAATAATCATTCACTATATGTAGAATAACTATTCACAACTAAAGAAAATTACTCACTATACAGATTAGTTATTCAACACATTTGAGCCAGTACTTGTAGATCAACAAATTTTTTAAATTTTTTTTTTAGCTGGAATGAGATATGATTATCATTTCCAACTGAAGAGATATACAATTGTATAGTCCTATTCTACAACTACTTGCAACAGCTCCAAGAGGTATGAGCAAAAAAGTGAACAATCTCCCACAAAAGCCCAACTATAGTTGGATATTCTATAACTCTCCCATCTAACATGAAGCTCCCAAACTCTCCTAAGAATTGTCCTTACCTTGTGTAGGAGGATAAATTGTCAAATTTCTGTTCAAAAGATCCTAGTCCCTAAAAATGTACATCCACTATTCCTGAGAAAAATTTACTTTACATCTTCCCAGTAGATTATCTTCCAACCATTTAGCCACTTGTAAGCTGCAGAAGAATAGGATAATCCCCTCCTCTAGGATTAAAATCCTACAGGTTCCAATAGCTTTGGGGCAATCTCTCATGATGTGCATGACTGATTCCTCCATATTCCAAATACAAAGATATTCTTACAACGATAACATAAGCGTTACACTACAAAAGGGAAACAATTATATATATTACATCAAGTCAAAAACCCTCCTCGATCCAATCCTCTGTTAGAAGAATAACCGGGTCAAAATCAGTTATGCAGCGGAAATAAACTGACCCGCCTCTAATAGGATCTATCACGAGTAAGAACCTAAGACTATGGGATAGTATTATACCTTTAAACATAGCATATCATGTCAACAAGTACATACAAAGCGATAAGTAACCTTTTACATATCATATCATGTTAACAAGTACATGCTAAAGCTTTCCTATGTTTATTCCATACTTAACTTCTAACCACAGGTTGAAATACCTTATAAGGTATGAACCTAATATGGAGTGAATTAGGTTCTAAAAACTTTTAGCTTTTCTAAAACATCTTTGCTTAAATGATCAACTTAACAGCTAGTATGTTGATTATGCATATAATGTGACTTAATTATGAAGGCAACTTAGATGACTTAGTGAAGCAATGTATAAAGCAAGGAAGCATGTGTAATTTTTCCAATTCTTAAACAATTAGTTCACGTAGTCAAGTAAGCTAGTTATAGCAATTCATGAACTATAAAGTAAAGAGTAAAGCCCATGACCGAGAGGTCCCGGGTTCGATACCCTCCGCCAGCGTGCGGTGAGCTTTATTCTCTCTTATCTAGGGTGCTCTCTCCCCGTTCATGGGGCTGTTCTCTCCCCGCTCATGGGGTTGTTCTATCTCCCCATTCATGGGGTTCCGCCCTCGGGCGTTTAAAAAAAAAAAAAAAAAACTAACACAAGAATTTATAGTGGTTCGATTAACAAAGAATCTACATCTAATACCTTAGGGACACACCTAAAGATTTCAACACTTTACTAATGAAGTTCCCTTCACAACAAATGCAAGGTGGGATCAATCTTTTACAATTGCCTCAACAAATGAGGACTTTTGCTTCACAAAGAAGACTCCACCCAGAAAGTGTGTTGATTCTAGTTCTCACAAGAACTAAGCTCACAAAGAGCAAATCTCATAAATGAGATACCTCTCATGAGAGAATGTTTTCCTTACCAATGAGGAGTTAGCTCACGAATAGCCTCACAAACACTCACAAAGAGTGAAGCTAAAAATGATATTTTTTCTAGCTTACAAAGAACTAGTCTCTTTCAAATGAGACTTTACAATTTGAGCTCACTTACAATAATCTCTCAAATGGATTGGATCTACAAATGAAATCTCTAATAAATGTTTAGAATAAAAGAGATAGGATATCTTAAAGCTCAATTCAAAATGATGTATTTTGAAATAGATGAAGAATTAAAGATCTAGAAAGTGTTTGCTTGTTTGTTAATGAAGTGTATAGAAAATGCCCTATTATGGCTTGGTTAGTCATGAAAATTCATCTTTAGAAGCTTTATATACGGCCAAAATACACAAGCAAAATTGGTCACAACGACTATATTTTTGGCCTGGATTTGACAACTTCGGTCGACCGGACTAGACAGTAGGTCGTTCGGAGTGCCTCCGAAGTAAAGATTAAAAAGCCTCTGTTCTCATCTCGGTCGACCGAAAGATAAGGTCCAGTATTCCTAAGCAAAGCTTCGGTCGACCGACCTATAGTGAGAATATGGCATTGGAGCTTTGGAACATTCAAAATATGACTAAGGACAAAAGTAACCTCGGTCGATCGAACTTCATCAGGTCGCCCAAACCAAGGTTAGGTCGACTGGAGTGAAGTCCTAAAGTGGTTTTTCCACTTAGCCAAGTTCCCAATGTTCTCAATCTCATGCCCAAATATTTTGTAAAGATATAACACACATTTTAAAGAACTTAGGCATTGACCAACACTTATCTAAGTTTTCAAAAACCTTTTCTAAGAATTGAATCAATTTAAAACACGAGGTTATGAAAACATGCATGGTTGGGCTTTAAATAATACTAGATCTAGTATTCTCAAAGGTAAGATTAGTCACAAGGATGTACCTATAAGCAAAAGAGTAATCTTCATAAGGTCTTCAAGTCTTGTAGTTTAATTCTTCTTAGAGCTTTGACTTTGAAGCCTTTGATCAACATCTTCTTGGAGTGATGAAGTCCTATAGCAATCTTGGAATTGTGCAGTATTGGACTTTGCACTTCTTCTTAGGTAAGGAGCATACCACTTGATTCTTTTCTTCTTGGATTGGGTAGCTCTTAACCTTGTTGACCTTTCCTTCTTCTTGACTTTGCAAATCTTTCCAAGGCATTGGATTGACTTCAAGCTTGTGCCATTGGAGTGTTGCAAAGTGTAGTTTCCTCTTGTGTGTAGGATGTTGACTTTGATATACACAAGTAGCTAACTTACCATATTCCAACATTTTTCAAACTTCGTACTTCTTGGAATAGCATATGAAACGCGGAATAACAAGCTCAGAGGTTGGTGTGTGGATATCAATAGAGACAGAAGTACGAAGGCTGTTGTTGGTGGTTCATAGTAGCAGAATTCGGGAAACGTCGATTAGATCGACATAAAGGCATAATTCCTAACACAGGGTTTTTGGTTATTTCTCGTGAGTAGATCCCCTAAAAGAACGTAACCGCTCGCTTTTTATTTCCGCTGCATTTTGGGGATTACGAATTTTTCCTTCAAGTGGTATCAGAGACTATCACGAGAACCCAATAACTTTGCTTATGTGTTATCGTGTTTGTATTAGACGGATAATGCATGAGCCTCTGGATGTCGTTTAAGTGTTAAATGAATCCCGTAACGAATTGTAAATTCGTGTTTTTGATGTTTTCTGTTTTCTGGAAAAAGTTCGGTCGACCGTAAGAGGTTCGCGGCAGACCGAACATGTGTTAGAAAATGAGATTTTGCTACTTCCTAGATTTTGGCCGACCAGTGAGCAGTCACGGTCGACCGATCCTAGTCTGTTTTCAGGACGGTTGATCAGAAGTGTTCTGGGTCGACCGAGGTGGCCTAAATTTACACTATTTTGGTTACTGCCTTATCGCGCAAACAATGTCTATTTGCGCTGTTAGCATGATTTTGTGTTTGTTTTGAACATGATGCATAGTAATAGCCTTTGACAAGTGGTTTTATTATAATACGGCATGCGTGTCGTGCCTTATCTTATCATGTTCTTGTTGTAATTTTAATCTCGAATGAAAATCGAGAATTCTTTTAATTATGTAAAAGTATAGAATATGATTTTATTTTTACATATGTAACATGTGATGAAGAAAGGCGTCCATCAGATGGAGGAAACCACAAGGAGGTGGAAGACAATAGATAGGATTTATTGATTTTCCACCTTTAGATTGACCTAGGATTTTCCGTTGGCTCGGAAAATCCGCATATGGGCTATTACTATGTCACAATTTATTTACTATTTTATTTATTTTGCAAAATTTTAGTTGTCATATTTTAAAATCATTAAAAGGACTTTATTTATTGATTCTCCCACTATTTTCTTCGAATGAATAACCCTTAAGTATTCATTTTGAAAGTTCAAAACTTTCTAGTAGTAAGATCCATATTTCATCATTCTCAAGGAAGCTTTGGCTACTATACTCAAGAAGACGCTTTAGGTAAGCAACACTTGCTAATCACATCAATTATGTGACTATTGGTTGGTTAAGTAGGTAACGATTACCCTCAGTAAATAAATGCACATCTTAACCCTTTTGTCTCCAGATACTCAACCATTGAGGTAATCCGGTTAAGTATGACCCAAGGTTGACCGGCGGATATCACTAACTTATCATCCGCGCCTCACCAGGATAAACATTCGCCTAATCCACTAGGCAGTTCACACTACTGTTGATCTTGGCCTTGACGAGGGCCCCGCTTGTAAGGCAATAAACTTAATATTTAAAATTATACGTCTTAAAACATGCTATAAAAAGAATTCAAACATGCATCATGCATCTCATGCAAAGTACATAAAGCGATAAATAAACCGTGACATAGTAATAGCCCCTATACGGATTTTCGGAGCCAACGGAAAATCCTAGGTCAATCTAAAGGTGGAAAAGAAATAAAACCTATCTATTGTCTTCCGCCTCCTTGTGGTTTCCTCCATCTCATGGACGCCTTACTTCATCATTTGTTACATATGTGAAAATATAAAATCATATTCTATACTTTTGCATAATTGAAAGAATTCTCGAGTTACATTCGAGATTAAAATTACAACAAGAAATGAATAGATAAGATACGACACGCAGGCCGTATTATAATAAAAATAATTGGGTTAAAGGCTATTACTAAGCAACATGCTCAACAAACACAACAATCATGCTAAGAGCGCAAATACGCACTGCCTGCCCCTTTCCGGTCGACCCAGGCCATACTCCCGGCCGATCACGATAAGGCAGTAACAACAACAGTGTAAAAAATAGGCCACCTCGGTCGACCCAGAACATTTCTGATCGACCGGCCAGAAACAGATTAGCCTTGGTCGACCGTGACTGCTCACTAGTCGTCTAAAATCTAGGCAGTAGCAAAATCCCATTTTCTAGCTCATGTTCGGTCTGCACGCAAACCTCTTCCGGTCGACCGAACTTTTTACAGAAAATAGAAAACAGCCAAAAACACGATTTTACAATTCGTTTAACACTTAAACGACTTTCCAGATGTTGTACAAATGTAAATAACAACCTATGACATGCATTATCTGTCTACTAAAAGCACAATAACACATAAACAAAGTAATTGAGTTCTCGTGATAGGCTCTGATACCACTAAAATGAAAAATTCGCAATTCCCAAAATGCAACGGAATAAAATCGGGATTACGTTCCTTTAGAGGATCTACTCACGAAAAATAACCAAAAATCTGTGACAGGAAGTATACCTTTATCTATCTTATTGATGTTGCGGGGATTCTGCTACTAAGAACCACCAACAGCAGCCTTCAGACTCCTGTCTCTACTGGTATCCAGACACCAACCTCTAGACTTGTTCTTCACGTCTCAGATGCTAGTCCAAAGAGCTCCGAAGATTGAAAACACTTTTCTCGGAATCCAAAAGTATAGATTACTTAGGAAAACCGAAAATCAAAGAGATAAGAAAATCGTATTTTCTTCTCTTTTGATTGTTTTGAGAGTGTTAAAAAACAAGAAGAAAAATCCCAAATTTTTGCTTCTATTTTCGGCTGCTAGGAAAGTGAAAAGCTAGAAAGAAAATCAATAATGAGAGTGAATAAGAATGAAGAACAATTCTTCATCAAATGTGGTGTTAGTGGAATTACCCACTAACCCCCAATCTCCCCTTATTTCTCTCCCACTACAGGCACTTTCCCATTGCACACACACACACACACACACACACACACACTCCCTCATACATGTAGATGTGCTGGTTTTGACCTGGTCCAACTGGTGCGGTCGACTAGAGAAATGGTTTTCGGTTTTGACATGGTCCATATGCTTAACATGATGTGCTTGCTTTTTATATCATGTTAAAATGTTGCATCATATAGAGATATTATTAATAGAGGAGTACTAATCAAATGGTTGAAAATCCCCATCATTAACCCTCTAGGACCCAAACAAAATGGGTACCAAAAGTGTCTTCACATGCAGGAAACATAGATGAGAGAAGAGGATTTGAATCTTGTTGAAAAGATCATTCATCTTCTCTATATGTATGAAGAAGACACTTCCACCTTGAAGACATGAGGGAAAAGAAGCATTTTCAAATAAGAGCTCACCTTCAAGGAGAAGATTTGAAGACTAGCCACATCATCAAAGAAAGTGCAAAGAAGAGATTAGAAGTGGCTAGATCTTATGCAAGAAGAAAAATGGGGAAGTAGAGCTAAGATGGAAAATGGATGAAATTCCATTCAACACTCCATAGTACCAAATGCACCTCATGTAAGAATGAGAGAAGAAGATTGGAGTCATCCCCTAGACTTCCTCAAGTGCTTCAAAGATGACAACTCAATGAGGAAAGTCAAGTATGAGCAAAAGAAGTCAAAAGCTAGAGAATCATCACATGTGAAAATTGGTAGCTATAATCCTCTCTCCCTTGGTTTTAGCTTATTATTCTTGACGATTGTATATTCTTGTTTTTACTTAATTTTGTTATTGCCATATCTCATGTGCTTTCTTTCTTATCTTATTAGTTTGGCTTCAACTTGTTTTGGTGTGCCTATGTGTTTCAATTCTTGATTTCGTATTTTGAGATTGTAGTTAGTATCCCTTTCGTTTTATTTGTACTTTTAACGTCCTGATCGATTTTACGTTCTGCCATTAAAGGACAACAGTTAAAGTTTCTGTCAAAACCCTGTTAAGCCAATCATCTGCCTCACACGTGACTTACTTTTTAAGGGCATTTCAGACATTCTAACATATTTTCCACAATAAAATTTTAGGTACTCGATTGTTAAATAAAATAACTATGAATACCAAATTAATATTAATCAAAAAGACTCTATACTCGTCCCTTCCCCTCCATCTTCATCCTTCCCCCATTCTCTTCCATCACCACCAGCAGAAACCACCACCACCTGGCAACCACACCACCTGCAACAAAAAACTTGGATGAATATAAACAAATCTTGATTCTAAAAGATTAAGAACAAAAAGTAGGATTCTTGGATGAATTTAAAAATGTTACCATCATTTTTAAGTTGCTCAAAGAATTAATAACCTAGAAACCAAGAACCCACTCCGCCACCGTCATCCACATCACCACTTTCCAATTGCTCACAAAAATTGCACAATTCAAGATTCAATATTTTTGTGGGTTCTTGCTTACTAAGATTTAAAATTCTTAGACATACTTTATTCAAGATTTGTTTTTTAATTCAAAACTCATTTGTCAATCAACATGAAAATTGTTCAGATTAGAATGCTCATCTCTTTGATTTGCACTAAATTGAACAGCTAACCATTTCAATTTCAAAATCAACACAGTAAATTAGATCAATAAAGCTGTCTGTTTTCATTCCTCATATGCAAAGTTGAAAAAAAAACTACTGCAATTCAAGCCGGTAAGTTCTTCGAAGAATCTAAATATTGCACCCAAAAAAAACCAAATCTTGTAATTATATGCTTGAAATTGCAAAGGGCTATCGATGCATAAACATTAATTATACATAGAAAATGAAAGAGATTGGCATTTGTTTATCACTTACTAGGGTTTCCTGTTCAAGATTCAATTTTTAATACTTGAAAGAAAACATTATTTCAATTTTCCCGTTGGGTTTTTTTTTTCTTGAAAGAATTATTGGTTTTTTTTGCTTTGAATACTTCTTGTTTAAGAATGAATCAAATATGGAATATTTGAAATAGATGAATTCATAATAAAGCATATTTGAAAAAGTGATGAGGGTGTTGCAGGTAATGGTGGTGGAGAAGGGGGAATGATGAAGATAGAGGGGAAGGGATATGAGTACCTAAGTTTTTTTTTGTGTAAAATATGTTAAAATGTCTGAAATGCCCTTAACAAGTAAGTCACGTGTGAGGCAAATGATTGGCTTAACGGGGGTTTGACAAAAAATTTAACGGATGTCCTTTAATGGCAGAACGTAAAATCGACCAGGACGTTAAAAGTACAAATAAAACGAAAGGGACACTAACTACAATCTCAAAATACGAAAAAGACTAATTAGGCGATTTCGCCTTCTTTTGCTTTCTTAGAATTGTCTTAACTAGATGCCTATATCCTATGGTTTTAATTTTTATACTTATGAATGCAAATAACCTTGCCTTGGGTTTTACCGTAAGTCTTGTGGTTGATTTGCTTATTCTAAGTACGGTGTGCCTCTTTGAGCCACCTTATATGAGAAGTATGACTTGATTTTAGCCTTCTGTGGCATAATCTTGATGATTGTCATACTCTCTTGTTGAAGTTATTTTTGGGCAATGATATGAGACAACAATTTTGTTTTTTATATGCTTTACAATATTTTAAAACAATATTTGGTCAATTTCAAAAGGGCCTAAAATATGAGCACCTTAATTGTTTTTCAACGTTTTCTTCTTTAAAGATCCTAAGGTGTGATTTTGAGCACTTTGATATTTTTATGATGTTTAACACTTGTCCTAACTTGCTTTTATCCATTCAAAGTTGTTCATGATGTTTTGGAAATGATTTAATATCTTTTAAAGGCTTTTTAGTTAAATTTCAAAAAGCAAAAAATACATGTCAGCCATAACCCCAGTCGACCACCGATGATTTCGTTCGATCGAAGGGCATGGACACCGGTCTACCGAGATTTACATATGGTCGACCGAAGTTCCCTGTTTCAGCTTAAAATTGTATTTTTCTGAGCTTTTCGCTTCTATGCCTTTATTTTCAAATTTCTTGGAAGTTGGAACCACAGTTTTACATCTTAAAACCTTCCAAGATTTTCCAAAACATCTTAAACAAAAATCGGCACATCGTAAGGGGGAGCTTTCTTATTTGTTATTTTTTAAACCCCTCTTATGCCCTATTTTAAGAATTATCTTTACATGTTCCTTTTGTATGGATACTTAGAGATGATGGAGAAATATTTGAGCTTTATGCTCTTTAAGCCTAGTCTTGATAGAGTTTAATTTGATAAGTATGTTTACTTGGATGTAATACATGAAAAATGTGCCTCATATTATATTGGTTGTTATGTTTCCTTGAAACTTCTTTGACATTATAACTTTTAGCATTTGATTAGTTTGTTGATAACGTATGTGGTGAGTAATTTCATATGAGAAGTACCCAATGTCAAATGTGCTTATTAAAAATCTTGGTTGACATGTCTCCTTGGAATTTCTTGCATAACATGTTGCATTCTCTCACATTCTATCATGCTTTGAAGGAAGGATATTTTTTTTTGCTCTTCTTATCCTCCTTCTCTAGTGATATGTCTTTAATACTAAACTTTAATATCACTAGTTTTGATGGCTTGCTTTTAACATTTTCAAAACCTCCATCTCTGTTGGTTATCCATCTTTGGGAAGTTTGTGCTCGCCTTGATTGATTAATAACTTCCTTTTCAATCTTATGTGTTATTATGCTTATCTTGCATTATTTTCTTTCACATTTGGAGTATGGTTTGAATTCATTTTGAACAATATTCTTAACCAGCTACTCGAGGAAGAGACTCGTTTTGTTGTTCTATTTTTCAAAAATTCTCTTTCCCTCCCTGATGCGAACCTTCGCCAATGATGTGAACGAGAACCTCTTCAATTCGGCAACAACTCCAGAAATTCACCCAAGTATGGGTTTGGATGGGGACCTTCGACCTCTAATCAACCAATAGGAATGATCCTACGTCGTGACTAGCAACCTATGTATAATCGACTTATGATGGGTGGAAACCTCGACCTCTAATCAACCTGTGATTAGCAACCTCGGTATAAGGAAGATGCCACAAACGAAGATGAAAGCAAAAGATTACCTTTTATACATATGAATTGTGTAAAAAAAAAAGGGATGTCAAATGCTTCTTTTATAGGGAGATTTCGGCCTAAGTTTCCTAGTCCTAGTTGAATTGAAATACGACATAGTTGAAAGTTCAAGATGAAGTCTAATCCTGGTTGAATTGAAATACGACATAGTTTTCAAGTACAAGTCAAAGTCTAATCCTTCTCTTTCACTTTTCCAATAAAAGATATGTTGAGGGTATAATTGGAATAAATTATTGACACCTAATAAAAGACATGGCAATTAATTTGGATACATATATATCTCCTAAATGAAAATTAAATGGGAATGGAGGGAGTAAGATTTAATGTGTTTTATTGATGATGAATGTGTATCTATAATTATTTGCAAACATAGATGATTGAACTTTTGTATACTCGATTAAACAATGTTGAAATCCTTAAGTGTGTCCTAAGGTAGTGGATGTATATCTTTGTGGTCGAACCACTATAAATCCTTGTGATAGTTTTCTCTGTCCCTTACTTCTTTACTTTATAGTTCATGAATTTCTATAATTTTTTTACATGATTACATGAATCTATTTGTTTAAGAGTTAATAGTACAACTTACACATGCTTCATTGTTCTCTATTTAACTTGTCTATCTAATTGGGTTTGGTCATATAGGATACTTGACTTAGCACCTCCAAGATCACATCCACAAGTCTTGTATTCCTATGTGTTGTATTTAAACACTTAAGTCAACTAAGTTGCCTAAAATTTTAACTCACCTTATATGCTTAATCAACATACTTGTTAAGGTGATCACTTAAGGCAAAGAAGATTAGAAAAGTTAAAAAGTTTTAAAACCTAATTCACCCCCTCTTAGGTTCAAACCCTATCAGATATTTCAATTGGAATCATAGCCTAGTCTCCTTTTGTTGAAATGTGTGTGCAAGGAAAAACCACATTTTCCTAGCAAGGGATTTAATCTTAGGCCGATTTCCTAAAAAATCGGATCTTTTGGCTGCCTCTCTCCGTTTGTCTCTTGGCCGCTGATGGCAGCCGGCCACCCGGCTGTGGTGGCTTCTGCCGCCACCCCTACACCATGGAAACAGAAGAGCTTCGCGGAGCTTCTCTCCCCGCCCTCGTCTGTGGCCGCCTCTCTTCCAATTTCTCCGCTTGATGTTTATAAAGGAGAACCGAATTTGATTATTCCGGAGGATGAACACGATCTCCTTATTAGTCCGTTACGATTCACATTGGTGTGTAAGTTCCATAAATATGCCCCAACATTGGATTCTCTTCGCAAAGCTTTTCACAAAGTGGGTTTTCGGGGTAGCTTTTGGATTGGCCGTATGGATTCGAGACATGTTTTAATCAAATTTGATCTTGAAGAGGACTATTGCCGATTATGGAGGCAATGTATTTGGAATTTTTTCGGTTTATCGATGAGGGTTTTTAAGTGGACTTATGATTTTACTGTCCATGAAGAACCCTCGATCGTACCTGTTTGGATTGGATTCGAAGGATTGCCTTATCATCTTTACAATAAATCCAAGTTGTTTTCTCTTGCAAGCACCGTGGGTCAGCCGATTGCTTTGGATGCCCCCCACTACCGCCGCCACTCGACCAAGCATTGCAAAAGTGTGTGTCGAGGTCGATTTGCTTTCAAATTTACCCCATCGGGTTCGAATTACCCATACTAAGACGGGGAAGAGTTTTTGGCAACCGATTAGATATGATAATCTGCCCGAATACTGTTTGGGTTGCACGACCACCTGTGCAGAAATCTGATACTGGAAAAGCTAAGGCAGTGCCACCGAAGGCGCCGGGAAAATTTGGTAATTCTGGACTGGATGTATTGAAGTATTTATCGTCTGGGATCGTGGTTCAAAAGAGGAATACGAAACCGGCGGTTTGGTTGAAAACAGCCACGGACTCCGGTCCTCCGCGGACTGTGCCACAAGAGACCCCTTCAATCCAACCTGTTTCATCGGACCGCGACACCACCGTTGCGCTGACTATTGCTTTGGATTCCACGACCCCTCTGGTTTTGGAGCCAGTAGCGCCTGAGAAATTGATTCCCCAGCCGGGTGCGTCGGAGACTCTGCTCTCATTCGAACCGATTGTTCTTTCTTCTCCAATTTCTAGAGGAATTGATGATATTGGGGTGGGCTGTGATAAACCGATTTCCACTGCTCCCAAGATGTCTCAATCTGCCGGGGGAAAATCATTGACTGATCCGGCAATTTTTTTGGCCCAATTACCATTTCTTGCCGCCGACAAGGTGGTTTCAGGGCCTTTGCCCCAGGTTTTAACCGGGTTATCGGGTCCTGGGGACAGGGACAGACCCTCCTGACTCACCGCCTGATCCAGCCTCTGTTTCAGATGCTCTGCTTCAGCCTGATGTTGCAGTGGTCTCGGTGTCGGTAGTTGATGACCTGGCTGTTGTGCCTGTTGAGGAAGGGGGCCTCCGGTCAGATGACCAAGTCTTGGGGGAGCCTGATGGACCCGTACTTTAGCCTGAAGTGGCAGTGGGTGGAGTTTCGGGGTCGGATGATCTCTCAATAGAACAAGACCCGAGCGGTCCAGCCACACACGAAACAACTCTTGTTGCTGAAGGAGGGGACATTTTGCCTTTGGCAAGACAATCATATGAAATGTTGGTGAATGTTTTGACGTTATCCTCCATGGACCAGCCCGACACTAGTCACGCCCTCACTGATCTACCGGTTGCGGGATAACTAACCCGAGCCAGCAAACCAAAAAAACAATCAATGGCTGCTTCACGGAAATCTTCTCGCCTAGAGGAGAAGGCTAAAGGTACCTCCCTTTAAGGGTCACAGATACTCTTTTAATACTTTTATATGAATATTATGAATTGTTTGAAATGGAATATTCGGGGAGTTGGGAACAAGGAGTCTATTGCCCGACTTCGACAACTTAAACTTGATATTGCACTTCCATTACTTGCAATTATGGAACCTATGTTGGATGTTGCTGAATTACCCTTTTATGTTCGTCTTTTTGGTTTTGATATGTGATGCGAAATCTTGATGGGTTATATCAAGACTCGGCTGAAATTTAGATCTTTCTCTATCTCGAATGGTTTATGGGATGATATACTTAACACAGTCCCGGAAAGGTTAAGTATCAATGGAGGTTGAAACACCACAACTAGATAAACCAACTAGTTGATACAGTAACTTAAAGAAATATGAACTTCAACCGGAAGTCATAAACAAGTATCAAAGGATTAACCTTAATCAAAATATCAATATATCAAGTCTAAGTTACATGGCTGCCGAAATCTCTATTAAATAGAGTATTTCGGTTACAAGATAACCAATCTAACTCAAACTAGGAAAAGGGAAATAAGAGTCCTTGAAGAAGTAGGACTCTTGAATAACAACTTGCTATCAAGTAACTACCTAAACAAGATAATAGGCACATGTTCCTATTATCTTGGTGGCTGAAATAAAAGTAACTACCAAATCTATGAAGAGTCCTAGTTGCATTAGGACTCTTAATAACAAACTAACTAACACATGGACAACATGTCCTTTATTATAGCAACTACTTGCTATACACGAAATTATAGTAAAGAAATATGCTGAAAATAATTAAAGTCTAGTATAGACTTTAATTGTACACAAAAAGACTAAAATGCCCTTTAAATTCGTCCCAATTCTGGACAGCTTGTTGGGCCAACTTGTGCGACAATAATGGATATCAAGAAGGCAGAATCTGGTCTTGTGATCTTCATAGAAGTTGTAGATCTGCCTCTTATCTTTAATATGCAATTGGAATCAGCTTCATTGGATGCCTATATCGAAAGATATGTTCATTATACCAAACAGTAGCAAAGCTGTCCAATCCATGTATACTTGTGATACTTAAGAGGTTGACTTGGGCAACATTCCTAGATGTAATTTAGAGTCCTCTTTGTATCGTAGCACACGTTCCCTTGAGTTGGGCAGCCCCAAGGTTGGTACCGTATCATCCCCTCCCTCTTGAAAAGGATTCGTCCTCGAATCATTCCAAAAAACAGCGGTATAATCTGAAAAATGAATAATAGGGAGCAAGTTAAAAATATGTAAAGTAAAAATTGCATTGTCCTTACCTATCAAGGAGATTCTCTTGCGGCTGTCCCAAATATATGCCTTCTTAATTGAAATTAATGGAGCAGCAAACTTGTTAAAATCACGAACAAAATGTTTATCAAAGCTTGCTAACTCATATGTTGGATGACATGGAATTGTATTGGTTGTTCTCGGCCATTCCACCATCGCATTAACTTTTGCCCGATCAACTTGAATACCTTGAAAACTCACAATGTAACTAAGAAGGTTAATAGAATTAGTGTAAGAAACATAATTTCCAATCTTAGCATACAAAGTTTGTGCTTTTAAATGAGTAAAAACAGCCCTAAGATGTTCAATATGATTATCTCGGTTTTTACTATCAACAAGTACTTTATCAAAGTAAGGAGTCGGATGTCTATACTTAAACATTAAGTTATTAACATGGAGACTATCCAGTATATAATCTAAAAGTACTTTCTTGCTTTGGTATAATTTTTCCCCGGATTAACATAAGGACTTAAAGACATACTTACCTTCTTCTTTTCAAGAATGAAATCACCTTGGGATGTATTTTGCTGAGTTGTACCCGAAGATGGTTTATACCTTTCACGATTTTGAAGGCTAATAAGTAACCTTTTCGGTAACTCCTTAGGGAAGACTTCATGAAATTTCTGAAAAATAGCAAGACTAGATGTAGAAAAAGATGTTAGAGTAAAAGAAAAAGTGTTAGTAAATAGGTTTCTCGCGGTTCCATTCAAATCGAACAAAACAACAAGTTGTTTTGCTTGAATTGCCCTATCTACCTCTTCGGGATTAATGAATAAACACTCTTTTCTCTCTTTTTGTGAGCTTGCCTTTTTTCTCACTAAGCTCATGGCTTTTGTATCATTTTTTCCCTTGAATTGTACCTCATGGGTAGCGTCACTCGTTTCTTTTCTATCTCGCTCTTTTTTCTCCTCTAAAACAGCCCTTTCGGCTTCGTCCTCACTTATCCACGATCCATCATCCAATTTTATCATTGCACTCTTGTTAGGGCAGTCTATAACAAAGTGTCCTTTGCCCTCACATTTAGAACATTCCCGAACAAGATTTGGAGTAGAATTTACCCTCGTATTGGTCGATTTGGTTGGATTTTGTGACCTTACTGCCTCAAACTGACCCGTGGCTGTTTTCCCACCATTTATGACCTCTTTACCCTTGCTTTGGATTGGAAAAACAGTAGAAAAAATCTGGGGTGGATTCGGCTTCTTCCAAGGTTGGAAAGTGGCCGATTTTTCCCTTAAACTATTTTCTTTATGTTGCCTTTCAATCTGTTCAGAAAAATAAACCATATCAATAAGATTACGAAGGTTAGCACGTTCTACCTTGGGTCTAATTTTGTCATTTAGACCAGCCAAGAAACGAGCTAAAGTAGCCTCATTATCTTCCCGGATGTTTGCTCTAATCATGGCCATCTCCATCTCCCGTGTAGTATTCAATAACGGTCTTTGTTCCTTGTCTCAAACTTTGGAGTTGATTGTACAACTCACGATTAAAATTTTGAGGTACAAATCGTCGTGTCATGACCGCTTTCATATCCTCCCATGAATCAATTGGTCTTTGCCTTGATCTTCTCCGTTCATGGATCTCATTATCCCACCAAATTGATGCATATTCTCCAAACTCCATGGCTGCTAATTTGACCTTTTTCTCTTGGAATAATTATGAACATCAAAAACATGGTTAACTTTTCGTGTCCAATCTAAAAAATAATTGAGGGTCATTAGTACCTAAGAAAGGAGGGATCTTGGTCTTAATAGCACCAAGATTATTATCATACCTTTGCTCTTGAACAATGTCTCTCGGATCATACCTTTGTTCTTGTTGAATTGCTCTCGGATCATACCTTTGGTTGTGAGCATGTGGTCTCGGATCATACATTTGATCTTGATGATATGCTTGCGGCTCAAATCTTTCATTATGAACCAATGGTCTCAGATCATACCTTGCATTTTGCTGATTTGGTCCCGGATCATATGCAAAGTTGTCCACCATTCTTGGGATTGCTCTCGGCTGAAATTCTTTTTGGTGCCGAAAGTTGTCCCTTGCAAGTTGTTCAAAGGATTCTTGGGAATCTTGATCTTCTTGATCATCTTTGGCTGCCCTTTTACTTTTTTCCGAATTGTTCTTGAAGTCACGAACCTCCATTTTAAGTTCATTGACGGATTGCATAAAAGACTTCATGGTTTGTTGCATTGATTCTTTGAAAATCTTGTCGTCATCCATGGCACCTTGCTCCGAAGTACCTTCATTAAAAAACATTATCTTTGAAAGAAAAAATTCACAAAAAGAATCGTTAGTAGAAAAAGATATTAAAGATTGGATCTTTTCACAAAATCTGGGAATAGTAATCTGTGAATAGTGTTCTGTGAATAGTGATCTGAGAATAGTAATCTGTGAATAGTAATCAGTGAATAGTAATCCGTGAATAGTAATCTGTGAATAGTAATCAGATTGTGTATTCTCTCAATATTGAATCTTTTCTCTCGATTTTTCCAAAAATACTTGTCAAGAACTTCCAACTTTGAATGTTTGAATGGTTATAAAGATGGAAGGCTGAAAAAAGATTGCAAGAAGTGTTTTCTTGATCTAATTGACAAAGGTAAGAAAGAAAAAGAGTAATCTTTAAAAAGATGTAACCTTTACGCTTCTTGATTTCTTGAAAATAGACTTTGAAATTTCGGATGAATAGTGCTGTGAACAGTAACCGAAAATTTTAAAATCTTGAAAACCTTGTTTTCTTGATTTCTTTCTTTACCTTATACCTTAAGACTTACCCTTTTCTTGGCCGCCTTTATCAAGAACTCCGTGTCAGGAAGATATTACCTTGATTTGGTGAGTTTGATGGCGACTAATTCAAGAACAAGAGGGAACAAGAGCCAATTCCTTTGTGTCCAAGCGGACAAGGAAGTTTGCTTTTGGTTTGATCCGTGTCTAGGATAACCCGGCTGCCAATTTCTTTACTTCCGGGTGGCTTTTGCGTATGGTAATAATAAATTTTTTTTGTTATCTTTCTCGGTCTATTCCAAGCAAACAAGAAAAAATTTTGAAAATACGTAAAGGTACACCAAGATAGAGATCAACCTTTTGCTCTGATACCACTTGATGCGAAATCTTGATGGGTTATATCAAGACTCGGCTGAAATTTAGATCTTTCTCTATCTCGAATGGTTTATGGGATGATATACTTAACACAGTCCCGGAAAGGTTAAGTATCAATGGAGGTTGAAACACCACAACTAGATAAACCAACTAGTTGATACAGTAACTTAAAGAAATATGAACTTCAACCGGAAGTCATAAACAAGTATCAAAGGATTAACCTTAATCAAAATATCAATATATCAAGTCTAAGTTACATGGCTGCCGAAATCTCTATTAAATAGAGTATTTCGGTTACAAGATAACCAATCTAACTCAAACTAGGAAAAGGGAAATAAGAGTCCTTGAAGAATTAGGACTCTTGAATAACAACTTGCTATCAAGTAACTACCTAAACAAGATAATAGGCACATGTTCCTATTATCTTGGTGGCTGAATAAAAGTAACTACCAAATCTATGAAGAGTCCTAGTTGCATTAGGACTCTTAATAACAAACTAACTAACACATGGACAACATGTCCTTTATTATAGCAACTACTTGCTATACACGAAATTATAGTAAAGAAATATGCTGAAAATAATTAAAGTCTAGTATAGACTTTAATTGTACACAAAAAGACTAAAATGCCCTTTAAATTCGTCCCAATTCTGGACAGCTTGTTGGGCCAACTTGTGCGACAATAATGGATATCAAGAAGGCAGAATCTGGTCTTGTGATCTTCATAGAAGTTGTAGATCTGCCTCTTATCTTTAATATGCAATTGGAATCAGCTTCATTGGATGCCTATATCGAAAGATATGTTCATTATACCAAACAGTAGCAAAGCTGTCCAATCCATGTATACTTGTGATACTTAAGAGGTTGACTTGGGCAACATTCCTAGATGTAATTTAGAGTCCTCTTTGTATCGTAGCACACGTTCCCTTGAGTTGGGCAGCCCCAAGGTTGGTACCGTATCAATATGGGTGTGATTACTATTAATAGTAAATTTTGGTTGTTTTGGAATGGTAGTTTGGACATTTATGTGGATGGTAATTCTGAACAATTGTTGACTGTATTGGTGAATAATTATGCGGGGACTTCAGTATATTTATCCTTTGTTTATGCCAAATGCGCCTACTCACAACGAAAGGCGTTATGGGATTAGTTACGTTTATTTAACTCACAACATGATGTCCCTTGGTTGGTTGGGGGAGATTTTAATGTGGTGTTCAGTGTTTCAGAGAGTTTGGGATCTATTCCTGCTTCCTTGCCTATTTATGAGTTTGCAGATATGATTGGTGATTGTGGTTTGCTGGATATTCCTTTTGTTGGTAGTCCGTATACGTGGTGCAGAAGTTCTTCTCCGCCTTTGTTGCGACGTCTTGATCGTATTCTGGAAAACACTAAGTGGCATGATTTTTTCCCATGACAAAGTTAGAGCGCTTGCATAGATCAGTGTCGGATCATTGTCCTTTATTACTTAAATTTGCTCGAGTTAGTGGTGTGGGATTTTCTTCTTCATTCAGATACCAAAATATGTGGTCTAAGCACTCTCAATTTATTACTATGGTTAAATCAAGCTGGGTTGAGCAATTAGAAGGGAATGGTATGGTTATATTAACAGGCAAATTGAAACGTTTGAAGGGGGTATTACGTGCTTGGAATAAAACCTGCTTTGGCAATGTCACCACGAGGTTGCAACAAGCTGAACACTTGGTAGTTGCGGCTGAGGCCGCCTTTGATGCTTCTCCGGGCGATGATCTGAAAGAAGCATGGATGGGGCGAAACAGAATTACCAATTTTATTTAGATGCTGAAGAAACATTTTGGAGACAAAAGTCAAGAATTAAGTGGATACAGGAAGGCGAAGGTAATACTAAATATTTTCATGCTATGTGTAAGAGTAAACGCAAACGTTTGCATATCTCCACCTTACTAACTGACAGTGGAGGATGGTTGATTGAAGAGAAGGATATCGGGGCTGAGGCTCACCGATTTTTCACTGATTTGTACTCGGCTGCAGACCAGCCGCAGCCAATGGACGGTATCTTGAGTGCCATTCCATCATTGATTCTACTAGGACTCTTTCGGCTCTTCCATATGTTCTGGAAGTTCGGGCAGCGGTTTTTTCATTAGATAAACACGGTGTTGCAGGTCCAGATGGTTTTTCAGGTGGTTTTTTTCCAAGACTGTTGGGAGATAGTGGGGAGTGATGTGGTGCAAGCGGTTCGGGACTTTTGGGCAGGACTTCCAATGCCTAAAGCGATGGCGAGCACACTTATTATTCTTCTTCCCAAGTCCCAGAATCCAACTCATCTCACGGGTTTTCGACCTATTTCTCTATGTAATTTTGCAAATAAGGTGGTCACAAAGGTTATTGCTACTCGCTTTGGGGTCCTATTACCAGCTCTGATATCACTTAATCAAACGGGCTTTGTAAGGGGTCGTTCTATCTCCGACAATGTTTTACTAGCCATGGAACTTGTGCATTCTATTAATCATAAAGTGCGGGGTGGAAATTTACTCATTAAGCTCGATATGATGAAAGCTTTCGACCGGGTGTCTCATTCTTCCTTCTTCAGGTATTGCAGCGATTTGGTTTTGGTCCGCATTTCATTCATCTGATCCGCAATATACTGAGCTCCAATTGGTTTTCGGTCTTGGTCAATGGTATCTCGTATGGTTATAGTCATGCCGGAAGAGGGGTCCAGCAGGGGGATCCCCTCTCTCCGCTTCTTTTCATTCTTGCGGCTGAGGGCCTTTCTCGGGGCCTGAATAAACACATTCGGGAACGCTTTCCTCATATCATGTTCCCAAACAGAATTTTAACATTTCCTACCTGGCATTTGCGGATGATATTATTATCTTTACTAATGGTCAGAAACGGAATTTGCTCACACTAATGACTTTTCTTGATACTTACGAAAAGGCTTATGGACAGAGAGATAATGTGGGCAAGTCCTCCTACTATGCTTCTACTAAGATTGCGTCTGGTCAACGAACAATGATACAGGAGGTGACTGGTTTTGTTAAGGGTGATTTTCCGATGACTTATCTTGGTTGTCCTCTCTATCCGGGCAGATCTAAGGTGCGATATTTTGATTCGTTAATTGAAAAAGTCGCTGCTCGTCTGGAAGGATGGCAGCGGTCTTTGTTGTCTATGGCTAGTCAACTTTTGTTGGTTCGTGCGGTCCTCAATTCTATGACTCTTCATATTTGACTACTTGTAATGTGCCTCAACTGGTTTTGTCCAAGTTGGAGAGCATGTTCTCTCGGTTTGTTTGGGGTCAAACGGATGGGAAGGAGCGTCGTCATTGAATGTCTTGGAATAAAATGTCCCGCGCTGTTGAATGTAATGGTGTGGGTGTTCATTCATTAAAGCAATTTTATGTGGCGTTTTCTTAGAAAATGTGGTGGAATTTTCGTAATGGCACTTCCTTGTGGGCGGATTATTTGAAAACCAAGTATTGTGCGGGATTGAATCATATCAAGCAGGGGAAAGTTGTGTTGGGTTGTTTGCCTACTTGGCATCGAATGCTTTTGGTAAAGGATGAAGTGGAGAAACATATTGGTCTTCTGTTGCGCAACGGGGATTCCAGCTTTTATTATGAGAACTTTACACATCAGGGTTCGCTTGATTCTGTTGCTCCTGGCTTGTCTGAACTGCTGGGGACTGTCCGTATATGTGATTACTTTATTGACCAAGACTGGAACAGGAGAGCGGTGTGGGGGTCAGGTGCCGGCGGCTTTTGCCGCAACTCTGCCGGTTTTTTCTCTCTCTGCGGATTGTGATAAACTCATTTGGATGGCTGATTCTAGGGGAGTTTTTACACTTGCTTCGGTTTTGGCAATACTTCGTGGCTCCGGAGTTACACTTTTCTCGCGAACTTGCATTTGGCATAAGGTACTCCCAATATGTATCTCTTTGTTTATGTGGAAACTAATGAATCGATTTCTAGCTTTGGATGAAGATATGGCAGCGTTATGGAGTGTCTCTGGCTTCTCGTTGCTCTGTCATACCGGCTTGGAGACTATGACCACATTTTTGTAACTTGTAAGTTAGACGAGTAATTTGGCAGGAGGCAGCCGGTTCGGTTAATTTGATTATACCGGATAAGTCCTTTGATGGTATTCGAGCTATGTTGTCCTTATGGTGGTATGCTCCAAACGCTGGTTCACAATCGCTAGTTCTACTAATGGCATGTTCTGCTTGCTGGATTTTGTGGAAGGCCCGGTGTCGTTTCATCTATGATGGGAAGGTCACTACTAAATCTACTATTCTTGCTCAGTTTCGGGACTATACTACCGTATTGCTTAAGGCAAAGGGTATTTTGTTGCATTCTTTGGCTTTTGTTCCTAGGAAAAGGTGATCCGATGGGGCTGTGACCTTGATTATACGGGTCTTGTGCTTAATATTGACTGGAGCTTCAAAAGGTAATCCGGGACGTGCGGGAATCGGTGGAATTTTTCGGCATCACACTGGGACGTTCCTTGCGGCTTTCTCTATATTTTTGGGGGACTCAATTACAAGATTGGCAATCGGATTCTCAAGTTCTTATTAACGCGATGGCCGCGGGTCGTATTTCTTCTTGGGCATTAGATGTTTCTTTTAGGCGTGTTGTTTCTCTTTTTGGTAATTGCAGGTTGGTTCATGTTTTTCGGGAGGTTAATTCGGTTGCAGACGCTTTGGCAAATCTTGCCACAACTACAGGTAATTCGGTTATTTTCTCCAGTCTTCATTTATTACCTTCTTCAATACAGGGCCTCATCAAACTAGATCAGAGTGGGACTCCATATCTTCGAATCAAATAGGTCCATTGTCCTACAGTAATATTTAGGGGAAACTAATCCTATCATTTCTGTACTGATTCGACTTCCCTTTATGAGTCAAGTTGAATTTTCTCGCTTTGCATCATAGCTTAGGTTTCTTGTATCATCCTTGGGCATATAATAAATGTCCAAGGTTGCATTTTTCCTTTGCTATTTCTTGTATTTTTGTTTTGGAGGTTTTGGTTTAAGTCCCCCTCATTGCCTATTGGCTTTATTAATAAACGGAGGTCCGCCCCACCACGCTGGTGGATTTTTTATTTTTATTTTTTAAAAAAAAAGTCTCATTCTGCTGTACTTACATCCTAGGAGAATACATGGCTCACATCTTTTCTACTTCTACCATAGATGACCAATCCCCCATCTAGGCCACCTCTATTTGATGGCTCCAACTCCCACTTGTTGGAAATACATGTTTAAATCTTATTTGTCTTCTAATGACTTCACCTCTTTGAGCATTATAGAAGAAGGTCCTTTTGTTTTTTCAATTATCTTACAATGTTTCATGGTGCCAAAGTCTAGAAGAGACTATAATGAAGAAGAGTTTAACAAGATGACGCACAACTTCAAGGCCATGAATGTGATTTGTTGTGCACTCAATGAAGAAGCCCTCAACAAAGTACATGAATGTGAGGATGCACACTCTATGTGCAATATGCTTGGAGCATCCTAACAAGGCGAAGTTGAATTGGTAGAGTCAAAGGTGGAACTTCAAAAATTGGGGATTCAATCATGTGAAGAAGGAATCAAATGTCAAACTCAAAATGAGCCTTCACATGTTGAGAAGCTTGAAGAGATGGTGGAAGCACAAGATGATGATCTTCATAAAAATGAAAATTATGATGGAGACAATGAAGACCATGCATCTTGTTAAAGAAAGAGAAAAATATTGCGACTAAGCTTCAAAGAAAGAAATTCAAAAGGTAGTGGTATAAGGTTCAATCATCCTTTGGAGAATTAAGAGTTTGAATGCAAATGTCGTAAAAAGAAAAGATAAAAAAACTCTCCTTGGCACTTGGACTTCTCAAAACGCAAAGACTATATATAGAAAAGAACCAAGATGCTTAGAAACTCAAAGCAATTGCACAAGTGATGAGAAACGCCACAAGGTCAATTATCCACTTCATCGCTTGGTAGGAATGGAAAGATATCAACTTTACTCTCTTATAATACTTTAATTGATGATATCAATATTTTGAGAAGTTTGATACATATATTTGTGCTCTTGTTGATGTTGCATCTTTCCCATTTGATGATCATATACATTTAGATAACTTGAAGCATGATCTCCATATGTTATAGGTTTCCTTGCTATGTTATCTAAGAGATGTAACGTCCCTAACTTGAATGATTCTTTCTTTCACATGCTAGACTCTTATATGAATCATTCATGTTGTTGTAACTCTGATAATATTTATCCTTGTGCACACATATGCCACTTGAGAAACAACATTGACATTAATGAGAGGTACCTAGATCTTATCAAGCTTTTCTTGTAGGTTCCAAAAGATCAAACTCTCACAATGGAGAGATGAACTACGAGGAAGGGCATAAACAAGCTAAGACTCCAAGAAAATAGTCATGTGCTAAAGACAACAAAGTTCTGGAGTATTCATCAAGAAACGACAAATCATTCATCAATGATGACTCCACAAAGATAAAGAATATTGCGTCTACTGCAAACAATGATATTATGAAAAGAAGAAGCAATCGAATGACAAACTCCTCACAAGAAAGAAAGGATCAAGATCAACTCAACATGCCTCATTGGACGTATATGTGAAAATCAAAATGATATCTAAAGTCCTAAGTCTATAGGCAAAGAGATACAATATATAATTCCTTCTCTTGATCTTGACTATGAAAATGAGGAGGACCCCTCTGTCACACCCCGTAACTTGAAGATGACCTAGCAATGCCTCATCTACCAATGAGATAAAGAACCCTTAACAGAATATACTCTTACAAGACAAACTTAACAAAATAATCTTAAACTTTAACTTTATTATAAGTCATCAATACTTAAAGGTAGATTACATAAACTTAGAACTAAATTTATTCAACTTAATAAAGGTTCATGAACTATACTATTACATGATCATTACTTCTTTAATTTCTACTTGTCGTGCTCCCCGTCCCAAGTCTCCTCATCAACATCATCTACAAAACATAAGAATATAATAGGGTAAGCCACACTAGCTTAGTAAGAACCGATCGGCCTTGGGATGAAGGACCAAAGAGACTTCAACACATTCCCTGTTTTCCCAAAACATTTGAAAATATATCTTGATTTGTCTTAACCTGAAACATCTTGAAAACCTTTGTAAAATACTTGCAAACATAACATAATACTTCAGAGCTTGCATAACTTACAATCCGAAATCCCAACCTAAAACACTGTTTTTAGACACAATACGAAATCATACAAATAACATGTCATAACAATACTTAACCAAATCGATCACATACATATCAGAAATCGTACTCCAGGTACTTAACATAACTTGACATACTCGTAGCCATATAAACTTGACATGATCAGTTCCAAAATGACATGCAACAAGTAATTCGACAACCGAGCTCAATTATCCAACCATAACTCTATCCAACTGTTAACAACCCAAACTTTAATGCCGTTTAGGAAGGCCCTTACATCTTTTAACTTACAACATATCATATCGTAACTGGTAAGGCACTTATAAGTTGTTTAAGGATATATTCCTGTCAATATCCATCCTCGTGGACTAAATGACTCTGTTAACAACCCTTTCTTTTTAAACCTGCAAGGGACCAGGTATTAGTGGGGACAGAAAGCGCTCCCGGGCACTTATATCATAAATTTGGAATATATCCTAGTCTAGGGTCATCATTAGACAAGAGCTCCAAATTGAGAATATGCATATGCTAACTCTCATGTAATGCATCCAACAATTTAATCAACAACATGCACAAGAATCAACAAGTATAAGCATGCAACGATGCAAAGATCATTCGGTTCTTCATCCAGATTTTTATGCAATAATAAAACATGTGAAAACTTCATACATATCATATCTTTAATAAAAGAATACTTCATGCATTTTTAGGACTGAAAAACAAGACGAAGGGTTCTTACCTTATCAATCTTAAAGCAAAACCTCAAAATACACCAAAAGCAGAAAATCCTGTTTCAAAGTACTAACTTCCCAATTCTATAACTCGAAATACAGAACTCCAAATGCTACTCTGTCGAATTACAAACGTAGATCTATCAGTCCTCTTCGAAACACACTAAGAATCGCTAAAAACCGACACCTTTTGCTATCTCAAAAGTGCATTCTTCCACAGCCTACCCAATCTGCCAGGACCTTCAACTGCGATGATGATATCTCTTAATCCACAACTTAGAATGATAATTGCTTTAGTCAGAATTTAGTTTAGGGAGTCTAGTATCTATGGTTAAAATATGGGGAGGAATTCGAGATGATTTGCTATGTCTGCCAAAGTATTCTTACTTGCTGTCCAGATTTTCCAGCACTCTTATTTTCTCTCTTTTTCTTTCTTATTCTTTCCTTTCCTTCTACACTTTCATCCTCTATTTGTAGGCTATCTAAAGTCCAGAATTCTAGAAGGTTATAACTCTAAAGTAGGCAACCAATCCTCAAAGTTCAGCCCCCTTAGGTTTATCTCTAAAGGTACCCCTTCATGAACACTAACCTTTCTTCAAAATTAACTAATTAGCTAACATATAATTCTTTTTATGCACTTAGGTCCTCTAATTAATCCAATATATCATAGAAACCCTAAACAATTAGGTACATAATATATAACACATGCAAAAGTCAATTAGTCACACAACACAAAATATAGTCATGCAATTTCTATGGTCAAGAAAGTTCCTGGGTATCACACCCTTTGTCATGTTAAGTGATTTATATGATGACTTGAAAAGGATGGCTAAGAAGAACAAGATCACTTGTTATGAACTTACCGAAGGGATTCAAGGGCAGAAACTCGTTCTAAACACCCATGAGTCCTCCCCCGAAGGATCCGCTCATACAAAAAAAAATGAATCGAAAGAAAACGAAAAACTTACATTTTTTTCCGGTTAAAGATTCTGTCTTTAAGCTCTTAGCAGCAATCACCTTGAGTTCTACCTTGCGGAATTACTCCCTACCGGTATCCACGCGACGAAACGAACAGCGATTGCTAGCTCTTCGTTTTTCTGAGTTTCGGGAATTTTGAGAAAAAAGGAGAGCGAAAAAAAAGAAATATGATTTCTAGGTTTTTGGTATTTTTGCGGCTCAAGCATTAGTCACTCGGGTTTTAGGTAAGAGAAGGTTATATAGGGTGTGAGAGGTTGTTTCAAACACAACTCCAACGTCCTTACCACCTCTCCTGGCAGTGGGAGTCTTTATCTCCCACGTCCCCTAGACGTCTGCTGGTAGTGGGAGTCTTTATCGGATAATAACTCCCACGTAATCCCAGCTATAACTAAATACCAAAATGCCCCTCCTTAATCTCTAATTCAAATAATAACGTTTTATTATTCTCAGAGAAACAAATGTCAGATACAATGAACCTAGACACATTCTAGATTCACTGAATCTGGACATGAAGACAACGTCAATGAAAACACACTTAGTAGCAGTATGTGTTCATAAGTCACAAGCGGTCCTTAGCAGGACATTCTGACTACCCAAAGTGAATGAATTTACGGTGGAACCTAATATCAATCCACAATTTAATCCCTTTGTCTCGCGATATCCTAATTAAGCATAAGGCATGGTAGTCGTCACCCTTATAAAGCTTAATTGTGTTTATGCTTGATCTCCAGGTAGACTGTTCCAACAAATAGTATTCAATAACCACTTTATCAAATACATTTGAGCACGACCATGCATTTAGATAGTCTTCCCTATCGAGGGGCCCATGGATATCTCTCTCTAATAAGAGAGGGACAAATTCCTTACAATGCCTCTCACATTCAAGCCATGAAATGATACTACATCCGATCATCAGTCGTATTGATTACTCAATTAAAAGTAATGTCCGACTGAGTCAAAACGTGGCTCCATTCATGCTAGAATCAATGGAGACATAAGGTCTAAGGATTCCAAAATAGTATTGAGGAAGTAATACTTATGACTAAGGACCATGAAGTATTACTTCTCTAACGGATCACGTCCGATACAATATATCCCAATATATTGCATCTATGATTTGATTTGTATTCATTACACATGATTAGTAAAACATAATCACCAATCAAACATCATACTAGTTTTATTTCATTGTAAAGAACCTTACATAAAACTAGGGACAACTAGAATAGTAATTAAATAAGCTAATGTGTTTTACTATCAAATCACGCATTTGATGTTCAGAAGCAAAATTAACTATTCAAAGACATGCTTAAAAATATATAAAACGTACAACATATGCTAATTGTCCTAGGGCACTACTAACACTTACTTGCTCACTTAATGAAAGATCTAGAATCCAATAGTCTTCTTACATCTTTTCATGTCATAGTAAATGAAAAAGAGAATATGCTTTTATCGCTTGATGGTTTATCTCTGGAGAAACATGAATTATTAACAAGATGCATAATGTTGAATCAAAACTTGTTGAGTATTATACCTTGAGGCACACATTTGATGTTTTAAATGCTTATGTTAATGAGTGTACATGTGCTATAGAAATCCTTGGTAATGTGCATGATGCTCAATGTGCTTCACATGACAATACTTGTTTAGGGCATAACCACACACATAAGTATGCACACTCTACTTTACTTCTTTTTATGCTAGAACTTCACACTCCACTAATCGTAATGCAAATTGGTCATATTGTGGAAAATTTGATCATCATGTTAATTGTTGCATCAATAAAAAGAAGATTGAAAGAGGTACTAAGTCTTTATTGAAGGGATTCGTGGGCAGAAACTCATTCTAAACACCCATGAGTCCTCGTCCGAAGGATCTTCTCATACAAAAACGAATCGAAAGCAGACGAAAAACTTACATTTTTCAGGTTAAAGATTCTGTCTTTGGGCTCTTAGCAGCAATCACCTTGAGTCCTCCCTTGCGTAATTACTCCCTACCGGTATCCACTCGACGAAACGAACAGTGATTGCTAGCTCTTCATTTTTTCTGAGTTTCGGGAATCTTGAGAGAAAGGGAGAGCGAAAACAAAAATCTTATTTCTAGGTTTCTAGTATTTTTACGGCTCAAGCATTCGTCTCTAGGGTTTCGGCCAAGAGAAGTTTATATAGGGTGTGAGAGTTTGTTTCAAGAACAACTCCCACGTCCTCTAGACTTCAACTGGTAGTGGGAGTCCTTATCGGATAATAACTCCCACGTAATCCTAGCTATAACCAAATACCGAAAATGCCCCTCATTTTTTCTAATTCAAATAATAACGTTAATCTCAGAAAAATAAATGTCAAAAACAATGAACCTAGACACATTCTAGATTCATTGAATCTGGACATAAATCTCGTTAACTCGTCTATGCGTGTGACCCTGTAGGTTCATATCACAATGGCAATGAAAACACACTTGGTAGTAGTATGAGTTCATAAATCACAAGCGGCCCCTACCAGGACATTGTGACTACCCAGAGTGAATGAATGTACAACAGAACCTAATATCAATCCACTATTTGATTCCTTTGTCTCGCGATATCCTAATTTTTTTTTAAAAATAAATCTACCAGCGTGGTGGGGCGGACCCCCGTTTATTAATAAGCCAAAATAGGCAAAAAAAGATACATGGAGGGGGACTAAGCCAAAACCTCCATAAAGGTAGAAACATATCCACTTCATACAAGAAAAGGAACAAATGCAATAAACCATGCCATTTATAATATGACTTAGGTGATACAAAGTTCCTAAACTAGCATGGAACATAAGCATGGTTGAAACCCACACAATATCTAAGATATATATCTTATAGCTTAGTTGAAACATTAGCCCTGCAAGAGATTTAGATGCAAGCAGAATAATAAAATGCAAAAACATAAATAGACTAAGCCATTTATAAAATGACTTAGGTGATACATATTTCCCTGCAATTATATGAAATACAAATGAACAATAAACAAAACAATTAAAGCCGAATTGTGGCCAAACCTTGACGATCTAAATTACATAAACCCCGAGCTTGACTAGGAAGATCATCAAAGGTGTAATAATCAGTGTGCAGCCTCGTATCGCAACCAATGTTTGCCAAACAGTCCGCTACTGCATTCACTTCCCTGTAAACATGCTCAATAGAAGATTCGTTAATCAAAGACAAAGCCAAATAAAAAATATAATCTAAATACCACGAGTTAATTCTTTTGGATTTGATTGAGTTGACCACAAAGCTTGAGTCCGATTGTATGATCAAATATCCCACTCCCAGCCTTCTCGCAAGTTGCAATCCTCGAATTAAAGACTCCAATTCCGCCCAAGAATTTGTACAATGACCAATGTATGCAGATAAAGCGCCTATGAATTTACCATCCCGAGAACGAATTATACAACCTATACCAGTCTCTTCCGAATTACCCCTAGAAGCTCCATCCACATTAAGAATCACCTCTGGACCGCCCACTCATGGAAGCCAATACAAAATCATAGGCCTCGGCTGTATCTTCAATCCTTGAAAAACCGTAACAATTTTCTTTGCTTTACAAACCGCTTCAATGTAGCTATCCATGTCCTTCATCAGGATCCTTTCAGTAGTTACACTCCCCTCAAAGAAAAATAGGCATCTAACCCTCCATAACATCCAAAGAACCGCACTTGGGACAAGAATATCCAAATCCTTGTTAGCTCCATTAGCATTCAGCCAAGTAAACTTTAACAAACCAATTGCCGAATGTTGTGAATTATCAACTCGAACTCCAATTCTAGCAGCCGCGTGAGACCATAATTTCTTTGCAAAATGACATTGTACAAAAATATGAAGATAAGAGTCTGAACCGTTCTTGCAAGAGCAGCGAGAAACTGTCGAGAAACCCTTCTTCCAAAGCCAAGAAAGAGTTGAGAAATTTCCATAAAAATATCGATAAAGAGAGAGGTAAACACGGAGACCAAATAAGTTTTCTGGATAAAATACCCACATTCTCTTTCCTTAACCAAGATGCCACTAATTTCATGGTAAAAGTACCATTAGATTCCAAAAGCCAAATCAAATTATCTTTACCTGGTTTTAGTGGCAACTCCTCCAAGGTCTCTCTCAGCAAAGAGTTTAGTGTGGTAGACCGCCACCCATTTTGATCCATAACCTCACATATATTCCGATCCTGAAGGTCATAAGAAATAGCAGGAAGAGTGGAATGAAGACTACCCTTCATAGTGATATCCTCATAGCAAAAAAAAGAAGCTCCATCCCGAATCAACAATCCCAATTATCCTCAACATCCTTCTTGCAAGCAATCATGTGTTTCCAAGCTACCGAACAACCATGCCTAACCTCACTTATAGTCTCATGTGAGTTACCACCATACCTTGATTTCAGAAAAATAGCACATAAAGATTCACCATGCCTGTATCTCCGGCACATTTTCATAGCATAAATGCAAGAAATTTGTGATAAAAAAAGGAGACCCAATCCATTATGATTAGTATCCATACAAATCCTAGCCCATGACATCCAATGAGTTCTCCCATGTCCCTTAGACGATCCCCATAAAAAATTAGCAAACATTTTCTCCACTTTGTCTAACACAAGCTTAAGAGGAAAAGAGGCAGCTAAGATATGAAGCAACATCGAATATAAAACATGCTTAATTAACACCAGTCGGCCACCCATATCCAGCAATTTATTTTGCCACTCCTCTAATCGGTCCCTAATCATTTCAATAATACCCTGAAAATACATCACCTTACTTCTACCCGAGTAAAGAGGACATCCCAAATAATTAAGCAGGAAATCACTGTGAACAAATCCAGTTACCTGTTGGATCATATTAGCATGTGTTTCGCTAATTGTAGAAGAAGTAAGAAAAGAACTATTGCCCCTATTGATACGCTGCCCCGAACTAGTCTCATATTTAGTAAAGAAAGCCATTAGTTTATCCAAACTTCTCTTATCCCCATTAGTGAAAATAATAACATCGTCAGCAAAACTAAGATGTGAAACTTGAAGAGCTCCTCTTGGCAAAGAAAAAGGTATTAACCGATTTTGAGCAACCATATAATTGATACCCCGAGAAAAGACTTCAGCCGCCACTATGAACAAAAGAGGCGATAACTGATCACCTTGTTTAACACCCCTTGTCGACTTGAAAAATCCATGAGGTTGACCATTTATTAAAACCGAAAACCAGTTATGTTTCAATAGATTACCAATCAGATTTAACAAATGAGCCCCAAAACCGAATCTTTTAAGCACATAAAGCAAGAATAGATGCGGAACTCTGTCAAAGGCTTTCATCATATCCAATTTGATGACTAAGTTACCCCCTCTCGCTTTCCTATTCAACTGTTGCACCATCTCTTGAGCCAAAAGGATATTATCAGAAATTAGTCAACCTTTCACAAACCCTGATTGATTCTGAGAAATAATACGAGACAACAAAGGTGCCAATCTCAAAGCCAAAACTTTTGAAATCACCTTATTAACAAAATTACAAAGAGAGATTGGGCGGAAATCACCAAAAGAAATATGATTTTGTACCTTTGGAATGAGAACAATGAGAGAGCTAGACATAGATTTAAGCATAGGGATTCCCGCCCAAAATCACAAACCGCTTGAGTAATATCCGTGCCAATAATATCCCAACAACTTTGGAAAAAACCCCCCCGTAAAACCATCAGGAACAGAAGCACTATGCTTACAAAGAGAAAAAATCGCTTCCCTAACTTCATTTAGCCTCTGTAAGGAAGCAAGTTTACGATTTTTCTCCTCAACAATCACCTCGGGAATGACTTTCAATACATCCGGATCTTCCACATAAGGACTATCTGAGGTAAATAACTCCTGAAAGAAATGAGTGCCCTCATGGCCTAATTCGGATTTCTCTGTGATCCAATTACTTTGACTATCTTGAATTTTAGTAATAGCCATTCTCTTCCTACTGTTACTACATAGAAGATGAAAATATTTAGTATTAGAGGTACCTTCCTTTAGCCATTTAACCCTCGACTGTTGTCTCCAAAATATCTCTTCAAGCATTAAAAATTTGTAGTAAGTTTGTTGTGCTGATTGTAAGGCCAAGCCATTAGCTTGAGAAGGGTCTCGATCAAAATTATTCTCCATATCCTTGACTTCCTTCTCGACATCGGCTAAATTAAAGTGAATATTGCCAAAAATCTCCTTATTCCACATAGCAAGAACACCCTTTTAATCGCCTTAATTTAGTCACCAAAATAGTCATGCCATTTCCAATAGCTTCTTCCCCCCAAGAAGATTTTACAATATTTTGAAAATCTTTATGTTTGCACCACATCTCTTGAAAACGAAAAGCCGACTTACCCCGGACGTCACTCACTTCAAAAGAAACCAACATAGGACAATGATCCGATAGTGACCTTTGAAGATGCTCCATACGGGTTACACCAAAAAGACCATTCCAATGAGAGTTAACCAATATTCTGTCCAACCTTTTAAGAAGAGGCGGAGCTGCACTTCTACACCAAGTAAAAGGAGAACCCGTAAAAGAAACTTCTAGTAAACCACTGTCATGAACCGCCTCAGAAAATTCAGTCATAGGAAGAGTGGCAGGTATCGACCCCAAACATTCAGTACTTTTCAAAACAACATTAAAATCCCCACCAATCATCCACGGACTATTATGTTGAGTACTAAAGTTAATCATCTCAGCCCAAAGATCCCTACGATGTGTATATTGGCATTTTGCATAGACAAAAGATAAATAAATAGGGGTACCAGAGAAGTTTATCACTTTAACATGCACAATCTGCTCATTATCCCCCACAATAGTCAAATCAACTGTTCCATTCCAAAATATCTAGATTTTTCCCGAAAGATTGGTAAAGGAAAAATCAAAGCCCAATCTATTAGCATAAATCGAAATATCATCTATTTGCACCAACGGTTCTAAAAGAACCAAAATCGAAATTCTATGTTCACGACAAAGACGTTTTACTCTAGCCATCGAAGCATCATTAGCAATACCCCTAACGTTCCAAATAATACAATTCGTAAGACCAATAAATAAAACCTCAAAGATATCCTCAAATCGGGATATTACCTTTTTTCGCAAGTCTATATGACTTACGTTTTTCCGATTCCACAATATTCTGCTTCTTTTTACCAATATTAATTTTTGGTTGTTCCAAGATAGTCGTAGAGTTCTCGTTACCTTGTCCAAATTTAGTAATTTGATCATATACAGCCGGCAAATTCTTCACGGATTCTCTGGCAGTGTTCTCCACAACCATGGTCTCATCCATCTCTCCCTCCATCCGAGATGTCCCCAAATTACGAGCAAAATCTTCAAAGATTTTCCAACCCCCTTCCATAATTTCAGTGGATATTTCCTTAACTTTTTTGGCTGAAGATATCCGCCTTTGATCCGATATCTTCAACATTGTTGATTTGAATAAATTAAGATCATCAGTTCCTACTTTCTTGGAGGGAATTTTTCCTCTAACCCCTATATCATCATTAACCTCCATAATAGGCTCTTTCTCCATTAATTGTACATCTTCATCATTAATCATATTATCCAAGATAGTAAAATCTTGAGGAATTATCACAGAATCATTCTCAATATGGATAATATCATTATTCGCAATAAAATCCTCTGAAAAAAGGTTGTACCCCCTGATTTTACTAATCTGGTAAAGGATCCGACACCACATTCACATCAGGGGTATTTTGGGAAGTGCTAGTTTCAGCGATATCCCTTTTTTTCCGGCACAGCAACCACCGGTCCCTTACCTCTGTCCGGCGCCGGTAAAGCAGTCAGTGCCAGAGCAGCAGTCTGTTTGGACTCAATATTCTTAACTTGAAAAGAAACCTTCTTCTTAGATTGAATCACTTGGAAACCTCCCCCCTTCTCACGTTTAGGGTTTTTGAGGACAATTACATCAGCCCTAACGACTGGTCCAATTGGAAGTGATCGGGTGACGTCAACCCTTGTCTCCCTTTTTTTTTCTTTTTTTTTAATAAAGCCACCAGCGTGGTGGGACGGACCCCGGTTTTATTAATTATAGCCAAATCGGCAGAAGTGATGAGAGGGGGACATAATACCCAACCTCCCAAATACAATAGAATATGCAAAATGTGCAACCTTGAGCATTTATATATATGCTCAAGGATGAAACAATATATGGCTAAACTAATATGCAAAGCAGTAAATCTCTAAAGAACCAGCTATACAATACTAGTATTCATCAATTCTAAGATGCTAACGAGTTTATCCTTTAGTTTTCCATAGATATGGAGTCCCTGCATGATCAAGGAGACACATACCTCTAGTGATACGGGGTAGTGACGAAAACTGTGAATAAACAACTGTATTTCGAGAGTCACATGCTTCATTTGCCAAACTATCCGCGACCTGGTTCGCTTCCCTATATATATGGTGAACACTGGCAGATCCAGAAATGCGAAGTAAACATTGAAAAAGAGAATCAAGCTTCCAAGATGAAATTCGGCCTTTGTTAAAAGAATCACATAGAAACTTTGAATCCGATTGAACACAGATATCATTAAATCCCAATGAAGTAACATACCGTATACCAATGATCATTGCTTCCATTTCAGCCGCAGAGTTTGAGAGATTTAATCCAAGATGAACAATAATCCGGTAGTTGCTCATAATCAATTGATTGCCAAAAATCTTTCCCCGATCTAGCGTGGGCAATCCAAACTCTTTTGCAAATAGGTTTCATCAAATCAACCTCAACACACACCCTAGCAACACTAGGGCGAGTGACATTGGCTGTGGGCTCATCTAACACTAGCGGTGTTCCCGCCGCCCTTGCTAATGAGAAAAGATAGGATTTTTGAAAAAGATGAATCGGAAGTCCTTCAAAACGAATCCAACAAGGAACAATTGAAGATTCTACTGTAGTATTAAAATCATAAGTCCACTTAAAAACCATCATCTTAGATCCTCCAAAGATCCAAACCCCTTTCCGCCAAAAACGACAATAGTCTTCTTCTAGATCAAACCGAATAATAACATGGCGTGAATCGATCCAACCAATCCAAAAAGTTCCCTTGAATTGGAGCCTATGAAAAATCCTTTCTCAAGTTTTCAATGAGTGGTGCTCTCCTAGAAAATTTTCCCACCAAGGCCCTTTTCCATTGTGTTTCTAGGACATCTAAATATTTGTCTTCAATATGGAGAGAAGGTTCTCCTTTGAATGTACCGAGTTGTTTGATGGGGATATTAGTCGTGGGTAGTGAAGGGGTGAGGATGTCCGAGAAGGATTTTTGCGGCCAAGCCCCACCCCCAGGCGGCTGCACCGGTGGCTGAGTCATGGTGTTAGAATAGAAGTAGCGGCATAGGGCTGTTTTTAGAGAGAGTTTTTTTTAATGCTTTATCTCTTGAATTCGCGATATCCTAATTATGCATAAGGCATGGTAGTCGTCACCCATATAAATCTTAATTATGTTTATGCTCGATCTCTAGCTAGATTGTTCCAACAAATAGTATTTAATAACCACTTTATCAAATACATTTGAGCACGGCCATGCATTTAGACAATCTTCCCTATCGAGGGACCCATAGATATCTCTCTCTAATAAGAGAGGGACAAATTCCTTACAATGCCTCTCACATTCAAGCCATGAAATGATACTACATCCGATCATCAGTCGTATTGATTACTCAATTAAAAGTAATGTCCGACTGAGTCAAAACGTGGCTCCATTCATGCTAGAATCAATGGAGACATAAGGTCTAAGGATTCCAAAATAGTATTGAGGAAGTAATACTTATGACTAAGGACCATGAAGTATTACTTCTCTAACGGATCACGCCCGATACAATATATCCCAATATATTGCATCTATGATTTGATTTGTATTCATTACACATGATTAGTAAAACATAATCATCAATCATTCATCATACTAGTTTTATTTCATTGTAAAGAACCTTACATAAAACTAGGGACAACTAGAATAGTAATTACATAAGCTAATGAGTTTTACTGTCAAATCACACATTTGATGTTCAGAAGCAAAATCATCTATTGAAAGGCATGCTCAAAAAGATATAAAACGTACAACATATGCTAATGGTCGTAGGGCACTACTAACATTTGTGGGTTGTAAAGAGCCCAAGAACTAACACCCAATGACCCAAAATATTTTGGTTTTTATTGCAGGAAACAAGGGAATTCCGGTCAACCGCACAAACCACCGATCGACCGAAGAAATGGTCAAAATGCCTCTGGCAAATGCTGGGTATCCCGGTCGACCGAACCTCTTCCCCGGTCGACCGAAATCAAGACCGAAAGAAATACATTTTATCTTGGATGAGGGTCAGACGACTAGATAGGACCTTTGGTCGACTGAAGTGTCGTGAGTAGACAATTTAAAGGGTTTTCTTAGTTCATTTTTCAAAACCATTCAAATTCCCTCTCTAAATATCGTTTCTCAATTTTAAATCCCAAACATACCCATATGTCAATCCTTCTATATTTCATCAAATTCAAATAATCATGAATCCAAATCAAAACTAAAATCCCACTTCAAATCCATCAAAGGATAAACCCGATCAAAATCCTCCCAAAAAGAAAAACTCGAACCCAACGACTTCTAGGAAAGTCTCTAACAATTAGAGAATCGGTTGAGCCCAATCCTTAAAAAGTGAAAACGAAGATAATGGTGGAAAAGGGTTAAGGGAAGTAAATCACACCGACGAGGAAACGGAGTCTGATGAAGATCATCGTATTCCACCCCCTATCTCCGAGATTCCATGGAAAATCCTCAACATACACTACAAAGAAGGTAACTCGTAGATTTTACTTCGAGGATGCTTGGAAATTATATGAAAATCTAGCGTGGGATAAGAGGGGAATCATTCCGGGTTGTGTGATTGATAATGACATGTTTAAAGGGGGGGGATTAGACGAGATTATAGAATATTTCATATATATGGGGTGGTTGAACCTTCTTTTGCACAATTGTGAGCTATACCTCCTCACCATATACGAATTTGAGGCAAACCTTATAGAGGAATGTTTAAAAGATGATGGGCAGCGTTGGTGGATATCTAGGGTTGGAGGACCGGAGTTTAGCTTCTCAGAAGCTATGTTGTGCAACATCTTAGGAAATTAAGCTTGAAGAAGATGCTATTAGGTATTTTGACAATTCTGGGATGGTTTCTCGAGAAGAGGACTTAGATGTCGAAAGCTTCATGACGTATTTCAATATCCAGGGAGTTTTCAATAAGTCAAGAGAGAGAGAGAGAGAGAGAGAGAGAGAGAGAGAGAGACCAATAAATTTGATGAATATGGACGAATTATCCACATCATGGTGTCCAATGTGGTTGTTCCTGTAAGTGGTCCCAAAAGGTCCATCTCATACTTATAGATGTTGGTGATGCAATGGTTGGTAGAAAGGAAAAAAGCCAACTTTGGGTGATTGGCCTTGAAATATTTTATGTTGAGTATCAAAGGGACAAGGAAGTTCCTTCCATATGGGAGCATGTGGACTATGTTATTCAAGAAATATAAACTCAAGCTCACCAATCCCATGTAAAGAAGAAAGAAGCACAATATATATACAACGAAAGCCTCTTTCACCCAATGCATATGATCATAGTTAGTGGAAAATGTAAATTCCACTATAGATGCACCGATGATGAGTTGGTGGTGGCTTCAATTGCACATAGAAAGATCTCAAAAGTGAGTGAAACTTTAAGGAAACTCATTGCTTCAAGAAAGGTACAAAGGCAAAGTGAGCAACAAGAGGAAAATGTGGAAGGAGAGCAAGGCCAAGGGGGTGATGATCAAGAATTTGAGGATATTCAATTTGATGTTAATGAAGAGGGTGGTGTTCAAACAAATCTTGGTACAAGTGAAGAAATCCCAAGGTTCAACATTGCAAGAGACGTACCACCTCCAAGAGAAGATGTCAACCAAGTCACCAATGCCTTACTCGTTCAAAAATGTCCAAGTTGGAATCATTTCAAGAAACATTCAAAAAGAGGATTTTGAACTTGGAGAACAAAGTGGAAAATTTGGAAAACAAGATTGGTGATGTAGAAACAAGACTTGATGAGATTGAGTACGAAGTTGACAATGTCATAAGCTACACAAGAAAAAAGAAGTCAACTATGGTACAATAAAATGTGGAATAAGAGAACGCGAATGATAAGGAAGAGAAAATGAAGAAAGAAATGATGAGGCTAGTGAAGAAAGTGGAGATGATGTTGATGAGAAAAGAAAAAGAAGAATATAAGGAAGATGAAGAGAAGGAAGCGGAAGCTAAAGATATAGCTGAGATTGATGAGAGTAGGAATGAAGATTATGGAAAGAATGATGATGATATGGATATTGAAAATGATAATGAAGATGAGAAGGGAGCAGGAAATGAAGAAAAATATGATGTGGGGATAAAAACAAGAGGATTGAAGCTTGCAATATTCTTTTCACATACTCAAAATACAAATGACAACTTAAAAATCAATGAGAATTTATTTAACTCAATCTTTTTTATAGATTTTGATATCTTGTTATATGTTTTTCCTCGTTATCCCTTTGTACCCCTAGCTAGAAATTGTTGTCTCTACTCCTCCATATATTTTGTATCAAATTGCTTGTAAGGGTTTTTATTAGTTATAACATGCTTTTGGCTTATTTTTATGATTCTATGAGAATGTGTTTTAGAGATCTTAATGATCGAACTTTAGGGATGAAAAGTCATTTTTTGTACCCTCCTCCCCCTTCATTCTTATTGTCATATGCATTAATGGGAGTTTTAGACGCTATGGTTTAATTTAACTAGACCTATATAGCATGTGGTTGATTTTGTGTGTGTTTATCTTCAAGTATTAAGCATGTGTCTTATGTGGTTGATCGTCTAAAAGATTAAGCTTGATGTATAAACTGTGTTTGTGGCATTGTATCTGCTTTTGGTATGTGCCTATGGCTGTTCAGATTTGTATTGAATTGCAATTTCCTGGTTTTTAATGATTCTCCCATAATTCTGGTCAACCGGATTTTCTACCTTGGTCGACCACAGTATCTCGGACGACCGGAGGCTACCATGCGGTCGACCGGAGCAGCCTAGTTTCTGTAAAAATTGACCTTCAACTTCCATTTCTTGTAAAATTTGCTGTTATTTAAATATGGGCACAACCTTATGGGGAACATTTAAATATTTTCTATCCTATACCCCCATTTATGTGATGTTTTCTTATTTTTCATATCATTTACATCATCACATCAGCTCTGTTTTCATATTTTCCATATCCTTTAGCCAGCTTGTATGAGTTATATGGGAGTTGTACGATCTTAGTACGTGAATCTTTTGCATCTACCCCCTTATAACTGTGAGATCATGTACTTTATTTCCATAGCTTTTGATCTCATAAAGTTTTTGGTTAGCTTTATGCTTAAAAGTTGTTATACTTCTTTAGGAAACCATTTACTTAAATACAAATGTGCTCCAAAGTGTTATCTTACACTTCCTCTTACACTACAAGAAAACAGTTAAATAGCGACCGAAATTGTAGGTCACAAAATTAATGACGGAATAACGACCGACTGGAAACCGACAACCTAACGGTCGTTATTCTGTCACCACGCCGTCGGCCATATCGGTCCCGTTGACCAAATTAAAACGACGTCGTAATGTTCACCCTTAATGACCGAATAACGACAGAAATTAACGACCGTTTACCGACAGATTATGTAACGACCGAATACCGACGGACTACATAACGGTGTATATTTATATAATAATAACTGAAACACACAAAACAATGTCGTTTTGTGTACTCTAACGACAGAATACCGACGGAATAGACCGATCGAATACCGACATAATATATAACAACCGAATACCGACGGAATGTAGACCAATGGATTAAAGACTGAATATATGACGGAAGTACTAAAACGACGTCGTTTTAAAGGATGTTTTGTCAAAAAACATAAAAGGAAGCAGACTTCTTCTTCCTTCAAAATACCTAAAACACAATCGACACCTCGCGACCGCCAAATTGCCACCTCGCGACGACGCAGTCCCGCCACCTCTATCTCACCATCCCGCCACCTCCATCTCGCCATTTCCACCCCGGCACTTAAAGCTATTTTCCTAATCGCGAAAATACCCAAAATCTCATATCTCAAACTCCAAAATTCATCCCGCCACATCCACCGCGGCACCCTCCACCCCGCACTTCCATGTAAAGGTTCGTTTTTTTCAAGATTTTTTTTCCAATTGTTTTAATTCTTAAACTGCCATAGTTAATATTAATTGAATTTTTTTCTCTTTTTTGAAGAGGAAATTAACTGATTTTCCTCCATCCCGCCACCTGCAGTGTGATTTTTGGTTCACCACTATACAGATCTAGGATTTAAACAAGGTTCACCACTATCCATTTCAGTTTTCTTCTTTTCTATCTGCTGCTCTGTTACATTTCTTTATAATCTTAAGACTTAATTAATTAACTACAAGTGGTGATCAATTTTAGTATTTCTTTTCTTGTTTGTATTGTAAAAATTCATTGAATGTGAATTTTTTATGTTTGAGCAGATTCATGTGTAATGCTTCAGTTAATTTGATGTGTAAATTTCTTTTCTTGTTTGAAGTGTAAATTTGATGCATCTGTTTGATTCTTTTGTTTGATGCTACAGTTAAAACTATAGTTTGATGATTCTTGTTTGATACTTCTGTTTGATGTTCACAACAGTTAATACTTTTGTTTTATGCTTAAGATAGTTTGATGATTCTATTTGATGCTTAGGATAGCTTGATGCTTAGGTTTGATTTTCGCATATTCATTTCATGAATGATTTTAGTCATAAGTTGAAATTTCTTAGCTTATAGTAGTAGTTCATTTCTTCAATTCTTAATTTTGTATTGTGTAGAGACAAGTTCTCAACATTTAAGCTTGGTGGGTTGCATCATCATTGATTCATTGTTGCTAGCTTCTTTATTTTTTTATTTATACTGTGTTTTCTTTACTTGTAAGTTGATAGTTTTGTGCTTTTGTGTGTCTAATTTGTGCTTCTGTTTTTTGCATTTGTATTTTTTTTTGTGGGATTTTGGCTTTCTTGAGGTGAGATATGTGGGGATTTGGAGGGATTGTTGTAGTTTTCTCTGTTTTTTGCTTCTGATTTGTGCTCATGATATCTTTAAGTTAACTTGAAGTGCAGTTATGAATATTTGCTTCTGAATGTATGTTCAAAGTTTAATAAATTTTCTTCATGAATGAATTCCCTTTCACCTTGAAAAGGACATGTTATATAATGTTTTCATTAACTAGAGTGGTGGTTATACAACTGCATGAACTTGTTTTCCATATTCTAGGTTACGTTTTAGATAATAAAGTTGAATTGAGGCCAACCCGCACCATCACATGATGAGAATCACTTACGCTAACTCTAATGCAGTGGGAATTTCGTATGTGATTAAGTTCTTAGTCGTAAGATTAAAATTCTGTTGCTGAACATAGGGATTGATTTCCAATATTTCATCTAAAAGAATTTGCTAATCCTACACCATAATTTCACTGATGAATGACCGTGAGGAATAATTACGCTAGAAAGAATGGCGTGAATATAGTTCCGACCACGAGAAATAACCGTACCATTTGAAAATCTAAAAAACAGTACCACTTTTCCAATGTTCATTGCACGCGCATTATGCTAGTAAACATAAAACTCTACTTACACATTTTTTGTTCATAGCCTAATTCTATATAATTTTGTGACGTTTTAGTCTCTAGCTACAATGTTCCTATTGATTTAATTATGATTGTGATTTTGGGGGGAAAAGAAAACAAAAGTTCTCAGTACATGTAACCATATTCAAATTTTCCTCATGTCAATATTGAATAAATATATGGGTAAATATGTCAAAATACGCAAAATTCATATTCATACGATCGGTAATTTGCTACTTCTTAATCCGCTTAATTTATAATTCAGAGATGCCTCCAAAGAAAGCTATACGAGCGTGCTTACCATTTAGTCGGGACTCTAGTGTGCGCTATCGCTCTACCTCCCGAACACGTTCATCATCCAAGTTCACGATCGGCAGTGCATCCGCCCCGTGCTCGGTATGACACGACCCGACACATTCTCGCTGGTGAGCACGTCTCTCGGGATTCTCCCGCGGCAAAGACTCGCCCACCGAGTCTACGCTGTTGGAGGCTCGGCGACTCACCCGATCGATGTCTCGGAGACGAGGACTCGATCCCCAGATCTGGAGGAGCGCCGATTGCAGTAGATACTCGGACTCTCCTGCAGCCGACTTATGGCACGTAAGTTAATTTCAAACTTATGTCCTTTATAAATCAAGTTAATTATAATTTTTTAATCATTTTAATCTCTAATTGAATTTTGTCGCTGCTAATATAGTTTTAGATTGAGCTCTAGCTGCTTCGCCACCATTACCGGTATATTCCAGGGCCGTTTCAAGGGAGCATATAGCACCCTAAATGATGTTCCCATTGAAGGGATTCATGGGCGGAAACTCGTTCCAAACACCCATGGATCCTCCCCTGAAAGGATCCGCTCATACAAAACGAATCGAAAACAGCGATAAAGAACTTACAATTTTCGGATTCAAGAAACTACTTCTTGAATGGAGGATGACGATTCTTGGAAGCTTTCTTTTCACCAACGGAATTCCCTTTGCGGAATTTCCCTCTACCGGTATCCACGCGACGAAACAAGCAGTGATTGCTAGCTCTTCGTCTTTCTGAGATTCGGGAATTAGAGAGAAAAGGGAGAGGCTGAGAAATCCGAAATCTGATTTCGGGTTACTTGTTTAATTTCGGCTGAATGACTTAGTATCCTAGGGTTTCGGCTAAGAGATGTTATATAGAGTGTGGGAGTTTGTTCCCAGAACAACTCCCACGTCTACTCAACTTCTCTCGGCTGTGGGAGACTCTGACTCCCATGTCCCCTAGACTTCTGCACGGTAGTGGGAGTCTTTATCGGATAACAACTCCCACTTAATCCCGACTTTAGTTAAATACCAAAATTGCCCATATCTCTAATTCGAATAATAAACACTTTATTATTTTCAGAAAAACAAACGTCGGATACAATGAACCTAGACACATTCTAGATTCATTGAATCGGACATGAAAGCTTGTTAGCTCGTCTATGCGTGTGACCACTGTAGGTTCATATCACAATGGCAATGAAAACACACTTAGTAGTAGTGTGAGTTCATAAGTCACAAAGCGGCCCCTAGCGAGGACATTGTGACTACCCGAGGTGAATGAATTTACAACGGAACCTATTGTCAATCCACTATTTAATCCCTTTGTCTCGCGATATCCTAATTAAGCATAAGGCATGGTGGTCGTCACCCTTATTAAGCTTAATTGTATTTATGCTCGATCTCGGTGTAGATTGTTTCGACAAATAGCATTTGATAACCACTTTATCAAATACATTTGAGCACGGCAATGCATTTAAACAGTCTTTCCCTATCGAGGGGCCCATGGATATCTCTCTCTAATAATAGAGAGGGACAAATTCCTTACAATGTCTCTCACATTCAAGCTATGATAGGACACTACATCCGATCATCGAGTCGTATTGATTACTCTGTTACAAGTAACGTCCGATCGAGTCAAAACGTGGCTCCATTCATACTAGAATCAATGAAGACATAAGGTCTAAGGATTCTAAAATAGTATTGACGAAGTAATACTTATGACTTAAGACCATGAAGTATTACTTCTCAAGCGGATCACGTCCCAATACAATGTATCCCTATATATTGCATCTATGATGTGATTTGTATTCATTACACATGATCGAGTAAAACAAGATCATCAATCAACAATCATACTAGTTTTATTTCATAGTAAATAAGCATTACATAAAACTAGGGACTTCTAGAATAGTAATTACATAAGCTAATGAGTTTTACTATCAAATCACACATTTGATAATCAAAACCGTAATTAACTATTCAATTACATGCTCAAAAGATAATAAAACGCACAACATGTGCTAATGGTCCTAGGGCACTACTAACAATCTCCCACTTGCCCTAGTTCCAATCATACATGATCCTCAATCCCATTGACCTAGTATGACTCTCATGTTTGAGGTCTGTGGGAGTGGCTTGGTCAATGGATCTGCAATGTTGTCGTCTGTATGAACTTTGCAAATACTAACGTCTCTCTTTCGATGATCTCTCCGATCGGATGGAAAGCGCTTTGAGAATGTGTTTGGATCGTTGGTGAGATCTAGGTTCCTTAGCTTGTGAAATGGCGCCGATACTATCACAATAGAGGTCCAGCTGGGTTCCACAATGCTAGGGGACGACACCTAGTTCATCAACAAACTTCACGATCCAAAGCGAGCTTCTTTAGTCGCTTGAGAGCGACTAGATACTCGAGCTACAGTTGTAGAGTCGGCCACGGTTTCTTGCTTTGAGCTCTTCCGACTCACGGCACCTCCATTCAAACAAAACACAAAAACCCAGATTGCGATCTAAAATCATCTACGTCGGTCCGGAAGCTTGCGTCTGTGTAACCATTTACTACCGGACTTCACTTCACGACCTCCAGTAAACTAAGAACATATCTTTAGTCCTTCTCAAGTACTTAAGAATGCTCTTGATTGCGAGTCCAATGTGACTCACCCGAGGTCGATTGATATCTCGCTAGTCATACTTAAAGCAAATGAGACATGCAGGCGAGTGCATATCATGGCGTACATAATAGACCCAATGGCCGAAGCATATGGGATCTTACTCATGCGCTCTTGGTCCTCCCTTGTGGAAGGTCCTTGAGTTCTGCTGAGTTTGACGCCATGTGACATGGGCAAGAATCCCTTTTTGGAGTCTTGCAAAGCCCGAACCGTTTAGATACCTTGTCAATGTATCCACTGCAGCTCGAGGCCCGATCATTTTGTTAGATCTATCTCTATAGATTCTAATACCCAAAATGTATGTAGCCTCGCCTAAGTCTTTCATGGAAAAGCACTTTCCCCAACCAAGCTTTTACGCTTTGTAATGTGGGGATGTCATTTCCAATCGGTAAGATATTGTCCACATAAAGCACAAGGAACACTCTTGCATTATCAGTTACTTTCTTATAAACACAAGGCTCGTCTTCGTTTTTGATGAAACCGAATTCTTTAATACGTTCATCAAAGCGGCGATTCGACTTCGAGATGCTTGCTTCAATCCATAAATGGACCTTTGAAGCTTACACACTTTGCTAGGATTTGTTGGATCAACAAACCCCCTCGGGTTGTGTCATATACACATCCTCGAGAAGGTTTCAGTTAAGAAAGCGAGTCTTAACATCCATTTGCCATATCTCATAGTCATAATATGCGACTATGGCAAGTAAAATCCTAATTGACTTTATCATCACGACGAGGGAAAAGGTTTCGTCATAGTCAATACCATGAACTTGTCTATAACCTTTAACTACTAGTCGCGATTTAAAAAGTGTGTACATTACCATCCATGTCGGTCTTCTTTTTTATAACACCATTTGTTATCAATGACCTTGCACCCTTCGGGTGGGTCAACCAAAGTCCATACTTGGTTGTCGTACATGGATTGCATCTCGGACTTCATAGCTTCTAGCCACTTATCGACTCGGGAACTACGAATTGCCTCTTTGTAGGTAGTGGGTTCATCTTGATCAATCAGTTCAACTTTGATGATCATCGATCCACGAAATCCATATCTCTCGAGTTTGTTGATGTACCCAGACTCGACCTCCTTGGGCCTTGTGTCAAAGATTGAAGCTCGAGTATCGGCACGTGAGCTTGCTTGAACTTCTAAAGTTGGTTCGGATGTTGTTTGGGGATTTTGAATTTCCTCAAGATGGATCTTACTCCCACTATCCTCTTTGGAAATAAATTCCCTTTCAAGGAATACACCATTACGAGCAACAAACACTTTGTTCTACGATGGAAGATAGAAGTAATATCCTTTAGTTTCTTTAGGATATCCCACAAACAAACATTTGTCGGTTTAGGGGCGAGTTTATCGGATAACAAGCGTTTTACGTACGCCTCGCATCCCCCAAATTTTGAGAAATGACAAACTAGGTCGTTTCCCAGTCCATATCTCATATGGAGTTTTACGAACCGCTTTAGAAGGAACTCTATTTAATATAAATGCGGCGGTTTCAAGGGCGTAGCCCCCAAAAGAAAGTGGAAGACTTGTTTGACTCATCATAGATCGAACCATATCTAATAAGGTGCGATTCCTCCGTTCGACACGCCATTCCATTGTGGTGTGCGGGAGGAGTTAATTGTGAAACAATTCCACAACCACTAAGATGTTCGTCAAACTCTTGGTTAAGGTATTCACCACCTCGATCGATCGAAGTATCTTTAATACTTTTACCAAGTTGATTTTGTACTTCATTTTGAAATTCTTTGAATCTTCCAAAAGATTGATTTATGTTTCATTAGATAGGCGTAGCCATATCTCTCGAAATCATGCGTGAATGTGATGAAATGCTGAAACCCTCCTCTAGCACTTGTGTTCATTGGTCCACAAACATCTGTATGTATGAGGCCCGACAAATCGGAAGCTCTCTCACTTTGTCCGATAAAGGGAGCTTTAGTCATTTTGCCCAACAAGCAAGATTCACACGTCTCATAAGACTCTAAGTCAAATGATGTTAAAATTCCATCGTATGGAGTTTTGATATGCGCTTCTCGTTTATGTGGCCCAAGCAGCGAGTGCCAAAAGTAGGTTTGGTTTAAGTCATTTGATTTAAACCTTTTAGTATTAATGTTATAGATGGGCCTTTTAATGGAATCATCGAGGTTAAGAATATAAAGCCCATTCATCAAAGAGGCATCTCCATAAAGATACGATCTTTATGAATGGTGCAAATTTTATTCATAATACTTAATTCAAAACCTTCAATATCCAAACAAGAAAGCTGAAATAATATTCCTACTCAAAGTTGGAACATACAAACAATTATCTAGTTCTATGATAAGGCCACTTGGCAAAACTAAATTAAATGTCCCCAGTAGCTACTGACAACAACTCTTGCTCCGTTGGCTACTACGAGGTCCACTTCTCCTTTTGCAGGTGATCTACTCCTTTTGAACCCCTGCACATTTGCACAAATGTGAGATCCATAACCGGTATCTAATACCCATGAAGTAGGGAGCGAGACATGTTAATTTCTATAACATAAATACACGGAGAGGCAGTCAAAGCTGGCCTTTCCCTTTTTCTTCTCTTCCAAATAGAGTTTGCGATTCCGTTTCCAATGGCACGGTTCGCCACAATGGAAGCAAACTCCCTCCTTTGGTGCCTTGGCTTTGAGGGCTGGGGGCTTGGGCTTGTCATTGCCTTTGCCTTTGCCTCTCTTAGCCATGGGCTTTCCCTTGCCTTTCTTCTTGAAATTCCCTTTACGAACCATTAAGACTTGAGGGGTTTTCTTAATGTTGATTCGGCTGCTTGAGCATCCCAGTGAATTTCGTGTATGGTCTTCTCCATGGCATGCATGTTGAAGTTCATTACGAATTGGTCATACTCCGGTGGGAGTGAGCCCAAGATCATATACGTGGCCATGTCATGACCTACGGCGGCTCGAAAGCTTCTCAAGTTGGTCAAAATAGCCCTTCATCTTAAGAGCGTGTGCACTCACGAGAGGTTCAGGGGGCCATTTTGCAACTATTTAACGCCTTAGTTGTGAGGAATCTTTCATGGCGAGCTTGCTCTTGGAACATTTCCTTGGTGGCCCATCATCCGGAAAGCCTCAACTCCTTCAAAGCTGTTTTTGAAGGTCGGGGCTCATTGTGACTAACATGAGACAAGTCACATCGTTAGAGTCATCGAAATGCTTCTTCCAAGCATCTCTTAGAGCTCTAGGGGCGTTATTTTCGAGTTGTTCGGGGAATGTCAGTTTCAAGAACGTCTGACTTTCTTTCTGCTTAAGGACAATCCTTAAGTTGCGGGCCCAATCAAGGAAATTGGTCCCGCTTAGTTTTTCCTTCTCAAGGATTGATCGCAGTGAATTGTGTGATGAATTGGTTGCCATTATCTACATTAAGTTAATTGCAAAGTTATTAGTTTTTGAGCAAAAACATTTTCCACAATTTCAACACTTGATAATGGTGGGTAAAAACATTTTACAATAGTTATAGGAAAGCTTTGGCTTAACACCCACAATTAAAGTAAAATCATCTAATGGGATTGACATCTATATGTCGGCTATTTCCCATTTTATGCCACTAGGCCCAAAACTATTTTGATGGCCTAGTTAAGTCGAACCATGTCTAAGCATATGGAAATCACTATTTTCCCATCTCCTCTTGCCTAGATAACCACTTATCCGTTGCTTTGGCAACCCGGACATAATGATGATCCAAGCTCATGGAGTGCTTAGGTTATGGTAGGCACTTTAAGACTTAATTAAAACCATTTGATGTGACGTTCAAAAATTAAATCCATCCAGGACATAAAATAAACATCACACGCGAGTTATGAAGCGAAAAAAGTAAATGTGATATGGCATGGCCTATTCTATAATGACTCCCACGAGCCTTGTGGGAGTCAAGGGGTCAATCTAGGTCAAAATCCATCTCATGGATAATGTCTTCGATCTTGTACCTCCAGCCTTGTTACATATTTGCATGGGCATACCCGGCCTTCAATGTAAAGCGGTAAAGCTAATCTAATGAAGCGATTACAATTTTACAACATTGAAAAAGCGACTCGCGAGTCGTATTATAAAATTACAATCAAAATATGTAAAACAAGGGGTATAGTAGGCCATGCTATTCACCATGCTAATATCACATAAAGCACAATGAAATCATACACAAAGTCTTAATTCGGGGAGAGCGGCAGAATCGGGCGCGCGAGACGGCGGTCCCGTCTAGCCGGTTAGCGGGCGGGGAGTCGAGGCGGCGGCCCCCTCATGAGGTTTTCCGGGGCAGCGCCCGCTTTGGTTCAAATACCAAAATTGCCCATATCTCTAATTCGAATAATAAACACTTTATTATTTTCGGAAAAGACGAAACGTCGGATACAATGAACTTAGACACATTCTAGATTCATTGAATCTGGACATGAAGCTTGTTAGCTCGTCTATGCGTGTGACCCTGTAGGTTCATATCACAATGGCAATGAAAACACACTTAGTAGTAGTGTGAGTTCATAAGTCACAAGCGGCCCCTAGCGAGGACATTGTGACTACCCAAGGTGAATGAATTTACAACGGAACCTATTGTCAATCCACTATTTAATCCCTTTGTCTCGCGATATCCTAATTAAGCATAAGGCATGGTGGTCGTCACCCTTATTAAGCTTAATTGTATTTATGCTCGATCTCCAGGTAGACTGTTTCGACAAATAGCATTTGATAACCACTTTATCAAATACATTTGAGCTACTGACCATGCATTTAAACAGATCTTTCCCTATCGAGGGGCCCATGGATATCTCTCTCTAATAATAGAGAGGGACAAATTCCTTACAATGTCTCTCACATTCAAGCTATGATAGGATACTACATCCGATCATCGGTCGTATTGATTACTCATTACAAGTAACGTCCCGATCGAGTCAAAACGTGGCTCCATTCATACTAGAATCAATGAAGACATAAGGTCTAAGGATTCTAAAATAGTATTGACGAAGTAATACTTATGACTTAAGACCATGAAGTATTACTTCTCAAACGGATCACGTCCCAATACAATGTATCCCTATATATTGCATCTATGATGTGATTTGTATTCATTACACATGATCGGTAAAACAAGATCATCAATCAACAATCATACTAGTTTTATTTCATAGTAAATAAGCATTACATAAAACTAGGGACTTCTAGAATAGTAATTACATAAGCTAATGAGTTTTACTATCAAATCACACATTTGATAATCAAAAGCGTAATTAACTATTCAATTACATGCTCAAAAGATAATAAAACGCACAACATGTGCTAATGGTCCTAGGGCACTACTAACACCCATGGACGAAGAAAATATGTGGTGGGAAGAGTTTACAGTAAGTGTATCAATTATAATGAATTTACAAGTGTATCAATTTTAATTATCTAACATTATTTCAAAAAACAGAAAAGTTATCGATGGGCTCCTGAGCATGAGGAGGGGGTCAAGAGAGGTTGGCGCACGATACTTAAGAGGAGACTCAGCGGTATCATGAGTGACCATCGGAAAAAGGATAAGAAGCCCAAATGGGTTTCTGACACTGATTGGGACAGACTATAAACGTATTGGGCAACTCCGGAATTTCAAGCCAAGTCTAAAAAGGCAGCAATCAACCGGAAGGAGGGGAGGGGCGGCAAAGGCCTAATGAAGCATACGGGTGGTTCCCATAGCCACATTGAGCATCACAGAGACTGGTAATTGTAAAAGTTTTCAAATTCATTAAAATTTTGTGTTTTTATTTACGTATTTAATGTTTTAATACATTTTATAAACAGGAAAAGGAGGCGGGACATTCAATCCCATTCCTGGATAGCTATGATTGGTGTCATCAACACCATACCGTCTCGAAGAAGGGGGAATATGTTGATGACGATTCTAGACACCTATCGGTAAGTATTTCCAAACTGGTTCCATTTTTCAAGCAGGCCAGCCACCACCCGATTTGCCGACTCAGATTGCGCTCTCTGCGGAGGCAGTTGGCGGGCTAAAAAATGGACGAGTTCAAGGACTCGGTTCCTTCTCGGATGTGGTTAAGGCAATGAGGGGAGGTAGTCAGTCGGTATCTCACTCAGAAATAGAACACAAAATAATGAAGCCGAGCGAAGAATGGAAGAAGAAATTTGAAGACAAAGAGAGAGAATATGCGCGAAGAGAAAAGAAGAAAAATAAGGCATTAGCTAGTACCTTATTTGAGATGTTTTCAAATAGGGACGCTATATTAAGCCCAGCTGAGCTAGAAGCTATATTGAGCAACTTAGATAATGATGACTTAAATTCAGATTATGACGATGATCCCTTAGCGGTAGATGATGTATTGGGCCGTCAATAGAGATTGTAGGTTTTTTGGAATATTATTCGACTTTTGTTATGTTTTTTTGGTTTAATGTTGAACTATGCTTGTTATTATCACTATTGTATGCTTATGGAATATTGACTGCTGGAATATTGACTTGTATGTTATTTGTATGCTTATGACTTGTGGCAGGGTGTATACTATTTTTTAAAATATCTGACTCTGGAATATTGTTATGGGCGACGGAATAGCGACCATCTTAGGGTATAAGGTTAGGGTTTAGCGACCGAATGGAGACCGCTATCTCAGTTTCCGTCGGTATTTGGTAACTCTTTCCATATACGGTCGGCATTCGGTCGCTACGGATTAAAAAAATTAAGAAACTCGGGCACTTAATGATCCACTAGTTGAATTGTCATTCCCCGTGTCTGAACAAGTTTTATGATTAATGTGTGTGTGTGTGTGTGTATATATACACACATATGAATTAGTAATAGTAATTAAAAGCCGTCAATAATGTTTCTATAAAAAATCCGGCAAAGCGGGAAAATATCGGGGAAATATGCCGACCGAATATACAGATACGGTCGTTCTTCGGCCGCCAAATTTTAAAGTCGCGACCGAATTTCGACCGATATTGCATATACGGTCGGCATTCGGTCGCGCCGTCTTAAAAATTAAAAAACCCGGGCACTTAATGATCCACTAGTTGAATTGTCATGCCCCGTGTCTAAACAAGTTTTATGATTAGTGTGTGTGTGTGTGTGTATATATATATATATATATATATATATATATATATATATATGTATGTATGTATGTATATATGTACACATATGAATTTGTAATAGTAATTAAAAGCCATCAATAATGTTTCTATAAAAAATCCGGCAAAGCGGGAAAATATCGGGGAAATGTGCCGACCGAATGCCGAATGTATATGCAGATACTGGTCGGTCTTGATCGCCCTAATTTTAAAAGTCGCGATCGAATTCCGACCGATTTTGCATATACGGTCGGCATTCGGTTGCTCGGACTTAAAAAATTAAAAAACCCGGGCACTTAATGATCCACTAGTTGAATTGTCATGCCCCGTGTCTAATCAAGTTTTATAATTAATGTGTGTGTTTATTGAAATTCAATTACTAAAATTTTAACTCCATCACTTAATGATCTACTAGTTGAATTGTCATGGCCCTGTGTAAACAAGTTTTATGAATTCATATATATAAACACACACACACACACATTAAATTGAATAGTTAAACTTATACACATTAATGTTAAAAGTTGTTTAGACACGGGGCATGACAATTCAACTATTGTTTATTAATTTTATAAGTCCACGCGACCCGAATATGCATACACGGTCGGCATTCGGTCGGCCCATTTTCTCGATATTTTCCCTCTTTTCCTTTTGCTTCCCGACCAAATACCAACCCAGAATCTGTAGTCGGTCAGTAATCGGTCGCAAAGGTTTAATACAGTCAGTAATCGGTCGCCAAGAATTAAGATGAAACGACACAGTTCTGTTTTTAAATTGCCGTAAAACAGAAAACCCAATAAAAGAAACACCCTTGTAAACCTGCGAGACCCTCTTCTTTGAAACCCTCCTCCCTCGTTGCCTCCACCTCCCCCTCCCCGGCTACACCGGAACTCCGACGGTCCACCACCACCGGTCGGCTTTAGGTGCTCCAGCACCACCACTCTGAATTAGGTGCTCCATTTCTTCTTCTTCCTCTTCTTATTTTTTCCCACATTAAAAGATTAAATTTATTTTTTCTTCCATAAATGATTATGAAAATATGCTTACAATATACTTGATTTATAATGGACCAAGGTTTCTTTACTTGGAATGAACTTGTTGGTGTTTATTACACTTTAACCTTGACATTTGTTTTTCTTTGAAATTAAAGATTAAATTTATTTGTGTCCATAAATGATTATGAAAATATGCTTACAATATACTTGATTTATGATGGACCAAGGTTTCTTTACTTGGAATGAACTTGTTGGTGTGTATTACACTTTAACCTTGACATTTGTTGTTCTTCTTCTTTTTTTGAAATTAAAGATTAAATTTATTTGTGTCCATAAATGATTATGAAAATATACTTACAATATATACTTGATTTATGATGGACCAATGTTTCATTACTTGGAATAAACTTGTTGGTGTTTATTACACTTTAACCTTGACATTATTCTTTATCATTGTAAACCTTGACAAAAATTAAGATAAGATGCCATTAATAACATAGTACATAAAAAAGTTTTATATCATCAAACATAAGGTTCTATGCATTTACTTATGAAGACTTGATATATGCAGATATTGTGTTTATAATGGAGGACCGTAGTTGGATGTATATGGATTCAACATCTAACGGTGGATCCCGTCATAGTCCAGAATTTATAGCGGGAGTGAAACAATTTGTGAATTTCGCTATTAGTATGTCTGCTAATGTACAAAATAATGGGATTAGGTGTCCTTGTGCGGGTTGTAGAAATAAGGATTTTCATGTACCTGATATGGTCAAGTATCATCTTGTTATGAACGGATTTGTGTCTAATTATTATAATTGGACATGTCACGGTGAGGCATTCTTTCCAATGCCTCAAATTCCGTTTATTAATGAAACCTCTGATGATGTGGATAATTCTAGAAGACATACGACAGGAAACAATTATCGAGAGATGGTTTTTTATGCTGTCGGACATAGTTTTAATGAGCCGAAAAATAGGGACGTTGAAGAACCCCCCCAATCCGCAGGCACAAATGTTCTATGACATGTTGTAGGCTGTTGATAGCCCACTGTACGGAGGTTGTACAAGACATTCACAGCTATCAATGACTGCTAGAATGTTGAGTATAAAGTCCGAAGACAACTTATCTGAAACTACTATAGATAAATTTGCACAGTTGATGAAAGAGGCGTTTCTTCCTCAAAATAATGCATTAGACGACTTTTGCCAAATGAAGAAATTGGTTAAAGGTCTTGGATTACCGGTGCAAAAGATAGATGTTTGTTTTAACGGTTGTATGTTGTACTGGAAAGATGATGTTGAGAGTAGAGAATGCAAGTTTTGTGGTCATGCAATGTATATTAAGAAAAAGAAATAAAAAAATACACGACAAAAAGAGATTTCTTGCAAAAAGATGTATTATTTTCCAATTACTCCGAGATTGCAAAGATTGTATGCATCTGAGAAAACTGCAAAACACATGACATGACACTCACACAGTGAGAGGGAAGAGGGAATAATGAATCACCCAAGGGATGGGGAAGCTTGGAAACATTTTGATAGAACACACACTGATTTTGCAGCGGAACCTCGAAATGTAAGGCTTGGGTTATGTACAGATGGTTTTACACCTTTCGGCATATCAGGGAAGTAATATTCTTCTTGGTCAGTTATTCTAACTCCTTATAATCTCCCCCCTTGGATGTGTATGAAGAACAATGTAATGTTCTTACCTATCATTAGTACACGGACCCCAAAATCCAAAAACACAAGATTGATGTGTACTTGCGACCTCTCATCGATGAATTGAATCAGTGTGGGGTGATTGTGCGAAAACTTATGACATCTCTAAAAAGAAAAATTTTTAAAGCGAGAGCTTCATTACTTTGGACAATTAGTGATTTCCCAGCATATAGAATGTTGAGTGGATGGAGTACAGAGGCAGTTACGCTTGTCCATATTGTATGGAGGAAACACAAGCGTTCCATTTGCATGCTGGCGAGAAACAATCGTGGTTCGATTGCCACAGATGCTTCTTATCACTCGATCATCCATTTAGAAGAGATGCAAAGGGATTCAGAAAGGACCGGCGATATGAGAGAAGCGAGACCCAGCCATCTCGCTTTGGTCGGTGATGAAATGTGGTTTAGAGCTAGAGATTATACAAAAATTACTGATACAGCTGAAGAGATTGGTAAAGAGCAAGGCAGAGGTCGATATCACAGTTGAGCCAAACGTAGCATATTTTAGGACTTACCTTATTGGCGGACACTTCTGATAAGACACTGAAGGGATTCATGGGCGGAAACTCGTTCCAAACACCCATGAGTCCACCCCTGAAGGATCCGCTCATACGTAAGCGAATCGAAAAATAGCGAAAATTACTTACGTTTTTCGGCTAAAGGTTGTATCTTTCGGATGAGTCGCTGCTGCCACCAAAATCCTTCCCCTTGCGGAATCGCTTTCTCCGAGTATCCACGCGGCGAAACGAGCAGCGATTGCAAGCTCTTCGTTTCTGAGTTTCGGGAATGTAGAAAGAAGAAAAGAGGAAAAATCCAGAAATCTGATTTCGGGAATTGATTTGGTTTTTGCGGCTCAAAAAACTTAACCTAGGGTTTCGGCCAAGAGAGGTTTATATAGGTTGTGAGCGTTTGTTTCTAAAACAACTCCCACGTCCTATCCACCTCTTTTGACAGTGGGAGTCTTCAACTCCCACATCCCCTAGACATCCATTGGTAGTGGGAGTCTTTATCGGATAATAACTCCCACGTAATCCCAGTTAAAACCAAATACCAAAAATACCCCTCATTCTCTCTAATACGAAATAATAACTTTATTATTCTAAAAAAATAAAGGTCAAATACAATGAACCTAGACACATTCTATATTCATTGAATCTGGACATGAAGCTCGTTAGCTCGTCTATGCGTGTGACCCTGTAGGTTCATATCACAATGGCAATGAAAACATACTTAGTAGTAGTATGTGTTCATAAATCACAAGTGGTCCCTAGCAGGACATTGCGACTACCCAAAGTGAATGAATTTACGGTGGAACCTAATATCAATCCACTATTTAATCCCTTTGTCTCGCGATATCCTAATTAAGCATAAGGCATGGTGGTCGTCACCCTTATTAAGCTTAATTATATTTATGCTCGATCTCTAGGTAGACTTTGTTCCAACAAATAGTATCGATAACCACTTTATCAAATACATTTGAGCACGACCATGCATTTAGACAGTCTTTCCCTATCGAGGGGCCCATGGATATCTCTCTCTAATAATAGAGAGGGACAAATTCCTTACAATGCCTCTCACATTCAAGCCATGATAGGACGCTACATCCGATCATCAGTCGTATTGATTACTCGATTAAAAGCAACGTACGACTGAGTCAAAACGCGGCTCCATTCATGCTAGAATCAAATGGAGACATAAGGTCTAAGGATTCTAAAATAGTATTGAGGAAGTAATACTTATGACTAAGGACCATGAAGTATTACTTCTCTAACGGATCACGTCCAATACAATGTATCCCTATATATTGCATCTATGATATGATTTGTATTCATTACACATGATTAGTAAAACGTAATCATCATTCACACATCATACTAGTTTTATTTCATTGTAAAATAAATTACATAAAACTAGGGACAACTAGAATAGTAATTACATAAGCAAATGAGTTTTACTATCAAATCACGCATTTGATGTTCATAAGCAAAATTAACTATTCATATGAAATGCTCAAATAGATATAAAACGTACAACAAATGCTAATGGTTCTAGGGCACTACTAACAAACACAACATCGATGTCATGCATAATGAAAAAATGTGTTTGATAACTTCTTTAACACCGTGTTGGACGTGAAAGGTAAAACTAAGGACAATGTTAAGGCTAGAGCGGATGTTGAAAGATATTGCAATCGGCCTGAATTGAATATTAAACACGATGGCCGAGGTAAAGCAACGAAACCAAAGGCATGTTTCACTCTTACCAAGGCACAAAAAGAGATGGTTTTGCAGTGGGTTAAAGAATTAAGGCTCCCAGATGGATATGCATCAAATTTGGCGCGATGTGTTGATATGAAAGAATTGAAAATGTCTGGAATGAAGAGTCACGATTCTCATGTGTTCATGGAGCGACTTATCCCTATAGCACTTAGAGAAGTACTACCGACAAGTGTTTGGGGACCCTTGGCTGAACTTAGTCTGTTTTATAGAGATTTGTGTTCCCTAAAGTTGAGTGTGGCACATATGTAAGAATTGGAGGACACTATTGCTATTATATTGTGCAAGTTAGAGCGAATATTTCCTCCGGGATTTTTTGATGTGATGGAACACTTGTCGGTTCACCTTCCGTACGAAGCCAAGGTTGGTGGCCCGGTACAGTTTAGGTGGATGTACGCGTTCGAGAGGTAACAACCAATGTCTTAAGTTATCTCAACTTCATTTTTATTTTTCATGTACGTATTTACAATGTGATTAACTATTTATGCTTTAATTAGATATCTGCACCATCTAAAAAAGAAGAAAAAAAACAAGGCCAGCGTTGAGGGGTCAATTTGCAATGCATACTTGGTCGAATAAGCTGCTACATTCTTTAGCTATTATTTCGAACCCCACGTTAAAACAAAAATTACAACTGTTGGGCGAAATGATGGAGATGACGAGACAAGTGAACCTGAACCTGAATTATTATCAATTTGCAACTTACCGGGAAAATCATTTGGAAAAAAAGAAAAGATTTTATTATCTGATAAAGATTATAAAATAGCCATGAATTATATCTTGATGAATTGTGAAGAGGTCGAACCATATCTTCAGTAAGTAAACCTATCTATTGCTTCATTTTTGTTATACAATTGAAAGTAGGCAAATAATAATATTGTCATTAATTTGTAACTCAGGAAATTTGTCAGGGAAGTAAATGACCATACACCGCATATAACGGAGGAAGAACTTCAAAGCCAGGTTTATAATGATTTTTCCAAATGGTTTGGAACTCATGTAAGTTTTGTAATGTGTAGAAATGTAGTTGTCTTAAAAATGCCTCAACTAAATTAATTTAACATTTGTTGTTTTAAACAGATACATAGCCTTCTGCAACATTCTGAAATGTTGTTGAAAAATCTGTCATGGGGCCCGTCGAGGAGAGTGATGTCATACACCGGTTACGTTGTTAACGGTTATAGGTTTCACACAAAAGCCCACAGCGAAGGAAAAGGAACGACAAACAACGGGTTATGGGTTAAAGGAGATTATTACGGAGAGTTAAAGCAGGTCATTGAAGTTGAACTTGCTGGAGTACCTCACCAAAAAATAATTCTTTTCAAATGTGACTGGTTTGATTCTACTCCAAATCGAGGTCCTAGGGTGCATCCTCAATATAAACTTGTAGAAATCCATAGGAAAAGAACGTACCAGGGTTACGATCCCTTTGTATTTGCTTCCCAATGTCAACAAGTCTACTACACACCTTATCCGGGTAGTAAGACAACATCTAGGGCTGATTGGTTGGTTGTTTGTCGTTCCAAACTATGTCTATTTAACGTTCCTGGTGTTCTGGTACCGTATTAGGAGGAAGTACGCCGAGGAGGAGACCAGTCACATTGATCCAACTATTACTGAAGTTGGTCAACTTACACACCGGTCAAGGGAAATTGAAGTTGTCCTTGTGACCGATACGAGTCGTGTTGATGAAGATGATGATGAGGATGAAATCATGTCGGGTGATGACAATTCTGAATAAGAGGATGAATTCATGTCGGAGGATGATTATGAATAGCAAAAATACAAGTATAAATTTTTAACTCTTCTTTTATTGTAACCTTTATTTCTCGTATTATTAATCTCTTTCACGCTTCACAACTAGCTTTTTTTTACTTCCACATATTGAAGATGAGTAATATTTGTTGTGTTATTTTTAGTACTTTATGACCATAAATTAATTGAAGTATTTGAAATGTTAATTTTATTCTTGAATTTTCAGGTTTCAACTCATAGACGAAAAGAGTATTAGAGAAGTGTAAACTTTGGTTGTGTTGTAATCTAAATAACAAGTGCACACTTTGCTTGTTGTAATGTAAATTAGAAGTGCATTCTTTGATTTTTGTAATTTAAATAAGAATTGTAGGCTTTGATTGTTGTAATGTAAATAAGAATTGTATTCTTTGATTGTTGTAATGTAAATAAGAAGTGTAAACTTGTGGTTTTAGTGAAATCATTGGTTATGTAATGTTATTTTTGGGTTGTATTCATTATTTTTGTTATTTGGAATTTTTTGGATATTGTTTTTGGTTTGTATTGCTGTTTTGGATTTTCTGTTTCATATTGCAGTTTTTTATATAGGGATTTAATTATATTTCAGATTTATTTTTTTAAATTCAAAACAAGTTGGCGACGGAATAACGATTACTATTAGCTTAAATAAATTCTAGTCGGTGGCTATTCCGTCACATTTTACCGACGGAATATCTAGTCGGTATTCTATCGAAGTATTTTCCGTCGGCCATCGGTCGCGTAATTATCGGTCGGTAATCGGTCGCGTCATTATCGGTCGGTACTCGGTCGCGTAATTACCGTCGGTATTAGGTCGTCCCATTCTGTTGGTATTCTGTCGTCTCATTTGGTCGGTACTTATTCCGTCGGCCGTCGGTCGGTATAAGTTAATGTTAAAAAGTCAACCAAGTATTCTAGTCGGTCGCCTTTCCGTCGTAATATAGTGACGAAATAATCAGTCTCTCTAATAACGGTCGGTAATCAGTCGGTATATGGCTTAGCGACGATAAATACACGACCACTATATTCGGTCGGCATTCGGTCGGTAAACTTGAATAGCGACCGAATGCCGACGGTAACGGCAGTCGCTTATTTAACTGTTTTCTTGTAGTGTTAGCTTTTGGTTTATGATACATGTGCTCATCATATTTATTTCATGGTATCACATCCAATTTTCTTTGTTAGCTATGGTTTTAAACTTGCTTATAGCTAACATTGTTTTTGGTAAACGGGGAGATTGTGCTTTAAGGTTTAACTTTATATCTCCTTAGCTTTTAGCTTGTACTGTTTATTCACTTTTGAGTCATATGACCACCACATTTAGTTTTATGTGTCGTTATGTGCTCTCTTTATTTTGAAATCAACCAAGCTTCAAAAACCTCTTAAAAAGATTACTTTAAAACCTTGCATTCATTCCAAGATAAGCATAATCTTTTGGCCACTCATATTTCATTTTAAATGGCCTTTTACAAATGATATGCTTACTTAAAGCTTTAAAGATTTCCTTCTTTGATCAATTTTTTGGCTTTAGATATGCTTTTTTGATTTTTTGTTTATCAATCTATTTGACCAACAAGCTTCTCCGTGATTTAAACTTGATCCCTCCTCAAAGGTTTTCATTTTTTATCCTTTGGGATCTCTATTTTCAACAAAAGGAGGAGGAAATGCTCTTCAGATTGGCGTTATGATGAACCTTTTTATTTTGACAAACAAGGGGAGAAAATAGCACAAATGTGCCATGAAAAGTAGTTTTACAAAAGGAGAAAGCTAATGAACTTTGCAAAACGGGAAAGATAAGGGTTTCTTTAAAATAGGGGGAGTGGAATATTTTTTTTCAAAACATCTACTTGCCCTAATCATTTACACCCTTATCTCTTGGATGGATATTTTGTGCTTAATTTTTTTTTATCCTTTTGATTATTATATTCCCATTTGCATCAATGTTTTGTCATCATAAAAAATGGGGATATTGTAAGCCCCAAGGGCTAATGTGATCAATCTAGTTTTGATGATAACAAACCATTTGTTCTAATGTTTGTGTGAGCATGTGTTTATTGATAGGATCTTTACACTCACACCTACATTGATGAAAATGGTAAGTTAGTCTCTTGTGTGCATCAAAGAAAACATTCTACACACAAGAAGAAGCTACACTTTGCAAGGACTTCATGGCACAAGCTTGAAGTTCATCCACAATGCCTTGGAAGCGATTGCAAAGTCAAGAAGGAAGATCAAGAGTTAAGAGCTACTCAATCACCAAATATACTACATCAACAAGTAGGATCTTAACTAAAGAAGTAATGAATCCCAATACACTACAACATTAAGATTGATATAGGACTTCACTACTCATAGAAGAGGTTGATCAAAGGTCTCAAGTCCAAGATCCAAGTAGAAATCAACTTGAAGACCTAGGAAGATTAGTCTTATGCTCATAGGTACATCCTTATGACTAATATTACCTATGAGAATACTAGGTTTAACAATTTTTAAAGCTCATACTCTTGCATATTTTCAAAATCACGTGTTCACTTTGTTTCAATCTTTCAAAAGGTTTTCAAAACTAATTTAGTGTTGTTTAATGCCTAAGATCTTTAGAATGTTTTAAATATCTTTCAAAACACTTAGGCAAGAGTTTGAGAATATTGGAAATGTGACTAAGTGGAAAACCCCCTTTTGGACAGAAGTCCGATCGACCTAACCTTGGTTCGGGCGACATGTGTTGTCCGGTCGACAAAGACTGTTTTTTTTACTTAGTCAATTTTGAACGTTTCAAGACTCCAACGACTATATTCCCTCAGACGAACTAGCTTTAGTTCGGTCGGTCAAGATTTACTATGGAATACCGGACCACCCTTTGCGGTCAACCGATATCAGTCTAGTAGCACTGTTGAACTTATTTTCTGAACACCTCGGTCGAGCGAAACTGTCAATTCAAGGAAAAAATATATTCGTTGTAACTCGTTTTGTTTGTAATTTTTGCCCTATAAAAAAATTCTAAAGCTTAATTTTTGATATGATAAACACTTCATAAACAAGCAATCACTTTCAAGAGCTTTAATTCATCATCTTTATCAAAATACATCATTTTGAGTCGAGTTTAAACATACATACACTCTTCTATTCTCAAAAGTGATTAGCGCTTTCATTTTCATATCCAATCCATTGAGGGATTATTTGTAAGTGAGCAAAAGGGTAAAGTCTCATTTGTAAGAGACTAGTTACCCTTTCTCTTAGTGAGAACTAGCTCTTAGTGAGTTAGAAAAGCTCTTTGTGAGCTAAGTCCTATTTGTGAGGCAAGTGTATCTCTTTGTGAGATTGGATCTTTGTGTGCTTAGTTCTTTGTGAACTAGAAAAACACTTTGTGAGTGGAGTTCTCTTTGTGAGGCAAAATCTCTCATTGTGAGGCAATTGTAAAAGATTAATCCCACTTTGCATTTTTTGTGAAGGGAACTTCTTAGTAAAGTGTTGAAATCCATAGGTGTGTCCTAAGGTAGTGGATGTAGATCTTTATGATCGAACCACTATAAATCCTTGTGTTAGTTTTCTCTATCCCTTACTCCTTACTTTATTGTTCATTAATTGCTATAACTCGTTTACATGATTACATGAATCAATTTGTTTGAGAGTTAGTAGTAAAACTTACACATGCTTCATTGTTCTTCTATTTATTGCTTGTCTATCAAATTAGCTTTTGCCATATGACTTATAATGTTTTCTCCTACAAGCTTTGCATATATGATACTTGACTTAGCACCTCCAAGATCACATTCGTAAGTCTTGTATTCCTATGTGTTGCATTTAAACACTCAAGTCATCTAAGTTGCCTAAAATTTTAACTCACCTTATATGCTTAATCAACATACTTATTGTTAAGGTGATCACTTAAGGCAAAGTAGTTTAGAAAAGTTATAAAGTTTTAGAACCTAATTCAACCCCCTCTCTCTCTCTCTCTCTCTCTCTCTCAGGCTAGACCCTATCATGTATTTCACATCACCAAGGAGAAAGATCAAGTAATTCCCATGTCCCATTAGAGACAATAGAATCCATTACACTTTTGATATAAGATTTCCACTGCATAGCCTCAAAAGAATCAATGCCATTTTTTAAAGTTAGATGTTTTTCCCCAACATTGTAAGTTACATAATCACTTCCAAAGTCTTTGAATCCCCTTTTTCTCTTACTCCTTTTAGGTTCTTCTAAATACTGAGTTTGAGGTCTGGAACTACTAGGATCTTTGCCCACATATGTCATCCTTTCCTCATGATCATAAATGGAACTAGATGCTACGACTGAGTCTAAAGTGAAAACATGTTGAGGTAAACTAGTTTTCATGGGAAACACATCTTCAAAGAGTTTAACATCACGATATTTCACTATTGCGTTAACTTCTACACCAAGTATTTAAGACTTGAAGATGCTCTCAACGAAGTACATGAATGTGAAGATGCTCACTTCATGTGGAATATGTTTGAAGCAGCATATCAAGGAGAAATTGAAGAAGAAGAGCAAAAGGTGGCAAATCTAGATTTGGAGACTCAATCTTGTGAAGGTATAGAGGAAATATCAATCACACTTCAAGAAATCTTGATACAACCAAGAAGTGTGATGAAGAAGAAAACAATGATAAATCCTCCATAAGCTCAAAAGATATACAAATTGAGCCTTCACGAGATGAGATAGAAGAAGAGATAAAGGAAGCACAAGATGATGATCTTCATATGGAACTTAATTATTATGGAGACCATGAAGATCAACCATCTTGCAAAGGGAAGAGAATTTTTTTGCAACTAAGCTTCAAAGAAAGAAATCCAAAAAGAAGTGGCTATGGACTCAATCATTCCAAGGAGAATGATGAAGACTTTAAATGGAGATGTTCAAAAAGGAAGAAAACTCCAACACTCCATAGCACTTGGATTCCTTAACCTTCAAAGGCCACAACATTCAAGGAATCAAGTTGCTCAACCTCATGTGATGATCAAGACTTAAATGATAATCTACAATCATCATCACTTGGTAAGAAAGAAAAGGTATTAAATTCACCTTCTATCTATTGTTTAATATATGTTATCAATAAATTGAAAAGCGATTTTGACTTATATGCTTTCGACTTCATTAACATTGCATTCCTCCCTTTAAATGATCATATACACATAGAAAACTTAAAGCATGAGCTACATATATTATATACCTCAATTACTAAATTATCTAGTAGATGCAATGTCACAAACTTGGATGATTCTTGTTCTTATTTGCACATCATGTCTAAGAATCATTCTTGTTGCTTGATTATTGAAATTGTTGATCCATGTGCACACACTTGTCACTTGAGAAATGAAATGATGAAGGGATTCATGGGCGGAAACTCGTTCCAAACACCCATGGATCCTCCCCTGAAGGATCCGCTCATATGAAACAATTCGAAAAACAGCAAGAAACAGCAAGAAAAACTTACGTTTTTGGATTCAAGAAGCTACTTCTTGAATGGAGGATGAAGTTTCTTGGATCGGATGCTGCTACCGATTGATCTCCCTTTGCGGAAAATCCCTCTACCGGTATCCACGCGACGATACGGGCAGCGATTGCTAGCTCTTCGTCTTTTATGATTTTCGGGAATTAGAGAGAAAAGGGAGAGGCTGAGAATATCGAAATCTGATTTCGGTTTTCTTGTTTAATTGCGGCTGAAGCATTAACCTTCTAGGTTTCGGTTAAGAGATGTTATATAGAGTGTGAGAGTTTGTTACTAGAACAACTCCCACCTCTACTCAACTTCTCTCGGCGGTGGGAGTCTCGAATCCCACGTTCCTAGACTTTGTCGGTAGTGGGAGTCCTTATCGGATAATAACTCCCACGTAATCCCAGCTATAGGTAAAATACCGAAATTGCCCTCTATCTCTAATTCGAATGATAAACACTTTATTATTTTTCGAGAAAAGTGAATGTCAAATACAATGAACCTAGACACATTCTAGATTCATTGAATGCGGACATGAAGCTCGTTAGCTACGTCTATGCGTGTGACCACTGTAGGTTCATATCACAATGGCAATGAAAACACACTTAGTAGTAGTGTGAGTTCATAAATCACAAGCGGTCCCTAGCAAGACATTGTGACTACCCAAAGTGAATGAATATACAACGGAACCCAATATCAATCTACTATTTAATCCCTTTGTCTCGCGATATCCTAATTAAGCATAAGGCATGGTGGTCGTCACCCTTATTAAGCTTAATTGTATTTATGCTCGATCTCCGGGTAGACTGTTTCGACAAATAGCATTTGATAACCACTTTATCAAATACATTTGAGCACGTCCATGCATTTAAAGCAGTCTTTTCCCTATCGAGGGGCCCATAGATATCTCTCTCTAATAATAGAGAGGGACAAATTCCTTACAATGTCTCTCACATTCAAGCTATGATAGGACACTACATCCGATCATCGGTCGTATTGATTACTCTGTTACAAGTAACGTCCAGACCGAGTCAAAAGCGTAGCTCCATTCATACTAGAATCAATGAAGACATAAGGTCTAAGGATTCAAAAAATAGTATTGAGGAAGTAATACTTATGACTTAAGACCATGAAGTATTACTTCTCGACTGGGATCACGTCCCAATACAATGTATCCCTATATATTGCATCTATGATGTGATTTGTATCCATTACACTTGATCGGTAAAACAAGATCATCAATCAACAATCATACTAGTTTTATTTCATAGTAATTAAGCATTACATAAAACTAGGGACTTCTAGAATAGTAATTACATAAGCTAATGAGTTTTACTATCAAATCACACATTTGATAATCAAAAGCAAAAATTAACTATTCAATTACATGCTCAAAAGATAATAAAACGCACAACATGTGCTACTGGTCCTAGGGCACTACTAACAAATGAACCTTCAAAGACCTTCACAAGAGGTACCTATATATTCTCAAGTTTCACTTGTAGGTTCCAAGAGATCTAACTCTCATGATGAAGAAAAGAACCACAAGGAATGACAAAGAAAAGCTAAAACTCCAAGAAGGAGTTATGTGCCTAGGACAACAAGTTTGTGGAGAGTTCATCGAAGAACATCAATGCAATCATCAATGATGACTCCATAAACCACAAGGAGGTTGTTTCTAATGCAACAAATGCAATAATGAAAAGAAAAGGCAATCAAAGACAGAAAGGGTCAAGATCAAGTTCAAACACTATGCCTCATTGGTCTCATTGATGAAGATCAAAATGAAATTCAAAGTCCTATATCCATAGGCAATGAGGTACAATTCTTAAATCTTTCCCTTGATCTTGACTATGATAATGAGGAGGATCCTTATGTACTATTAAATGATTTATATGATGAATTGAAAATGTTAGCTAAGAAGAACAAGATCACTAGTAATGAACTTGCTTGCACACTTAATGAAATATCTAAAATGCAAGTAGAATATGATAGTCTTCATACATCCTTTCACATCATATCAAATGAAAAAGAGAATGCGCTTTTATTTCTATATGCTATGTCTCTTGAGAACAAAAAGTTGTTTGACAAGGTGCGTAATGCTAATTCTAAACTTGTTGAGCATGATATCTTAAGGCAGAAATTTTATGTATTAACTACTTATGTGAATAAGTGTACATGTGCTATAGATATCCTGGGTAGTATGCTTATTGATCCATATGCTCATATTGTTAAAAATTGTCAAGAGCACAAGCACACACAAAAATATGCACACTCTACTTCTATTAATGCTAGACCTACACATGCCACTATGTTAAATGCTAAATCTCCTACTGTGGTATTTGTGATCATCATGCTACCCATGTTAGTAGTGCCCTATGACCATTATCATATTTGTACGTTTTATATCTTTTTGTACATGTCTTTGAATAGTTAATTTTGTTTTTGAACATCAAATGTGTGATTTGATAGTAAAACTCATTAGCTTATGCAATTACTATTCTAACTGTCCTTTTGTTTTATGGAATATTCTTTACAATAAAATAAAACTAGTATGAGGTATGATTGATGATTATGTTTTACTGATCATGTGTAATGGATACAAATCATATCATAGATGCAATATATTGGGATACATTGTATCGGACGTGGTCTGTTAGAGAAGTAATACTTCATGGTCCTCAGTCATAAGTATTACTTCCTCAACACTATTTTGGAATCCTTAGACCTTATGTCTCAATTGATTCTAGCATGAATAGAGCCATGTTTTGACTCAGTTGGACGTTACTTTTAATCGAGTAATCAATATGACTGATGATCGGATATAGTGTCCTATCGTGGCTTGAATGTGAGAGGCATTGTAAGTAATTTGTCCCTCTCTTATTAGAGAGAGATATCCATGGACCCTCGACAGGGAAAGACTGTTTAAATGCATGGCCGTGCTCAAATTTATTTAATAAAGCGGTTATTAAATATTGTTTGTTGGAACAGTCTACCTGGAGATCGAGCATAAATATAATTAAGCTTTATAAGGGTGATGCCAACCATGCCTTATGCTTAATTAGGATATCGCGAGACAAAGGGATTAAATAGTGGATTGATATTAGGTTCCACCGTAAATTCATTCACTTTAGGTAGTCACAATGTACCTGCTAGGGACCGTTTGTGATTTATGAACAAATACTACTACTAAGTGTGTTTTCATTGCTAATGTGATTTCTGAAAACATAGTACTACTAAGGGTCACATGCATAGACGAGTTAACGAGCGTCATGTCCAGATTCAATGAATCTAGAATGTGTCTAGGTTCGTTGTATTTGACATTTAATTTTTTGAGAATAATAAAATGTTATTATTCGAATTAGAGATAAGTAAGGGGAATTTTCGGTATTTAGTTATAGCTGGGATTACGTAGGAGTCATTATCCGATAAAGACTCCCACTACCAGCAGAAGTCTAGAGGACGTGGGAGTTGAAGACTCCCACTGCCAAAAGAGGTGGATAGGACGTGGGAGTGTAGTTCTGAACAAACTCTCACACCCTATATATACTTCTCTTGGCCGAAACCCTAGGAACTAAGGTTTGAGCGGCAAAAATACCAAAAACCTGGAAATCCGATTTCTTGTTTTCGGCCTCCTTTCCTCTATAGATTCCAAAACTCAGAAAAATGAAAAGCTACCACTCGCTGCTCGTTTCGTCGCGTTGATACCGGTAGGGAGTAATTCCGCAAGGGAGGACTCTGGTGGCAGCACCACACATCCAAAAGACATAATCTTTAGCCGAAAAATGTAAGTAATTTTTCGTTGGTTTTCGATTCCTATGGTATGAGCGGATCCTTCAGGGGAGGACTCATGGGTGTTTAGAACGAGTTTCTGCCCATGAATCCCTTCAGTGGTTTCAGAGCCTTGCTCGTGCTATTCGAATTCGATATTGTTAATCACATCATTACACGTATGTGTATGTGTGAAAAACAGAAAAAGATTGTTTCTTTGATTATGATATATGTGATATATGCATAAACCGTTTTTTATTCGATTATATTGCATGAAATGATGTCGTATGTTATTAATTCGATTAATTATGCATAAACTGCAATTGTATGCTTTTTGTCGTTAATCCGATTAACTACCGCATAAACTGTTTAGGCGATTGAGGGGTAAATCGGGGCAGAAAAACTCATTCGATGAGCAGAAAAAATTATTCGGGACCGCTGACTGCTCTGCGTTGTTGCAACGCTTAAGACATTGTATTTGTACCCGTTATTTCATTATTCTTTATGTGAGTTTTAGCATGGTGAATAGCATGGCCTACTATACCCCCTTTTGTTTTACATTTATTGGGCTGTAATTTTTTAATACGACCTGCGAGTCATTTTTCAAAAATTGTAAAATTGTAATTGATTTCTTAGAATTTTTCTTTATCTTGAAGGTCTGGGGATTCCCATGCATTTATGTAACAAGACTGGAGGACGATGGATCGAAGACACTATCCATGAGATGGGTATTGACTTAGATTGATCATTGGCTTCCACAAGGCTCGTGGGAATCATCATATGATTAGGCCATGCTATCTCACGTTTACTTTTATGCTTTATATATTGCATGGGATACTTATACTCTTTCATTATGGGGCTTAACATATTATACAAACTAAATTGTTTTAATTAAGTCTTAAAATGCCTACCATATCCTAAGCACTTCTTCAGCTTGGATCATCATTTTGTCTGCTTGCCAAAGCAACAGATAAGTGATTATCTAGGCAAAAGGAGATGGGAAAATAGTGATTTCCATAAGCCTAGACATGGTTCGACTTAACTAGGCTACCAAAATAGTTTGGAGCCTAGGGCATAAAATGGGAAATAGCTGGGACATATAGATGTCATTCCCATGGGTTGAATTTTACTTTAATTATGGGGATAAGGCAAAGCTTACTTATAACTATCGTAAAATGGTATTCTCCACTATTTATCAAGTGTTGAAATTTTGGAAAAGTTTTTGCTAAAAAACTAATAACTTTGCAAATAATTTAATGTAGATAATGGCAACCAATACTTCACACAATTCATTGCGATCTGTTCTTGAAAAAGAAAAACTAAGCAGGACCAATTTCCTTGATTGGGCCCGCAATTTAAGGATTGTCCTTAAGCAGGAAAAAAAGCTATACGTTCTTGATACGAATATTCCTGAACAGCATGCAAACAACGCCCTATAGCTGAAAAAGATGCTTGGAAGAAGCATTGTGATGATTCTAACGATGCGACTTGTCTCATGTTAGTCACAATGGGCACTGACCTTCAAAAACAGTTTGAAGGGGTTGAGACTTTCCAGATGATGGGCCAGCTCAAGGAAATGTTCCAAAAGCAAGCCCGTCAAGAAAGATTCCTCACCCCTAAGGCGTTGAATAGTTGCAAGATGGCCCCTGGCACCTCTGTAAGTGCACATGTTCTTAAGATGAAGGGCTATCTTGACCAACTTGAGAAACTTGGGGCTCCCGTAGGTCATGACATGGCCACAGATATGATCTTAGGCTCGCTCTCACCCGAGTATGACCAATTTGTGATGAACTTCAACATCCATGCCATGGACAAGTCCATACATGAGATACACGGGATGATGAAGTCTTAATGGTTCAAAAAGGGAATTTCAAGAAGAAAGGAAAGGGAAAGCCCATGGCCAAGTGATGCGGAACCGTTGTATAGAATACCAAGGTTCGGCTAAAGGTCCGATCTTTCTCTATCTCGAACAGTTTATGAGGGAATATAATCAACAATCCTCCCGTAAGGTTGATTATCAATGGGACCTGAAACACCACAATAAGTATAAACCAAACTTATTGATACAGTAACTCAAAGGATGAATGAATTCTACATAGAGAATCAAACACAAAGTAACTAAGGAATAAACTTAAAATATCATATCAAGTCTAACAATAACATGGCTGAAATCCCTCTTAAATAGAGTTGAATTTCGTCCAAAAAAAACCCACAAATAAGAGTCATTTAAGGATTAGGACTCTACAACTCCTAGATAACTAAAAACACTACCTAACATCAAGGACAACATGTCCTATTATTTAGCTAGCTTATTTTGGCCAACATTGCTAATTAAACAATATAATAAATCTGAAATATAATTAAAGTTTAGAATAGACTTTAATTATCAAATGACTAAAATACCCTTTCAACCGTTATCCTTCCAATTATGTATCTTTCCTTGAAATGATATTCGATGGCTTTGATCCTTGTGTCTAGCTTTCTTTGAAGGTTTCTTTACCTCTTGAACCTTTAGATTAGAGACTTTAAACACTTGGAACAAAGGCTTGACTTTGAAGCTCCTATTTGGGATGTATGAGTTAAGGATGAGGTCATTTATCCAAATGACCTCTCTAAGCTTCATGGCTGGTACCGTATCATCCTCTCCTTCTTGAAAAACTTTCATATCCCCTCTCCCTATTAAAGGATTCGTCCTCGAATCTTCTAAATCACCGGATGCAATTACATGATCAATATTTTCTTCTAAATCTTCACTCTTTTCTTTCAACTCCTCATTTGGCAAACTTTCTAATTTTGTCTCAGCTTCATCCTTGTCTTGTTGACTTTCCAAATTTGTTTCATCATGTATTGTATCATTCTTTGAGCACAATTTGTAGATCAATTCTCGTAGTTCATCCATATCCATCTTCCAAGTTGAAGATTTAATGGCGGCTGTTTGGCTATCTTTTTCTTGAATTGTGGCGATTTTTGCAGCCCCAAAATAGCTATTATCTTCACTTTGCCGCTGCCCAACATAAGAATTTGAAGGGGGCTGATTTGGCTGTTTCCATTGTGAAAATTTAGCCGAATTAGTCCATTTCTTCTTCTGATTCGCCTCTCAATTTGCTCCGCATGATCGACCATCTCCATAATATCAACATGATAAACGCATTCTACCTCTAGCCTAATATCATCATTCAAACCGGCCAAGAATCGATTCAATGTAACTTCTTCATATTCTTGTTTGTCAAGCTGAATCATGGCTAATCGCATCGCTTCATAATATTCATCTACTGATTTAGAACCTTGTGTAAGCATTTGCAAACGTTTAGCTTGCTCCGTAAAGTAATTTAGGGAAATAAACCTTCGTTTCATCTCAGCTTTCAAATCATTCCAAGTTTCAATAGGTCGTTGACCTGCTCTTTGCCTAATTATAGTTTCATCTTTCCACCACGTTGATGCTTTACTATAAAATCCATTGGTTGCCATCTTTACCTTTTTTCCCTTCGAATAATTATGAATAGAAAAAATATTATGAAATTCATGTATCCATTCAAATAAGAATTCAGGCCTATTCGTACCTTCAAAAGATGGGAGGTTGACTGAAACAATAGAGTTGTCAACTTGCTGATTTTTGTAATCCCTTTGCGGCTCACAAGAAAACAAATAGGAATCATCATATCTTGAATTTGTTGTATGTTGGAAGCCATACCTTTTATCATCATAATCAAAGTTGTCATCTTCTTGATCAAATTGTTGCCTCATCTTTGCATGAATTTGTTGAAATCTTTAAAAAGATGGAGTCTTTAAGCTTCTTGATTTTCTTGAAAGTTTATCTTCTTGAACTCACGGCTGCCCCTAGAACTTCAAATCAATATTGACGTTCTTTGATTTTCTTGATTCTTGATTTTTTTGTTCGGATGAACAGTAGCGTGAACAGTAACCGAAAATCTGATTTGGCTCTCAGATGAACAGTTTCGTGAACAGTACTTATGAACAATGTCGTGAACAGTATCCTCAAACAGTGTCGTGAACAGTAATCCGCAAATAGTAATTTTTTGCCCAATTTTTTTAAAGAAAGCAATAAAGATACACCAAGATAGAGATAAACCTTTTGCTCTGATGCCACCTGATGCGGAACCGTTGTACAGAATACCAAGGTTCGGCTAAAGGTCCGATCTTTCTCTATCTCGAACAGTTTATGAGGGAATATAATCAACAATCCTCCCCTAAGGTTGATCATCAATGGGGGCTGAAACACCACAATAAGTATAAACCAAACTTATTGATACAGTAACTCAAAGGATGAATGAATTCTACATAGAGAATCAAACACAAAGTAACTAAGGAATAACCTTAAAATATCATATCAAGTCTAACAATAACATGGCTGAAATCCCTCTTAAATAGAGTGGAATTTCGTCGAAAAATAACCCACAAATAAGAGTCATTTAAGGATTAGGACTCTACAACTCCTAGATAACTAAAAACACTACCTAACATCAAGGACAACATGTCCTATTATTTAGCTAGCTTATTTTGGCCAACATTGCTAATTAAACAATATAATAAATCTAAAATATAATTAAAGTTTAGAATAGACTTTAATTGTCAAATGACTAAAATACCCTTTCAACCGTTATCCTTCCAATTATGTATCTTTCCTTGAAATGATATTCGATGGCTTTGATCCTTGTGTCTAGCTTTCTTTGAAGGTTTCTTTACCTCTTGAACCTTTAGATTAGAGACTTTAAACACTTGGAACAAAGGCTTGACTTTGAAGCTCGTATTTGGGATGTATGAGTTAAGGATGAGGTCATTTATCCAAATGACCTCTCTAAGCTTCATGGCTGGTACTGCATCACCAAGAAGGGAAAAGGCAGTAACAAGCCCAAACCCAAGGCCAAGGCACCAAAGGAAGGAGTTTGCTTCCATTGCAATGAACCAAGTCATTGGAAACGGAATTTTATGCTCTATTTGGAAGAGAAGAAAAAGGGGAAAGCCAGTTTGACTGTCTCTCCAGGTATTTATGTTATTGAAATAAACATATTCTCCTACTTCATGGGTGTTAGATACTGGTTGTGGATCTCACATTTGTGCAATTGTGTAGGGGTTCAAAATGAGTAGATCACTAGCAAAAGGAGAAGTGGACCTGAAAGTAGCGAACGGAGCAAGAGTTGTTGCTGTAGCTACCGGGGCATATAATTTAGTTTTTCCAAGTGGCCTTATTATAGAACTGAATAATTGTCTTTATGTTCCAACTTTGAGTAGGGACATTATTTCAGTTTCTTGTTTGGATATTGTTGGTTTTGAAATAAATATTATGAATAAACTTTGCACCATTCATAAAGATCGTACCTTCTATGGAGATGCCTCTTTGATGAATGGGCTTTATATTCTTAACCTCGATGAATCCATTAAAAGGCCCATCTATAACATTAATACCAAGAGGTTTAATTTAAATGACTTAAACCAAACCTACTTTTGACATTGTCGTTTGTGCCACATCAACGAGAAACGCATATCAAAACTCCATAAAGATGGAATTTTGACATCATTTGACTTGAGAGTATTATGAGACATGTGACTAAAGCTCATTTTACAGGACAAAGTGAGAGAACTTCTGATTTGTTGGGCCTCATACATACAGATGTATGTGGACTAATAAACACAAGTGCTAGAGGAGGGTTTCAGTACTTCATCACATTCACAGATGATTTCAGTAGATATATCTACGTTTATCTAATGAAACATAAATCAGAATCTTTTGGAAAATTCAAAGAATTTCAAAATGAAGTACAAAAACAACTTGGGAAAAATATTAAGATACTTCTATCAGATCGAGGTGGCGAATACCTTAACCAAGAGTTTGATGAACATCTTAGAGGTTGTGGAATTGTTTCACAATTAACTCCTCCTGGCACAACACAATGGAATGGTGTTTCAGAACGGAGGAATCGCACCTTACTAGATATGGTTCGATCTATGATGAGTCAAACCAGTCTTCCAATTTTCTTTTGGGGCTACGTCCTAGAAACTGCTGCATTTATATTGAATATAGTTCCTTCTAAAGCGGTTCAGAAAACTCCATATGAGATATGGACATGGAAACGATTTGTCATTTCTCAAAATTTGTGGATGCGAGGAACGCTTATTATCTAATAAACTCTCCTAAATCTGACAAGTGTTTGTTTGTGGGATATCCTAAAGAAACTAAAGGATATTACTTCTATCTTCCATCAGAGACCAAAGTTTTTGTTACTCGAAATGGTCTATTCCTTGAAAGGGAATTTATTTCCAAAAAGGATAGTGGGAGTAAGATCCATCTTGAGGAAATCCAAGATCCCCAAACAACATCTGAACCACCTTTGAAACTTCAAGCAAGTTCACGTGCTGATAATGAGCTTCAATCTTTGACACAAGGCCCAAGGAGGTCAAGTCGGGTACATCAACAACCTGAGAGATATGGATTTCTCGCGACTGATGATCATCACATTGAACTGATTGATCAACATGAACCCACTACCTACAAAGAGGCAATTAATAGTTCTGAGTCAGATAAGTGGCTAAAAGGTATGAAGTCTGAGATGCAATCCATGTACGATAACCAAGTGTGGACTTTGGTTGACCCACCCGAAAGGTGTAAGGTCATTGATCACAAATGGTGTTTCAAAAAGAAAACCGACATGGATGGTAATTTACACACATTTTAAAACTCGACTAGTAGCTAAAGGTTATAGACAAATTCATGGTACTGACTATGATGAAACCTTTTCTCCCGTCGTTATGATAAAGTCTATTAGGATTTTACTTGCCATAGCCGCATATTATGACTATGAGATATGGCAAATGGACGTTAAGATTGCGTTTCTTAATGGAAACCTTCTCAAGGATGTGTATATGACACAACCTAAGGGGTTTGTTGATCCGTCAAATCCTAGCAAAGTGTGTAAGCTTCAAAGGTCCATTTATGGATTGAATCAAGCATCTCGAAGTTGGAATCGTCGCTTTGATGAAGAAATAAAAGAATTAGGTTTCATCAAGAATTAGGTAGAATGAATTTATCATGTTGATATTATGGAGATGGTTGATCATGCGGAGCAAATTGAGAGGCGAATCAAAGAGAAAAAGAACGGGACTAATTCGGCTAAATTTTCACCTTGGAAAAATCCAAATCAGACACCTTCAAATTTTTGTTTTGGGCAGCGGCAAAGTGAAAATACGAGCTATTTTGGGGCTGCCAAAACAGCCACAACTCAGATAAAAGAAAGCCAAACAGCCACCATTATTTCTTTGGAGACAAATATGAATAAACTAAGGGAAAGCATGGATCGAATGGATAAATTTATCAACAAATGGAGAAGTCAAGAAGACAAGTATGAAGCCGAGCTAATATTAGAAAGCTTGCCAAATAATGATATAATGGTAATACAAGAGGATAAAAATTGGGAAAGTCAAGAAGAAGCCGAAACCATATTAGAAATCTTGCCAATTGATGAGTTAAAGAAAAGATTGATCTTGGAATTGCACCCCACGATTTAGAAGATTCGAGGACGAATCCATTAAAAGGTGGAGGGGATATGAAAGTTTTTCAAGAAAGAGAGGATGATACGGTACCAGCCACAAAGCCTAGAGAGGTCATTTGGATTAATGACCTCATCCTTAATTCATACATCCCAAATATGAACTTCAAAGTCAAGCCTTTGTTCCAAGTGTTTAAATTCTCTAATCTAAAGGTTCAAGAGGTAAAGAAACCTTCAAAGAAAGCTAGACACAAGGATCAAAGCCATTGAATATCATTTGAAGGAAAGATACATAATTGGAAAGAAAACGGTTGAAGGGGTATTTTAGGAAACTTGTAAATTAAAGTCTATTAAAGACTTTAATTCTATTTTAGATTTATTATATTGTTTAATTAGTCATGTTGGCCGAAATAAGCTAGCTAAATAATAGGACATGTTGTCCTTGATGTTAGGTAGTGTTTTTAGTTATCTAGGAGTTGTAGAGTCCTAATCCTTAAAGGACTCTTATTTGTGGGTTATTTTTGGACGAAATTCCACTATATTTAAGAGGGATTTCAGCCATGTTATTGTTAGACTTGATATGATATTTTAAGGTTATTCCTTAGTTACTTTGTGTTTGATTCTCTGGGTAGAATTCATTCATGTTTGAGTTATTGTATCAATAAGTTTGGTTTATACTTATTGTGGTGTTTCAGCCCCCATTGATATTCAACCTTGCGGGAGAAAGGTTGTTTATATTCCCCATAAACTGTTCGAAATAGAGAAAGATCGGGCATTCAAGCCGAACCTTCGTATTCGTACAACGGTTTCGCATCAAGCCTTGTGTTTATAAGAAAGTAACTAATAATGCAATAGTTTTCCTTGTACTTTATGTGGATGACATCTTACTGATTGGAAATGACATTCCCACATTACAAAGCTTAAAAGCTTGGTTGGGGAAGTGCTTTTCCATGAAAGACTTAGGCGAGGCTACATGCATTTTGGGTATAAGAATCTATAGAGATAGATCCAACAAAATGATTGGCCTAAGCCAGAGTGGATACATTGACAAGGTACTGAAATGGTTCAGTTTGCAAGATTCCAAAAAGGGATTCTTGCCCATGTCACATGGCATTAAACTCAGCAGAACTCAAGGACCTTCCACAAAGGAAGACCAAGAGCGCACGAGTAAGATCCCATATGCTTCAGCCATTGAGTCTATTATGTATGTCATGATATGCACTCGCCCAGATTTCTTGTTCTCTTTAAATATTACTAGAAGATATCAATATGACCCTAGAGAGTCACATTGGACTGCAGTCAAGAGCATTCTTAAATACTTTAGAAGGACTAAAGATATGTTCTTAGTTTACGGAGGTCCAGGAAGGAAGTCTGGTTGTAAATGGTTACACAGACGCAAGCTTCCAAACCGACGTAGATGACTTTAGATCGCAATCTGGTTTTATGTTTTGTTTGAATGGAGGTCTTTGTGAGTGGAAGAGCTCAAAACAAGAAACCGTGGCCGACTCTACAATGAAAGCTGAGTTTACAGCGGCCATCAGCGACTAAAGAAGCTGTTTGGATCAGGAAATTTGTTGATGAATTAGGTGTCGTCTCTAGCATTGTGAACCAGTGGACCTCTATTGTGATAGTACTGGTGCCATTTCACAAGCTAAGGAACCTAGATCTCACCAACAATCCAAACACATTCTCAGGCATTTCCATCGGATTAGATAGATCATTGATAGAGGAGACGTTAAAATTTGCAAAGTTCATACAGACGACAACATTGCAAATCCATTGACCAAGCCACTCCCGCAACCTAAACATGAGAGTCATACTAGGTCAATGGGATTGAGGATCATGTATGATTGGACCTAGGGTAAGTGGGAGATTGTTAGTAGTGCCCTAGGACCATTAGCATATGTTGTACGTTTTATATCTTTTTGAACATGTCTTTGAATAGTTAATTTTTCTTTTGAACATCAAATGTGTGATTTGATAGTAAAACTCATTAGCTTATGCAATTACTATTCTAATTGTCCCTTTGTTTTATGTAATATTCTTTACAATGAAATAAAACTAGTATGATGTATGATTGATGATTATGTTTTACTGATCATGTGTATTAGATACAAATCATATCATAGATGCAATATATTGGGATACATTGTATCGGACGTGATCCGCTAGAGAAGTAATAATTCATGGTCTTTAGTCATAAGTATTACTTCCTCAATACTATTTTGGAATCCTTAGACCTTATGTCTCCATTGATTCTAGAATGAATGGAGCCATGTTTTGACTCAGTCGGAAGTTACTTTTAATCGAGTAATCAATACGACTGTAGTGTCCTATCATGGCTTGAATGTGAGAGGCATTGTAAGGAATTTGTCCCTCTCTTATTAGAGAGAGATGTCCATGGGCCCCTCGAAAGAGAAAGACTGTTTAAATGCATGGTCGTTCTCAAATGTATTTAATAAAGTGGTTATTAAATATTGTTTGGTGGAACAGTCTACCTGGAGATCGAGCATAAATATAATTAAGCTTTTATAAGGGTGGTGACGCCTACCATGCCTTATGCTTAATTAGGATATCGCGAGACAAAGGGATTAAATAATGGATTGATATTAGGTTCCACCGTAAATTCATTCAATTTGGGTTGTCACAATGTCTTGCTAGGGACCGCTTGTGATTTATGAACACATACTACTAAGTGTGTTTTCATTGCCACTGTTTCGTCGCGTGGATACCGGTAGGGATTAATTCCGCAAGGGAGGACTCTGGTGGCAGCAACACACATCCAAAAGACAGAATCTTTAGCCGAAAAATGTAATTAATTTTTCTATGGTTTTCGATTCCTATGGTATGACCGGATCTTTCAGGGGAGGACTCATGGGTGTTTAGAACGAGTTTCTGCCCATGAATCCCTTCAACTCGTTGCATTAATAAGAAGAAAATTGAAAGAGTTTCTAAATAAATTTGGGTTGAAAAGAACCCCCCCCCCCAAGACTAATCCTCAAGGACCCATAAGAAAATGGGTACCAAAATTGCATGTTATTGCAGGAAACAGTTGTTATCCGGCTGACTGGACAAGGCAACAATCAACCGCAGATATGGTTAAAATGCCTCAGACAAATATATGATATCCCGGCCAACCTCAATAGACTACCTGTCGACCGCATCTAAAGGCTTATCAATGACATGGTATCCCGGTCAACCAAACTCCCTCCCCGATCGTCTGAAATCGAGACAGAAAGAAAGTCAGGTTTTAATTGGACGAGAGTGGTTGACCGAAAAGGACCTTTGGTAGACTGAATAGTCACTATTTACATAAAATAAAGAGGTTTTTAGTTCAGTTTTCAAACTTTTAAACTTCCCCCTTCAAATACTCTCAAAACCCTTCACCAAAATCTCTCAAATTCGAAACCTACACCTATCCATATTTCAATTCCTTCTACAAACATCAAATTCTTACAATCATGGATCAAAATCCAAAACCCAATCCTTCCAAAAATCCTTTTAAAAGAAAATTAAAAGAAAATCCTTCGTAGAAGCAACCTCCCACCAAAAGAACTCTAGAAAAAGCCTTAACCATTGTGGATTCAGTTGAGTCCTCTACAAAGAGAGCGAATACAAAAATAATGGCTGATCGAAGCAAAGGAAAATCGAAGAAGGTGACTCAATCTAACGAGGAAACCGACTACAATAATGATTGTCAAATTCCACCTCATTCTCCTCGATTCCAAGGTGAATCCTCCTCCTACACTACCAAGAAGGTAAATTCTAGATTTTATAAGGACGAAGTTAGACCTATTTATGAGAATTTAGTTAAAGAAATGAGAGGCATAATTCATAGGTACACTATGGGTAGTGATATGTACCATGGGGATCTACAAGGGATTGTAAAATACTTCATAGATATGAGATTGGTACCTCTTTTCTCTCACAAATGTGAAATTATATGAATTTGGTGCAAACTTTAGAAAAAGTTGGTTGAAGGATGATGGGCTGTATTAGTGGACTTCAAGGGTCGGAAGCCTATAATTAGTTTCACAGAGGCTATGTTTGTGAAATACTTGGAGTTAGATTTGAGTTGGACTCAATTGGTTATTTTAACAACTCCGGGAATATGCCGAGTGATGAAGACTTAGATATTTAAAGGTTCAAGATTATTTCAACATTCAGGGACCTTTTAATAAGTCTAAAGAAATAGTGACAAAAAAATTGGACGAATATGGTCACATACTTCGTGACATGGTGTCCAATGTAGTTTTCCCCGTCTCTGGCCACAAGATTTCAATCACCTATCTTCAAATGACCATAATGAAATGGTTGGTTGAAAGGAGGAAAGCAAGCTTTGGATATTTGGCTATGAAGAATTTCATTGATAGCATCAGTCAAGCCAACAAATTCCTACCTTATGGGAGTTTGTGGACACTTTTGTTCAAGAAATTCAAACTCAAGCTCACAACTCCCACTCAAAGAAGTGATAGGTACAACATCAACAATGACGGCCAATTCCATTAGATACATATGATTATAGTGAATAGAAAATGGGAATTTCATTTTAGATGCACAAACGAGGAGCTATTGGCGGCCTTGATTGCACGCAACAAATCTCCTAAAGTGTGTGACACTTTAAAGAGAGAAATGGAGAAAAGAGGGCTTCAAAGGCCTAATGCGAAACAAGAAGAAGAAGTGCAATGTCAAGAAGGCCAAGGAAAATGATATGAGGACATTCAATTTGGAGCAAATGAAGAAGGGAATGTGGAAGCATATATTGGGGATCAAGAAGACATTCCAAGAGCAAATGTTAATAGAACTTTTCCACTAAGAAATGATACAAGATATGGCTTTTTCATGCAAATCTTTGAAAGTAAAAATTCGTAATCCCCAGATAAAAGTGGCGGAAAGTAAAATGGGATTACGTTCCTTTAAAGGATCTACTCACGAGAAAGTACCAATACCTTGTGTTAGGAAATATACCTTTATCGATCTAATCGATATTGTTCAGATTTTGCTACTTAGAACCACCAACAACAGCCTTCAGATTCCCGTCTCAACCGGTATCCACACACTAACCTCTGGACATATTCTTCAAGTCTCAGATGCTAGTCCAAAAGCTCCGAAGATTAGAAACACCTTTCTCTGGAATCTACAAAGTATAGGTTACTAAGCAAGACCGGAAATCAAAAAGATAAGAAAATTGTATTTTCTTCTCTCAAGTGTTCTTGAGAATGTGTATAAGTGAGATGGAAAAATATGATTTTTCCTTGAGAGTTACTCACGGTTGGGAATTTTTAAAAGCAAGAGAGGAGTGGAAAAATTAAGAGAGTGTAAAAACCAATGAAGAACAATTCTTCATCAAATGTGGTATTAGTGGAATCACCCACTAACCCCCACTCTCCTTTTATTTCTCTCTCACTACAAGCACTCACACATTGCACACACACTACCTAACACATGTTGATGGCCGACTTTGACCCTGGTCGGTCGACCGGAGAAATAGTTCTCGGCCGACCGGGTGACAAATCGGTTCGGTCGACCCGAGATAGTTCTAGGTTGACCGAGTCCGTTTTTGCCCCAATCCAATTGAGAACCTATATCAAATGTAAACTCCAAAAAACTGGTCATCCATAAATAAATTCAAGGAAACATTCATTTAAAAATGTAGATGAAAAGCTTGGGAGTTCAAAACAAGATTTTATGAATTGGAATACAAAGTTGATGATATCCTTAGAAACAAAAAGTCTAAGAAATCAACCTTAATGTAAAGTGAGGAGGAGAAAGAAGAAGAAGAAGAGGAAAATGATGATGATTCCATCAATGATAATGATATAAGTGATGTAAAAAAGGAAAAAAGAGGAGAAAATGGATGAAGAGCCCAAAGAGGTTGTCAATGTTGAAGATGAAGATGATGATATTAATGGGAATGAGGGTCAAGAGGTAGATATGGACATTGAAGACAATGAAGATGGGAAAAATGAAGAGAAAGAACAAGAAAAATGTGATTTGGGCGAAGCAATTAGAGACAAAAAAGAAACTACGCCAAGTGATGAAGATTCACCAAAGGATGACGATGATCAAGATGATTGAAGAAACAATCAAAGCATCTCATTGAAGAAAATCAAAGTGCAAGAAGCAAATCCTCAACTCAATGAGAAATCCCTAAACTCAATCTCTTATAATTTCCTTGTTTTCTCATTTGTATGTTTCCCCCTATTATTATCCCTCTTGTACCCTTAGAATAGTAATTGTTGAACATTTTCATTCATTTCCTTGTATAAATTGCTTATGTTTAAAGGGGCACCTTGATGTTTATAACATGTTTCTCTTAATTGTTTTGATTGTATGAGCATGTTATAATTAGAGGAACTACAGTTTAGTAAAAACTTTTTTTCTCTGGTGATTTTTCTCCCTAAATTTTAGGGACTGCCGTTCTCGGCTCCCTGATTTCTTCTATGGCCGCCGGCCACCTAGGCCAAGGTGGCGGCAGCCGCAGCCCCGACTCAGTGGAAACACAAAAGTTTTACGGAGCTTCTCTCTCATCCCTCTACTGCTACTATTTCTCTTCCAATTACTCCTCTTGAGGTGTTTAAGGGAGAGCCAAATTTGGTTATTCCGGCGGATGAACACGATGTTTTAATTACACCATGGCGATTCGCTCTTGTTGGGAAATTTCATAAATTTGCCCCCAATTTAGATTCTCTGCGGAAATCATTCCATAAGGTTGGATTTAGGGGAAATTTTTGGATTGGAAGAATGGATCCTAGGCATGTTCTTATTAAATTTGATATTAAGGAAGATTTTTGCCGCCTATGGAGACTGGGAGTTTGGAATTACTACGGATTATCAATGAGGGTTTTCCGATGGACTTATGATTTCAATGTCAATGAGGAACCCTCGATTGTACCAATTTGGATTGGGTTTGAAGGTCTACCCATTCATCTCTACAATAAATCGAAATTGTTTTCTATTGCTCAAGCGGTTGGTCAACCCATTGCGTTGGATGCTCCAACAGCCGTGGCTACCAGACCGAGCATGGCCAAAGTATGTGTTGAAGTGAACTTGCTATCGGATTTGCTACAGCGTATCCGCATGACTCACGCCAAAACCGGTAAGGGTTATTGGCAATCTATTCTCTATGATGAATTGCCGGATTACTGCTTAGGTTGTATGAGAATTGGACATAATGAAAAACAATGTGCAAGGAATCAATTGCCAATTCCTCCGGCTAAAGAAACTTTGTTGCTCAAGAATAAAGAAAAGGAAGGCGCTGCGTAGGGAGCCGGATCTCATCAACAGGAAGTTATTTTCCGGAATAGTGGTTCATCCTCCGATATGGATCAAAATCGGGTCAGCCAGTGACCCGGGACCTTCGAAGGTGCCCTCTTCAATCCAAAAAGTATCGATTGCTACTGGGGGACCTTCACTGGCGTCCTCTGTGATAGTCAGCCCGGTTGCGCCCCTCACGAATAAGTCCCCTGTTTCCTCTGTTTTGCGAACTGCCGCCGTTTCGGCTATTGCGGAAAAAGGTAATACTTCGGACTCCTATTTTGGCATCGAGAGGGGTTGATGATATTTCAGTTGGTTGTGATAAAATTTCTACTGTGGTACCACGACAATATCAATCGGCTGGAGGTAGGCCCTCCATTTCACAACCTCAACTAGCCGAGCAATTGCACGCTCTAGCTGCGGCTTCTTCAAAAGCTGTGGCTTCTGCTTCAACCGATGCGGCTTCAGCTGCATAGCTCCCGTTGGATATGATGGATAATATTTTGGTCTCAGAAGTCCTGGTTCCGACAGTTGTTGAGGGGCGGGATTCAGTGGATCAAGGCCCGGACACAGTGTCTGCAGAAGGTAGACATGTGGACACGGTTGAAAAAGGCCTGGATGATCCCGAGGAGGCCGTGATCACTCCTGGAGTTGAAGAGGGAGTGGTTGCGGAATTCAACGGTGATCTGGATGATCAAGAGCCAGTTTGCCTGGATAATAGTGGTTCTATTCTAGCAGTTGAAGAGGGGATTGAATCATCTGAAGAAGGGCAGCTGGATGAATTACAAATGATGAATGTTTTGACATTACCCACGGTGGAGCAGCCGCCGAGTGGTCTTCCTAATACTCAACCCACCCGCACTGGAAAGACAAAAAAACAAATTGCGGTTGCTTCCCGTAAGTCTTCTCGCCTTGAGGAGAAGGCTAAAGGTAACACCCTTTGATGGGTTCTTATATTTGTTATCATATTTCCTTATGAATAAGTTCAATCTGTTGTTCTGGAATATTCGGGGAATTGGTAATAATGATTCGGTGGCACGACTTCGCCAACTTAAGTTTGATAATAATCTTTCTTTACTTGCTATAATGGAGCCTATGATTAGTGAGTCTGAGCTTTCGTTTTATACACGCCGGCTTGGTTTTGATGAGAGTCTCAGTAATGTTAATGGTAAAATATGGCTGTTTTGGAATGGTTGCCTAGATATTTCACTTGTGGGGAATTCCGAACAAATGTTGACTTGTATTGGTTAATAACTATTCTAGGGTTTCGGTGTATATATCTTTTGTTTATGCTAAATGCACTTATACGCAGCGAAGAGCATTGTGGGATGAGCTACAAACTTTTAGCTCACAACATGATGTACCTTGGCTCGTAGGCGGCGATTTTAATGTGGTTTTAAGTGTTTCAGAGAGTCTTGGATCTATACCGGCTTCTCTGCCCATGGCTGAATTTGTGGAGATGGTGGGCGATTGTGGTCTTTCTGAAGTTCCGTTTGTAGGCAGCCCCTATACTTGGTGCAAGGGTTCACCGCCTCTTTTGCGCCGCTGGATCGTCTTTTGGTGAACACTAAGTGGCTGGAATTCTTTGCTCTTACCAAGCTTGAACATTTACATAGAACGGTTTCTGATCACTGTCCGTTATATGTTAATCTTGTTAGGGAAAATCGAGTTCACTCATCTTCTTTCAAATATCAAAATATGTGGTCCAAACACTCTCAGTTTTAGGAGGTGGTGGCAGCCAGTTGGAGAAATTCTCTGTATGGGAATGGGATGATGGTGTTAACTGGAAAACTGAAGAGATTAAAACTGGTTTTACAGTCTTGGAATAAAGAATGCTTCGGTAATATTGTGTCTCGGCTTAAAGATGCCGAGGCCTTGCTGGTTTCGGCTGAAGCAGAATTTGATGCTTCTCCTTGTGATCAGCTTCGGGATGTGTGGTTGGAAGCAAAACAGACGTATCTTTTTTATTTGGGAGCTGAGGAAACATATTGGCGGCAAAAATCAAGACTTAAATGGATAAAAGAAGGGGAAGGTAATACTAAATATTTCATGCGGTTTGTAATAACAATAGAAAATGTCTCTTTATTTCTACTTTGCAGAATGATTAAGGGGAATGGATGACTGATCATGAAATAATGGGCGCGAAATGTCATCATTTCTACTCTACACTATATTCGGAGGATGGTTCTTTACAAGGGGTTGACCGTCTTTTGGACCCCATGTTAGTAGTGCCCTAGGACCATTAGCACATGTTGTGCGTTTTATTATCTTTTGAGCATGTAATTGAATAGTTAATTTTGGTTTTGATTATCAAATGTGTGATTTGATAGTAAAACTCATTAGCTTATGTAATTACTATTCTAGAAGTCCCTGGTTTTATGTAATGCTTAATTACTATGAAATAAAACTAGTATGATTGTTGATTGATGATCTTGTTTTACTGATCATGTGTAATGGATACAAATCACATCATAGATGCAATATATAGGGATACATTGTATTGGAGCGTGATCCGATCGAGAAGTAATACTTCATGGTCTTAAGTCATAAGTATTACTTCCTCAATACTAGTTTAGAATCCTTAGACCTTATGTCTTCATTGATTCTAGTATGAATGGAGCCACGTTTTGACTCGATCGGGACGTTACTTGTAACGAGTAATCAATACGACTGATGATCGGATGTAGTGTCCTATCATAGCTTGAATGTGAGAGACATTCTAAGGAATTTGTCCCTCTCTATTATTGAGAGAGGTATCCATGGGCCCCTCGATAGGGAAAGACTGTTTAAATGCATGGTCGTACTCAAATGCATTTGATAAAGTGGTTATCAAATGCTATTTGTCAAAAGCAGTCTACCCGGAGATCGAGCATAAATACAATTAAGCTTAATAAGGGTGACGACCACCATGCCTTATGCTTAATTAGGATATCGCGAGACAAAGGGATTAAATAGTAGATTGATATTAGGTTCCGTTGTATATTCATTCACTTTGGGTAGTCACAATGTCCTGCTAGGGACCGCTTGTGATTTATGAACTCACACTACTAATAAGTGTGTTTTCATTGCCATTGTGATATGAACCCTACGTGGTCACACGCATAGGCAGAGCTAACGAGCTTCATGTCCAAATTCAATGAATCTAGAATGTGTCTAGGTTCATTGTATCTGACATTCACTTTTCTGAGGATAATAAAGCGTTATTATTCGAATTAGAGATAAGGGGCATTATCGGTATAGCTGGGATTACGTGGGAGTTATTATCCGATAAAGGACTCCCACTACCAGCAGAAGTCTAGGGGACGTGGGAGTTAAAGACTCCCACTGCCAGAAGAGGTTGAGTAGACGTGGGAGTTGTTCTGGAAACAACCTCTCACTCCCTATAAAAGCCTCTCTTGGCTGAAACCCTAGGGTAAGACAATTTCAGCCGAAATACTAAGAAATCCAGAAAACAGTTTTCTGCCTCTCCCTTTTCTCTCTAATTCCCGAAACTCAGAAAAACGAAGAGCTAGCAATCGCTGCCCGTTTCGTCGCGTGGATACCGGTAGAGGGACTTTCCGCAAAGGGAGATCAATCGGTGGCGGCATCCGATCCAAGAAACAGCTTCTTCCATTCAAGAATCCGATTCTTGAACCCAAAAGTAAGTCTTTTATTGCTGTTTTTCGATTCGTTTGTATGAGCGGATCCTTCAGGGGAGGACTCATGGGTGTTTGGAACGAGTTTCCGCCCATGAATCCATTCAGTGGTATCAGATCCTTGCCCATACGATTCGGATTCGATATTGTTAATCACATCTTAACATATATCAAATTCGATTTGGCATGTGTGTTTGTGAAAAACAGAAAAGATTGTTTCTTTGACTGCTTATCATATGTTTTTGTGATTATGATATTTGCATAAACTGTTTATGTTAACCGTGGCTGTTAATGCATGAACTGCCATAGAATCAGTAAATCTGTTAATGCATAAACTGTTGTGAATTCGATTCTGTATACTGCATAAACTGTTTCTGTGAATCTGATTCTACATAAACTGTTCTGATTAATCAGTAATTAATTGTATTAATTCGGTTATTATGCATAAACTGTATGTCTCTTGCCGTTAATTCGATTAACCAATGCATAATCCGATTATGCAAGTAAGGCAATTGAGGGCTAACCGGCTAGCGGGACCGCCGCCAGCTCTGCGTAGTGGCAACACATATAAATTTGAATTTATATCCGCGAATTATTTATGTCATGTTTTATGTGATACTAGCATGGTGAATAGCATGGCCTATTATACCTCTTGTTTTACATGTTTGGGTTGTAATTTTATAATACGACCTGCGAGTCGTTTTTCTTTATGAATGTAAAATTGTAACTGCTTTCTTAGATTAGTCATTGAAGGCTAGGTATGCCCACGCAATTGCGTAACAAGACTGGAGGCTGCTGGATTGAAGACATTATCCATGAGATGGATTTTGACCTAGATTGACCCTTGACTCCCACAAGGCTCGTGGGAGTCATTATAGGAATAGGCCATGCTATATCACATTTACATTTTCGCTTCATATCCTGCGTGTGATGTTTATTTTATGTCTGGATGGATTTATTTTAGACGTCACATCAAATGGTTTTAATTAAGTCTTAAAGTGCCTACCATAACCTAAGCACTCCATAAGCTTGGATCATCATTTTTCTGCTTGCCAAAGCAACAGATAAAGTGGTTACCTAAGTAAAGGGAGATGGGAAAATAGTGATTTCCATAATGCTTAGACATGGTCCGACTTAACTCGGCTATCAAAATAGTTTTGGGCCTAGGGCATACAATGGGAAATAGCTGGGGGCATACATATATGTCAATCCCATTACGTGATTTTACGTTAATTATGGGTGTAAAGCCAAAGCTTTCCCATAACTATTGTAAAATGTTTTTTCCCCACTATTTATCAAGTGTTGAAATTGTGGAAAATATTTTTTGCTCAAAACTAATAAACTTTGCAAATAATTTAATGTACATAATGGCAACCAATTCATCACACAATTCACTGCGATCCGTCCTTGAGAAGGAAAAACTGAGCGGGACCAATTTCCTTGATTGGGCCCGCAACTTAAGGTTTGTCCTTAAGCGGGGAAAGAAAGCCATACGTTCTTGATACGGACATTCCCTGAACAGCACTGCAAACAACGCCCCTAGAGCTGAAAGAGATGCTTGGAAGAAGCATTTCGATGACTCTAACGATGTGACTTGTCTCATGTTAGTCACAATGAGCACCGACCTTCAAAAAGCAGTTTGAAGGAGCTGAGGCTTTCCGGATGATGGGCCAGCTCAAGGAAATGTTCCAAGAGCAAGCTCGTCATGAAAGATTCCTCACAACTAAGGCGTTAAATAGTTGCAAAATGGCCCCCTGCACCTCTGTAAGTGCACATGTTACGAAGATGAAGGGCTATTTTGACCAACTTGAGAAACTTGGGGCTCCCGTAGGTCATGACATGTCCACGAGATATGATCTTGGGCTCACTCCCACCGGAGTATGACCAATTCGTTATTAACTTCAACATGCATGCCATGGAGAAGACCATACATGTAATACACGGGATGCTCAAGCAGGTGAACCGAACATTAAGAAAACCCCGAAGTCTTAATGGTTAAAAAAGGGAATTTCAAGAAGAAAGGCATGGGAAAGCCCATGGACAAGAAAGGCAAAGGCAAAGGCAACGAAAAGCCCAAGCCCAAGCCCAAAGCCAAGGCACCAAAGGAAGGGGTTTGCTTCCATTGTGGCGAACCAGTCCCATTGGAAAGCGAAGCTGCAAACTCTACCCGGAAGAAAAGAAAAAAGGAGAAAACCCGGTTTGATTTGTCTCTCCGGTATTTATGTTATAGAAATTAACATGTCTGCTCCTACTTCATGGGTATTAGATACTGGGTTGTGGATCTCACATTTGTGCAAATGTGCGGGGGTTCAAAAGGAGTAGATCATCGGCAAAAGGAGAAGTGGACCTCGGAGTAGCTAACGGAGCAAGAGTTGGTCTCTGTAGCTCATTTGGGACACTTAATTTAGTTTTGCCAAGTGGCCTTATAATAGAACTGGATAATTGTTTGTATGTTCCAACTTTGAGTAGGAATATTATTTCAGTTTCTTGTTTGGATATTGAAGGTTTTGAAATTAATATTTTGAATAAGATTTGCACCATTCATAAAGATCGTATCTTTTATGGAGATGCCTCTTAGATGAATGGGCTTTATATTCTTAACCTCGATGATTCCATTAAAAGGCCCATCTATAACATTAATACTAAAAGGTTTAAATCAAATGACTTAAACCAAACCTACTTTTAGCACTGTCGTTTGGGCCATATAAACGAGAAACGCATATCAAAACTCCATACAGATGGAATTTTAACATCATTTGACTTAGAGTCTTATGAGACGTGTGAATCTTGCTTGTTGGGCAAAATGACTAAAGCTCCCTTTACTGGACAAAGTGAGAGAGCTTCCGATTTGTTGGGCCTCATACATACGGATGTTTGTGGACCAATGAACACAAGTGCTAGAGGAGGGTTTCGATACTTTCATCACATTCACGGATGATTTCGGTAGATATGGCTACGTCTATCCGATGAAACATAAATCGAAGTCTTTTGGAAGATTCAAAGAATTTCAAAATGAAGTACAAAATCAACTTGGCAAAAGTATTAAGATACTTCGATCAGATCGAGGTGGCGAATACCTTAACCAAGAGTTTGACGAACATCTTAGTGGTTGTGGAATTGTTTCACAATTAACTCCTCCTGGCACACCACAATTAACTCCTCCTGGCACACCACAATGGAATGGCGTGTCAGAACGGAGGAATCGCACCTTATTAGATATGGTTCGATCTATGATGAGTCAAACAAATCATCCAATTTCCTTTTGGGGCTACGCCCAGAAACTGCTGCATTTGTATTAAATAGAGTTCCTTCTAAAAGCGGTTCGAGAAAACTCCATATGAGATATGGGATCGGGAAACGACCTAGTTTGTCATTCCTCAAAATTTGGGGATGTGAGGCGTACGTAAAACACTTGTTATCCGATAAACTCGCCCTCTAAATCGACAAGTGTTTGTTTGTGGGATATCCTAAAGAAACTAAAGGATATTACTTCTATCTTCCATCAGAGAACAAAGTGTTTGTTGCTCGTAATGGTTTATTCCTTGAAAGGGAATTTATTTCCAAAGAGGATAGTGGGAGTAAGATCCATCTTGAGGAAATTCAAGATCCCCAAACAACATCTGAACCAACTTTGGAAGTTCAAGCAAGCTCACGTCTTGATAATGAGCTTCAATCTTTGACACAAGGCCCAAGAAGGTCGAGTCGGGTACATCAACGACTCGAGAGATATGGATTTCTCGTGATCGATGATCATCGAGTTGAATTGATTGATCAAGATGAACCCACTACCTACAAAGAGGCAATTCGTAGTTACGAGTCGGATAAGTGGCTAGAAGGTATGAAGTCCGAGATGCAATCCATGTACGACAACTAAGTATGGACTTTGGTTGACCCACCCGAAGGGTGCAAGGTCATTGATAACAAATGGTGTTATAAAAAGAAGACCGACATGGATGGTAATGTACACACTTTTAAATCGCGACTAGTAGTTAAAGGTTATAGACAAGTTCATGGTATTGACTATGACGAAACCTTTTCCCCCCTGTCGTGATGATAAAGTCAATTAGGATTTTACTTGCCATAGCCGCATATTATGACTATGAGATATGGCAAATGGATGTTAAGACTGCGTTTCTTAATGGAAACCTTCTCGAGGATGTGTATATGACACAACCTGAGGGGTTTGTTGATCCAACAAATCCTAGCAAAGTGTGTAAGGTTCAAAGGTACATTTATGGATTGAAGCAAGCATCTCGAAAGTCTGGAATCGTCGCTTTGATGAACGTATTAAAGAATTCGGTTTCATCAAAAATGAAGACGAGCCTTGTGTTTATGAGAAAGTAACTAATAATGCAGTAGTGTTCCTTGTGCTTTATGTGGACGACATCTTACTCGATTGGAAATGACATCCCCATATTACAAAGCGTAAAAGCTTGGTTGGGGAAGTGCTTTTCCATGAAAGACTTAAAGGCGAGGCTACATACATTTGGGTATTAGAATCAATAGAGATAGATCTAACAAAATGATTGGCTTGAGCCGAGTGGATACATTAACAAAGGTACTTAAAGCAGTTCGATTTGCAAGACTCAAAAAAGGGATTCTTGCCCATGTCACATGGCGTTAAACTCAGCGAGAACTCGAGGACCTTCCACAAGGGAGGACCAAGAGCGCATGAGTAAGATCCCATATGCTTCGACCATTGGGTCTATTATGTACGCCATGATATATACTCGCCCTGGATGTCTCATTTGCTTTAAGTATGACTAGCAGATATCAATCGACCACTGGTGAGTCACATTGGATCTGCAGTCAAGAGCATTCTTAAGTACATGAGAAGGACTAAAGATATGTTCTTAGTTTACTGAGAGTCGGGAAGGAAGTCCGGTTGTAAATGGTTACACTGGACGTCAAGTTTCAGACCGACGTAGACGATTATAGATCGTAATCTGGGTTTTGTGTTTTGTTTGAATGGAGGTCTTTGTGAGCTTGAAGAGCTCAAAGTAAGAAACCGTGGCCGACTCTACAAATGTAGGCTGAGTATCTAGTCGCCTCTGAAAGCGACTAAAAAAGCTGTTTGGATCGGAAAGTTTGTTGATGAATTAGGTGTTGTCCCTAGCATTGTGAACCCAGTGGACCTCTATTGTGATAGTACTGGTGCCATTTCACAAGCTAAGGTACCTAGATCTCACAACGATCCAAACACATTCTCGAGGCGTTTCCATCCGATTAGAGAGATCATTGATGGAGGAGACGTTAGTATTTGCAAAGTTCATACGAGACGACAACATTGCGAGATCCATTGACCAAGCCACTCCCACAGCCTAAACATGAGAGTCATACTAGGTCAATGGGATTGAGGATCATGTAGTGATTGGACCTAGGGGCAAGTGAGAGATTGTTAGTAGTGCCCTAGGACCATTAGCACATGTTGTGCGTTTTATTATCTTTTGAGCATGTAATTGAATAGTTAATTTTTGCTTTTGATTATCAAATGTGTGATTTGATAGTAAAACTCATTAGCTTATGTAATTACTATTCAAGAAGTCCCCTGGTTTTATGTAATGCTTAATTACTATGAAATAAAACTAGTATGATTGTTGATTGATGATCTTGTTTTTACTCGATCATGTGTAATGGATACAAATCACATCATAGATGCAATATATAGGGATACATTGTATTGGGACGTGATCCGTCGGAGAAGTAATACTTCATGGTCTTAAGTCATAAGTATTACTTCCTCAATACTATTTTAGAATCCTTAGACCTTATGTCTTCATTGATTCTAGTATGAATGGAGCCACCTTTTGACTCGAGTCGGGACGTTACTTATAACAGAGTAATCAATACGACCGATGATCGGATGTACTTGTCCTATCATAGCTTGAATGTGAGAGACATTCTAAGGAATTTGTCCCTCTCTATTATTAGAGAGAGGTATCCATGGGCCCCTCGATAGGGAAAGAGCTGTTTAAATGCATGGTCAGTGCTCAAATGCATTTGATAAAGTGGTTATCAAATGCTATTTGTCGAAAGCAGATCTACACGGAGATCGAGCATAAATACAATTAAGCTTAATAAGGGTGGCGACCACCATGCCTTATGCTTAATTAGGATATCGCGAGACAAAGGGATTAAATAGTAGATTGATATTAGGTTCCATTGTATATTCATTCACTTTGGGTAGTCACAATGTCCTGCTAGGGACCTGTAAAACACAAGGGGAGGGGTGAATTGGGTTTTATTCGATCTTGCAAACTTTTTTGAATCTATTCAATGCTAGTGTAAGTTTGAGCAAGATGAGCAAATGCAAAACTAAACCCAACAACAAGACAAAGGATTTATAGTGGTTCGATTCACTCAGAATCTACATCCACTACCTTGAGCCGCACCCAATGATTTTAACAACTTCACTAAGAAGATCTTTTTACACTTGTGGCTAACTCACTAAGAGTTTTACAACACAACCACAATACAAACTCACTAAGAGTCAATTGCCCACACTAAGTAGGACTTATCAATTTGCCCACACAAAGTAGGACTTTTACAACAATAACCCAATCACTTAGAAAGGGAATTAAGAATGTTAAGGAACAAGGTTGTTCACTCTTCTAAGTGAAAGATTAATACCTTTGAAGTACAAGAATGTTAAGCTCTTAGAACATATGAATTCCACTCTTTGTCTTGCTTTTTGAAATAACACCTTTGAATGATTTAGATCATGGAAAATAAGTGTTTTGCTTTGAAGGTGTTTAGACTTGATAAGAAATCAATGAAACTTTGAAGTGCAAGTCTTGGAGTCATTCACTAGCTTTGGAGTATTTATACATTTCAAAATAGGCTGAAAAACAACTCTTTAACGGTAAAAAAACGGCTAGTTTTTCGCAGAGTTCGGATGACCGAATTCACACCTCGGATGACCGAAGTCAACCTCGGTTGAGCCGAAGCCAACCTCGGTCGACCGACCATAGCTTAGGTCGACCGAACTCCCCTTTTTTCCAAAAGGGTTCAACTCTCAGTTTCTCGTCGGTTGATCCGATCTTGAGCTCAGTTGACCGACCTTTCAGAGTATGCGAGATGTTGATTTTTCACAAGTTTTGACATCTATTGAAGTCCAAAAGGTTTTCTCAATATGTAACAAGTAAGAGCATTAGAAAACCGTTTTAAAAGACTTATACTTTGAAATCAAAGGCTTTTGAGATATGAACTCATGTAAGGAACGTTTTGAAACTTCGCCTTTTGAAAACGTGTTTATGATGCATGCAAGACTAGAGTGTAGAGCTTATGTTCATGAGAGCTTTGGTTAGAGCTTTATAAGATAACGACTTATGATGACAAAGCTAAACTAACCAAACCTAAGTCTTCAATCTTCAATCTTGATAAATGAGCCTTGCATAACTTTGAATCTTGATACCAATGGCTTGATTGAAGTACTTAGAGCTTCCATAATGAGTTCCGATATTCTATCACAAAGATTAAGATCATTAGACACAACATCAAAAGTTTGTCCAATAACAAAAACTGAGTTTGTTCGCCCTTAGGGCTTACAATCTCCCCCTTTTTGATTATGACAAACTTTCATGTAATAAGATAGAATATGGACAAAATTAAGAACAAGGAAGCATGGCAAAAAGTTAAAGATCAATTAAGAGCAATGACTAGTGCTTTAAAAGATAAAACCAATGAAGACAAAAGCACTTAGTCATGATAACTTCTTTTTGCCATATAATCTAGGGACTCTTAGAAGAGCCCTATTTCCCAACCAACCTCCTTTCCTCCTTCCTTCCATTTAATGTAGCTTTCTTATGTGTAACATACATACCTTAGTTTACACAAGAAGCTAACTTACCATTTTCATCAATGTTGATGTGAGTGCTAAGGATCCTATTATAAAAAACATGCTCACACAAACATTAGAACTATCAATGGTTTGTTATCATCAAAACAACATAGAATATTTTGCCCTTCGGGCTAACAATCTCCTCCTTTTTGATGATGACAAAACATTGATGCAAATGGGAATAATATGAAAAAAGTAAAGCTGTAAAGCATATAAATATGAATGCATGAGATAAGAATATTAAGGATCTAGGCAAGTAGATGTTTTTCAAAAAAATTATTCTACTCCCCCTATATTAAAGAATCCCTTATCTCTCCCATTTTGCAAGTTCTAAGCTTTCTCCTTTTGTAAATTACTTCTCTTGGCACATTTGCAACACTAAAAACTCTCCCCATTTTTGTCAAAATAAAAAAGGGATATCAGAGCGCCAATAAGAAAAGCATTTACTCCTCCTCTTCATTGAAGAATATTTGAAATGCCTTTTAACGAAAAGTAAAGATGAGTAAGATTAAAATTGTGGAGAAGCTTGATGAAATGTAAGAATTCTCCCCATATAAAAAAAACTTTTAATGCCATGGAGAATCTTGATGGTCTAATAGATTGATAAGAGAATAACCAAGGGATCAAATCTAAAGACCAAAAAAAAATCATTTGAAGAATGATTATTTTGAATAAGCTGAGTTGATTTCTAAATACAAAGAGTCCATAATGACACATAAATATAAGATGGTTATATATGGCTCAAAAAGAATATCAACCTAAGCTAAAAACAAAGGAGATAAGGAATATAACCTTTAAACACAATCTCCCCGTTTATCAAGCATACGATGTTAGCTATTTGTGATAAAACCAAGTTTGATACCAATTGACCAATTGTAAAACATGTTTGAAAATATAGCTAACAAAGTACTAGTGGAAGTGATACCATGAATTCATAAGTTAAGCACATGTATCACAACCAAAAGAAGCAGAGGAAGTGTAAGATGACAATTCGAGTACATTCCTCTAATAAGTTAATGGTTAGCTAAATGAGTATAACAACTCTTGAAACAAGACTAACCAAAAAACACAATGAGATCACAAAGGATAAGAAAATGAAGAATATGATCTCTTAGTTATTAAGGGAGAGTATATGTGATACCAAATATAAGAAATAACCAATTGTAAAAAAAATTTATAACACATATAACTTCCAAAATAACTTACACAAGTTGGCTATACAATAAGAAAGATGAAAAACAAGCCAACAAGTGATGTGATGATGTAAAATATGAACAATTTAGCATACATCACATATATTGAGGGAGGTATTTGATAAACATATTTGAAATACTCCCCCTTAGGTTGTGCCACTTCCAAACACTCAAATAGACACAACCCATGGCATAATCAATGCCACAAACACAGTTTACATCCTAAGTCAAGCATCTAGACGATCAACCACATAAGATTAATGCTATAGACTTGAATATAAACACAAACAACATCCCTAAATGCAATAAAGATCAAGCACATAAGGATCAAAAACAAAACAATGATCACTAACAAGGGATGAGTTAAGCTATTGTACCTCAATGCTCTTTGAGTTTGGACTTCTTACCATTTTGGTTGATCTTCTTTATCAATCAAGTCCATAGAGGCCTTTTGTGTGATCTTTTTCATGATCATCATTATCTTTTGAAGCTCATTGAGAGGTTGACATGTGATTGCTCCATTTTCTTTGTTGTTCATCCTTGATTGATGAGATGAAAGCAATCTCCTCTTCTATTCATGTCAAGTGTAGAGTCATCAATGATGGGTGACTTTTCTTTTCTTGATGAACACTCTACAATCTTGTAATCCTTGGCATTTGACTCTTTTCTTGGAGTCTTGGCTCATTTGTGCCATTCCTTGTAGTTCATATCTTCTTCTTGAAGCTTAGAACTCTTTGTTACCTACAAGGAATTCTTGAGAACAAATATGGTACCTTTTTAAAGGTCCTTCATGATTAGCTCAAAGTCTCAAGTAACACAAATATGCATATGGATTATGCAAATCAAAAACCAAAACAACTAGATGGATTCTTAAATGAATATGACATGACAAAACAAGAATCAATCAAGTTGCATATGCTACATCTCATAGATACCTTAGCTAAATAAACATGGACTAGAACATGCTAAAGGTTATCTATATAAATATAAAATTCAAGAATGTGAGATGCAGCATATATAAGAGCAAGCATATATAAAAATATATATATCGAAAACACTTAAACACATTAATTAAAGTGTTAAGAGAAGGTGATTTTGATACCTTTGCTTTCTTACCAAGTGATGAAGATATTGGATTTATACTAAGGCTCTTGTCATACTTGATGCTTTGCTCTTTGCATTTAAGCAACTTGGTTCTCTAATTGATTAACATTTGAGCTTTGAGAATCCAAGTGTTAAGGAGTGCTTTTGAATTTCTTCTTTTGGCACATCTCCTTTAATCACCCTAATGCCACTTCTCTTCGAATCTATATCATTGAAGCTTTGTGGAATACTCTTCTTCTCCGGTTATGTGACAAAATCATACACATTGAAACATCATAGAGCCGGAGCATCCATCTATCTTATAAGAACCTATAAGATCAAGGGAAGAGTAACTTTTGGTACCCACTTTTGTTTGGGTCCATGGGGGTTAGTTGAAGTGAGCTTAACTCTCCAAATTGTTTTTACTCCCCTTTCAATCTTTTTCTTCACATGGCATCTAACACAAGTGTGACCATGTTTTCCACAATATGTGCAACAAATATGTGGCTTAGAAGATTTGTGAACATGCTTAACAAGTCTATTTGCCATATGTGGCGTTCTAGCATTTACAACATGATTCTTAGGTATATGAGAAGAGCTAGCAATGCCAACATGATTAGCAATATAACCAAGACCATGTTTATCATGTGAAGCACGTTGCATACCAAGAATTTGATCAAGATTTTTCTTACCCTTAGTAAAGTTGTCAACAAGAAGGGTAAGGTCATTAATTTTGTTCTTCATGTGATCAAACTCAACAAGCTTGTTTTCAAGAGATGACAATTTATCACAAGCTTCTATGTATTGTAATGAAGATGTATTGCAAGTAGTAATAAGACTTTCATTTTCACATTTCAAGCAATTAACATCATCACACAACTTTTTATTTTCATCAAACAATTTAGATCTTTCTTCAAGCAAAAATTCAATTTTAAGCTTCATATCTTTGTTTTGCTTTGCACATTTTTTCAATTGATCATACATATCATCAAAACAACATAGAATATTTTGCCCTTCGGGCTAACAGGACCGCTTGTGATTTATGAACTCACACTACTACTAAGTGTGTTTTCATTGCCATTGTGATATGAACCTACAGGGTCACACGCATAGACGAGCTAACGAGCTTCATGTCCAAATTCAATGAATCTAGAATGTGTCTAGGTTCATTGTATCTGACATTCACTTTTCTGAGGATAATAAAGCGTTATTATTCTAATTAGAGATAAGGGGCATTATCGGTATAGCTGGGATTACGTGGGAGTTATTATCCGATAAAGGACTCCCACTACCAGCAGAAGTCTAGGGGACGTGGGAGTTAAAGACTCCCACTGCCAGAAGAGGTTGAGTAGACGTGGGAGTTGTTCTGGAAACAACCTCTCACTCCCTATAAAAGCCTCTCTTGGCCGAAACCCTAGGGTAAGACAATTTCAGCCGAAATACTAAGAAATCTAGAAAACAGTTTTCTGCCTCTCCCTTTTCTCTCTAATTCCCGAAACTCGAAAAAACGAAGAGCTAGCAATCGCTGCCCGTTTAGTCGCGTGGATACCGGTAGAGGGACTTTCCGCAAAGGGAGATCAATCGATGGCAGCATCCTATCCAAGAAACAGCTTCTTCCATTCAAGAATCCGATTCTTGAACCCAAAAGTAAGTCTTTTATTGCTGTTTTTCGATTCGTTTGTATGAGCGGATCCTTCAGGGGAGGACTCATGGGTGTTTGGAACGAGTTTCCGCCCATGAATCCATTCACCCCATTCCACGTTTAGTGCAGGACTCGGATAATCGACGGCTCTCGGATCTTCCTTCTATTTTGGAGGTACGTACTGCAGTTTTTTCATTGGATAGAAACAGTGCTGCTGGTCCGGATGGGTTTTCTGGGGGTTTCTTTCAGGATTGTTGGGACATTGTTTTTGATGATCTTTTGCAGGAGGCATGTGATTTTTGGTCCGGTTTACAGATGCCGAAGGCTTTACAAGCACCCTTATTTTGTTGTTACCCAAGACACAAAATCCCATTCATCTTTCCGATTTCCGGCCTATATCTTTGTGTAATTTTGCAAATAAGGTAATCAATAAGGTAATGGCCACTAGGCTTGGTTTGCTCTTGCCATATATTATATCGCTGAATCAAACTGGTTTTGTAAAAGGTAGATCGATATCTGATAATGTTTTGCTGGCTATGGAACTCGTACATGCAATTAATCACAAGGTGAGGGGTAGGAATTTGGTCATTAAGCTTGACATGATGAAAGCTTTTGACCGAGTTTCTCACACTTTTCTACTTCAAGTTTTGCAGCGCTTTGGTTTTGGCCCTCATTTCATAAATCTTATCCGTAATGTTCTTAGCTCGAACTGGTTTTATGTACTACTTAATGGGGTGTCATATGGTTATAGTCATGCTAGCAGGGGGTGAAGCAAGGGGATCCTCTTTCTCCGTTACTTTTTATTATTGCGGCAGAGGCTTTTTCAAGGGGAATTGATGAATTGTCCATGTCATGGAGTTTTTTGCCTTATTATATGCCTAAGCAGTCTGTTCTTGTTACTCACCTTGCTTTTGCAGATGATATTATTATATTTACTAATGGGCAAAAAAGAAGTCTGTCTGTTCTAATTGACTTTATAAAGAATTATGAGCAGGCGTCAGGTCAACGTGCTAATGTGGGGAAGTGCTCTTACTATACATCCACAAAAATAACCGACACCCAACGTAATATGATACAAGATGTGACTGGTTTTGTGGAAGGTGAGTTTCCAATGATCTATTTTGGTTGTCCTATTTTTCCAGGTCGATCCAAGGTACGATACTTTGATGGTCTACTTGAAAAAGTGGCGGGTCGTGTGGAGGGTTGGCAGCGCAAACTGTTAAGTATGGGTAGTCGGTTATTACTTGTTCGATCGGTGCTTAATTCTATGTCTATTCATATCCTGGCAACGTGTAATGTGCCGAAATTAGTAATGCTCAAGTTGGAACGCATGTTCTCTCGCTTTGTCTGGGGTTAAACGAATGGAAAGGAACGCAAGCATTGGATGTCTTGGTCTAGAATGTCGAGACCAACCGAATGTAATGGTATGGGTTTGCATTCGGTAGTACAATTTTATGATGCTTTTACTTGGAAACTGTGGTGGAATTTCAGGAGTATTGAGTCTTTGTGGGCCAATTTCTTAAAAGCAAAATATTGTACGGGGCTGCCCCATGTGACTCAAAGTAGCATTGTTGCGGGTTGCTCTCCTACATGGCGACGCATGATCGCCGCTCGGGATGATGTGGAGAAGCATATTGGTATTCTGTTACGTAACGGTCACTCTATTTTTTTCTATGAGAACATCACTCTTCAGAGAGCTTTAACAACTCTTGTTCCTCCCTCCGCTCGGCTTGCTGGGGCCTTGTCCCGGGATTTTATTCATGATCACTCTTGGCAGCGGCGGGAATTAGTATCTTTGGTTCCTGTCGGATTTATGGATTTATTGCCTGATGTTTATTTGTCTGGTGAGTGTGATAAGCTTATTTGGATTGATGATCCACGGGGGAGGTTTTCTATATCATCTGCAATGGAGTTCATGCGTATCTCGGAGGTCACACAATTGTCACGCGTTTGCATTTGGCATAAGGTACTTCCACTTTCTTTGTCCTTGTTTATGTGGAAATTGCTTAACCATTTTCTGGCCCTTGATGAGGATAGAATAAGGTTTGGTGTGTATATGGCGTCCCGTTGCATGTGTTTAGAGGATGTTGAAACATACGATCATGTTTTTATGGAATGTAAACTTGCGCGGGTGGTATGGAGGGAGGCGGCCTCTTCGGCTGGCCTTCTTCATCGGCAATTGCCATTAATGATATTCATGGTATGCTGTCCTTTTGGTGGTATGCTGGGAGTTCCATTTCTCGCAACATTTTGATAATTCTAGCCTGTTCTGCTTGTTGGATTCTTTGGAAGGCCAGATGTCGTTTTGTTTATGAAGCAAAGGTTACCACGCAGTCAACTATCCTAGTTCAATTTCGAGATTATACTACAACTCTACTACAGGCTCGGGGTCTTACAATTGGAACCCCCAGGGTCCGCATACCGCGTCGGTCTTTGGTTGTTCGTTGGAGAAATGATCTTACTCATGGAGTGGTGCTTAATATTGATGGCGCTTCGAAAGGAAATCCTGGCCCAACCGGCATTGGGGGAATTTTTAGACATAGTAATGGGGACTTTATTTCAGCTTTCTCTATTTTTATTGGGGATAATGGTACCAGTAAGAGGGCTGAATTACAAGCGCTGGTTCATGGTTTGCAAATGGTTCCTCAAGGCGGCACACATGACATTTTGATTCAATCGGACTCGGATATTTTGGTAAAGGCGGTTTCTTCAGGTATGATTTCTAATTGGTCTCTGGATACTTCTTTTCGTAGGGCTATCTCTCTCCTTGGTTATTGCAGGTTGGTACATGTTTTCCGGGAGGTTAATTCTGTAGCGGATGCTTTGGCTAATCATGCCATTTCTGAACGGAGTTCAGTCAGTTTCTACACTGTTGAATCCCTACCTTCGCAGATTATTGGTCTTATTAAATTGGATCAATGTAACACGGCTTATTTGCGTCTTAGATAGGATTGCATATTGTATTTTTTGCTTTGCATTTAGATCTATAGATTTGAGTGTATACATCCTTGTTCATACTATAAATGATCAGGTCTTGCATCTAGTATGTCTAATCTAAGCAGTGGATTTGTTTCCACCTTTTGTTAGGAGGTTGGTATTACGTCCCCCTCCTTGTATTTTTCTTCACCATTTCGTCTTTATTAATAAACGGGGGTTGGCCCCACCACATCTGGTGGCTTTCTTAAAAAAAAAAAAATGTTATAATTAGAGAGCTTAATGATTTGATCCTTGTGATGAAAGCTCATTTTGAACCCCCCCACCACTCTATTATTAGTTGTTTATGCTTTGGGGGAGTTCTTAGATGCTATGATTTGGTTTTAATTTGATATATATAACATTTGGGGTTGTTTTGTGTTTATGTTCAAGTCAAAAGCATGAATCTTATTTGGTTGATCGCCTAGATGCTTGACTTAGGATATAAACTGTGTTTGTGGAATTGAATATGCCTTAGGTGTGCTTATTTGGTTTTTTACTAGTGTTTTGAACTGAAATTGCAGGTTTTCCTATTTTATGCCAAAAGTCTAGTCGACCGAATATTGGGGTTCAGGTCGACCAAACTTATACGGTCGACCAGAGGTACTATATGCAGTCGACCGGAACAGCCAAAATTCAGCAAAATTTGATCTTCAACTTCAGTAATATGTACGTTTTCCTGTTTTATTGATATAGGCACAACCTTAGGGGGAGCTTTTAATTTTGTTTTCATCCTATAACCCCTCAAATATGTGATGTATGCTCAAATTGTTCATATTCTACATCATCACATCACTTGTTGGCTTGTTTTCATATTTTTTCATATCTTATAGCCAACTTGTGTAAGTTATTTGGGAGTTACATGAGTTATATATGTTTATCTTTTTACATTTACTCTCCCTTATAAAATTTGAGATCATATTCTTCAATTCCTTATCCTTTTGATCTCATTTACAGTTCTTGGTTAGTTTTACTTTAAAAGTTGTTACACTCATTATAGCTAACAATTAACTTGTTAGAGGAATGTTCTTAAAGAGTTATCTTACACTTCCACTTCCTCTTTTGGTTGTGATACATGTACTTAACTTATACATTCATGGTATCACTTCCATTCTTAATTTGTTAGCTAAGTTTTCAAACTTGTTTTCATCTAAATTAGCTAACATTGTGGTTTTGATAAACGAGGAGATTGTGCTTCAAGGATTTATCCCTTTATCTCCTTAGATTTTAGCTTAGGTTGATATATTCTTTTTTTAGCCATATGACCATCATTATCTTTATGTGTCATCATGGACTCTTGGTAGTTTGTGAAGGGATTCATGGGCAGAAACTCGTTCTAAACACCAATGAGTCCTCCCCCGAAGGATCCTCTCATACCATGGGAATAAAAAACTAATTAAGAAAGACTTATGTTTTTCGGCTAAAGATTATGTCTTTCCGGATGTGTGCTGCTGCCACCAATAGCCTTCCCTTGCGGAATTGCTCTCTACCGGTATCCACGCGACGAAACGAGCATCGAGTGCCAGCTCTACGTTTATGAGTTTCGGGAATCTAGAGAGAAGAGAAGGGCAGAAAATCCCGAATATTGATTTCGGGAGTATTTTGGTTTATTGCGGCTCAAGCAAGAATGACCTAGGGTTTCGGCCAAAAGAATACCGAAAATGCTCCTCATTAATCTCTAATTAGAATAATAGAATATTATTATTCTTAGAAAAATAAATGTCAGATACAATGAACCTAGACACATTCTAGATTCATTGAACCTGGACATGAAGCTCGTTAACTCGTCTATGTGTGTGACCCTGTAGGTTCAATTCACAATGGCAATGAAAAAACACGCTTAGTAGTAGTATGCGTTCATAAATCACAAGCGGCCTCTAGCAAGACATTGTGCCTACCCAAAGTGAATGAATGTTCGGTGGAACCTAATATCAATCCACTATTTAATCCCTTTGTCTCGCGATATCCAAATTAAGTATAAGGCATGGTAGTTGTCACCCTTATAAAGCTTAATTATATTTATGCTCGATCTCCATGCAGACTGTTCCAACAAATAGTATTTAATAACCACTTTATTAAATAAATTTGAGCACGACCATGTATTTAAACAGTTTTCCATATCGAGGGGCCCATGGATATCTCTCTCTAATAATAGAGGGACAAATCCCTTACAAATGCCTCTCACATTCAAGCCATGATAAGATACTACATCCGATCATCAATCGTATTAATTACTCGATTAAAAGTAACGTCCGACTGAGTCAAAACGTTGCTCTATTCATGCTGGAAACGTTGAAGACATAAGGTCTAAGGATTCCAAATAGTATTGAGGAAGTAATACTTATGACTAAAGAACCATGAAGTATTACTTCTCTAACGGATCACGTCCAATACAATATATTGTATCTATGATATGATTTGTATCCATTACACATGATCAGTAAAACATAATCATCAATCAAACATCATACTACTTTTATTTCATTGTAAAGAACATTACATAAAACTAAGGACAATCAGAATAGTAATTGCATAAGCTAATGAGTTTTACTATCAAATCACACATTTGATGTTCAAAAGCAAAATAAACTATTCACATGACATGCTCAAAATATATATATAAAAACGTACAACATATGCTAATAGTCCTCGGGCACTACTAACAGTTAGTAATCAACCAAGCTTGTTCAAAATTTATCCTTCTTCAAAATGGGAGAGATAAGGGATGCTTTAATATAGGAGGAGTAAATTATTATTTTTCAAAACATCTACTTGCCTAGATCCTGCATACCCTTATCTCATGCATACATTTTTATATGCTTTAATGCTTTGTCTTTTGTATATTATTCCAATTTGAATCAATGTTTGGTCATCATAAAAAAAAGGGGAGATTGTTAGCCATAAGGGCAAAGTGATCAATCTTGTTTTGATGATAACAAACCATTAATAGTTCTAATGATTGTGTGAACATGTTCTTATTGATAGGATCCTTAGCACTCATACCAACATTGATGAAAATGGTAAGTTAGCTTCTTCTGTCATCAAATGTATCAGCATACACACAAGGAAGCCACACTTTGCAAGACTCCATAGCACAAGCATGAAGTCAATCCACATGTTATGGAAGTACTTGCAAAGTCATGAAGAAGGAAGATCAACATGTCAAGAGCTACTCAATCCAATAAGAGTAAAATCAAGTGGTAGACTCGTTGACAAGAAGAAGTGTGAAGTCCAATATTAAAACTTAAGATTTCTATAGGACCTCAACACTCCAAGAAGATGCTGATCAAAGGCTTTAAAGTCCAAGCTCCAAGAAGAATCAACTTTAAGACTTGAAGACCATAGAAGATTAGTCTATGTTTAATAGGTATATCCTTTCTAACTAATCTTCCCCTTGAGAATACTAGGATATATAGATGTTTAAAGCTCAACTATGCATGTTTTCAAAACCTCATGTTTTACATTGTTTCAATTCTTTGAAAAGGTTTTTGAAAACATGGTTAAGCATTGGTCAATGCCTAAGTACTTTAAAATGTGTTTAAATCTTTACAAAATACTTTGGCATATGCTTGAGAACATTAGGAACTTGACTAAATGGAAAAACCACTTTAAGACTGCATTCAAGTTGACATAGGCTTAGCCTTGGAAGACCAGAGCGGTCCAGGTCGATCAACATGTGTTGTCAAGTCGACCGGGGTTGTTTTTGTCATTAGTCAGATTTTGAATTTTCCAATGCTCCAACGACTATATATTCTCTCGGACGATCTTGCTATAGGTAAGTCGACCGAACTATGCTTCGGAAGACCCAACCACATCTTGCGGTCGATCGAGATGTAGATAGAGGACTTTTTATCTTTATTTTTAAGGCACCTCGGTCGACCTATTGTCTAGTACCGGTCGACCGAAGTTGTCTAATCAAAGCCAAAATTATAGCCGTTGTGACCAACTTTGCTTGTGTATTCCTTCTCTATATAAAGCTTTTAATGGTGAATTTTCAAAACGAATCAAGCCATAAGAGGACATAGGCTATACAATTCATAAACACATAAGCAAAAACTTTTGAGTTTCATTTCCAAATCATTCAAAAGAATTTAAGTTGAGCTTAAATTTCGTCTATCTTTCTTATCTTAATAGTGATTAGGGCTTACATTTGTAATATTCTATCCAAGAGGGATTTGTGTGTAAGAAAGCAAAATTGTAAAGTCTCCTTTGAATGAGACTAGTTACCCAATTTCTCATTTGTTGAGAACTAGTTCTTTGTGAACTAGGAAAAAAGCTCTTTGTGAACTTCACTCTTGGTGAGTATTTGCATGTCTGTTTGTTAGGAAAAAGTCCTCATTTGTTAGGGCAATTGTAAAATGTAGAACCCACCTTCCATTTGTTGCAAATGGTATCCATTAGTGGATGTTGAAATCCTTGGGTTTGTCCTAAGGCAGTGGTGTTAGTAGTGCCCTAGGACCATTAGCATATGTTGTACGTTTTATATCTATTGAGCATGTAATTGAATAGCTAATTTTTCTTATTAACATCAAATGCGTGATTTGATAGTAAAACTCATTAGTTTATGTAATTACTATTCTAGTTGTCCCTAGTTTTATGTAAGCTTCATTACAATGAAATAAAACTAGTATGATGTTTGATTGATTATTATGTTTTACTAATCATGTGTAATGAATACAAATCATATCATAGATGCAATGTATTGAGATATATTGTATCGGACGTGATCCGTTAGAGAAGTAATACTTCATGGTCCTTAGTCATAAGTATTACTTCCTCAATACTATTTTAAGAATCCTTAGAACTTATGTCTCCATTGATTCTAGCATGAATGGAGCCACGTTTTGACTCAGTCGGACGTTACTTTTAATCGAGTAATCAATACGACTGATGATCGGATGTAGCGTCCTATCATGGCTTGAATGTGAGAGGCATTGTAAGGAATTTGTCCCTCTCTATCATTAGAGAGAGATATCCATGAGCCCCTCGATAGTGAAACTGTCTAAATGCATGGCCGTGCTTAAATGTATTTGATAAAGTGGTTATTAAATACTATTTGTTGGAACAGTCTACTTGGAGATCGAGCATAAATACAATTAAGCTTAATAAGGGTGACGACTACCATGCCTTATGCTTAATTAGGATATCGCGAGACAAAGGGATTAAATAGTGGATTGATATTAGTTTCCACCGTAAATTCATTCACTTTGGGTAGTCACAATGTCCTGCTAGGAACCGCTTGTGATTTATGAACACATACTACTACTAAGTGTGTTTTCATTGCCATTGTGATATGAACCTACAGGGTCACACGCATAGACGAGTTAACGAGCTTCATGTCCAGATTCAATGAATCTAGAATTTGTCTAGGTTCATTGTATCAGATATTTATTTCTCTGAGAATAATAAAGAGTTATTATTTGAATTAGAGATTATGGAGGGGCATTTTCGGTATTGAATTATAGTTGGGATTACGTGGGAGTTATTATCCGATAAAGACTCCCACTGTTGGAAGAGTTGGTAAGGACGTGGGTGTTGTTTTTGAAACAACCTCTCACACCCTATATTAACTTCTCTTAGCCGAAACCCTATAGTGTAATTTTTCAGCTGCAAAAATACCTAAAACGGAAATCAGATTTCTGGTCTTGCAGCCTCCTTTTCTCTCTAGAATCCAAAACTCAGAAGAACGAAGAGCTAGCACTCGCTACCCGTTTCATCCCGTGGATACCGGTCGGGAGTAATTCCTCAAGGTGGTTGCTGCTGAGAGCCGAAAATCAGAATCTTTCACCAAGAAAACCAGAATTGTTTATGAAGAAACGTAAGTCTTTTCGGTTTTATTCGATTCGTTTTTGTATGAGCGGATCCTTCAAGGGAGGACTCATGGGTGTTTAGAATGAGTTTCTGCCCATGAATCCCTCCAAGTGGATGTAGATTCTTTGTGAATCGAACCACTATAAATCTTTGTGTTATTTTTCTATATCCCTACTCCTTTTCTTCATTGTTCATATACATACAATAACTTGTCTTGCTTTAAACAATTTGCTTAAAGATAGAAACTAACACATGCTTCCTTGCTTTATACAATTGCTTCACTTAGTCATCTGAGTTGCCTTGAACAAAATTGAATCACCTTATGTTCTTAAACAACATACTTGTTGTTAAGTTGATTATTTAGGCAAACAAGTTTTAGAAAAGCTAAAAAGTTTTAAGAACAAAATTCAACCCCCCTCGTTTTAGGTTCAATACCCTCCTAGGGTCTTTAAATTGGTATCAGATCCTAGGCTCATTTTTATTGGACTTACATCCTAGTAGGATCCATGGCTCATAGCTTTTCTAACTTAGATGACCAATCCACATCTAGACAACCTCTATTTGTTGGTTCACACTTTAATAGTTGGCAATGTTCATTTATATTGTTTTTGTCTTCTAATGAGATTTCCTATTTTAGCATTATATATGAAGGTCCTTTTATTCCTTCAATCTACACACAAGGTGTCTTGGTGTTAAAGTCTAGAAAAGACTACAAGAGGATGACACTCAACTTCAAGGCCTTAAATGATTTTTGTTGTGCATTAAATGAAGAAGCTTTACTAGTGCATCTGCCCAAATGTTATATCGCAGATCCATATGGCTGTTGGTACAGCTGGGGGGATGCAAAAGGGGACTATTCCAAGGTTGGGGTCTTAATCATAGATTGTCAAGGAAAATGTATGAGCCTCGTCTTCTCAGCCACCATTTGTGAGTACGACGCACATGGAATCCATCACCCACAACATCGAGGAGAGAGTACGTCGCCAGCTAAAACAAAGCATCCGGGTTCAGGTAGAGCATGAGATGGCTTTAAAGTTAGAGTCTAGAGATAAGAAAGACAAAGGGAAAATGGAAAGTTTGAGGGGATGTATATTTAACACATTTCAAAGTGTCTTCGACAAACTCAATCTCCAGGTGGATGCCTCTGAACTTGAGATCAAACTCAATCTTCCTCTTGACCAATCTGACGATGAAGATTAGAAGGGTGCTATTTTAGTTAGAAACATTTTGGGTGATGCTCTTGATTATGAAAAAAAAGATTATTTATGTTTTTGAGAATTGCTTGGTTTTGAGTTTTTTTATTTGGTTGTGAATTTGTTAATTTGGTTGTGTATTTTTGAATTTGTGAAATTGGTTGTTAATTTTTGAATTTGTGAGCATCTTTATTTTTGTATTTGGGTATGGCAGGGAGCTTCTTTGTAAATTTATTTATTTTATTTTGAAATTTTTGTATATTAGCAAAGACTCGACTATCATGTCGTGGCCGCAATCCTGGGATCGGGGTTTAGGAATTTTGTATATGAACAGCGATCGATTAGCGACCACTATGACATGGTCGCCACCCCAGGGTTTAGGGTTAAGAAAGTGGTCGCTAAGTTGTCCCTAATTGTGACCACTTTCTAAATTTATTCTCTTTTTAACATATATTACCAGAATAATATAGTTATATAATCATAGATATATATATATATATATAATATATATATATAACCATTTGTAACATTTTGTATTTATGGGTTACGATACCTTTTGGATGTAGCGCTTCGAATTTAAGATCCTAAGCGTGCAACGTTTATATATATATATATATATATATATATATATATATATATATATATATATATATATATATGGTTATACGTCTCATCAAGATAAACTTGTTTTGTTAAGAAAGTTTGGTACTATATTTAGTTAAATATTGTATGACTACAATCATGAAACTAATATTTAACAAAATATAGTACCAAACTTTCTTAACAAAACAAGTTTATCTTAATGAGACGTACAACCATATATATATATATATATATATATATATATATATATATATATATATAAGTGATAAGTGAATAAAACTAGAAATTGCATATTTCCTTCCCGACAATCCTCAACAGGTTCAACAATTATGGGATAGGTTTGTCAATCTCATTCATGTTATAGTTCAATACAACCTGACTACATGATTCAGACAACGATTGCAGAATCAAGTCAGTGGATAGCTCTTGGCCAAGAGGAAATCCCAGTCTTTCGAGGCTCTCAGAATAGCCTATCATCTTCAGGACGTGAGTTCTGACTTGTGTTCCCTCTGCCATTTTACATTGAAATAGAGACTTCGACATATCGAATCTCTCCTGGCGGGCTTGACCCTAAAAGAGTTGTCGTAGATGATTAATCATATTGAAAGCACCCATTTCCTCATGTTACTTCTGAAGCTCAGAGGTCATGGTCACTAACATAAGACTAGACAAATCTAATGCGTCATCTAAGTTCGTACGATAAGCATTTCTTCCAGCGGCCGGAGCCCCCGTGCCTGGTGGATCAAGAATATGAGTCTCGAGAACATACTGTTTTTCTTGTGCTTGAGAACGATCCTCAAGTTCATGTACCAATCGAGGAAGTTTCCTCCTTCAACTTTGTCCTTCTCAAGGATGGATCACAATGATAGAGTTTGACGCAACGATTGCATTTGCCATTATATTTATAGAGAAGAGTTTGCAAAATTTTAGTTGTCATATTTTAAAATTATTAAAAGGACTTTATTTAATGATTCTCCCACTATTTTATTCAAATGAATAACTCTAAATTATTCATTCGGAAAGTTCAAAACTTTCTAGTAGGACCAAGATCCATATTTCATCATTTTCAAGACAGCTTTGACTACTATACTTAAGAAGATGCTTTTAGGTAAGCAACACTTGTTAATCACATAAATTATGAGACTCTTGGTTGGTTAAGTAGGTAACGATTAACCTCAGTACATAAATGCACTTCTTAACCCTTTTTCCTCCAGATTCTCAACCATTGAGGTAATCCGGTTAAGTATGACCTAAGGTTGACCGGCGGATATCATCTTATCCTTCGTGCGCTTATTCTACTCGGAAGTTTACACTACTGTCGATCTAGGCCTTGACGAGGGCCCCGCTTGTAAGGCAATAGACTTAATATTTAAAAATTGAGGGATTTTTAAATTGTCTCACCAAACAGTGTATAATCTGATTATACGTCTAAATTAACATGCTATAAAAGCTATAAATCATGCATCATGCATCTCATGAAAAAGCAGTAAATAAAACCGTGACATAGTAATATACCCTATACGGATTTTTCGAGCCAACGGAAAATCCTAGGTCAATCTAAAGGTGGAAAAGCAATAAAACCTATCTATTGTCTTCCACCTCCTTGTGGTTTTCTCCATCTGATGGACGCCTTTCTTCAACACTTGTTACATATGGAAAAAAAAAAATAGAAAATCCTCTTCTATACTTTTACATAATTGAAAGATTTCTCGAGTAACATTCGAGACTAAATTTACAACAAGAAATGAACAGATAAGGCACGACATGCATACAATATTATAATCAAAACAACTGGGTCAAAGGCTATTACTATGCACGATGCTCAAATAACACGACAATCATGCTAAAAGCACAAATACACACTGCCTGCCCTCTTTCCGGTCGGCCTAGGCCATACTCCCGGTCGACCGCGATAAGGCAGTAACAAAAACAGTGTAACAATAGGCCACCTCGGTCGACCTAGAACATTTCTGATCGATCGGCCTGAAAACAAACTAGTCGTGATCGACCGTGATTTCTCATCGGTCGGCCGAATTCTAGGCAGTAGTAAAATCCAATTTTCGAGCACATGTTCGGTCTACCGTGAACTTCTTACAGTCGACTAAACTTTTGCCAAAAAACACAAAACAACCAAAAACACGAATAAAAAATTCGTTCTGAGATTCATTTAACACTTAAACGACTTCTAGAGGCTATACAAATGAAAATACATCCTATGACATGCATTATCCGTCTACTAAAAGCATGATAACGCATAAAACAAAGTAATTAAGTTCTCGTGATAGGCTCTGATACCACTTTAAAAGGAAAAATTCAGAATCCCTACAAGATAAGCTGCGGAAATAAAATGGGATTTCGTTCATTTTCAAAAGATCTTCTCACAAGAAAGTACCAATACCTTGTGATAGGAATTATACCTTTCATAGCTAATCAAAATTTCCCGGATTCTGCTACTTTAAATTGCCAACGACAGCCTTCAGACTCCCGTCTCTACCGGTATCCACATTGACCAACCTTGAGCTTATTCGTTGTGCTTGTGACGCTAGTCACGAAAACTACGAACGTTGATGATGGTCTTCGTGAGCTTTGTTGATATAGAAATCAAAACACAAATTTAGAGACAATAAAAACAGTTTTTCTTTCTCTTTTTGTGTTCTTGAGAGTGTATATAAGAGAGCAAAAATAAGAGAAATTTTCTCTCAATATTTCGGCAAGTCGATAATGGAAGGATGGGAGGAAATTTTATGTTTTGATGAACACTTCATCAACTGGTGTTAGTGGAATCACCCACTAACTCCACACACCCACATTTCTCTCCTCACTACCCCTTAACATGCACACACTCTCTCACACAAGACATGTGTCGGTTTTGACCTGGTCCAATTGGTTCGGTCGACCGTAGTAACAAACCAGTTCAGTCGACCCGAGACAGCTCTCGTTCGACCAGGTCCAGTTTTGCCCAATCCAATTTAGCTTGCCCAATCTAATTGAGCACCTATATCAAATGTAAACTCCAACATTTATGAAATTTTCTAGTTGAGCATTATAGAAGAAGGTCTTTTTGTTCCTTAAATTTTTCTACATGGTGTGAAAGTCTTGAAAAAGACTACAATGAAAAAGACTACAAAAAGATGACACTCAACTTCAAAGCCTTAAATACTCTTTGTTGTGCATTACATGAAGAAGCTCTCATCAAAGTGCATGAATGTGAAGATGCTCATTCCATGATGAATATGCTTGAGGCATCCTACAAAGGAGAAGTTGAAGTGCAAGAGCCAAAGGTGGCAAGTCTAGAATTGGGGACTCAATCTTGTGAAGGCATTGAAGAAATCTCAATCACACTCCAAGCAAAACTTGATGACACCAGAGAGTGTGATTTAGGAGAAATCAAAAGTAAATCTTTAACGTGCTCAAAAAACATTCAAATTGAGCCTTCACAGGATGAGATGGAAGAAATGGTGGAAGCACAAGATGGTGATGATCTTCACATGGACATAAACTATGATGGAGACAATGAAGATCAATCATCTTGCAAAAGGAAGAGACAATATTGCCACTAAGCTTCAAAGAAAGAAATGCAAAAAGAAGTGGCTTGAAGCATGAAGACTGTAAATGGAGATGTTCAAAAGGAAAATATCAAAAACTCTATATGGATCTTGGATTCCTCAAAGCTCAAAAGATACAAAGTTCAAGGAACCAAGATACTCAAATTCAAGTGATGACCAATATCTCAATGCTAATACGAAACACTCATCACTTGGTAAGGATAAGGTATCAACCTCACTCTGTCAAAGCTCCTTAATTAATGATATCAATAAATTGAGAAGTGATTTTGATTTATATGCCTTTAACCTCATTGACATTGCATCCCTCCCTTTAAATGATCATATTCATATAGATAAATTGAAGCCTGATCTTCATATGTTTTATGGCTTAATTGACAAGTTACATAGTAGAAGCAATGTCACATAAGTTTCTAAGAAACCAAGACCAAGTAGAAGTTGCCTCAGATTCAACCAAGGCAAAAGCAAGGGGTAAATTTTGATTATTAGCAACCAGAGTGCTTGCAACCATAAGTACCCATTTATAGTTCCCCTTAAGATGTGTGCCATCAATGGAAATTATAGGTCAGCACCACTTAAAACCGTCGACTAATGACCTAAATGTTCAAAACAATTATTTGAACACCTTTGGGCCATTCATTAACAATGAGTTGTGATGGTAAAGAAATTTGACACTCATCACTTGGTAAGGATAAGGTATCGACCTCACTCTGTGAAAGCTCCTTAATTAATGATATCAATAAATTGAGAAGTGATTTTGATTTATATGCCTTTAACCTCATTGACATTGCATTCTTCCCTTTAAATGATCATGTTCATATAGATAACTTGAAGCATGATCTTCATATGTTTTATGGCTTAATTGCCAAGTTACCTAGTAGAAGCAATGTCACAAATTTTGATGAATCTTGCTCTTATTTGCACATCATACATAAGAGTCATCATTGTTATTTGAATATTGAAAATGTTGATCCTTGTCCACACACTTGCCACTTGAGAAATTACTTTGACAATGAAGGACCTTTGCAAAAAGTACCATGTGCTTCTCAAGTTTCACTTGTAGGTTCCAAAATATATAACTCTCATATTGAAGAGAGGAACCCCAAGGAATGTCAAAGGAAAGCAAAAACTCCAAGAAAAGAGTTATGTGCTAAGGACAACAAGTTTGTGGACAGTTCATCAAAGAACAACAAGGCAATCATAAATGATGGCTCCACAAAACACAGAAGATTGCTTAAAATGCAATAAATGACATTATCAAAGAAAGAAGTAATCAAAGGACAATCTCCTCTCAAGAAAGAAAGGGTTAAGATCAAGGCCAAACAATATGCGTCATTGGTCTCATTGATGAAGATCAAAATGAAATTCAAAGTCCTAAATTCATAGGCAATGAGATAAAATGTTCAAGTCCTTCCCTTGATCTCGACTATGATAATGAGGAGGATCCTTATGTGTTTTAAAATGATTTATATGATGAATTGAAAAGATTGTCTTAGAAGAACAAGATCACTCGTAATGAACTTGTTTACTCGCTTAATGAAAGATAAAGAATGCAAGTAGAGTATGATAGTCTTCTTACATCTTTTCACATCATAGAAAATGAAAAAGAGAATGCACTTTTATCTCTAAATGTTTTTTTGTCTCTTGAGAACAAAGAGTTGCTTGACCAGATACTAATTGCATAATCTGAACTTGTTGAGTATGATATCTTGAGGCACAAATTTGATGTATTAACTGCTTATGTTGATAAGTGTACATGTGCTAGCGATATACTTGGTAATGTGCTTGTTGATCCATTGCTCGTTTTGTTAATGATTGCCTAGAGCACAAGAACACACAAAAGTATGCATACTCTATTGTTGTATATGTGGTCATCATGCTACTCGTTACATTAATAAGAAGAAAATAGAAAGAGGTGCAAAGTCAATTTGGGTTGAAAAGAATCCCAAAACTAAGCCCCGACCGCTACACGCCTTCGAGCCCGTAGATAGTCGTTTATGTAATTTTGTTTACATTTATTAATTGTTGCATGTTATTGCATGTTATTACAGAAAATGGCTAATATAATTGCATGTTATTACAGAAAATAGGGGATTTCCGGTTGACAGGACAAGGCACCAGTCAACCAAAAATTTGGTCAAAATGCCTCAAGCAAAGACAGGATATTCCGGGCAACCTCAACAGACTCCCGGTCGACAGAAGCGATAGGCTTATCAGTAACATGGTATCCCAGTATACCGAACCCCCTACACAGTCAACCAAAATCGAGACAGAAAGTAATTCAATTTTTATAGGACGACGGCGACCGACCGAAAATGTCCTCCGGTCGACCGAAGAGTCGTAAAACAACAGTTTTAAAGAGGATTTTGAGTTATAACTTTTCAAATTCTAAACTTTACCTTTTCCAAACTTTCAAAACCCTTCTTATAAATCCTCAAAGATCAAAACCCAAGCATCCAAATACAAATTGCTTCCATAATCTTTCAATTCATACTACAATGAAGACGAATTTGAATAAAAAATCCTTCCCAAAACCAACCCAAATAAAATCCTTCCAAGAAGAAACCTAATACCAAAAGACCTCTTGAAAATCCATTGGTGATTAGAGATTCGAATGAGCCTTCTCCAAAGAGATAAAATACGAAGACAATAGCCGATCGAAGCAAAGAGAAGTCAAAAATTACAAATCACTCTGATGAAGAAACAGAGTCCTATGATGATCTCCCTATCCCAACTCATTTCCCTCAATTCCAAGGTGAATCATCTTCCTACACCATGAAGGTAAACTGTAGATTTTATTCGGAGAAAGTTAGAGCTTTATATTAAAATCTAGTGAAAGATAGGAGAGGAATTATTCATGGCTATATTATGGATAGCAATATGTATCACGCGGCTTTATAAGAGGTTGTAGAGTACTTTATTGATATGGGATGGGTACCCCTATTTTCTCACAAGTGTGAAATATACTCCCTAACCATATATGAATTTGGTGCCAACCTTAGAGAAGAAGGTTCAAAGGATGATGGGTTATATTGGTGGACCTGAAGAGTAGGAGGCTTGGAATTTAGCTTCTTGGAAGCTATGTTGTGTGAAATACTTGGAGTTAGATTTGAGTTGGACTCAATTAGGTATTTTAACAACTCCGGGAATGTGCCAGAAGAAGAGGATCTTTCAACAAGTCCAAGGAAATAGAAATCAACAAATTAGATGAATATAGTCGAATCCTCCACCATATGGTCTCTATTGGGGTTGTCCCCACATCCGGTCACAAAAGTTATATCACCTATCTTCAAATGATCATGATGCAGTGGTTGGTAGAAAGAAAGAAGGCTAGCTTTGGCTACTTGGCTCTCATATACTTCTTGAACAGTGTCAACCAAGGAAACAAGTTCCTACCTTATGGGAGTATGTGGACACTCTTGTTCAACAAGTTCAAGCTCAAACTTACAACACCTACACAAAGAAGTGATAGGTACAATATCTATAATGAGGGCTCATTCCACAAAATGCACATGATTATAGTAAATAGAAAATTGAAATTCCATCTAGATGTACAAATGAGGAACTGTTGGAGGCCTTTATTACATACAACAAATCCCTAAAAGTGTGTGAAATCTTGAAGAGAGAAATTGAGAAAAGAGGTATTCAAAGGCCAAATGTGCAACAAGAAGAAGAAGTGCAAGGTCAAGATGGCCAAAGACAAGAATTTGAGGATATTCACTTTGAAGTAAATGAAGAAGGAAATGTCCAAGAAAATATTGGAATTCAAGAGGACATTCCAAGGGTTAATGATGAAAGAAGAGCTACTCCACCTAGAAATGAGGCAAGAGATGACATTCTCATGCAAATATTGTAATCCATGAATGAATTCAAGAATAACTTTAACTTGAGGATGACAAGCTTGAAAGAAAAGCTTGGGGAGTTCAAGACAATATTTGATGAATTGGAGTACAAGGTTGATGATGTGATTAGTAACACAAAGTCAAAGAAATCAACCATTGTACAAGATATGGAGGAAGAAAGTAAAGAGGAGGAAAAGTAAGAAGAAGAGCAAGAAGTTGATGAATCCATCAATGAAAATGATGTAAGTAATCAAGAAAATGAAGAAGAGGAGAAAAATGAGGATGAGCCCAAAGAGGTTGTGAATGTTGAAGATGATGAGAATGATGGAGTTGAGGGTCAAGACATTGCCATGATTTTGGGTGAAGATAAAGAAGAGAAATATGGGAAGAATGAAGATAAAGGAGAAGAAAAGAGATGATATGGGTGAAGACAAAGGGATTCAAGATCAAGGCATTGAAGAAGCCTCACCCGAGAAAAATGATGAAGCCTCCACAAATGATGATCAAGAAGATTGAAGAAGCGTACAAAGAATCTCTTTAAGGAAATCCAAGTGCAGGAACCAAACTCATCAAATAAATAAGAATATCTAAAATCAATCTTATTATATCGCTTTATGTATTTCCCCTCTTGTTATCCCCTTTGTACACTTGGAATAACAATTTTTCTTCCTACTATTTTATTTCTTCTATGAATTTCTTTAAGGGACACCTTGATGTTTATAACATGCTTTGTTCTTCATTGTTTTTATCTTTTATTGGCATGTTGTTCAGAAAGAGCTTTATGATTTTATCCTTGTTATGAAAGCTCATGTTTTGAACCCCCTCCCTGTTGGAGTTTACATTTGATATATGTGCTCAATTAGATTGGGTGCTCGATTGGATTGGGCAAAACCGGACCCGATCGACCGAGAGCTGTCTTGGGTCGACCGAACCGGTTTGTCACTCCGGTCGGCCGAGAACCATTTCTACATGTGTGAGGGAGTATGTGTGTACAAGTTATGAGTGCTTGTAGTGGGAGAGAAATAAGGGGAGAATGGGGTGAGTGGGTAATTCCACTTATACCATATTTAATGAATATTTGTTCTTCATTCTTAACTCTCACTTAATTCATTATTCTCTCTAACTTTTCATATCATAGCAGCCGAAAATAGAATATGGGATTTTTCTTCTTGACTATACACACTCTCAAGAACAATCAAAAGAGAAGAAAATACGGTTTTCTTATATCTTTGATTTCCGACATTCCTAAGTAACCTATATACTTTGTGGATTCCGGGAAAAGTGTTTTCAAACTTCGGAGTTCTTTGGACTAGCATCTGAGACGCGGAGTAACAAGCTCAGAGATATGTGTGGATACCAGTAGAGACAAGAGTCTGAAGGCTACTGTTAGTGGTTCTTAGTAGCAGAATCCGAGCAACATCGATTAGATCGGTAAAGGTATACTTCCTATCATAGGGTTTTTGGTTCTTTCGCGTGTATCTTCTTCAAAGATGTTTGGTCTTTAGATATGATCCTTTAGTTTATATCTTATCAACCTAGTAGACCATCAAGCTTCTCCACAATTTAAACTTAATCCCTCATTCAAAGAATTTTCAGTTTTGATCCTTTAGATCTATATTTTCAACAAAAAGGAGGAGAAAATACTTTTCATATTGGCGATCTTATTACCCATTTTGATTTTGACAAAAGGGGGTGAAATTACAGTTTTACAAATGTGCTAAGAAAAGTAATTTACAAAAGGAGAAAGCTTAAGAACTTTTGAAAAATGGCAGAAATAAGAGATTCTTTAAAATAGGAGAAGTAGAATATTTTTTCAAAACATCTACTTGCCTAGATCCTACATACCCTTATCTCATGCATGCAGTTTTATGTGATTTAATGTTTTATCCTTATGTATATTATTCCCATTTGCATCAATGTTTTTTGTCATCAACAAAATGGGGGAGATTGTAAACCCTAAGGGCTAATGTGATCAATCTTGTGTTGATGATAACGAACCATTGATTGTTCTAATGTTTATGTGAGCATGTTCTTAATGATAGGATCCTTAGCACTCACACAACCATTGATGAAAATGGTAAGTTAGCTCTTGTGTACACCAAAGGTATCATCATACACACAAGGAAGCTACACTTTGCAAGAATCCATAGCACAAGCTTGCTATAAGTAAGTACTTGCAAAGTAATGAAGAAGGAAGATCAACATGTCAAGAGCTAATCAATCCAACAATGGTAGAATCAAGTGGTAGATTCCTTGACAAGAAAAAGTGTGAAGTCCAATACACTACAACACAAGATTTCTATAAGACTTCAACACTCTCAGGAAGATGTTGATCAAAGGCTTCAGAGTCAAAGCTCCAAGAAGATAATCAACTTGAAGACGTGAAGACCTTAGAAAGATTAGTCTATGCTTTATAGGTACATCCTTGTGACTAATCTTACCTTTGAGATACTAGGATTTAGAATGCTTAAAGCTCAATCATGCATGTTTCCAAAACCTCTTGCTTTCTATTGATCAATTCTTTGAAAAATGTTTTTGAAAACTTTGTTAAGTGTTGGTCAATGCCTAAGTTCTTTAAAATGTGTTTTAAAACTTTACAAAACGCTTAGGCATGAGTTTGAGAACGTTGAAAACTTGACTAAGTGGAAAACCCACTTTAAGACTGTATTCCGGTCGACCTAGGTCTAGCCTCGGAAGACCAGATGAAGTCTGGTCGACCGACATGTGTAGTCATGTCGACCGAGGTTGTTTTTGTCCTTAGTCAAAGATTGAATGTTCCGCAGCTCCAACAACTATATTCTCTCGGATGACCTTGCTATAGTTCGGTCGACCGAGCCTTGTTTCGCAAGACCGGACCCCATCTTGCGGTTGACCAAAATAAAGACAAAGGGCCTTTAATCTTTACTTCGGAGCCACCTCGGTCGACCAACTTCCTAGTCCGGTCGACCGAAGCTGTCAAATCCCGGCCAAAATTATAGTCGTTGTGACCAACTTTGCTCGGTGTATTTTTTCCCTACATAAAGCTTCTAAAGCTGATTTTTCATAATTAATCAAGCCATAAGAGGGCATAAACATATACACTTCATAAACACACAAGCAATCACTTTTGAGCTTAATTTCCATATCATTCAAAGGCATTTTGAGTTGAGCTAAAATTTCATCTATCCTTTCTATTCTCAAAGAGTGATTAGAGCTTCAATTGTAATTCTATTCCAAGAGGGAATTTTTGTAAGAGAGCTTATTTGCAAAGTCTCCTTTGAAAGAGACTAGTTATCCGAATTTGTCTTAGTGAGAACTAGTTCTATGTGAACTAGGAAAAAGTTCTTGGTGAGCTTCACTCTTTGTCACTCATTGGCGAGGCAAAAATTCTTTTGTGAGAGGTATCTTTTTGGAGAGATTATCTCTCTTAGTGAGATTAGTTATTTGGAGAACTAGAAAAACACGCTTTGTAAGTGTAGCCTTCTTAGTGAAGCAAAAGTCCTCTTTGTGAGTCAAGTGTATCTCATTTGTTGAGATTGGCTCTTAGTGAGCTTAACACTCTTAGTGAGTAGAGTCTTCTTTGTGAAGCAAAAGTCCTCATTTGTTTGGGTAATTGTAAATGGTAGAACTCACCTTGCCTTTGTTGTGAAGGGTATCCACGACTGAATGTTGAAATCCTTGGGTTTGTCCTAAGGTAGTGGAGATAGATTCTTCGTGAATCGAACCACTATAAATCCTTTTGTTAGTTTTCTCTATCCATACTCCTTTACTTTATAGTTCATGAATTGCCATAACTTGTTTACTTGTATACATGGACTATTTGCTTAGGATAGAAAACTTACACATGCTTCCTTACTTTATACAATTGCTTCACTTAGTCATCCAAGTTGCCTTGAACATAATTAACTCACCTAATGTGCTTAAATAACATACTTCTTGTTAAGGTGATCACTTTAGGCAAAGAAGTTTTAGAAAAGCTAAAAAGTTTGAAGAACCTAATTCACCTCCCCTCCCCCCTTCTTAGGTTCATTACCCAAAAGGGGTCTTTCACCCTCACTCCCTCTCTTATTTTTTTTTTTTAACATTGCAAATATATTTTCTAATTTTAATTCCTTTTTTTTTAATTTTAGAAAAAATTGGAAGGTCACTCTCTCACATTTGAACATTTGGACTTACTGTTACCTTTGCAAAAACAGTAAGTTTGAATTTTTCTGGTTCTTTTAAGTTGCAATGGCTTCAATTTGGGATTTTAGGCTAGTATGTAATTGGTATGTTTATTTTATCTTTTTTTTAAAATGACTTTGTTTTATGGATTTTGCATTAGTTATAGTACTTAAATGTGCAATGGTACATAAAGTAATTGAACTTATGTACTGTAAACTATTTAATTTGTATGTTCACCAAAGAAAGATACACTGCCTCTAGTTGCAAGACCACTTTGAGGGTATTGAACCTAAGAGGAGGGGGTGGGGTGGGGGTGAATTAGAGTCTTAAAAACTTTTTAGGTTTTCTAAAACTTCTTTGCCTAAGTGATCACCTTAACAACAAGTATGTTGTTTAAGCAAAGTGAATAAATGTACGGTGAAACCTAATATCAATCCACTATTTAATCCCTTTGTCTCGCGATATCCAAATTAAGAATAAGGCATGGTAGTTGTCACCCTTATAAAGCCTAATTGTATTTATGCTCGATCTCCAGGTAGACTGTAAATAGTATTAATAACCACTTTATTAAATACATTTGAGCACGGCCATGCATTTAAATAGTCTTCCCTATCGAGAGGCCCATGGATATATCTCTCTAATAAGAGAGGGACAAATCCCTTACAATGCCTCTCACATTCAAGCCATGATAGGATACTACATCCGATCATCAGTCGTATTAATTACTCGATTAAAAGTAACATCCGACTGAGTCAAAACGTAGCTCCATTCATGCCGGAAACGGTGGAGACATAAGTTCTATGGATTCCAAATAGTATTGAGGAAGTAATACTTATGACTAAAGAACCATGAAGTATTACTTCTCTAACGGATCACGTCCGATACAATATATCCCAATATATATTGTATCTATGATATGATTTGTATTCATTACACATGATCAGTAAAACATAATCATCAATCAAACATCATACTAGTTTTATTTAATTGTAAAGAACATTACAAAAAACTTGGGACAATCAGAATAGTAATTGCATAAGTTAATGAATTTTACTATCAAATCACACATTTGATGTTCAAAACATAAATCAACTATTCACATACCATGCTCAAAATATATATAAAGCATACAACATATGCTAATGCTCTTAGGGAACTTCTTACAAATATTAAATGTATGCATGAGATATGGGTAATAAGGATCTAGGCAACAATATATTTTGAAAAAACTAATCTAATCCCCCTATTTTAAAGAATCTCTTATCTCTCCTATTTTGCAAAGTTCTTTAAGCTTTTATAGCCCATCTAGTTACAAACAGCGTTTGAAACAATCAAAGCATACCATTATCCAAGCAGGAAATCTTGTGTGATCTTAAGTCGAAGGATTTAGGTGCAAATAGAGTCATTATAAGAACATTGTTGACATTTATACAACAATCCATGAAATGTTATTTTAAGCGGGTCATTCCAGTATCAAATCCCATGTGTTTGATTTAATATCTCCATATTTAATAACAACACATACTAGTCTCCACACATTATTGTTGTCCTTAAATTCCACAATAATGACTGACTAGAGACATTTTAGAATACTTCAATGCAACAATTACATAACTATCTAAGGACGTTATTATATGTTTTAATACGAAAGGCACAGGCGTATTCAAATCAATAAATAATGGAATTCATGTCTTAATATTTCATCACATGAAAAAAAATACAACAATCTCCCACATACACTAAAGACAACAACCTTGCCTTTTAGTGTATATTGTACATAAGAACTATCTCTAAGACCAGTTCTTTTAGTATCAAATACCCATGCTACAAGTATGGAGATCATGTTGCTGTTGTGCGAACGTTTTCAATGATCCTTATACGTATTACGTGGAGTATGACAGGATACTTCTAAATAAGAGATCACCTGTGAAGGGGCCACTTCTATGAGATGATTTAAGGGCTAAATATCTAGAGCATTCGATGAACATTTCCAAGGAAGTCCAGGGCCGAAATGGACAACAACGAAAGAATTGATTAACGGTATAGAGAAATCGTTGTGTGAGTATCGTTGTCTTGATACACACAAAACGCTAAACAGTTTAAAGCATCGCGTCCACTGGTTAGCAAGTGTATCCGATGGTATTTCACTAGGGAAGGTTCAAAGCTAACAACTACCTATCCCGATGCAACGAATTCTCGCCGAACTCTTGCATTGCATTTCATGTGCATTTTTTAACAGATTTTCATTCATGTGGGGGATTGTTGGAGAAATTGTTTTTCTCAAAGAATTAAAGTGTAATTAATATGTCGTGAGGACATATTTGAGCTAATATATTTATATGTTACACCGCTCGGTTTTGAATGTTATTGAGTTTATCACGAAGTGGGTTGCGCAAGCTTCGTGATGATAGATAGCATGTGAGAAAACTAATTCTTGGTGTGAATGATAAATTGGAATAAAGTAGGATGATTGAAATGTGGGAATTGAGTTTTAAATTCACATCCCACATGGGAAACTCATGAAAGGGAAAATCACCTTATAAGTTAAAGTGGTTGACATGAGTTTAAATTGTGTTACTTGTATTATGCCCCATGTTAGAACCTCTTGTGCGCCCGCGCAGGGGGTGCAAACGGAAGGTCTGTTGATACCAAATTAGCTTGTACTTGTGTGCGAGCGCGACTTGCGTACACGAATGTCGGATCAAAACTCGCGGGCCTGATCAGCCAAGTTTTGCTACTGATTTGAATTTTGAATTTTCGAAATTCCTGAACTTATTGCTGCTCTTAATTCCTTGTCTGTAACAGTCAGGATTAATAGAGCATTAAGTTGGTAATTATACAGGGCATAAAGAGGTATTGACTGTAACATCAATTTGTTTATTGTTGAGTTATACCTCAGCTGTTACAAGGCTTTGAGAAAGCCTATATAAGCCTGCTGCCTGCCAGAAGATATTCATCCCGAAAAATTTCCCTCTCCGCTTTCATTCTGCATTTTATTCCTGCACTTCATATCTGAGAGTTCTGTTATTAGTAAATTGGTTCGAAGGTTCTCTTCTTCTGCTTCAAAAGAGACATAAAGTGTGTGGACGTTTTACCTTGGGAGTTCAGTGTTCAGGAGTGCTAGAAGCTGATAAAAGGCAGGGCATATTGAACTTAAGGGGAAGCGGTATACTGCTGTCTCGTCCCGGATTAACTACAAACAAAATCAGCAACATTTCTATGTTTTTTGTTTGTTTTTCTGGTATATATATAATCTGTTACAAAACTGGATTTTCTGTCTCAGATTATGTTTTTCTGTAGTGTTTTAATTCTTGTATTCTGTTATAACAATTAGTCAGTAGAAGCTGTATCAGAATATATTTTTTTTCTTTACTGTTTTATTATTCTGTTCAGTAAAAAAAATAAAACAATAGCAGTATAATTATATATCAGTGTCAGAATTATTTTTAGTAAATCAGATTAACTGTGTTTACCAACACAAGGAGCTCTGAAATTATATTTTAAGAAAATAAATTTGAAATAATTGCTCATAATGTATGACGAAAAATGCATAGATAGCAACTAAAAGTTGTTTATTCTCTTATTAAGGCAATCGTCGATGACTTCATTATCATTCCTCCTCCACCCATTTTGCACTTGATGTTGCATGTGATATTGAAATAATTACCTTTATTATCTGAAATTGAGACATGAAATAGGTTATTTTCTTTAAAAGAACAGTTAGGTTTATCGGACCATCTTGGGCGGTTAAAAAAGGTAAAAGATTGAAGGTTGGAAACATTTCCAATTAAAAAAGTGTGAAATTGGAAAGTTATGACCATATGAAAGTAACTCATGGTGAAGGAACATGAATATACATATTAGGTATGATTGTTCATGTAAAGACACTATGAAGGGCTTAAGATAAAGGGTCATGTCCACCAACTAGAGATACTACTTAATCTATAAAAGGAGTAGAGGTTCGAAGAAGTGAGGACAAAATATCAAGCAGAAAACACCAAGAGTCGTACTAACACACCAACCAAACATTCTAAGATTGAATTTGAGAGTGCACTCAAATTCAAGTAAGGCTTCTTTGTATCCTTAGTGAATTTGCATCACAACCTTGCACCATAGGAGGCAAATATCACTCAAGGCAAGTGATTACACGCTTAGAAAACATTTCAGGTTCATTTGTTCGTTCAAGTCAGAAGAAGTTGAAGGATGCAAGAAAAAGTAGAAGGAAGATTTTTTAACATTGAAGAATATGTTTTCTTATAAATAACATGAAAATACAACATTGGCCTTTACATAAACAATTCAGAATATAATCTCGAGTCCGTTACATATTGGCCTCTGGACAAAAAAATATTTGACTCTATAGTCATCTTTTTAATCAATTAAATCAGTATAAAATAAAATTGATTTCTTCGTCAAAATTTTCTCAACACGTGCAAAACGTTTTAAGGGCTAATGCCTGGAGTTTATGCTTTCAAACTAATGTCTTAAAACATTGTTAGAAAATATTTCTAAAATATTGAACAGAAAATCTGAGAATTAAACTGCACTGATTTTATAATTTTTGGACAGAAATTCTGCACTGAAAATTATGAATTCTGCACTGGACAGAAAAAATTCTGCACTGGAAAAAATAAATTCTGGACTGAAAACAGCAATTTCTGGACAGAAAAACAGCAAATTCTGCACAGAAAAATAGCAGTAAATAAAACTTAGAACCTCAACCGGTTTGGATTAAAATCCTGGACGAGACAGCAGTAATCCGCCTCCCCTTAAGTTCAATTTGTCCTGCCTTTTATCAGCTTCAGGCCTTCGAGAACAATGAACTCCCAAGGTACAACGCCCAAACACTTCCGTTTCTTTGAAGCGAAAGAAATGAAACCTTCGAATCGATTTGTAACTGTGTGAACTCTTAGAAAATGCTTGTGCAAAGTGGAGGAAAACAATGCAGAAAAATATGCAAAGGAAGAGGGGAATTTGTTGAGATTTTGGATGCTCCTTTGATGCTATTTTATGCTTTTTGATGCTTAATTTTTTATGCCTCAAAACTGCTGAAGTTCTCTCCTTTTATAGGCAAAAAACCACTCAAAATACAGCTGAAAATAGCTCTAATACAGCTGTTACAGCAGCAAACTTTGAACGTTGAATTTTCTCATTTTTCCGGCTGTTACAGCAGCCAAACTGCAGCTGTTTACAGCTGTTACAGCAGCGTTAACAGCTGTTTTCAGCAGCATATTGCAGCAAAGTTTGAATATGCAAAACTCAAAACCGGTAGCAAAAAAGTGGCTGATCAGGCCCACATTTTTACCATTTTTTTTTTCATTCACACCAAGAATTGGTTTTCTCACATGTTATATATCATCGCGAAGCTTGCGCAACCCACTTCGTGATAAACTCAATAACATTCAAAATCGAGTGGTGTAACTTATATTTATATTAGCTCAAAAAATTGTCCTCACGACACTTTAATGTATCGAGAAAATCCAATTTCTCCAACAATCCCCCACATGAATGAAAAATCATTTTTAATGCACATGAAATGCAATGCAAGAGTTCGGCGAAAAATTCGTTGCATCGGGATAGGTAGTTGTTAACTTTGAACATTCCCTAGTGAAATACCATCGGATACACTTGCTAACCAGTGGACGCGATGCTTTAAACTGTTTAGCGTTTTGTGTGTACCAAGACAACGATACTCACACAACGATTTCTCTATCTCGTTAATCGATTCTTTCGTTGTTGTCCATTTCGGCCCTGGACTGCCTTGGTAAAATTCATCGAATGCTCTAGAGATTTAGCCCTCGATATCATCTCATAGAAGTGGCTCCCTTCACATTCGATATAGGTGATCTCTTATAAGAAGTATCTGTCATACTTCACGTAATACGTATAAGGATCATTGAAAACTTTCGTTTTTCCTCCAATGGACAGGTCTATCACTCTTTCACCTTAGGAATGAGCTGGGAACTCTTTTTCCCGAGTGCTTTGTTCGACTCCCACCACAATTCGGTTGTCCCTTTGAACCCTGCAAATTGGGCTTTCCAATTCGAGTAGGGTTGCCCATCATGAGTGGTAATCAATTTAATGGGCTTGACCCCATTCCCCTCGATGAAATCTCAACAAGATCTCTCGTTAGACCTTTTGTTAATGGGTCCGCTATATTTTCTTTGGATCTCACAAAATCCAAAGCTATAACACCGGTTTTCAAAAGTTTCTTTACGGATTTATGTCTACGACGTATATGTCTAGACTTCCCATTATATTCATTATTCTTTGCTCTACCAATAGCTGACATGCTATCACAATGTAAGCTAACAGGTGGCATTGGTTTTGAAAACATTGGAACATCTTCCAAAAATCCACGTAATCATTCGGCCTCTTACTCTGCTAGATCCATAGCTATGAATTCCCGATTCCATAGTTGATCTCGTAATACAAGTTTGTTTGCATGATTTCCATGAAACCGCTGCTCCTCCAATTACAAATATGTATCCGCTTGTGGATTTTATATTTTTGGAATCATTATCCAATTTGCATCGAGTGTACCCTTCAAGTGCAATTTGGATATCTAGTATAAAATAATCCATAGTTAGCAGTGTACCTTATATATCTAAGTACTCTAACTAACGCTTTCCAATGCTCATAACTGGGATTACTTGTATACCTCGCCAGTCTATTGACTGAGTTTGCAATATCTGGTCTAGTGCAGTTCACGAGATACATTAGACTGCCTATGATCCTAGAGTATTCAAGTTGTCGCACACATTCTCCACGATTCTTGTGAAGATTAGCACCTACTTCCATAGGTGTTCTCGCAATTAAATCACTTCCTTTATCAAATTTGTCTAATATTTTTTCAATATAATGACTTTGAGAAAGTGAATATCCATCTGATGTTTGGGTAATCTTCATTCCAAGTATTACATCAGCATGTCCCATATCCTTCATATCGAAGTTTTGCGACAATAATCTTTTGGTAACTTTAATATTTTCTTTGTTACCAATAATTATCATGTCATCTACGTAGAGACAGACTATTACATAATTGTCTTTGCTTCCTTTCACGTAGACACATTTATCACTCTGGTTTGTTTTAAAACCAATTGATAGCATTACACTATCAAATTTCTCATGCCATTGTTTAGGTGCTTGTTTTAATCCATATAGTGATTTAACAAGTCTACACACCTTTTTCTCTAGTCCTAGAACAACATACCCTTCAGGTTGTTCCATATATATTTCTTCTTCCAGTTCTCCATTAAGGAATGCTGTTTTCACATCCATTTGATGGATCTCTAAATCAAACAAGGCTGCAAAAGCAATAATCAGCCTGATTGATGTTTTACTAGATACAGGAGAAAAAGTGTCAAAATAATCGACACCCTCAGTTTGTTTGTATCTTTTAATCACAAGTCTTGCTTTGTACTTGTCAACAGTGCCATCAGGTCTCATCTTTCTTTTAAAGATCCATTTGTGACCTAATGCTTTACAACCTGGTGGAAGTTCCACAAGTTCCCATGTATGGTTTTGAAGAATTGAATTTATTTCACTATCAATTGCTTCTTTCCAAAAGTCAGAATCCGGAGAAGTAATTGCTTCTCTATAAGTCAAAGGATCATTTTCTAACAAACAAGTTAGGAAATCTGGTCCAAATGACTTTTCCCTTCTAGCTCTTTTGTTACGTCTGGGATCTTTAACTTCCTCTTGAAGTTCATTTTCCCCCACAATCCTCTCAACTTGATTTTTTTTAGGGTCTTCGCTAGAATGCTTCAAATAAGGAAAAATTCCTTCAAAGAAGGAAGCATCTTTAGCCTCAATAATTGTATTTATATGCACTTCAGAGTTATCTGATTTATGCACTAAAAATATGTAAGCACTACTATCCTGTGCATATCCTATAAACACGCAATCTACTGTTTTAGGTCCTATTCTCGTCCGCTTAGGAAGAGGAATTGGAACCTTTACTAGACATCCCCAACCTTTTATGAACTTATAAGAAGGTGCGTGACCTTTTCATAATTCATAAGGAGTTTTATCTAGTCTTTTATGTGGTAGTCTGTTTAGGATATGATTTGCGGAAAGCAAAGCTTCCCCCAACAAATTCTGGGGCGAGGCAGAACTTATCAGCATTGCATTCATCATCTCCTTAAGAGTTCTGTTTTTGCGTTCTGCTATTCCATTTTGTTACGGGAGTATAGGCGCAGATTGTTTGATGAATTATTCCACTCTCGAGCACATAAGCTGTGCAAATGGAGATTCATATTTCTCCACCCTCTATCACTTCTTAGCCTTTTTAATTTTCTTGCCAAAGTTGATTTTCAACTTGACTTTATAATGGCTAAACATAGTTATTGCTTCGTCTTTACTTCTCATTAAGTAAACATAGCAATATCTTGTGCGATCGTCAATAAAAGTGATGAAGTAACTTTTACCGCCTCTAGATTGCACATATTTCAAATCACAAACATCGGTGTGAATTAAGTCTAATGGTTACGAACTTCTTTCAATTGAATGGAAAGAGGATTTAGCTTGCTTTGCCTCAATACAAGTCTCGCACTTGTAATTTTTGTCAATGTTAAATTTTGGAAGTAAGTTTAGTGAAACTAACTACGTATGCTTTTAATATTTACATGACCAAGTCTATCATGCCATAAATTAAAAGATTCAACGGAATAAGCAAATTTAACATCTTTATTAGCCTCTTGGGCAATTGTTCAGTGAGCTAGTGGAAGCCTCGGTTACATCAACGCCTATTAGCTCGAGTACACTAGTAAATCTTGTCATTACATTCATTTTAAATAAATTTTCAGCTAAATACCCCCTTTCCCACAAAGGCACCACTCTTGGTAAGAATAAACTTGTTTGCTTCAAAAAACAAGTTTAAAACCTTTGTTGTTCGAGTACTATTCCCGAAATGAGGTTCTTCGGGATCTACGGCACATGACATACATCGATCAGAGTCACCTCGCTTTCCCGATGTCATCTTTAGGACCACGAGTGCCCTTTCCTTCTACTTTGGAGATCGCGAGTTCCCCATATAGCGAGACTTCATCATCAACGAGTTGGTATGTTTTAAACATCCACTTGTTTGTACATATATGGCGAGTGGCCCCCGTATCAACGAACCACTCCTTTTGGTTGCCTCCAACCAAGTTAACCTCTGAAAGCTGACGACTACCGAGATGCATGTCCTTTATTCGAGCCCAATCTTCCATCTTTCGCCACATTAACTCGGGCGGTCTTGATTAGGTTCTTATTCCCGATGTCGAGTTTTTTCTTGTTCTTGTTATTTACCGCAACTTTCATTGCGGCAATCCTTTGCTTTGTGGTTAGGTTTACCACACACATAGCAAGTTCCGTTAAACTTGGAGTTTGAACCTTGTAACTCATTAGGACGCTTTCTTTTAACGTTATTCTTTGAGTTTTCAGTTTCAACCACATTAGCCTTAGCCACATAGCTACTAGGCTTCTTACTCATCTTTCGTGAGTCCTGTTCTATCCTTAATTTCAACATCAGATCTTCCAGAGTCATTTCCTTCTTCTTATGTTTCAGGTAATGCTTGAAATCATTCCAAGAAGGAGGAAGCTTCTCAATCAACAACGCCACTTGCAAAGTGTCGGTGATTCCCATGCCCTCAGTGGCAAGATCATGATAAATCTTTTGAAGCTCTTCACTCTGCTCAAGAACAGACTTTCCATCTACCATTCTGTAATCATGGAAACGAGCAGCTATAAACTTTTTGGACCCCGCATCGTCCACAGTATATTTTTTCAGTAGAGATTCCCATAAATCTTTTGCTGTACTTTTTTCATAGTACAACTGATAAAGGGAATCATCTAAATTCATTAATATACTGTGCCGACATAGGTAGTCCGCACTCATCCACGCTCGTACCATGGTTTTAGATTGAGAATCATTACTTTCCTCCACGTGTTTATCCTCAGTGATAAACCGAACAGATGTTGAGTAGTTAGATAAAACATAATTTTTTCCTTCCACAACTTAAAGTTGCTACCACCCTTAAATTTCTCGGGTTTGTCAAACTGACCAAATTGAATTGGTCGGTTTGGCACGGCAGCCTCAAAAGGAGGGAAAACGGTCTCAATACCGGACGGAGGAACTGCCTTAGTCGGAACTCGATTTGGAACATTATCGGAACAAGTGCCAATTTCTGTTGCAGCAGATTTATTCTCAGTGTTTTGCCATTTCTATACTCAAACCAAGAACACAAGTTAGTAATAATAGTTGAACTAGCAACAGAAAAATAACATAACAAAATTGAACTTAAGATTGTTAGAAAATATTTCTACAATATTGAACAGAAAATCTGAGAATTAAACTGCACTGATTTTATAATTTTTGGACAGAAATTCTGCACTGAAAATTATGAATTCTGCACTGGACAGAAAAAAATTCTGCACTGGAAAAAATAAATTCTGGACTGAAAACAGCAATTTCTGGACAGAAAAACAGCAAATTCTGCACAGAAAAATAGCAGTAAATAAAACTTAGAACCTCAACCGGTTTGGATTAAAATCCTGGATGAGACAGCAGTAATCCGCTTCCCCTTAAGTTCAATTTGTCTTGCCTTTTATCAGCTTCAGGCCTTCGAGAACAATGAACTCCCAAGGTACAACGCCCAAACACTTCCGTTTCTTTGAAGCGAAAGAAACGAAACCTTCGAATCGATTTGTAACTGTGTGAACTCTTAGAAAATGCTTGTGCGAAGTGGAGGAAAACAATGCAGAAAAATATGCAAAGGAAGAGGGGAATTTGCTGAGATTTTGGATGCTCCTTTGATGCTATTTTATGCTTTTTGATGCTTAATTTTTTATGCCTCAAAACTGCTGAAGTTCTCTCTTTTATAAGCAAAAAACCACTCAAATACAGATGAAAACAACTCTAATACAGTTTATTACAGACGAGCAAACTTTGAACGTTGAATTTTCTCATTTTTTCCGATATATACAGAGCGAAAAAACTACAGTTGTTTTTCAGCAGCATATTGCAGCAAAGTTTGAATATGCAAAACTCAAAACCGGTAGCAAAAACGTGGCTGATCAGGCCCACATATTTACCATTTTTTTTTCATTCACACCAAGAATTGGTTTTCTCACATGTTATATATCATCGCGAAGCTTGCGCAACCCACTTCGTGATAAACTCAATAACATTCAAAACCGAGTGGTGTAACTTATATTAGCTCAAAAAAAGTCCTCACGACACTTTAATGTATCGAGAAAATCGAATTTCTCCAACAAACATCTCAAAGAATGAGATGAAAAGTTGTGATAAGGAACACCTATTGATAATTCTGGATATATCTGATCTATACCTATTAATGATATCTTCAAGGTTCAATACGAGACAATGAACATATACATTCAAAGGCTTGAAGATAATATATGTATATATATATATATATATATATATATATATATATATATATATATATATATATATATATACAAAAGAAAGACTAACCAGATTAGAGAAGTCTTCTCTGTAAGATTGCTCAGGTCAAGAACATTTGCATTCCTTGGAATCTCGGGCATTTGCATATTCTCTCCTTCACTAAGTACTATATATCTTTTAGTGTTCTTATTTTGGTTTTTGAAACTTCTCTTCGCGGAGAATATTAACATAGTCGATCCTTGGAAGCACTTTGATTATTTATGCCAAAATTATGTCATGAATGGCTTACATGAATAAGTGTATAGTGCTTATAGTGCACATAAAACATTCAGGATTCTGTGACAATTATTTGAGCGTAGATAAAAAAGGAAGTCACTGGCGCCAAGATCTTGGTTGTTGGCACATTTCTTGATTATAAGATGGTAGATTCCATAACCGTAATTGGTCAATTGTAAGATATCCAAGCAATCTTACATGAGATTTAAGCCGAAGGCATGGTTCTAAGTGAAACTTCCCACGTGGCTACTATTATTGTGAAGTTGCCTCTTGGATGGAAGGATATAAAAACTTACCTTAAGCTTATACGAAGGAAGATGAACTTGGAAGAGCATTTTGTTCAACATCGAATTCAAGAAGACAATATTGGCTGTGAGCGTAAGTCATCTGTTGTAATCGTTGTTAAGGAAAATCATGTGGATCATAGGCAAGGGAAAAACTCGAAAGGCTATAAGATCAAAGCCTAATGTTTGTGCAAAATGAGGAATTGCAAAGCATAAGTTCGTAGGGAATTTATTCAATTGTACCAAGAAGGCCCACTGGTCCACCAATTGCAGACTTTCGAAGAAGTAGAAAATTCATGAACTAATTAACGATTGATAACACCTCCAAAGACGTTTCAGATGTTAACCTTCATGCGTTTGTTTCTGAAGTGAACTTGATCAGATCAAATCCAAAGGAGTGGTGAATAAATATTGGTGAAACTATGCATGTTTCCGTAAATAAATATTAAAAAAACTGAAAGTGGTCAAAGAAAGGTGTTATTGAAGATGACATCAGGGAAACCTTCTACTCCGAATGATGTCATGTGTTCGGAGTGCACAAAAAATCCTCTGGGGCAGTGTCAACAATTGGAGGTGATTGTCTTCTTGCTTCTAAAGTCTCGGGGTGAGTCATTTCTGTTTGTTCAACAGCAATCCTTTTTTCTCTCTCTATTCGAGGTCTGCAACTTCCACACTCTTGGCCATTGTGGCTCCGCCCCGGTGAAGCATGGCTTGATGAATGTTCATGGCAAGTCCCAACCATAAAAATAAAGAAACTTAGAGAACGAGATTGAATAACACCCGTTATATGATGAAGTGCACCTGAGGTATTATAAACAAATTATTTTGTTAGAAGAATTCTAACTTAGCTTCTTTTGGTTATATTGGTTTTCCAGGGTGAGGCATGTACGGCGTAATACGTCCCATGCCAAGTTTTTTTTAGATGATTTATTAATAGGCCTAGAGAGTTTCCAAAGTGCATGGTTCCATGATATATGTTCCAAGAGGAGCTCTACCAAAATGCCGCATTGGCCTAGGCATATGGCCGGGAAATCAAATAGGGATTCTTATTATTATATAAAAGAACATTTCTTTCCACCCTTTGCATGAGGTAGACAAAGAATACACTAGCATAGGATATTTGACACGATGATTGAGCTTATATTTCCTCTTAACATTAGGGCGCCAACTTTGTAACACTGGCGAAACACATCCAGATTTGTCGGGATATTAATTGCCCAACATCCTAATACAAATCATATCATAATTTGAATTCCATTCAGTTGGAATTGACCAGGTACTAGATATTAGTAATTCATATAGATCAAAGAGTATATCATGAAATGGGAAAACGTAATTTCCCTTTATGTGTTGTTTAAAAAATGGTGAAACAACCTTCAAACTGGATGCTTGCCTGATCTGTTTTAGTGGGAATAAAAACTTGTTAGTTAGAAGGCATGTTTAAAAGACATGGTATATTTCTCCACCATGGCTCGTGCTATGATAATAAACGAGTTGTCTTCTACAATTTTAGTATTTAGGACTCCCTCTTTAACGACCGCCTTGGCACCGACAGGAATTAGAATATGAAAATGATTTTTAAAAAAAGGCAAATCCTCTTAGAGTTTAATGGTGGCTTTACCACTTGATAATTGGAGATTATCGATATTAACTATTTCCATTTGGGGATGGGGCTTTTGGAAGACGAACTTGAAGATTCTCCTAGAGTTACTATAAGATCAGATATCCAGAAAAAATAATGAAGGGGAAGAAGAATTTTCTCTCTTTTCATTTTGCAGAAAGGAAAGCTTTTTGGTGATGAACCTGCTTAGATATAACCCTTTATATAGGCAATCCATAGGTTGTTGCATCTATTCCAGTGACTCAGACGTCACAAGTCATAGGGACTATTTGTTGCATTGGGACTAAATGTTTTAGAAGAAACACTACAATACCTTCACGCGCAAATTTTTTGGAGTTAAGCATTTTGTGAGCACAAATGATGGAGATGTGTCTAGGGATGGAGCACCTGACCCGGTAAGGGCACCATGAGAGTCAGCATGTGCATATTCTCAATCTTTCTTTTGTTTTCTTATTTAAAGGTTCAAAGTAAGGATCATTCGTTCTTGTTTTCAATCCTAAAACGCATGAACTGGTCTTTTAACAAGTTATGTAGTGTATGAAAGTTTCCCATGTTTTATTGCACAAAATCTAGATGAAGAACCGAATGATGTTTGCATCGTTGCATGATTATAATTGATTACTCTTGCGTGTGTTGTTGTATAATTGCTGGATACATTCCATGAGATTCAGCATATGCATATTCTCAATCGAGAGCTTTTGTCTAATGATTACCATAGACCAGGATATAGTTCGAAATTACAAGTATAACTGACTGGGAGCGCTTTCAGTTACCCACGAGGCCCGGACCCTAGCGGGAGTAAAACGTTAAGGCTGTTAACAGTGTTGTGGAATTCTCGAGGATGAACGATGACATAACATGAGTATATTTCACCATGTATGGGGAGGGTGTCGAACCCGGGACCTCCCGGTCACGGGTCGAGGCTTGCCCTCACTGGGTTGCGGCCTCATTGACAGGCATATATCCTTAAATAGCCTTTAAAGTGCCTTACCTGTTATGTTATGTTATGAAAAGTACGAGGCCTTCTCGAACGGGTAATTGTAGTTTGGGGCTGTTAACAATTGGATAGTGTTATTGTCATATGATTGAGCTCAGTTGTAGAATTATTTGTTGCATGTCATTTTGATACTTACCATGTCAAGTTTATATGTATTGGAAGGCTACGAGTATGTTATGCTGGTTATGTTATGTTATGTTAAGTACTCGAAGTACGATTTTGAAGAGATTCATGGGCAGAAACTCGTTCTAAACACCCATGAGTCCTCCCCCGAAGGATCCGCTCATACCATGGGAATCAAAAATTAAAACGAAAGCTTACATTTTTCGTCTAAAGAATATGATTCTTGAATAAAAGATTCTAATTCTTGGACTTTCAGAGTTTGTGTTGCTGCCACCAATAGATTTCCCTTTGCGGAATTACCCTCTACCGGTATGCACGCGACGAAACGAACAGCGATTGCTAGCTCTTCGTTTTTCTGATTTTCGGGAATTAGAGAGAAAGGGAGAGGCAGAAAACAGAAAACTAATTTTGGACTTTTTTATTGCGGCTAAATTGATCCAGTCTTTAGGGTTTCAGCTAAAAGAGGTTAATAAAGGGTGTGAGAGTTTGTTCCCAAAACCAACTCTCACGTCCTCAACCTCTTTCGGCAGTGGGAGTCTTTAACTCCCACGTTCCATAAACCTCTGCTGGTAGTGGGAGTCTTTATCGCATAATAACTCCCCACGTAATCCCAGCTATAGCCAAATACCGAAAATGCCCCTCCTTAATCTCTAATTCGAATAATAACGTTTTATTATTCTCAGAAAATAAATGTCAGATACAATGAACCTAGACACATTCTAGATTCATTGAATCTGGACATGAAGCTCGTTAACTCGTCTATGCGTGTGACTCTGTAGGTTAATATCACAATGACAATGAAAACATACTTAGTAGTAGTATGTGTTCATAAATCACAAGCGGTCCCTACCAGGACATTGTGACTACCCAAAGTGAATGAATATGTGGTGGAACCTAATATCAATCCACTATTTAATCCATTTGTCTCGCGATATCCTAATTAAGCAAAAGGCAGGGTAGTCGTCACCCTTATAAAGCTTAATTGTATTTATGCTCGATCTCCAGGTAGACTGTTCCAACAAACAATATTTAATAACCACTTTATTAAATATATTTGGGTACGGCCATGCATTTAAACAGTCTTTCCCTATCGAGGGGCCCATGGATATCTCTCTAATAAGAGAGGGACAAATTCCTTACAATGCCTCTCACATTCAAGCCATGATAGGATACTAAGAGAGATATAAATTCCTTACAATTGTTAGTAGTGACCTAGGACCATTAGCATATGTTGTACGTTTTATATCGATTTGAGCATTTCATATGAATAGTTAATTTTGCTTATGAACATCAAATGCGTGATTTGATAGTAAAACTCATTTGCTTATGTAATTACTATTCTAGTTGTCCCTAGTTTTATGTAATCTATTTTACAATGAAATAAAATGATGTTTGATTGATGATTACGTTTTACTAATCATGTGCAATGAGTACAAACCATATCATAGATGCAACGTATTGAGATTTATCGTATCGGACGTGATCCGTTAGAGAAGTTATACTTCATGGTCCTTAGTCATAAGTATTACTTCCTCAATACTATTTTAGAATCCTTAGACCTTATGTCTCCATTTGATTCTAGCATGAATGGAGCAACGTTTTGACTCGGTCGTATGTTGCTTTTAATCGAGTAATCAATACGACTGATGATCGGATGTAGTGTCCTATCATGGCTTAAATGTGAGAGGCATTGTAAGGAATTTGTCCCTCTCTTATTAGAGAGAGATATCCATGGGCCCCTCGATAGGGAAAGACTCGTTTAAATGCATGGTCAGTGCTCAAATGTATTTAATAAAGTGGTTATTAAATATTGTTTGTTGGAACAGTCTACCTAGAGATCGAGCATAAATATAATTAAGCTTAATAAGGGTGACGACTACCATGTCTTATGCTTAATTAGGATATCGCGAGACAAAGGGATTAAATAGTGGATTGATATTAGGTTCCGTTGTATATTCATTCACTCTGGGTAGTCACAATGTCCTGCTAGGGACCGCTTGTGATTTATGAACTCACTATACTACTAAGTGTGTTTTCATTGCCATTGTGATAGAACCTACAGGGTCACACGCAAAGAAGAGCTAACGAGCTTCATGTCCAGATTTAATGAATCTAGAATGTGTCTAGGTTCATTGTATCTAACATTCACTTTTCTGAGAATAATAAAGCGTCATTATTCGAATTAGAGATAAGGGGCATTTTCGGTACAGCTGGGATTAAATGGGAGTTATTATCCGATAAAGACTCCCATTACCAGCAGAAGTCTAGGGGACGTGGGAGTTAAAGACTCCCACTGCGGGGAAAATTGGTAGGGACGTGGGAGTTGTTTTTGAAACAACCTATCACACCCTATATAAACCTCTCTTGGCCGAAACCCTAGGGTCAATTCACTTCAGCCGCAATTAACCAAATACACCCGAAATTAGATTTCGGATTCTGCCTCTCCCTTTTCTCTCGAATTCCCGAAACTTAGAAAAACGAAGAGCTAGCAATCACTGTTCGTTTCGTCGCGTGGATACCGGTAGAGGGACATTCTGCAAAGGGAAATCAATTGGTGGCAGCAACGTATCCAAGAAACAGCATCCTCCATTCAAGAATCAGATTCTTGAATTCAAAACGTAAGTCTTTTTTTTTGAATTTTTCGATTCTTTTTGTATGAGCGGATCCTTCAGGGGAGGACTCATGGGTGTTTGGAACGAGTTTTCGCCCATGAATCCCTTCAACAATGCCTCTCACATTCAAGCCATGATATGATACTACATCCGATCATCCGTCGTATTGATTACTCGATTAAAAGTAACGTCCGACTGAGTCAAAACGTGGCTCCATTCATGCTAGAATCAATGCTTACATAGGGTCTAAGGATTCCAAAATAGTATTGAGAAAGTAATATTTACGACTAAGGACCATGAAGTATTACTTCTCTAACGGATCACGTCCGATACAATATATCCCAATATATTGTATCTATGATATGATTTGTATTCATTACACATGATTAGTAAAACATAATCATCAATCAAACATCATACTAGTTTTATTTCATTGTAAAGAACCTTACATAAAACATATGAACAACTAGAATAGTAATTACATAAGCTGATGAGTTTTACTATCAAATCACGCGTTTGATGTTCAGAAGCAAAATTAACTATTCAAATGTCATGCTCAAAAGATATAAAACGTACAACATATGCTAATGGTCCTAGGGCACTACTAACCGATTTCTAATATGAATGTGATCGATTTGATAAGGTATTGTTTTGACAAGTTATGAGTATGTTTCAATATTGTTTCTAAGTGTTAAAATGATTCGAAAATCAATGTTTTGGTTAGGAATTTCGAAAGTGCAGAAAATTGAATTCCATCACAAGTATGCCTTGAAAATGGCCTCACTAGATCTCGGTTAACCGATCAAAATTCCATCGTCCAAACCAAACTACTGGGCTATTACAGATGATTGGTTATGGATTACGGTCGACCGGACCCTAAACCCTCTCGACAGGAGCTATTACGTTCAACCGGCATGCACTACTAGAAATATATGTTTTTGTGTCGAGACTTTTTGCGTTAGGCGTGTACTAAAATATTCAAATGCCCCAAATATTCAATCTCCATTTGTGCAAATGAACATTTACTGGGTTTTCCATAAAACTGATGTGTCCTCAACACTTCCAGCACTATTGTCAAGTGTTTAGTATGAGATTCTAAGTCTGAACGGTAGACTAGAATGTCATAAAAAAACACCAAAACAAAATCCCTCAAGTATGGTCCAAAGATCTTGTTGATTAGGAATTGAAAACTGGCTGGAGCATTGGTCAAGCCAAAAGGCATGGCTTTGAATTTAAAGAGTCTAAAGTGAGTGCTGAATGCTGTTTTTGGAATATCTTATTCCCTCATTCTGATCTGGAAGTACCCATACCTGTGGTCTATTTTAGAAAAATATTTGGCACCATGCAGCTCATCTAACATGTCATCCACCATTGTAATTGGAAATTTATGTTTGATTGTGATGGAGTTTAATTGCCTAAAATCCACACAGAATCTCCATGTTCCGTCCTTCTTTTTAACCAATATAATAGGGGATGTGAAGAGACTAGAACTTGGTTGTATATCCCTTCTTGAATCATGCCTTTGACTTGCCTTTCAATTTTTGCCTTTGAGAATGTGCCACTCTATATGATCTGAGTTTGACAGGTTGAACACAATCTTATGCTCATGGTCTCTTCCAGGAGGCAATTCACTAGGGATCTCAAAAACATCAGCAAACTCCTTTAAAACCTTCTTAATAACCTCAGGACAATTGATCTCTTCCTCCTCCAAATTATGTATAAAACATATCTGCACCCATCCATATCTCAGTAGCACCTTCCAAGCATTTCAGGAATGCTTTGGCTGATAGGTGTTTAACTTCTGGACTTGGTGCATTGATATTGACCATTACTTCCTATTTGCCTTGACTCTTGTAATCAAGTGTGATGGGACTGTTCTTTTCAAGCCAATCCTCACCCAGTATCACATCACTTCCTCCAAGAGTTAGTATGTACAAGTCTTGGCAAAAGTCCAGATTGCCTTCCACTTGATATCTCTACAATATTCTCCAATCCATCTATTTTCACCATTCCCTGACACCACCACCAGAGGTTTCCCTTGCCCAATGCTTAACCCTAATTTCTTAGCTACCCTTAGATCCAGGAAGCTATGAGTGCTTCCAGGGTCTATGCGTATGAAAACCGGATGAGTCTTACCCATACAACCAGGAATTTTGAAAAGCTTAGCCCCCAATGGTGCCACTCAAGGCACAAAGTGTGATATGGGCAAGTTCAGCAATCTTCTCACCTATCATGGTTGACTCCTCCTTGTCATAATGTTGTAGCATTTGTAACTCCAGTTCCCTATCTTCATCCACTGATTGGTCACACAAATACAACATATTTACCTCAATTAAGGCACATTTGTGTTGGGGTGTGTACCTTTCTCCACACTTGAAAAACAAATTTAACTCCATTCTTCTTTGCATCTCCTCATTACTCACTCTCTTAAATTTAATTGGTTATTTGAGTGAGGATTTAGGAGTATATGACTGAGAGTAAACTAATTTAGGCTGTGTAGTATTGGATTGGCTGTATAACTGATTGGTTTTTGGAACATATGTAGTAGTTTGTGGTTTAGTAGAGGTTTTGGTCGTACACAACAAATACATCTCATGCTCTACTACTAATCGGAATGCCCAACCTAAGGTTCCTGGCATGTGCATGCTCATTGCACCTCAGAGCTCATCCTTGAGGCCATTCAGAAACAAGTCCACATAGTACTCAGCAGTGGCTCTAGTTCCATTAGTCACAAACACAGCCTTTAAGACTTCAATTTTTTTCATATAAGAATGAACATCACGGGTTTACTTAAGTTTGGTGAAGTCTCCCACAATGCCAGAAAGTGATCTAGCATCAAACCATACAAACAAAGCCTGCACAAAGCCTACCCAATCTTGAACCCCCATGCTCAGCCACATAACTATGTCCCCATAAATAAGCCTCTCCTCTAAAGTACATTAATGCCACATCTAACTTCAAAGGATTGGGTATCATATGCAGTTTAAAGTATTGTTCAACTTGAATGACCCATTCCCTATGAGTACTTCCATCAAACATTGGAAAATCATGTTTTGGAAGCTTAATCCCTCCCCTGTCTCCTACTCCAATGTCAAACCTTGGGTCATTCCTTCCTTCAGTAGTGACATTAGGGGGATTTTCATTTCCAATTCGAATATCAGTTCTCAAATGCCTCACAGTAGGTGAAATATCAGTATTCCTACTCGATTCCCCCATTGTACCTTTATCTTTCACCACTTGATTCAATTTAGCAATCTGATCTAATAATTGGCGAAATTTTTCATCATATTCCTTCCTACTATTAATCGAATAAGAACTAACAGTTGCAATCATGTGTCTCAATTAATCAAATTGAGAATTGATGCGCAAAATAGAACTTTCTAATTCAACTAACCGTCTGGTTTGTTGATCCATTGGTAATCGGAATTCCGACGGCTCGGCGGAGGTAAAAGTGGTGGCGCCGCCGTAGAATGAACTTCGCCGTGCTGGTTTCTCGTTGTCACCATTGCGTTCCGAGGCTTGTTGCTCTGATACCAAACTGTTATGTAATGAATTGCTCATCAAGCTTTATTCCACAATTGAACAATTATACAAGAACTGAGAAGAAGAAGATGAGTTTATTGACAAAAAATAGAGAAAGAATTGAGCTGGAATGGAGCTCAATTTACAGAGAAGAAATGGGGTAAAGGGGAAGACGATCACCGTCAATTACAACTTCCAAGAATATCCCAAAATATCTCCAACAAACTCTATTTATAGACAAACAGTCACATCCGGGTCAAAAGGTCTGCGAAGCTCCAACTCGACCCGCTCATGTCTTATTAATCCAATCATTGGCTCTCAGCTTAACAACCCAGGTTCCAAAACCCTTCCAACCCATCTTGTTATTACTATCATAACACTTCTCTATTTTCTTTTCCCCCAAATCTCGAAATCCTTAATTTTAAAATTCAGATTTTTATTTTCTTCTTCTTCGGCTGATGTCGATGCCACCAACCATCTCCATGGCTCCTTCTCCCCGACTCATGAACGCTGATGCTTTCCCTCTTATACCACCGCTGACTCCGTCGTCCTTCTCCTCGAGCTCCGCCGCCGCCGCTGGTTAATTTCTTTCCCTCCCTCTCTCTTCTTCTATTTCTTTTTCCTTTGTTAAAATTAACCAATTTAATCAATCTCTTTCAATTAAAAGTTTACCCAATTTATTTTATCTTCAGTATTATTTAATTTAATCAATATGTTTCTTGTTCAATGGTTACAGCAAGTAACCTGTCATGACCGGTGTGTTCGGAGGGAACTTCAGCTTAAATTTATAAAAGAATTGGAGAAGGAAATGTTCTGATTGGCTGTGGGAAAAAAAGTCAGACGGTGTCGTTTTGAGTAAAACGACACCAACTATATCTACTTTAGTTTTCTGGTTGTATCTCAATGGCTAAGCTGAGAAGAGGGGACTGAAGCTGAGCTGATGAGGAGCTACTATTACCAAGCTGAAGATGGTGATTGGCTAAAAGGGAATCATCTAATCGACAGTGTTGATTCATGGATAATATCTGGGAGGTGTGACTGAAAGGATTGGATCATTTGGGGATCCAAACCCTACGTATAAAGGTTCAACAATTCATTCATGGAGGGGGTGGAGATTATACAGTTTGTAAAAGCAGGGCTGCTGCCCAAATTCCTTCTTGTGAGTTTATCCTTTATTCTTATCACCATTTCCCCTCTCCATTAGACTCTTCTTCCTTCATTTCATGATATATGTTCCAAGAGGAGCTCTACCAAAATGCCGCATTGGCCTAGGCATATGGCCGGGAAATCAAATAGGGATTTGTTTATTATATAAAAGAACATTTCTTTCCACCCTTTGCATGAGGTAGACAAAGAATACACTAGCATAGGATCTTCGACACGACGATTGAGCTTATATTGCCTCTCAACAATGGGGCGCCAACTTTGTAACACTGGCGAAACACATCCAGATTTGTCGGGATGTTAATTGCCTGACATCCTAATACAAATCATATCATAATTTGAATTCCATTAAGTTGGAATTGACTAGGTATTAGATATTAGTAATTCATATAGATCAATGAGTATATCACGAAATGGGAAAACGTAATTTCCCTTTATGTGTTGTTAAAAAACGGTGAAACAACCTTCAAACTGGATGTTTGCCAGATCTGTTTTAGTGGGAATAAAAATTTGTTAGTCCGAAGGCATGTTAAAAGCCCTGGTATATTTCTCCATCATGGCTCGTGCTATGATAATAAATGAGTTGTCTTCTACAATTTTAGTATTTAGGACTCCCTCTTTAACGACCGCCTTGGCACCGACAGGAATTAGAATATGAAAATGATTTTTTAAAAAGGCAATTCCTCTTAGAGTATAACGGTGGCTTTACCACTTGATAATTGGAGATTATAGATATTAACTATTTCCATTTGGGGATGGGGATTTTGGAAGACGAACTTGAAGATTCTCCGAGAGTCACTATTAGATCAGATATCCAGAAAAAATAATGAAGGGGAAGAAGAGTTTTTCTCTCTTTTCATTTTGCAGAAAGGCAAGCTTTTTGGTGATGAACCTGTTCAGATATAACCCTTTATATAGGGAATCCATAGGTTGTTGCGTCTGTTCGAGTGACTCTGACGTCACAAGTCATATGGACTATTTGTTGCATTGGGACTATATGTTTTAGAAGAAACACTACAATACCTTCACGTGCAAAGTTTTTTGGAGTTAAGCTTTTTGTGAGCACAAATGATGGAGATGTGTCTAGGGATGGAGCACCTGATCCGGTTAGGGCACCATGAGAGTCAGCATGTGCATATTCTCAATCTTTCTTTTGTTTTCTTATTTAAAGGTTCAAAGTAAGGATCATTCGTTCTTGTTTTCAATCCTAAAACGCATGAATTGGTCTTTTAACAAGTTATGTAGTGTAGGAAAGTTTTCCATGTTTTATTGCATAAAATCTGGATGAAGAACCGAATGATGTTTGCATCGTTGCATGATTATAATTGATTATTCTTGCGTGTGTTGTTGTATAATTGTTGGATGCATTCTATGAGATTTACCATGTGCATATTCTCAATCGAGAGCTCTTGTCAGGATATAGTCTGAAATTACAAGTATAAGTGATCGGGAGTGCTTTCTGTCACCCACGAGGCCCGGACCCTAGCGGGAGTAAAAGTTAAGGCTGTTAACAGTGTTGTGGAGCTCACGAGGATGAACGATGACATAACAAGAGTATATCTTTTTTTTTGCCTCACCAGAGGAGGAGAATTTATTGCCCATGTATGGGGAGGGTGTCGAACCCGGGACCTCCCAGTCACGGGTCGAGGCTTGCCCCACTGGGCTGCGGCCTCATTGACAGGAGTATATCCTTAAATAGCCTTTAAAGTGCCTTACCAGTTATGTTATGTTATGTTTTGACAAGTACGAGGCCTTCCCGAACGGGTAATAGTAGTTTGGGGCTGTTAACAGTTGGATAGTGTTATTGTCACATGATTGAGCTCGGTTGTAGAATTATTTGTTGCATGTCATTTTGATACTTATCATGTCAAGTTTATATGTATTAGAAGGCAACGAGTATGTTATGCTGTGTTATGTTATATTATTTTAAGTACTCGGAGTACGATTTCTGATATGAATGTGATCGATTTGATAAGGTATTGTTATGACATGTTATGTGTATGTTTCAATATTGTTTCTAAGTGTTAAAATGAGTCTAAAATCAGTGTTTTGGTTGGGAATTTCTAAAGTGCAGAAAATTGATTTTCCATCACAAGTATGCCTTGAAAATGGCTTCACTAGATCTCGGTTGACCGGATCAAAATTCCATCGTCCAGACCAAACTACTGGGCTATTGCAGATGACTGGTGATGGGTTAAGGTTGACCGGTCCCTAAACCCTCTCGACAGGAGCTCTTACGTTCTACCAGCATGCGTTACTAGAAATATAAGTTTTTGTGCCGAGACTTTTTGCGTCAGGCGTGTACCATCACAAATAACTGTCATTTGCGGCAAGAATGGCACACTAACGCAAATAACGGTACGACGTTGTTTAGTGATATGCATTTATGACCACTAATTAGCATTTGTGCTTGCAAATTATTTCGTCGTGAAAATGGGATTATTTGGATTGGCTTCAGTTGACGCAAGAAGTTTTACCGCAAATAATCAAAAATTGCGATGAGATTCTCCCATCGCATAGGAAGTAGATGCAAATGACCAAATTTTTGACGGGCTTAATTCGACGCAAAATGTTTCACCCCAAATAATCAAAATTGGAGATAAGATTGTCCCGTCGCATAGAAATTTGATGCAAATGACCAAATTTGTAGTATTAGTTTGGTGGTGGATTTTCTCATCGCATCCCCTAAAATAATTATTTAAAAAAAAAATTGTTGCTCCAAAGTAGTATAATGTGAAATGCGTTAATTTATTCAGATTTTTTAATAAAAAATTGGAATAAATATCAATTAGAAAATGGGTTCTCAATTTGTTTTAGAAATTGCCCGAAATAGTTTATAAGCCTTATTGGGCTCTAAAAGTAAAATATATAATTTTAGTGACTTAAATGAAGTTTATTAAAAGTTATCCCGTGAATTCTAGTTTAAGCCTTAGGTTTTATAACTCGTCTTATTTTTTATCCTGGAGGACCTGAACTATTTTCATGCTTTTAATATGCGAAATTAGCCAAAGCAGGAGTAAAATGCATATAAACAAAGTGTAGATGCTTGATGTATAATTATCTTTTTCTTTACCCGTTTATTTTGCCAAATCCCTAGAACACACCAGAACCTCCTTCCTCCTTCCTCTTCTTTTTCGATGCAGCAGCAGCCCCCTCTCATTCTAATCCCTCTTCGCTCCGGCCATACTCACCACCATCTCCCTCGCTTGTAACCCTCCTGACCCATGCTAGCCTCGGCTTCCTCTTCCTCATTCTTGTTATGTAATGAATTTTTCTTCAAGCTTTATTCCACAATTGAAGAATTGTACAAGAACAGAGAAGAAGAAGAAGAAGAGTTTATTGACAGAAAATAGAGGAAGAATTGAGCTGGAATGGAACTCCATTTACAGAGAAGAAAATGGGTAAAGGGGAAGACGATAACCGTCAATTACAACTTCCAAGAATATTCTAAAATATCTCCAACAAACTCTATTTACAGACCAACTGTCACATCCGGGTCAAAAGTTCCACGAAGCTCCAACCCGACCCGTGCATGTCTTATTAATCCATTCATTGGTTCTCAGCTTAACAGCCCAAGTTTGAAACCCTTCTAACCCATCTTATTATTACTATCATAACACTCTCCTTCCCTTGAAAACACAGCTTGTCCTCAAGCTGTCCAAGCAAAATATGGTCATTTATTCAAGAAATACTCTGCTAATTCCCAGGTAGCATCTATCTCAGGTAAGTGGCTCCAAGAAACTAACCATTTCACAACAGGTTTATTGAATCTCTTCACCAATCTTCTATCTAAAATAGCTACTGGCTCCACCATAATCTGGCCTTCTGAGTTAGTTTCAAAAAGATCTTGGTGAGCTATGTGACCAGATCCCACTCTGAGTTTGAACTAGGCTGATGTGAAATACTGGGTGGATTTTGGAAGAACTAGGAAGTTCTAACTCATAGGCCATTAATCCCAGCCTTTTCAAATCTTGTAAGGTCCAAAGAATTTTGGAGACAACTTCTAATTCTTCTTCAAGGACAAGGAATGCTGTTTGTAAGGCTGCAACTTGACAAACACAAAATCTCCTACTGCAAATTCCCTTTCTGTTCTGCAAAATGAGACAACTTGGTGGTTGTATCAACACAGGAGTTATACCACCAAGCAGCTATAGACAAGTATTTATGCCAATTCTGAGGCCTTTGGAATGTGAAGCATCTAAGATACATCTCCACACACTGATTCACTCTTTCTGTTTGTCTATCAGATTGTGGATGGTATGTTGAGCTCAAGCTGAGTTTAACTCCCAAAGAAGTGAATAACTCTTTCCAAAATAAGCTAGTGAAGATTTTATCTCTATCACTAACTATACAAACAGGCAAGCCATGCTGTCTAAACATCTTGTCCATGAATTCTTCTGCCACTTTCTTGGCTGTGAAAGGGTGAGTCAAGCCAATGAAATGACCATACTTAGTAAACCTATCCACAATGACCAAGATGGAATCCTTCCCTTCAGACCTTGGAAACCCTTCAATAAAGTCCATGCTGATGTGAGTGAAGGGTTTACTAGGCAATTCAAAAGATTGAAGTAAACCTAGATAAGCTATGTGCTCAGATTTACACATCTGACAAAACTCACATTGGTTGATCACCTTTTGAAGGTGATCATCCTCAGTTTATTATAACATGCCAAAACACCTGAATGTCCCCCTGAATTTGAGGAATAATTGGCATCAATCAAGGCTTCTATATAGTTACCATGCCCCCCAACATAGATTTTCCTTTTGAATCTCAACTCTTCATTGACATAAGCATAGTCAGTAATTATTTTTCCCATAAGGAATTGAGCTATAATCACTTGGACAACAGAATCATCATTAGAGCTAGCCTTGTTCTCCTCAATCCAATCAGGAACTAAAGTGGAATTTGCACTGCATTCAAACCTTCTAGAAAGGACATCAACAACTTTATTTTCCAACTGAATTGTGAAATCAAACCCCATCAACTTTGAGACCCACTTTTGTTGAGCAGCAGTGTTGATCTTCTGTTCTATGAGGTGTTTAAAACTCTGATGATCAGTCTTGACATTGAATGCATGCCCCTCCAAATAATGTTTCCAATTTACAACCGCAGTGAACAAAGCCATAAGCTCCTTTTCATAGGTTGATAAACCTGCACATTTAGGACCTAGAGACTTGCTGAAGTAAGCCATTTGCCTCCCTTCTTGCATGAGAACAACCCTCATTCCTATATCACAAGCATCTGTTTCAAAGATGAACTTTTTAGAAAAGTCGGCAAAGCCAAGACAGGAGTACAACTGAGAGCTTCTTTCAGAGATTGGAAAGCTTCCTTTGCATCCTTGCTTCTAGTAAAGACATTATTCTTCAAGAGATTAGTCAAAGGCTTACCAATGATTCCATAATGTCTTATGAATCTACTGTAGTAGCCTGATAATCCCAAGAATTCTCTAAGCTGCTTCACATTCTGTGGTCATTCAATAAGGTCATTCTATCATATCTTTAATCTTCTTGGGATCAGTTTTAACCCCCTCCCCAGTAATCAAATGCCCCAAATATTCAACCTCCATTTGTGCAAATGAACATTTATTAAGTTTTCCATAAAACTGATGTGTCCTCAACACTTCCAGCACTATTGTCAAGTGTTTAGTATGAGATTCTAAGTCTGAACTGTAGACTAGAATGTCATAAAAAAATCACCTAAACAAAATCCCTCAAGTATGGTCCAAATATCTTGTTCATTAGGAATTGAAAAGTGGCTGGAGCATTGGTCAAGCCAAAAGGCCATATTGCCTAACTTCCACCTGACATCTCTACAATATTCTCCAATCCATCTATTTTCACCATTCCCTAACACCACCACCAGAGGTTTCCCATGCCTAATGCTTAACCCTAGTTTCTTTAGCTACCCTTGGATCCAGGAAGCTATGAGTGCTTCCAGGGTCTATGAGTATGAAAACCGGATGAGTCTTACCCATACAACCAGGAATTCTGAAATACTTGCCCCCAATGGTGCCACTCAAGGCTACAAAGTGTGATATGGGCAAGTTCAGCAATCTTCTCACCTATCATGACTGACTCCTCCTTATCATAATGTTGTAGCATTTATAACTCCAGTTCCCTATCTTTCTCCACTGGTTGGTCACACAGATACAACATGTTTACCTCAGTTAAGGCACATTTGTGTTGGGGTGTGTACCTTTCTCCACACTTGAAACACAAATTTAACTCCCTTCTTCTTTGCAACTCCTCATTACTTACTCTCTTGAATTTAATTGGTTCTTTGAGTGAGGATTTAGGAGTATATGACTGAGAGTAAACTGATTTAGGCTGTGTAGTATTGGATTGGTTATATGACTGACTGGTTTTTGGAACATATGTAGTAGTTTGTGGTTTAGTAAAGGTTTTGGTTGTACACAACAAATACATCTCCTGCTCTACTACTAACCAAAATTCCCCAACTAAGGTTCCCGGCATGTGCGTGCTCACTGCACCTCTGAGATCATCCTTGAGGCCACTCGAAACAAGTCCACATAGTACACAGCAGTGGCTCTAGTTCTAGTAGTCACAAACGCAGCCTTTAGGGCTTCAAATTTTTTCATATAAGAATGAACATCACTGGTTTGCTTAAGTTTGGTGAAGTCTCCAACAATGCCAGAAAGTGATCTAGCATCAAACCTTATAAGCAAAGCCTGCCCAATCTTAACCCCCATTCTCAGCCACATAACTATGTCCCCATAAACAAGCCTCTCCTCTAAAGTACATCAATGCCACATCTAACTATAAAGGATTAGGTATCATATGCAGTTTAAAGTAAGTGTTCAGCTTGAATGACCCACCCATTCCCTAGGAGTATTTCCATCAAACATTGGAAAATCATGTTTTGGAAGCTTAATCCCTCTCCTGTCTCCTACTCCAATGTCAAACCTAGGGTCATTCCTTCCTCCAGTAGTGACATTAGGGGGATTTTCATTTCCAATTCTAATATCAGTTCTAAAATGCCTTACAGTAGGTGAAATATCAATATTCCTACTAGATTCCCCCATTGTACCTTTATTTTTTACTACTTGATTCAATTTAGTAATCTGGTTTAATAATTGGCGAATTTTTTTATCAGATTCCGCCCTACTATTAATCGAATAAAAACTAACAGTTGCAATCATGTGTCTCAGTTTCTCAAATTGAGAATCGATGCGCAAAATAGAACTTTCTAATTCAACTAAACGTCTGGTTTGTTGTACCATTGGTAATCGGAATTCCGACGGCTCCGGGGGAGGTAAGAGTGGTGGTGGCGCCGTCGAATGAACGTCGCCGTGCTGGTTTCTCGTTGTCACCATTGCGGTCCGAGGTTCGTTGCTCTGATACCAAACTGTTATGTAATGAATTGTTCTTCAAGCTTTATTCCAAAATTGAAAAATTATACAAGAACAGAGAAGAAGAAGATGAGTTCATTAACAGAAAATAGAGAAAGAATTGAGCTGAAATGGAGCTCAATTTACAAAGAAGAAATGGGGTAAAGGGGAAGACGATAACCGTCAATTACAACTTCCAAGAATATCCCAAAATATCTCCAACAAACTCTATTTATAGACCAATTGTCACATCCGAGTAAAAAGGTCCGCGAAGCTCCAACCCGACTCGCGCATGTCTTATTAATCCATTCATTGGCTCTCAGCCTAACAGCCCAGGTTCGAAACCCTTCCAACCAATCTTATTATTACTATCATAACACTTCTCTATTTTCTTTTCCCCTAAATCTCGAAATCCCTAATATTAAAATTAAAATTTTTATTTTCTTCTTCTTCGGCTGATGTCGATGCCACAAACCATCTCCATGGCTCCTTCTCCCCGACTCATCAACGTCGATGCTCTCCCTCTTATACCACCGTTGACTCCGTTGTCCTTCTCCTCGAGCTCCGCCGCCCCCGCTGGTTAGTTTCTTTCCCTCCCTCTATCTTCATCTATTTCTTTTTCCTTTGTTAAAATTTACCAATTTAATCAATCTCTTTCAATTTAAAGTTTACCCAATTTCTTTTATCTTCAATATTATTTAATTGAGAAATTAGTTATTTGTAACATATATCTATTTACGGGAAACCATTAATGTCCTCATCTTTTTATTAGGCTAAAAATAGCCCCATCTTTTTACGGGCCACTAAAAGTGTCCAATTTGTGAATCTGGTGACGATTCAGGCCAAATTCCCCTCACGTGTTTTGTCCCAAATTTTTTTGGCAAAAGAGAAAACTGCTATTTGTAACATATATCTATTTACGGGCCACCAATAATGTCCTCATCTTTTTATTATGCTATTTATAGCCCCATCTTTTTATGAGCCACTATAAGTGTACAATTAGTGAATCTGGTGACGATTCAAGACAAATTCCCCTCACGTGTCGTTCACATGTGATATACGTGAGGGGTATTTTTTACCTTTGTGATTCAGAGAGTTCCGAGCTTGTTAAGTTTCCAGCAGAAATGGCCCTACAAGACATAAAAAGCCGACAAGTTCGCCGAAATTCGAGGAGTTTGTTTTTGGCAGAAGAATAGGAGCTGACGAATAGGAATGACCGGAGAATTTCTTGGGATGATCTTCTTAGGGTGTTAAGCAGGAAAATATTCAATTTTGATTGAAAATTTGTTAAATTGGTGTTCAAAATGTCGTCGGAGAAGATGGATATTTGAGTCAAATCCTTAAGGTATGGTTTTGATTGAGAAGTTAAGGATGAGATCGGAGAAGATGGGTTTTGATTAAGAAGCTAATATCAGTGGTGGCCGGAGAAAGGAGCTGGGCAAGATGGGTTGTGGTCGCCCAATTTTTTTGGGACAAAAATGCCCCAATCCATGAGTTGGCTGTGGCGGTATCTTTGGGGGATTCATTTATTAATTTGCAGCAAATCTCTCATTAGATCTAATGAATTGGTGATGAATTGGAGAAGATGAGATTTTATTGAGATGAGTTTTGATTGAGAAGTTAAGGATGAGATCGGAGAATATGGGTTTTGATTGAGAAGCTGAGATCGGTGGTGGCCGGAGAAAGGAGTAGGGAAAGATGGGTTGTGGTTGCCCAAATATTTTGGGACAAAAATGACAATGACGTGAGGGGAATTTGGTCTGAATCGTCACTGGATTCACTAATTGGACACTTATAGTGGCCCGTAAAAAGATGGGGCTATAAATAGTCTAATAAAAAGATGAGGACATTAATGGTGGCCCGTAAATAGATATATGTTACAAATAGCAGTTTTCTCTTTGCCCAACATTTTGGGACAAAAATGCCCCTCACGTGGCCGGCACGTGAGGGGAATTTGGCCTGAATCGTCACTGGATTCACTAATTGGGCACTTTTAGTGGTCCGTAAAAAGATGTGGCTATTTTTAGCCTAATAAAAAAATTAGGACATTAATGATTTCACGTAAATAAATATATGTTACAAATAGCTAATTTCTCTTATTTAATTTAATCAAAATGTTTCTTGTTTAATGGTTACAGAGAGTAACCCACCCAGCTTTTATTTGATTTTATATTGTTTTAAATATTGGGGATTAATTAATTTCTTGTTTCTGTTAAAAAAAATTAAACAAAATTTCATCAATTCCTTCTTCAGATGTCGCACCGGATCCGTTTCCAAATTCGACCCGAACTCACACTCGCTGCTTATCACATCACCGTCATCGCTTCTCCGTCACGGAGGTAACCGCCAATTGTTTTCCTTTTCTTTGCTTGTTACTGTTATTGCTATCACTATTGTTTTTATTTTCTTATTGTTACTGCTACTTCTTTTTTTTCTTTCTATTATTTTCATTATTAATAATATTATCATTATTACCATTACTGTTATTATTTGTATTATTATTATTATTACTGCTTTGATTATTATTATAGTTGCTATGCTACTGTATTATTATTGATTAATATGTTACTTGTATGCTTATTTTTTAAAGATTATTGTTTCTGTTGCTATTTATAATTTCCTTTTGATTGATTCTTCAAGTTTTCCCATGTTTCCTATTCTGCTACTATATTTCTCCTTCTTATTATTATCATTATTAGTATTACATGGTCTTCCCAAATTCATGTCCTTTATGCTAATTTGGATCAAGAAAATTTAAGACTTATTTTCCAAAATTCGCAGGCTATAACAGTCTCGGAGGAGTATAATCCGCAATTTACATGAGCCAAAGAGTATAATGGATTGATTTCGAAGTAACCATTGTTCCATAATTAAATTCTTGAGACTTATGTAATATATTCATGTGTGTGTTGTGAAAGAAAAAGAAGCAGTGTGTAGTACTAGTTTTTGTTATCTTCTTGTGCAGGGGAAAAGGAAGAACAAAGCAGCTTGTATATGGGATGCTACTATATCAGAGTATTAATGGAAAGAAGCAAAATTAAAGGAAGCTTTACCTCTGGTCCTTCTTTTTCTTTTCTTTGATGATGATTATGATGTTATCTTGAGATGATGAAGTTGTTATTTATGTGTTGATATATTCATATACGAAGAAGGTAACAAGAGAATTTGTTGTTTAAGTATATATGTAAATGATTTGGGCAGAGTGATGTTGAGAGGGAGTTTGGGAATGGATAAACTGGGGAGAGACTTCCTTTTGTAAGAAAGTGAAAAGGATTATACATTTGGGGAAGGGGCCAGGCCCTTACTTGTAATTTACATTTTGAAAAGGACTTATTGTGTAATTTTATAATATATGTAATGATTAAAAAATGTAATAATTTTTTCTTGTTCCCCAATACTTTCTTTATTTTATTTTATTTTACTATAGGATATAAAATGACTATTATATCATTATCTTCAAATAAAATTACCAATATATTGTTTGGACTATTTTACCCCTGAAAATTAATTTAAAAGACACGTTTAACCTTATAAAGTGAAAAGACAATACTAACCTTTAAATTGGTACCGAAATCACCGGTCCTCACTGCAAAAATAATAAGTATAATTTTATTATAATATTTGTGACAGTGAAAATTATTTTCGACAGTTTATAATGTGCTGCATAATATGTTTTTAGTCGGTGATTATAAGCGATGCAAAAAACTAGTCCTTTTTGCTAAGTTTTCTCGTAGAGAAAATAGCGTCGCAATTAGAGAAATTTTCGTTGAAAAAACTAATTGCGTCAGGTGCTTCCTTCCGCAAAGTTTTTGCGGCGCCTTTCCATGCGACCCCTCAATTTTCGACGCAAGACCGACACAAAAACATTTTCTCGTCGGCAAATGTACCCTTTGTGGTAGGCGTAGCATGACGCAAAAGACGCCATTTTTAGTAGTGATGTCATGTCTGTCAACCGCACTTTTTGTATAAGTTTCTATCTTGATCTCGAACGACCCTTTAGTTGATCGGGGTTTCTTTCACATAAAGCGAGATTTTCCATAATGCTTTTATTACTTTACAAGTTATGTTTTGTACAAGTTATGAATGTTCTGAACTCTTACATCATGTTTCAAGTGTTTTATAAGTGGTTTCAAGATATTTACAAGGTATGTCAAGTCAAATGAATTTTCACATGGGAACAGGGAATAAGTTGTGTCACTTTTGGTGATTCATCCCAAGGGCGATCGATCCTTACTGAGCTAGTGTGGCTCATCCTTTTATCATTTTATGTTTTGTGGATGAGTATAATGCGGGTGATGATAATAAGGCCTGGGATGGGGTGCAAGATAAGTAGTATTATGGTTGAACAACTTTTAGTAGAATACATTAAGTAATTAATTCACTTAAGTAATGAAGTTAAGTATTTCATTATGTTTATGGTTTGGAGGAGGATATTCTGTCTTGGGTTCTTTGTCGCATTGGTAGATGAGGCATTGCCAGGTCACCTTCTGGTTACGAGGGGTGTTACATAAGTGGTATGAGAGCAGGTTCAACCTTAGGCTTAAATATTTAGTCGGAAGTTAAGTATGGAATGAACATATGATGGATTCCTTAGATGACTTACGATGCGTTATGGGTAGAGATTTGGAATAGGAAGTAAGTCTTTATATAATCGCTTTATATGTTTGTGGTTTATGTGTTAACATGCTATGTGCATTATACGCTTATCTGTTAAGTTGTTGTCCTATAAGATGGATCGCCAAAGTAAATGATCTCAACATTCCAATAGAAAGTTTGGGTCGTCAAAGAAACAAGCGTGGTCGCAGACGAAAAGATGTGCCTGAATCGTCTACCCAATCAAAATCACCAAACATGGGAACAACTGCGAAGAAAGAAAATATTGTACCACCACCAATGAACACGGGGATACCGACTGAACTAACTGCAACATTTACCATGATGGCACAATTGCTTCAAAATCAAGTGCAGGGAAACCAAAACAGTGGGATGGCCAGGGCCAATGAATGATGTTGACCCGGGTACTTATTATGAAAGAATGAAGAAGATGGGGATGACATCGTTTGATGGCAAGGTGGGACCAGAAGAAGCTGAGATGTGGTAGGATGACATTGAACAAAAATTTTACATTATGAGGGTACCAAAATATGCCAGGGCAACAGTGGGAATTGCATCACTTACATGTAATGCATCTGAGTTATGGAAGGGCATTGCCCCTATTTATCGTCAAAGGGTACGACCTGCTACTTGGGAAGAATTCAAGGGGGCCTTTCTTGAGCAATACTTTCCTGATACTTACCGAATGTAGAGGCAAAACAAGTTCCTGGAACTCAATAAAATTGAAGGTATGACAGTGGCAGAGTATGCCGAGAAAATTTAATGCATTAGGGAAGTATACCCCCGCCATCATCCAAGATACAACAATGAGAACGCAGAGGTTCGTGAGGGCACTTCTAACAAGAATTCGGGGAAGACTATCAAGTGTTTGTCCCACCACATATTGGGGGGCCTATCAAAGAAGTTTGGACATAGAATTGGAATTAAACCGAGCTAATAATGAGAGGATTGGAAAGAAAAGTTATACAACCATGTAATCGGGGAAAGGTTCAAGGGCTGCAAATCTTACATCACCAACAACCAAGAAGAGGTTTCCATCTATGGCTAATACTTTCAGGCCTAGAGTGAGAATCGGGACCAATGCAATCAAAATTGGGGGATCAACATCCTCACATACTCCGTTTGCCACAATACATATGTGCTCTACTTGTGGAAGGAGGCATACACGTGTGTAGATGGAATATCGGGGCTTGTTTCAAGTGTGGGAAGACAGGATTTAACACCCGCCTCTGAACACTAGACACCGGAGCCCCATAAATTTTGGCGTCTTAGTACTAATTGTAACGTGGTCTAGATTGTAGGTTAATTATACTCCTAATTAAATACATAACATTGACAAACATTATGACTAGTCCAAGAAAACCAAGTTTAGTAGCTAAATCAACTAAGAAAATTATGTGGCTTGATTTATTATCTTTTTGGACTAAATTGTAATTTTGAGAACTTGATGAACTCACTTGAATTTTTATAAAAATTTAGGGACTAATATGAAAATTGAGATCCTAATTTGTCTATAAATAGAGCCTTAGGGGGAGAGGAATCAGCTCTCTCATTTCTTCTTCGTTGCTCCAAAAACTAGAAAACACACACTACACCAAGAACACACACTCACTCACTTTGCAATTTTTCTCTCTTAATTGAGTTGCATGTCATAAAAAATGGATGCTCCTTGATGATCCATGCTATACCCTCCCAATTTCACATCTTAATTTGGTAAGTGAAGTAAATTGATGGTGAATTGTTAACATTTAAATGTTCAATTTGCTTTAATTTTTCTTGGTCGATTCACTTTTGTTCACCGTTATATGTATATGTATAGATATCAAGCTTTCTTTGTTTTCTTATGGTTGTAATTGATTGTTATCCATTACTCTGTTGCCTTTTTAAAAAAAAAGGAAAAGTAAATCAATTTTCGTTGCCATTGAAACTCTGAACACTATATTATATTGTTTAATTTTGTAATAAGCTACCAGCCACCAATAATGTTTAAGGCCAAAGTGATAATTTCTCTACTGCTTGTAAACTAATGCTTAAAGAATTCTTATATTATTTATTCTTAAGGAACACTTGAAGTAGCATGTTGAATATGTATGTTGTATGATTGCCTTTCTGGTTTTAATACCTTGCTCAAACGACTTTTGCACTAGTCTTATTAGCTCAAATTATTGTCCTTGTCTTTGTTTATTAAATTAACATGTTGAGCATGATATTTCTTGTTCATGTTTATTTAATTATTTGTTTTTCTGTTGATATTCGTCTTGTTGAGCAGGCTGTTTCTTTGGTTATGTTTTCTTTTACATAGGCACCTGATTGATGGTATTAAATCATTGGCTTTCTGTTTCTTTATGTTTATTTGTGGTCTTCATGTTATGAGTATAATGAGTCTTCTTTTATTATTTTATTTTTTTTCTTTTGTTACCAATAAGGCCTGTGGCCAAAGAGAAAGAAAAACATATATATACTAAGGTTTAATGGTATGTTCTGTAGTTTTTGTCGAAGGAATGACATACGTGACCTGGAGTTACCTTGAGAGGGTAGAATTTGTTGTACTCAGATTTATTTTAATGTAAAGGATCCATTGTTTATCTAGGTAGAGAAACTGCTTCGTATTATTCTGATATTTAGAGTCTTCTACTGTTCTGCTACTCCAGGTGAGTTTCCTAACTTAATCTTCTCGAAATATTGTAAATTATATACTTTTTCATATTCTTAATTGGATATTAAGTTTTTATCCTAACACTGAAATTTTATTTATTTATGTTTCTTGTTTCATCTTCTTATGTCTTTTGGAACTATAAATTGCTACATGAGAAATATATTTTCATAATATTTTGAGAAGGTTATGTAAATGTTCCATTCTTAAGTGCTCTTAATTCAGAAGCTTGATATCCTTGGACACTCATACTCTTCGAAACTCCTAAAGTTAAGAGGTTACTATTCGGGAAACTTTTGTCTTGACAAAGTATTCCTTTTGACGAAATCTTTGGTTTAAACGAAGCGTTCGTTCTTCTGATCATTTTTCCTAGTAACCATTCCAAGACGAGAAGTTTACTATTTTGTAACTTTTCGTCACGAACTTGAGCTCCAGTGGATCTTTTGAAAATCATGGTCTACTTGGGATACATGTGTTTTTGCACAAAATTTGATAAGAAAAAGATTTGTTGGGAAGAACGGGTTCTTTTGAGCATGAAAACAATTGTACTCCGTCATTTCATTCAAATTCTCATTACACAAGTCATGAAAACCCCGTACGACCCCTGAGCATCCCTCGTGATGCCGTCCGCTCTTCGAGATTCACATGGGTACTTGGCTAGTCACCCGTATCTGGGCTTCTTTCTAGACTGAGTTCGCATGGGTACGTGGCTAGTCACCCATAATAATGGTATTAAAGGCAAGAATTTCATTATTATTATAATAATGGTGTTAAAGGCAAGAATTCCATTATTATTGTTTTGATTACGACTATGTAATTGTATTAAAACATAATAACGTCCTTAGATAGTTATGTAATTTTTACATTAAACTATTCTAAATGTCCATAGTCAATCATTATTCTGGAATGTTGAGGACAAGAATAATGTGTGGAACCTAGTATGTGTTGTGATTAAATATAGTGATATTAAGTCAAATACATGGGTATTTGATACTGGACTAACCCGCTTATAATAACACTTCATGGATTGTTTTTTTGAATGTCAACAGTGTTCTTATAATGATTATGTTTGTATATGAATCCTTCGACTTGAGATCACACAAGATTTCCAACTTGTCTACTGGTATGCCTTGATGGTGTCAAACGCCGTCTGTAACTAGATGGGCTATAGAGGCATTTATGAACCATGTTGGGTGTATTTATTAACCATGTAGGATATGGGGTGATTGATAAAGGATTTGTTCCTCCTATATAACATGAGTGATATCTTGGGCTCCTTGATGGAGTGAGACTAATTCATGGCATGAACAAATGAATTAATATTAGATATTAGCGTCATTTGATTAGTCTACTCGTGAATCAAGAAACTGATTGATTGAACTATACAAGTGTGACATTCTCCATTACTTGTGTTCAATCAAGATATCAAGGACAAATGGATTAGTACAAAAGATCATAATTGCCATTGCTTGAATCACCAAACTATTTGTGAATTGGAAGTAACGATGTGTTGCTAGATACCTCTCATTACTGTTGGTAATTGTTGTCACAACCAACATAGAAATTACCTAAAGGGTCGTACGCTTTAATAAACTAGATAGGGCTTGTTGGAGTTTAATTTGATATAGGTGCTCAATTAGATTGGGCAGGCTCAATTGGATTGGGCAGATTATTACTGGATTAATCAAACTGATCCGGTTCTTTTGGATAGTACCGGTCTAGTTGAACCGAACCGGACCATTGAACAAGAATTCTGGTCTAATGGACTGGTTGGACCAAGCCAAGCTGGCAATATACATTTGTGAGGGAGCGTGTATGTGAAAAAGAGTAGTGGGGATGTGGAGTTAGTAGGTGGTTCCACTAACACCACATGATGAATTGTTCATCATTTTTCCTTGATTCTCATTCCTCTCTTCATTATTATTTTTTAGCCAAGACCTCAGTGAAGAAAAATCTCAGTATTTTTCTCTCTATAACACACTCTCAAGAACACTAAAGTGTAGAAAAATCCTTTTTCTTAACTCTCCTTTTTCCGGTTTTTGTTCTTTGTCCATTCTATATCACCGAATCTCCCGAAGATCGCCCTCAAGGTTCGACGTAATCGTGACTAGCATCAGAGAGTCGACAAACAAGCACTAGGTTGATTGTGTGGATACTGGTAGGGACGGGAGTTTGATATGCTGTCGTCGATGATTCAAAGTAGCAAAATCCGGGAATTTTTTAGCTCTTTCGGTTAACATAAAGGTAATATTCCTATTCACAAGGTACTTGTTCTTTCTCGTGAAAAGATCATGTAAAGGAACGAAATCCCATTTATTTTCCGCTCCCATTATGTGGGGATTCTGAATTTTTTCCTTTTAGTATGATCTTCATAAGTGAATCTTTTGTGTCTACTTCCCTTATTTGGTTGAGATCATGTTCTTTAGATCTCTTATTCTCTTGCTCTCATGGTGTTGTGGTTAGCTTGATGCCTTAGTTGTTGCATTTCTTTGGCTAAACTTTACTTGAAGAGGAACATGCTCTATAGGGTTAGCTTACACTTCCTCTTGCCTTTTAGTTTGTGATACATATGATCATCATATCTCATACATACACATGGTATCACTTTCCTTTGTTAGCTTTAGTTTTTCAACCATTTTCTATCTCGTTAAAGCTTACTTTTTTGGGGTGAAAAGGTGAGATTGTGCTTTAAAGTTTTATACTCGTATATCTAGTTATTATTTAGCTTTGGTTATTTTTTTTAGCCATACGACCTATCTTTTATTTTAGGTGTCATTATGTGCTTTTTTCCTTTTGATAATAACCAAGGTTAAAACCTCTTCAAAAAGATTTACTTTAAAAGCTTATATACTTTTTAAGATAAGAATCATCTCTTGTCCACTCATATTCATTTCAAATAGCCTTTTACAAATGATGTGGTTACATAGCTTTAAAGATTTCCTTTTACAAATGATGTGGTTACATTGCTTTAAAGATTTCCTTCTTTGGTTTAATATTTCTTGATCTTATTTTGGTCTTTAGAAATACTTCCCTTGGTTTACATCTTATTCAAACTATTTGAACAAAAAGCTTCTCCATATTTCATTCCAAACTTAATCCCTCCTTGAAGTCTTTCAAATTTTATCCTTTGGATCTCTATTTTAACAAAAAGGAGGAGAAAATGCTTTTCATATTGGCACTCTGATGAACCTTTTCTATTTTGACAAAAATGGGGAGAAAAAATAGCATTGCAAATTGAAGGGATTCATGGCCAGAAACTCGTTATAAACACCCATGAGTCCTCTCCTGAAGGATCCGCTCATACAAAAACGAATCGAAAAACCGGAAAAGTACTTACGTTTTTTTGCTAAAGATGGTATCTTTTGACTCTCAGCAGCAACCACCTTGAGTCCTCCTTTGCAGAATTACTCCCTACCGGTATCCACGCGACGAAACAAGCAGCGAGTGCTAGCTCTTCGGTTTTTATGGGTTACAAATTGTCTAGAGAGAAAAGGAGGCCGAAATCAAGAAATCAGATTTCTAGGTTATGGTATTATTGTGGCTCGGCCAAGAGAGGTTTATATAGGGAGTGGGAGTTTGTTCCAAGAAGAACTCCCACGTCCTATCCATCTCTTTTGGCAGTGGGACTATATAACTCCCACGTCCTCTAGACTTCTGCTGGTAGTGGGAGTCTTTATCGGATAATAACTCCCACGTAATCACAACTATACTGAAAATGCCCCTTATCTCTAATCCGAATAATAACGCTTTATTATTCTCAGAAAAATAAATGTCAGATATAATGAACCTAGACACATCCTAGATTCATTGAATCTGGACATGAAGCTCGTTAGCTCGTCTATGCGTGTGACCCCTATAGGTTCATATCACAATGGCAATGAAAACATACTTAGTAGCAGTATGGGTTCATAAATCACAAGTGATCAATAGCAGGACATTGTGACTACCCACAGTGAATGAATTTACGGTGGAACCTAACATCAATCCACTATTAATCCCTTTGTCTCGCGATATCCTAATTAAGCATAAGGCTTGGTAGTCGTCATCCTTATTAAGCTTAATTGTGTTTATGTTCGATCTCCGGGTAAACTGTTCCAACAAATTGTATTTGATAACCACTTTATCAAATACATTTGAGCACGGCCATGCATTTACACAGTTTTTCCCTATCGAGGGGCCCATGGATATCTCTCTCTAATAATAGAGAGGGACAAATTTTTTACAATGCCTCTCACATTCAAGCCATGATAGGACGCTACATCCGATCATCAGTCGTATTGATTACTCGATTAAAAGTAACGTCAGACTGAGTCAAAACGTGGCTCCATTCATGCTAGAATCAATGGAGACATAAGGTCTAAGGATTCTAAAATAGTATTGAGGAAGTAATACTTATGACTAAGGACCATGAAGTATTACTTCTCCAACGGATCACGCCCGATACAATTTATCTCAATACATTGCATCTATGATATGATTTGTATTCATTACACATGATTAGTAAAACATAATCATCAATCAAAAATCATACTAGTTTTATTTCATTGTAAAATAGCTTACATAAAACTAGGGACAACTAGAATAGTAATTATATAAACTAATGACTTTTACTATCAAATCACGCATTTGATGTAGATAAGCAAAATTAGCTATTCAATTACACGCTCAAAAGATATAAAACGTACAACATATGCTAATGGTCCTAGGGCAGTAGTAAAAATCACCCACTTGCCCTAGGTCCTATCATACATGATCCTCAATCCCATTGACCTAGTATGACTCTCATGTTTAAGCTACAGGAGTGGCTTGGTCAATGGATCGGTAATGTTGTCGTCTATATGAACTTTGCAAATTTTAACGTCTCATCTATCAATGATCTCTCTAATCAGATGGAAACGGTTGAGAATGTGTTTGGATCGTTGGTGAGATCTAGGTTCCTTAGCTTGTGAAATGGCGTCAGTACTATCACAATAGAGGTCCACTGAGTTCACAATGCTAGGGTCGACACCTAATTCATCAACAAATTTCCGGATCCAAACAGTTTCTTTAGCTACTTCAGAGGCAGCTAGATACTTTGCTTCTGTTGTAGAGCCGGCCACGATTTCCTGCTTTGAGCTCTTCTAGCTCACAGCACCTCCATTCAAACAAAACATAAAACTAGATTGCGATCTAAAGTCATCTACGTCGGTCTGGAAGCTTGCGTCTATGTAACCATTTACAACCAGACTTCCTTCCTGACCTCCGTAAACTAAGAACATATCTTTAGTCCTTCTCAAGTACTTAAGAATGCTCTTGACTGCAATCTAATGTGATTCTCCAGGGTCATATTGATATCTGCTAGCCATACTTAAAGCGAACGAGACATCCAGGCGAGTGCAAATCATGGCATACATAATAGACCCAATGCCTGATGCGTATGGAATCTTACTCATGCGCTCTTGGTCCTCATTTGTTGAAGCTCCTTGAGTTCTGATGAGTTTAATGCCATGTGACATGGGCAATAATCCCTTTTTGGAGTCTTGCAAACTGAACCGTTTCAGTACCTTGTCAATGTATCCACTCTGGCTTAGGCCAATCATTTTGTTAGATCTATCTCTATATATTCTTATACCCAAAATGTATGTAGCCTCGCCTAAGTCTTTCATGGAAAAGCACTTCCCCAACCAAGCTTTTACGCTTTGTAATATGAAAATATGTCATTTCCAATCAGTAAGATGTCGTCCACATAAAGCACAAGGAACACTACTGCATTATTAGTTACTTTCTTATAAACACAAGGCTCGTCTTCGTTTTTTATGAAACCAAATTCTTTAATACGTTCATCAAAGCGACGATTCCAACTTCGAGATGCTTGCTTCAATCCATAAATGGACCTTTGAAGCTTACACACTTTGCTAGGATTTGATGGATCGACAAACCCCTCAGGTTGTGTCATATACACATCCTCGAGAAGGTTTCGATTAAGAAATGCAGTCTTAACGTCCATTTGCATATCTCATAGTCATAATATGCGGCTATGGCAAGTAAAATTCTAATAGACTTTATCAAAATGACAGGAGAAAAGGTTTCGTCATTGTCAATACCATGAACTTGTCTATAACCTTTAACTACTAGTCGAGTGGGTCAACCAAAGTCCGCACTTGGTTATCATACATGTATTGCATCTCGGACTTCATAGCTTCTAGCCACTTATCTGACTCAGAACTATGAATTGCCTCTTTGTAGGTAGTGGGTTCATCTTGATCAATTAGTTCAATATGATGATCATCAGTCACGAGAAATCCATATCTCTCAAGCTGTTGATGTACCCGACTGGACCTCCTTGGGGATTGTGTCAAAGATTAAAGCTCAGTATCAGCACGTGAGCTTGCTTGAAGTTCCAATGTTGGTTCTGATGTTGTTTGGGGATCTTGAATTTCCTCAAGATGGATCTTACTCCCACTATCCTCTTGGGAAATAAATTCCCTTTCAAGGAATAAACCATTTCGAGCAACAAACACTTTGTTCTCTGATAGAAGATCGAAGTAATATCCTTTAGTTTCTTTAGGATATCCCACAAACAAACACTTGTCAGATTTATGGGCGAGTTTATCAGATAACAAGCATTTTACATAAGCCTCGCATCCCCAAATTTTGAGAAATGATAAAATAGGTCGTTTCGCAGTCCATATCTCATATGGAGTTTTCTGATCCGCTTTAGAATTAACTCTATTCAATATAAATGCAGCAATTTCTAGGGTTTAGCCACAAAAGGAAATTGGAAGACTTGTTTGACTCATCATAGATCGAACCATATCTAGTAAGGTGTGATTCCTCCGTTCCGATACACCATTCAATTATGGTGTGACAGGAGGAGTTAATTTTGAAACAATTCCACAACCCCTAAGATGTTCGTCAAACTCTTGGTTAAGGTGTTCGCCACCTCGATCTGATCGAAGTATCTTAATACTTTTACCAAGTTGATTTTGTACTTCATTTTAAAATTCTTTGAATCTTCCAAAAGATTCTGATTTATGTTTCATTAGATAGACGTAGCCATATCTATTGAAATCATATGTGAATGTGATGAAGTACTGAAACCCTCCTGTAGCACTTGTGTTTACTGGTCCACATACATCTGTATGTATGAGGCCCAACAAATCAGAAGCTCTCTGACTTTGTCCAGTAAAGGGAGCTTTAGTCATTTTGCCTAACAAGCAAGAATCACATGTCTCAAAGACTCTAAGTCAAATGATGTCAAAATTCCATCTTGATGGAGTTTTGATATGTCTTTCTCATTTATGTGGCCCAAACGACAGTGCCAAACAGTAGGTTTGGTTTAAGTCATTGGATTTAAACCTCTTAGTATTAATGTTATAGATGGGACTTTTAATGGATTCATCGAGGTTAAGAACATAAAGCCCATTCATCAAAGAGGCATCTCCATAGAAGATACGATCTTTATGAATGGTGCAAATTTTATTCAGAATATTTAATTCAAAACCTTCAATATCCAAACAAGAAACTGAAATAATATTCCTACTCAAAGTTGGAACATAAAGACAATTATTCAGTTCTATAATAAGGCCACTTGGCAAAACTAAATTAAATGTCCCGGTAGCTACAGCAACAACTCTTGCTCCGTTCGCTAGTCTCAGGTCCACTTCTCCTTTTTCCAGTGATCTACTCCTTTTGAACCCCTGCACATTTGTACAAATGTGAGATCCACAACCGGCATCTAATACCCGCGAGGTAGGAGCAGACATGTTAATTTCAATAACATAAATACTTGGAGAGACAGTCAAACTGGCTTTTCCCTTGCTTTTCTCTTCCAAATAGAGCTTGCAGTTCCGTTTCCATTGACCTAGTTCATTGCAATGGAAGCAAAATCCTTCCTTTGGTGCCTTGGCCTTGGGTTTGGGCTTGTTATTGCCTTTGGCCTTCTTGGCCATGGGCTTTCCCTTTCCTTTCTCCTTGAAATTCCCTTTTTGAACCAAATGAGTACATAAACAAAGTCTTAGGTCAGCGGAACGAGAAGCGTCAACGTAACGGCGGTTAGCGGGCAGGGGGTCAAGGGGACAGCCCCCCTGGAAGAAAAATCTGATTCTTAATCAGCTCATCGAATGAGTTTTCTGCCCCGAATTTAACCCTAAATCGCCTAACCAGTTTATCCAGTTTGTTAATCTGATTAACGACAGGAACACAAACATACACAATTTATGCATGTAATCGAATTACTGGCAGAATGATAAACAGTTTATGCATATAATCGAATTAATAACATACATAACAATTTTTGCATATCAGAATCACAGAAACTTATGAAATCAGTCAACGAAACAATCTTTTTTATGTTTTTACACATACACATACCAAATCGAAATTGATATGTGTTATGATGTGATTAACAATATCGAATTCGAATTGCATGAACTGGCTCTGATACCTCTGAAGGGATTCATGGGCAGAAACTCGTTCTAAACACCTATGATTCCTCCCCTGAAGGATCCGCTCATACAAAAATGAATCGAAAAACCGAGAAAAGGACTTACGTTTTTCAGCTAAAGATGGTATCTTTTGGCTCTCAGCAGCAACCACCTTAAGTCCTCCCTTGTGGAATTAGTCCCTACTGGTATCCACGCGACGAAAGAAGCAGCGAGTGCTAGCTTTTCGATTTTTCTGGGTTACGAATTGTCGAGAGAGAAAAGGAGGCCGAAATCAAGAAATCAGATTTCTAGGTTATGGTATTATTGCGGCTCGGCCAAGAGAGGTTTATATAGGGAGTGGGAGTTTGTTCCAAGGAGAACTCCCACGTCCTATCCATATCTTTTGGCAGTGGGAGTCTATAACTACCACGTCCTCTAGACTTCTGCTGGTAGTGGGAGTCTTTATCGGATAATAACTCCCACGTAATCCCAGCTATACCGAAAATGCTCCTTATCTCTAATTCGAATAATAACGCTTTATTATTCTCAGAAAAATAAATGTCAGATACAATGAACCTAGACACATCCTAGATTCATTGAATGTGGACATGAAGCTCGTTAGCTCGTCTATGCGTGTGACCCTATAAGTTCATATCACAATGACAATGAAAACATACTTAGTAGTAGTATGGGTTCATAAATCACAAGTGGTCCCTAGCAGGACATTGTGACAACCCAAAGTGAATGAGTTTATGGTGGAACCTAACATCAATCCCTTTGTCTCGCGATATCCTAATTAAGCATAAAGGATGGTAGTCGTCACCCTTATTAAGATTAATTGTATTTATGCTCGATCTCCGTGTAAACTGTTCCAACAAATAGTATTTGATAACCACTTTATCAAATAAATTTGGATATCTCTCTCTAATAATAGAGAGGGACAAATTCCTTACAATGCCTCTCACATTCAAGCCATGATAGGACGCTACATCCGATCATCAGTCGTATTGATTACTCGATTAAAAGTAACGTCCGACTAAGTCAAAACGTGGCTCCATTCATGCCAGAATCAATGGAGACATAAGGTCTAAGGATTCTAAAATAGTATTGAGGAAGTAATACTTATGACTAAGGACCATGAAGCATTACTTCTCTAACGGATCACGTCCGATAAAGAATGATGCGAGATTTGCTAGCCAATCTGACACTTTTTTGGCTTCACGGTAAATGTTTTACAAAGGTTCATCCTGCCATAAACCTAGCAATTCATTAAACATTGCATCCATTGAGAATGATGTGACCATACATCTCTTAAGCGCTTGTGAGAGAAACATTGAATCCGTCTGAATCAAGTTGATGCTGAGACCTAGAGATTTGCCATGGTATGAGGGGATCCTTCAGGGGAGGACTCATAAGTGTTTAGAACGAGTTTTTCCCATGAATCCCTTTAGTGGTATCAGAGCCTTGCTCATGCTATTCGAATTCGATATTGTTAATCACATCATAACATATATCAATTTCGATTTGGTATGTGTATGTGTAAAAACAGAAAAGATTATTTCTTTGACTGTGTTTAATAAGTTTCTGTGATTCTGATATGCATAAACTGTTATGTATGTTATTAATTCGATTAATATTGCATGAACTGCTATCGTATGTTATTAATTTGATTAATTATGCATAAACCGCAATTGTATGCTTTCTGTCGTTAATCCGATTAACAAACCGCATAAACTGTTTAGACGATTATGCATGTTAGGCGATTGAGGGGTAAATCTGCGTTGCGCTGGGCTTAGACTTTGTATTTGTACTCGTTACCATATTTATTATGCTTTATGTGAGTTTTAACACGGTGAATAGCATGGCCTACCATACCCCCTCTTGTTCTACATTTATTGGGTTGTAATTTTACAATACGTCTTGCGAGTCGTTTTTAATGTTGTAAAATTGTATTTGCTTTCTTAGATTAGTTTTATTGCTTTACATTGAAGGCTGGGTATACCAACGCATTTATGTAACATGACTGGAGGACGCTGGATCGAAGACACTATCCACGAGACGGGTATTGACTTAGATTGACCCTTGGCTCCCACAAGGCTCGTGGGAGTCATCACAGGATTAGGCCATGCTATCTCACGTTTACATTTACGCTTTATATTTTGCATGTGATGCTTATTTTATGTCTTTTGGGGCTTGATTTTTTATACGTCACATTAAATCATTTTAATTAAGTCTTAAAATGCCCACCATTTCCTAAGCACTCCTTGAGCTTGGATCATCATTTTGTCTGCTTGCCAAAGCAACAGATAAGTGGTTATCTAAGCAAAAGGAGATGAGAAAATAGTGATTTCCATATGCTTAGACATGGTTCAACTTAACTAGGCTACCAAAATAGTTTTAAGCCTAGGGCATAAAATGGGAAATAGCCGGGACATAAAGATGTCATTCCCATGAGTTGATTTTACTTTAATTATGGGTGTTAAGCCAAAGCTTACTTATAAATACTGTAAAATGTTTTTCCTACTACTTATCAAGTGTTGAAATTGTGGAAAGATTTTTACTCAAAACTAATGACTTTGCAAATAATTTAATGAAGATAATGGCAACCAATACTTCACACAATTCATTACGATCTGTTCTTGAAAAAGAAAAACTAAGCGGGACCAATTTCCTTGATTGGGCCCGCAACTTAAGGATTGTCCTTAAGCAGGAAAGAAAGCTATACGTTCTTGATACGGATATTCCTGAACAGCCTGCAAACAACGCCACTAGAGCTGAAAAAGATGCTTGGAAGAAGCATTTTTATGATTCAAACGATGTGACTTGTCTGATGTTAGTCACAATGAGCACTGCAAAAACAGTTTGAAGGGGTTGAGGCTTTCCAGATGATGGGTCAACTCAAGGAAATGTTCCAAGAGCAAGCCCGTCAAGAAAGATTCCTCAACACTAAGGCATTGAATAGTTGCAAGATGGCCCCTGGCACCTCTGTAAGTGCACACGTTCTTAAGATGAAGGGCTATCTTGACCAACTTGAGAAACTAGGGCCTCCCGTAGGTCATGACATGGCCACAGATATGATCTTGGGCTCACTCCCACCGGAGTATGACCAATTTGTGATGAACTTCAACATGCATGCCAAGGAGAAGTATATAAATGAGATACACGGGATGCTCAAGCAGGCTGAACTGAACATTAAGAAGACCCCTGAAGTCTTAATGGTTCAAAATGTGAATTTTAAGAACAAAGGAAGGGGTAAGCCCATGGCCAAGAAGGGCAAAGGCAATAACAAGCCCAAGCCCAAACCCAAGACCAATGCACCAAATGAAGGGGTTTGCTTCCATTCCAATGAACCAGGTTAGTGGAAACGGAACTGCAAGCTCTACTTGGAAGAGAAGAAAAAGGGGAAAGCCAGTTTGACTGTCTCTCAAGGTATTTATGTTATTGAATTAACATGTCTGCTCCTACTTCGTGGGTATTAGATACCGGTTGTGGATCTCACATTTGTACAAATGTGCAGGGGTTCAAAAGGAGTAGATCACTGGCAAAAGGAGAAGTGGACCTGAGAGTAGTGAATGGAGCAAGAGTTGTTGCTGTAGCTACCGGAACATTTAATTTAGTTTTGCCAAGTGGCCTTATTATAGAACTGAATAATTGTCTTTATGTTCCAACTTTGAGTAGGAATATTTTTTCAGTTTCTTGTTTGGATATTGAAGGTTTTGAATTAAATATTCTGAATAAAATTTGCACCATTCATAAAGATCGTATCTGAGGAAACCCAAGAGGGGGGGGGGGTGATTTGGGTTTTAACTAATCTTGTAAACTTTTTAGAATCTCTAAGCAATGCTATTGTAAGTTTGAGCAAGATGATTAAAAGCAAAGTAAAACCCAATAACAAGACAAAGGACTTAGAGTGGTTCGATTCACTTAGAATCTACATCCACTACCTTGAGCCGCACCCAAGGATTTCAACAACTTCACTAAGAAGAACTTTACACTTGTGGACAACTCACTAAGAGTTTTACACAACAACCACAAAACAAAACTCACTAAGAGCTTGCCCACACTAAGTAGGACTTTTACAACAATTACCCTATCACTAAGAAAGGGAATTAAGATGAATAAAGAACAAGATAAATCACTCTTCTAAGTGAGAAAGATATACCTTTGAAGTACAAGAAGTTTAGCTCTTTAGAACATATGAAGCACGCTCTTTGTCTTGCTTTTTAAATAGCTTTGAGTTTTATTGAAGAATGAGCACGGTTACAAGAAGGTGTCAAAGGATCCGCAATGTCGGTATCCCTTGCTTTGTCTTGCTTTAGAAAGATTGCTCTTGATTGATTTAGATCATAGAAATGAAGAGCATTTACTTTGTGAGTGTTTAGACTTGATAAGAAATCAATGTAAATTGTATGTCCAAGTCCTTTGAATCATTCTCAGCTTTAGAGTATATATACATTTCAAATTTGGCTGAAAAACGACTCTTTAACGGTCAAAAAACGGCTAGTTCAACACAGAGTTCGGTTGACCGAACACGAGTTCGGATCCACTTTAGCCAATCTCGGTCGACCGAGATGCCCCATAGGTCGACCGACCTCTGTCTTGCAAATTCTCTGTTTTGCCTCGGTTGATCCGAGGTAAACTCGGATTATCCGACCTCTGAGCTGATTTTTCACACATTTTGAAATCTTTTGAAGTCTAAAAAGCTTTCCCAAAAGGTAACAAGTAAGAACACTTGGAAAACCATTTTAAAGGACTTAGACTTAGAAAACAAAGGCTTTGAAGATACGAACACATTTAAGAATCCTTTTGAAAACTTAGCCTTTTGAAAATGTGTTTATGAAAACATGCAAGACTTGAGTGTAGAGCTTATGTTCATGAGAGCTTTGGTTAGAGCTATATAAGATAACGACTTATAACGACAAAGCTAATCTAACCAAACCTAAGTCTTCAATCTTCAATCTTGAAAGATAAGCCTTGAATATAACTTTGAATCTTGATACCAATGGCTTGATTGAAGTACTTAGAGCTTCCATAATGAGTTCCGATATTCTATCACAAAGATTAAGATCATTAGACACAACATTAAAAGTTTGTCCAATATCAAAAACTGAGTTTGTTCGCCCTTAGGGCTTACAGTATCTTCTATGGAGACGCCTCTTTGATGAATGGGCTTTATGTTCTTAACCTCGATGAATCCATTAAAAAGCCCATCTATAACATTAATACAAAGAGGTTTAAATCAAATGACTTAAACCAAACCTACTTTTGGCACTGTCGTTTGGGCCACATAAATGAGAAACACATATCAAAACTCCATCAAGATGGAATTTTGACATCATTTGACTTAGAGTCTTACGAGACATGCGATTCTTGCTTGTTGGGCAAAATGACTAAAACTCCTTTTACTGGACAAAGTGAGAGTGCTTCTGATTTGTTGGGCCTCATACATACAGATGTATGTGGACCAATAAACACAAGTGCTAGAGGATATTTTCAATACTTCATCACATTCACAAATGCTTTCAGTAGATATGTGTACGTCTATCTAATGAAACATAAATCAGAGTCTTTTGGAAGATTCAAAGAATTTCAAAATGAAGTACAAAATCAACTTGGCAAAAGTATTAAGATACTTCGATCAGATCGAGGTGGCGAATACCTTAACCAAGAGTTTGACGAACATCTTAGGGGTTGTGGAATTGTTTCACAATTAACTCCTCCTGGCACACCACAATGGAATGGTGTATCGGAACGGAGGAATCACACCTTACTAGATATGGTTCGATCTATGTTGAGTAAAATAAGTCTTCCAATTTCCTTTTGGTGCTACACCCAAGAAACTGCTGCATTCATATTGAATAGAGTCCTTCTAAAGCGGTTCAGAAAACTCCATATGAGATATGGACAGGGAAACGACCTAGTTTGTCATTTCTCAAAATTTGGGGATACGAGGCATATGTAAAACGCCTGTTATCTGATAAACTCTTCCCTAAATCCGACAAGTGTTTGTTTGTGGGATATCCTAAAGAAAGTAAAGGATATTACCTCTATCTTCCGTCAGAGAACAAACTATTTGTCGCTCGTAATGGTTTATTCCTTGAAAAGGAATTTATTTCCAAAAAGGATAGTGGGAGTAAGACCCATCTTGAGGAAATTCAAGATCCCCAAACAACATCTGAACTAACTTTAGAACTTCAAACAAGCTCACGTGCTGATACTGAGCTTCAATCTTTGACACAAGGCCCGAGAAAGTAAAGTCGGGTACATTAACAGCCTGAAAGATATGGATTTCTCGTGACTAATGATCATCATATTGAACTGATTGATAAAGATGAACCACTACCTACAAAGAGGTAATTCGTAGTTCTCAGTCAGATAAGTGGCTAGAAGCTATGAAGTCTGAGATGCAATACATGTACGATAACCAAGTATGGACTTTGGTTGACCCACCCGAAGGGTGTAAGGTCATTGATAACAAATGGTGTTTCAAAAAGAAAAGCAACATGGATGGTAATGTACACACTTTTAAATCTCGAATAGTAGTTAAAGGTTATAGACAAGTTCATGGTATTGACTATGATGAAACCTTTTCTCCTGTCGTTATGATAAAGTCTATTTGGATTTTATTTGCCGTAGCCGCATATTATGACTATGAGATATGGAAAATGGACATTAAGACTGCATTTCTTAATGGAAACCTTCTCGATGATGTGTATATGACACAACCCGAGGGGTTTGTTGATCCATCAAGTCCTAGCAAAGTGTGTAAGCTTCAAAGGTCCATTTATGGATTGAAGCAAGCATCTCGAAGCTGGAATCCTCGCTTTGATGAAGCAGTTAAAGAATTTGGTTTCATAAAAAATGAAGATGAGCCTTGTGTTTATAAGAAAGTAACTAATAATGCAGTAGTGTTCCTTGTGCATTATGTGGATGACTACATACATTTTGGGTACAAGAATCTATAGAGATAGATCTAACAAAATGATTGGCCTAAGCCAGAGTGGATACATTGACAAGGTACTAAAACGGTTCAGTTTGCAAGATTCCAAAAAGGGATTCTTGCCCATGTCACATGGTATTAAACTCAGCAGAACTCAAGGACCTTCCACAAAGGAGGACCAAGAGCGCATGAGTAAGATCCCATATGCTTCAGCCATTGGGTCTATTATGTATCGCCCGGATGTCTCGCTCGCTTTAAGTATGACTAGTAGACATCAATCTGACCCTGGATAGTCACATTGGACTACAGTCAAGAGAATTCTTAAGTACTTGAGACTCACTAAAGATATGTTCTTGGTTTACGGAGGTCAGGAAGGAAGTCTGGTCGTAAATAATTACACAGACGTGAGCTTCCAGACCGACGTAGATGACATTAGATCAAAATCTAGTTTTTTGTTTTGTTGGAATTAGGGTGCTGCTGTGAGTTGGAAGAGCTCAAAGCAAGAGACCATGGCCGACTCTACAGCAGAAGTTGAGTACTTGGCTGCCTCTGAAGCAGCTAAAGAAGCTGTTTGGATAAGGAAATTTGTTGAGGGATTAGGTGTCATCCCTATCATTGTGAACCTAGTGGACCTTTATTGTGATAGTACGTACCGGTGCCATCTCACAAGCTAAGGAACCTAGATCTCAACAACGATCCAAACACATTCTCAGGCGTTTCCATCTGATTAGAGAGATCAATGATAGAGGAGAGCTTAGAATTTGCAAAGTTCATACAGACGGCAACATTGGGATTGAGGGTCATGTATGATTGGACCTAGGGCAAGTGGGAGATTGTTAGTAGTGTCCTACGACCATTATCATATGTTATACGTTTTATATCTTTTGAGAATGTCATTTGAATAGTTAATTTTACTTCTGATCATCAAATGCTTGATTTGATAGTAAAACTCATCAGCTTATGTAATTACTATTCTAGTTGTTCCTATGTTTTATTAAAGGTTTTTTACAATGAAATAAAACTAGTATGATGCTTGATTGATGATTATGTTTTACTAATCATGTGTAATGAATACAAATCATATCATAGATACAATATATTGGGATATATTGTATCGGACGTGATCCGTTAGAGAAGTAAAACTTCATGGTCCTTAGTCATAAATATTAATTCCTCAATACAATTTTGGAACCTTTAGACCTTATGTCTACATTGATTCTAGCATGAAAGAAGCCACGTTTTGACTCAGTCAGACGTTACTTTTAATCGAGTAATCAATACGACTGATGATCGGATGTAGTATCCTATCATGGCTTGAATGTGAGAGGCATTGAAAGGAATTTGTTCCTCTCTTATTAGAGAGAGATATCCATGGGCCCTTCGATAGGGAAATACTGTTTAAATGCATGGTCGTGCTCAAATATATTTAATAAAGTGGTTATTAAATATTGTTTATTAGAACAATCTACCTGGAGATCGAGCATAAATACAATTAAGCTTTATAAGGGTGACGACTACCATGCCTTATGCTTAATTAGGATATCGCGAGACAAAAGGATTAAATACTGGATGGATATTAGGTTCCACCGCATATTCATTCACTCTGGGTAGTCACAATGTAATGCTAGGGACCGCTTGTGATTTATGAACACATACTACTACTTAGTATGTTTTCATTGCCATTGTGATATGAACCTATAGGGTCACACGCATAGATGCGTTAACGAGCTTCATGTCCATATTCAATGAATCTAGAATGTGTCTAGGTTCATTGTATCTGACATTTATTTTCTGAGAATAACAAAACGTTATTATTCGAATTAGAAATTAAGGATGGGCATTTTCGGTATTTGGCTATAGCTAGGATTACTTGGGAGTTATTATGCGATAGATTCTCCCACTACCAGCAGAGGTTAATGGAACGTGGCAGTTAAAGACTCCCACTGCCGAAAGAGGTTGAGGACGTGAGAGTTGGTTCTGGGAACAAACTCTCACACCCTATATAAACCTCTTTTAGCCAAAACCCTAAAGATTGATCTATTGAGCCGCAATCCAAAAGTACTCCGAAATTAGATTTCGGTTTTCTACCACTCCATTTCTCTCTAATTCCCGAAACTAAAAACATGAAGAGCTAGAAATCGCTGTTCGTTTCGTCGCGTGGATACCGGTAGAGGGAAATTCCGCTAAGGGAAAACTATTGGTGGTAGCAACACAAACTCTGAAAGTCCAAGAATCATAATCTTTCATTCAAGAATCGGAAGCTTTCTGTTTTAATTTTCGATTCCCATGGTATGAGCGGATCCTTCGGGGTAGGACTCATGGGTGTTTAGAATGAGTTTTTTCCATGAATCACTTCAGGAAGCAGGGTGAATCAATCCAACAAGAGGATTTTGAAGAATAAAATTTTCGAACGAAAGAGAGGAAGTACCATTCCGGACTAAGAGACCCATATTATCCTCCAAAAAATTCTTTACTTGCAACATCCTCTGCCAAGTTTGTGAAATACCCCGGGCTGCCACCCTTTGAGAAATATGAAGGCAGTCGGCACCATACCTATCATACATAAAATAAGACCATACGAGGAAGTTGTATGCATTCTCCACCATAATTTAAACATGAAAGACCAGCAATACTCATCAAGTGATATTAGCCCCAAGCCATTAGCCTCCTTGTCTCGACAAACTTTGTTCCACCACATCCCCAATGTCTACGGGCCGTCCCGTGCGAGCTTCCCCAAAGAAAATTGGAAAACAACCCTTCTAACTTAGTAAGGAGCATCTTCGAAGAATGAGAAATCGCAAGAACATGAAACGTCATGGATGTGAGAACATATTTAACCAAAACGAGACGACCCGCCATATCCAACTATTTGTTTTGCCATCCTTTAATCCTTGTGTCTATTGAGTCCATCAAAGAACTATACAATATTGGATTTTATTGCGTCCAACATAGAGCGGGCAGCCGAAATTGAAGGGATTCATGGGCAGAAACTCGTTCTAAACACCCATGAGTCCTCCCCCGAAGGATCCGCTCATACAAAAACGAATCGAAAGAAGACGAAAAACTTACATTTTTCCGGTTAAAGATTCTGTCTTTGGGCTCTTATCTGTAATCACCTTGAGTCCTCCCATGCGAAATTACTCCCTACCAGTATCCACGCGACAAACCGAACAGCGATTGCTAGCTCTTCATTTTTCTGAGTTTCGGGAATTTAGAGAGAAATGGAGAGCGAAAACAAGAAATCTGATTTCTAGGTTTCTGGTATTTTTTGCGGCTCAAGCATTAGTAACTAGGGTTTCGGTTAAAAGAAGGTTATATAGGGTGTGAGAGGTTGTTTCAATCACAACTCCCACGTCCTTACCACCTCTCCTGGCAGTGGGAGTCTTTAACTCCCACGTCCCTTAGACTTCTACTGGTAGTGGGAGACTTTATCGGATAATAACTCCCACGTATTCCCAGCTATAACTAAATACCAAAATTCCCCTCCTTAATCTCTAATTCAAATAATAACGTTTTAATATTCTCAGAGAAACAAATGTCAGATACAATGAACCTAGACACGTTCTAGATTCGTTGAATCTGGACATGAAGCTCATTAACTCGTCTATGCATGTAACCCGCTAGGTTCATATCACAATGGAAATGAAAACACACTTAGTAGCAGTATGTGTTCATAAATCACAAGTGGTCCCTAGCAGGACATTGTGACTACCCAAAGTGAATGAATTTATGGTGGAACCTAATATCAATCCACTATTTAATCCCTTTGTCTCGCGATTTCCTAATAAAGCATAAGACATGGTAGTCGTCACCCTTATAATGCTTAATTGTGTTTATGCTGGATCTCCAGGTAGATTGTTCCAACAAATAGTATTTAATAACCACTTTATCAAATACATTTGAGCACGACCATGCATTTAGACAGTCATTGATAGAGGAATTTTGAAGACTAAAATTTTCTAGCAAAATAGAGGAATTACCATTCCGGACTAAGAGACCCATACTCTCTAATTACAACATCCTTTACCAAAGTTTGTGAAATACCCGGGGCTTCCACAGCTTGAGAAATATGAAGGCAGTCAGCACCATACCTATCATACATAAAAGAAGACCATAACGAGGAAGTTGTACGCATTCTACACCGTAATTTATACATCGAAGACCAGCAATACACATGAATGGTCAATCTAAGTCTATATCCATCTCATGAATAAAGTCTTTGATCCAGTGTCCTCCAATCTTGTTACATAATTGCCTGGCATACCCAGCATTCAATGTAAAGCAATAAAACTAATCTAAGAAAGCAAGTACTATCACAATGGAGGTCCACTGGGTTCACAATGCTAAGGACGACACCTAATTCATCAAGAAATTTCTTGATCCAAACAGCTTCTTTAGCTGCTTCAGAGGCAGCTAGATACTCTACTTCTATTGTAGAGTCGGCCACGATTTCCTGCTATGAGCTCTTCTAGCTCACATCACCTCTATTCAAACAAAACACAAAACTAGATTGCGATCTAAAGTCATCTACGTCGGTCTGGAAGCTTGCGTCTGTGTAACCATTTACAACCAGACTTCCTTCCTGACCTCCGTAAACTAAGAACATATCTTTAGTCCTTCTCAAGTACTTAAGAATGCTCTTAACTGCAATCTAATATGACTCTCCAGGGTTAGATTGATATCTGCTAGTCATACTTAAAGTGAACGAGACATCCGGGCTAGTGCATATCATGGCATACATAATAGACCCAATGCCTAATGCATATGGAATCTTACTCATGCGCTCTTGGTCCTCATTTGTGGAAGGTCCTCGAGAAGGTTTCCATTAAGAAACGCAGTCTTAACGTCCATTTGCCATATCTTATAGACATAATATGTGGCTATGGCAAGTAAAATCCTAATAAACTTTATCATAACGATAGGAGAAAATGTTTCGTAATAGTCAATACCATGAACTTGTCTATAACCTTTAACTACTAGTCGAGATTTAAAAGTGTGTACATTACCATCCATGTCGCTTTTCTTTTTGAAACACCATTTGTTATCAATGACCTTACACCCTTCGGGTGGGTCAACCAAAGTCCATACTTGGTTATTGTACATGGATTGCATCTCAGACTTCATAGCTTCTGGCCACTTATCTGACTCAGAACTGTGAATTGTCTCTTTGTAGGTAGTAGGTTCATCTTGATCAATCAGTTCAATATGATGATCATCAGTCATGAGAAATCCATATCTCTCAGGCTATTGATGTACCCGACTTGACCTCCTTGGGCCTCGTGTCAAAGACTGAGGCTCAGTATAAGCACATGAGCTTGCTTGAAGTTCCATAGCTGGTTCATATGTTGTTTGGGGATCTTGAATTTCCTCAAGATGGATCTTACTCCCACTATCCTCTTTGGAAATAAATTCACTTTCAAGGAATAAACCATTTCGAGCAACAAACACTTTGTTCTCTGATGAAAGATAGAAGTAATATCCTTTAGTTTCTTTAGGATATCCCACAAACAAACACTTATCTGATTTAGGGGCAAGTTTATCTGATAACAAGCGTTTTACATACGCCTCGCATCCCTAAATTTTGAGAAATGACAAACTAGGTCATTTCCCAGTCCATATCTCATATGGAGTTTTCTGAACCGCTTTCGGTGGAACTCTATTCAATATGAATGCAGCAGTTTCTAGGGTGTAGTTCCAAAAGGAAATTGGAAGACTTGTTTGACTCATCATAGATCGAACCATATCTAGTAAGGTGCGATTCCTCAGTTCCGATACACCATTCCATTGTGCTGTGCCATGAGGAGTTAATTGTGAAACAATTCCACAACCCATAAGATGTTCGTCAAACTCTTGGTTAAGGTATTCACCACCTCGATCTGATCGAAGTATCTTAATACTTTTACCAAGTTGATTTTGTACTTCATTTTAAAATTCTTTGAATCGTCCAAACGATTCTGATTTATGTTTCATTAGATAGACGTAGCCATATCTACTGAAATCATTTGTGAATGTGATTAAGTACTTAAACCCTCCTCTAGCACTTGTGTTTATTGTTCCACAAACATCTGTATGTATGAGGTCCAATAAATCAGAAGCTCTCTCACTTTGTCCAGTAAAGGGAGCTTAAGCCATTTTGCCTAACAAGCAAGAGTCACACGTCTCATAAGACTCTAAATCAAATGATGCCAAAATTCCATCTTTATGGAGTTTTGATATGCGTTTCTCGATGATGTGGCCCAAACGACAATGCCAAAAGTAGGTTTGGTTTAAGTCATTTGATATAAACCTCTTAGTATTAATGTTATAGATGAACCTTTTAATGGATTCATCGAGGTTAAGAATATAAAGCCCAATCATCAAAGAGGCATCTTCATAGAAGATACGATCTTTTTGAACGGTGCAAATTTTATTCATAATATTAATTTCAAAACCATCAATATCCAAACAAGAAACTGAAATAATATTCCTACTCAAAGTTGGAACATAAAGACAATTATTCAGTTCTATAATAAGACTACTTGGCAAAACTAAATTAAATGTCCCGGTAGCTACAACAACAACTCTTGCTCCGTTCGCTTTCAGGTCCACTTCTCCTTTTGCCCGTGATCTACTCCTTTTGAACCCCTGCACATTTGCACAAATGTGAGATCCACAACCGGTATCTAATACCCATGAAGCAGGAGCAGACATGTTAATTTCAATAACTTAAATACCTGGAGAGACAGTCAAATTGGCTTTCCCCTTTTTTTTTTCTTCCAAGTAGAGTTTGCAGTTTCGTTTCCAATGGCCTGGTTCATTGCAATTGAAGCAAACTCCTTCCTTTGGTGCCTTGGCATTGTGTTTGGGCTTGTTATTACCTTTGCCTTCTTAGCCATGGGCTTTCCCTTTTCTTTCTTCTTAATGTTCAGTTCAGCCGGGTTAAGCATCCCGTGTATTTCATGTGTGGTCTTCTCCATGGCATGCATGTTGAAGTTCATCACAAACTGGTCGTACTCCGGTGGGAGTGAGCCCAAGATCATATCTGTGGCCATGTCATGACCTACGGGAGCCCTAAGTTTTTCAAGTTGGTCAAGATAGCCCTTCATCTTAAGAACATGTGCACTTATAGAGGAGCCAGGGGCCATCTTGCAACTATTCAACCCCTTAGTGGTGAGGAATCTTTCTTGACGGGCTTGCTCTTGGAACATTTCTTTGAGCTGGCCCATCATCTGGAAAGCCTCAACCCCTTCAAATTGTTTTTGAAGGTCAGCGCTCATCGTGACTAACATGAGACGAGTCACGTCGCTAGAGTCATCACAATGCTTCTTCCAAGCATCTCTTTCAGCTCTAAGGGCGTTGTTTACAAGCTGTTCAGGAATATCCGTATCAAGAACGTATAGTTTTCTTTTCTGCTTAAGGACAATCCTTATGTTGCGGGCCCAATCAAGAAAATTGGTCCCGCTCAGTTTTTCCTTCTCAAGGACGGATCACAATGAATTGTGTGAAGTCTTGGTTGCCATTATCTACATTAAATTATTTGCAAAGTTATTAGTTTTTGAGCAAAAACCTTTCCACAATTTCAATACTTGATAAATGGTGGAAAATAACATTTTACGATAGTTATAAGTTAGCTTTGGCTCATCCCCACAATTAAAGTAAAATCAACCTATGGGAATGACATCTATATGTCCCGGCTATTTCCCATTTTATACCCTAGGCCCAAAACTATTTTGATAGCCTAGTTAAGTCGAACCATGTCTAAGCATATGGAAACCACTATTTTCCCATCTCCTCTTGCTTAGATAACCACTTATCTGTTGCTTTGGCAAGCAGGCAAAATGATGATCCAAACAGAAGAAGTGCTTAGGATATGGTAGGCATTTTAAGACTTAATTAAAACGATTTAATATGACGTATAAAAAATCAATCCCCATAAGACATAAAATAAGCATCACATGCAAGATATAAAGCGTAAATGTAAATGTGAGATAGCATGACCTAATCCTATGATGACTCCTACGAGCCTTATGGGAGCCAAGGGTCAATCTAAGTCTATGTCCATCTCATGAATAAAGTCTTCGATCCAGTGTCCTCCAGTCTTGTTACATAATTGCATGGGCATACCCGGCCTTCAATGTAAAGCAATAAAACTAATCTAACAAAGCAAGTACAATTTTACAACATTAAAAAAAATGACTCGCAGGCCGTATTGTAAAATTGCAACCCAATAAATGTAAAAAAATATAGGTATAGTAGGCCATGCTATTCACCATGCTAAAACTCACGTAAAGCATAATAATACATATACAAAGTCTTAGGTCAGCGGAACGACGAGCGTCAGCGTAAATAGTTTTCTGATCTTCATCAATTCATCGAATGAGTTTTCTGCCCCGATTTTAACCCTATATCGCCTAACAAGTAAAATCGCCTAAACATTTTATGCGGTTTGTTAATCGGATTAACGATAGAAACATAAACAGTTGCAGTTTATGCATGTAATCGAATTACTGGCAGAATGATAAACAGTTTATGCATATAATCGAATTAATAACATACATAACAATTTATGCATATCAGAATCACAGAAACTAATAAAAACAGTCAAAGAAACAATCTTTAATTTTGTTTGTTTTTGTTTTAACACATACACATACCAAATCGTAATTGATATGTGTTATGATGTGATTAACAATATCGAATTCGAATTGCATGAGTAAGGCTCTGATACCACTGAAGGGATTCATGGGCAGAAACTCGTTCTAAACACCCATGAGTCCTCCCCTGAAGGATCCGCTCATACAAAAACGAATCGAATAAAACAGAAAAGACTTAATTTTCTTGGTGAAAGATTATGGTTTTCGGCTCTCAGCAGCAACCACCTTGAGTCCTCCCTTACGGAATTACTCCTTACCGGTATCCACGCGACGAAACGGGCAGCGAGTGCTAGCTCTTCATTCTTCTGTGTTTTGGATTCTAGAGAGAAAATGAGGCTGCAAGACCAGAAATCTGATTTCCATTTTAAGGTATTTTTGCTGCTGAAAAATTACTTTCTAGGGTTTCGGCCAAAGGAAGTTAATATAGGGTGTGAGAGGTTGTTTCAAAAACAACTCCCATGTCCTTACCAACTCTCCCAGCAGTGGGAGTCTTTAACTCCCACATCTTCTAGACTTCTGCTGGTAGTGGGAGTCTTTATCGGATAATAACTCCCACGTAATCCCAGCTATAATTCAATACCGAAAATGCCCCTCCTTAATCTCTAATTCAAATAATAACGCTTTATTATTCTCAGAGAAATAAATATTAGATACAATAAACCTAGATAGATTCTTAATTCATTAAATCTGGACATGAAGCTCGTTAGCTCGTCTATGCGTGTGACCCTGTAGGTTCATATCACAATGGCAATGAAAACACACTTAGTAGTAGTATGTGTTCATAAATAACAAACGGTCCCTAGCAAGACATTGTGACTACCCAAAGTGAATGAAGTTACAGTGGAACCTAACATCAATCCACTATTTAATCCCTTTGTCTCGCGATATCCTAATTAAGCACAAGGAATGGTAGTCGTAACCCTTATTAAGCTTAATTGTATTTATGCTCGATCTCCAGGTAGACTGTTCCAACAAATAGTATTTAATAACCACTTTATCAAATATATTTGAGCACGGGCATGCATTTAGACAGTATTCCCTATCGAGGGACCCATGGATATCTCTCTCTAATAATAGAGAGGGACAAATTCCTTACAATGCCTCTCACATTCAAGCCATGATAGGACGCTACATCCGATCACCAGTCGTATTGATTACTCGATTAAAAGTAACATCCGAATGAGTCAAAACGTGGCTCTATTCATCCTAGAATTAACGGAGACATAATGTCTAAGGATTCTAAAATAGTATTGAGGAAGTAATATTTATGACTAAGGACCATGAAGTATTACTTCTCTAACGGATCACATCTGATACAATATATCTCAATACATTACATCTATGATATGATTTGTATTCATTACTGATGCGAAATCTTGATGGGTTATATCAAGACTCGGCTTAATTAGCAGATCTTTCTCTATCTCGAATAGTTTATGGGGGAATACACTTAACACAGTCCCGGAAAGACTAAGTATCAATGGAGGTTGAAACACCACAACTAGATAAACCAACTAGTTGATACAGTAACTTAAAGAAATATGAACTTCAACCGGAAGTCATAAACAAGTATCAAAGGATTAACCTTAATCAAAATATCAATATATCAAGTCTAACTAAAAGAGGTGGCCGAAATTCCCTTTAAGTAGAAGGTAATTCGGTTCCAACTCAAACTAGGAAAAGGGAAATAAGAGTCCTTGAAGAATTAGGACTCTTGAATAACAACTTGCTATCAAGTAACTACCTAAACAAGATAATAGGCACATGTTCCTATTATCTTGGTGGCTGAAATAAAAGTAACTACCAAATCTATGAAGAGTCCTAGTTGCATTAGGACTCTTATTAACCAACTAACTAACACATGGACAACATGTCCTTTATTATAGAAACTACTTGCTATACACGAAATTATAATAAGTAAATATGCTGAAAATAATTAAAGTCTAGTATAGACTTTAATTGTAAATTAAAAAGACTAAAATGCCCTTTAGATTCGTCCCCATTCTGGACAGCTTGTTGGGCCAACTTGCACGACAATATGGGATATCAAGAAGGAAGAATCTGATCTTGTGATCTTCATGAAAGTTGTAGATCTGCCTCTTATCTTTAATATGCAACTGGAATCAGCTCCATTGGATAAGTATATCGAAAGATATGATCATTCTTCTAAACAGTAGCAAAGCTGTCCATTCCTTGTACACTTGTGACACTAAGAGGTTGACTTGTACAACATTCCTAGATGTAATTTAGAGTCCTCTTTGTATCTGAATGCACGTTCCCTTGAGTTGGGAAGCCCCAAGGTTGGTACCGTATCATCCCCTCCTTCTTGAAAAGGATTCGTCCTCGAATCATCCCAAAAAGAAGCTTTATCATCTAAAAAATGTATAAATGGGAATAAGTTAGTAATATAGAAAGTAGAAGGTGCACCATACTTACCATTTAAACTGATTTTATTGCGGCTGTCCCAAAATAATTCTTCGTTCTCCATTGCTTTCGATACATCCTTAAAATAACCTTTATAAACTGAAAAATTAAGAAAAATGAGCAAGTCGTAAATATGGAAAGTAGAAATTGTATCGTACTTACCTATTAAGGAGATTCTTTTATGGGCTGTCCCAAAAATATGGGATATTTTTTCTTCTCCATTTTAATTGATGGGGCAGCAAACTTGTTAAAATCACGAACAATACGGTTATCAAAGCTTGCTAACTCATATGATGATCGAACTTGATGTATACTAGTGGAATTCGGCATTTCCTCAATTATATCAACTCTTGTCAGTTCAACTTTAAAACCTTGTAAACTCATTATGTAACTAAGAAGATTAATAGAATGTGTGTAATAAACATAATTATCTATCTTAGCATATAAAGTTTGTGCTTTTAAATTAGTAAAAACAGCCCTAAGATGTTTAATATGATTCTCTCGGTTTTTTCTAGCAACAAGTATATTATCAAAGTAAGGAATTGGATGTCTATACTGAAAAGCTATGTTAGAATTATTTAGACTATCCGTATATATGCTAAAAATCCCTTCATGCTTTGGTATAATCATTACCGGTTTAATATAAGGATTTAAAGACTCACTTACCTTCTTCTTTGCACAAATTAACTCACCTTGTGTTCGATTTTGCTGATTTGTTCCCAAAGATGGTTTATACCATTTATGATTTTGAAGGCTAGTATGCAACCTTCTTGGCAATTCCTTAGGAAAGACTTTATGAAACTTCTGAAAAATAGCAAGACTAGATGTAGAAAAAAATGTTAGATCAAAAGAAAAACGTGTTAGTAAATAGGTTCCTTGCGGTTCCTTGCAAATCTAACAAAACAACAAGTTGTTTTGCATGAATTGTCCTATCTACCTTTCCAAAATTGACAAATGAACATTCTTTCTTCTCTCTTTGTGAATAAGCCTTTTTGCTCACAATACTCTTGTCTTTTTCAGCTCTTTTTACCTCGGTTGTTACCTCTTTGGAACGATCACTCGTTTCTTTTCTCTCTCGCTCTTTTTTCTCCTCTAAAACAGCCCTTTCGGCTTCTTCCTCACTTATCCACGATCCATCATCCAATTTTATCATTTTACTCTTGTTAGGGCAGTCCATAGCAAAGTGTCCTTTGCCTCCACATTTAGAACATTCCCGAACAAGTTTTGGAGTAGAATTTACCCTCGTATTGGCCGATTTGGTTGGATTTTGTGACCTTACTGCCTCAAACTGACCAGTGACTGTTTTTGCACCATTTATGACCTCTTTACCCCTGCTTTGGCTCGGAAAAACAGTAGAAAAAATCTGGGATGGATTCGGCTTCTCCCAAGTTTGGAAAGTTGTCGATTTTTCCCTTAAACTCTTTTTCCGTTTGTCGTCTTTCAATCTGCTTCGCATAATAAACCAAATCAATAAGATTATGAAGATTAGCACGTTGTACCTTAGGTCTGATGTTGTCATTTAGACCAGCCAAGAACCGAGCTAAAGTAGCTTCAGTATCTTCATGAATATTCAATCTAAACATCACCATCTTCATCTCTTTGTAGTATTCAGCAACGGTCTTTGTTCCTTGCCTTAATCTTTGGAGTTGATTGTACAACTCATGATTAAAATTTTGAGGTACAAATTGCCGTGTCATGACCGCTTTCATATCCTCCCATGAATCGATTGGTCTTTGCCCCGATCTTCTCCGTTCATTGGTCTCATTATCCCACCACTTTGATGCATAGTCTCCAAACTCCATGGCTGCCAATTTAACCTTTTTCTCCTCCGAATAATAATGAACATAAAAAACATGGTTAACTTTTCGTGTCCAATCAAATAATAAATGAGGATCATTCGTACCTAAAAAAGGAGGGATCTTGGTCTTGATAGAACCAAGATTATTATCATACCTTTGAGCTTGATGATTTGCTCTTGGCTCAAATCTATCATCATTAATGAAAGGTCTAGGATCATACCTTTGAGCTTGATGATTTGCTCTCGGCTCAAATCTATCATTATGACCAAAAGGACTTGGATCATACCTTGTATCTTGTTGATTTTGCCTCGGTTCATAGGCAAAATTGTCCATCATTCTTGGAGTTGCTCTCGGCTGGTATTGATTATTATCAACTTTGTGCCGAAAATTGTCTCTCCAAGGTGGTTCAAAGGATTCTTGGGAATCTTGATCATCGTTCGCTGCCCCAAGAACCTCTAACCGATCATTCATCTCACCAATGGATTGCATCATTTTTTTCATTGTTTGATGCATTGATTCTCGGAAAAGCTTGTCTTCATTCATGGCACCTTGCTGCGAAGTACCTTCACTAAAAGACATTATCTTTGCAAAACAAACTTCACAAAAAGAATTGTTAGTAGAAAAAGATGTTAAAGATTGAATCTTTCACAAAATCTGTGAATAGTGTTATGTGAATAGTAATCTATGAATAGTAATCTGGGAATAGTACTCAGTGAATAGTAATCCGTGAATAGTAATCTGTGAATAGTAATCAGTGAATAGTAATCAGATTTTTATTCTCTCAATATCCCTCAAAATACTTGTCAAGAACTTCCAACTTTGAATGATTGAATGGTTATAAGGATGGAAGGCTGAAAAAATATATCAAGAAGTACTTTCTTGACTTAACAAAAAGGTAAGAAAGAAAAAGAGTAATCTTTAAAAAAGATGTAACCTTTACGCTTATTGATTTCTTGAAAATAGGCTTTGAAATTTCGGATGAATAGTGCTGTGAACAGTAACCGAAAATTTTAAAATCTTGAAAACCTTGTTTTCTTGATTTCTTTCTTTACCTTATACCTTAAGACTTACCCTTTTCTTGGCCGCCTTTATCAAGAACTCCGTGTCAGGAAGATATTACCTTGATTTGGTGAGTTTGATGGCGACTAATTCAAGAACAAGAGGGAACAAGAGCCAATTCCTTTGTGTCCAAGTGGACAAGGAAGTTTGCTTTTGGTTTGATCCGTGTCTAGGATAACCCGGCTGCCAATTTCTTTACTTCCGGGTGGCTTTTGCGTATGGTAGTAACAAATTTTTTTGTTATCTTTCTCGGTCTATTCCAAGCAAATAAGAAAAAAAATTTGAAAAACGTAAGGGTACACCAAGATAGAGATCAACCTTTTGCTCTGATACCACTTGATGCGAAATCTTGATGGGTTATATCAAGACTCGGCTTAATTAGCAGATCTTTCTCTATCTCGAATAGTTTATGGGGGAATACACTTAACACAGTCCTGAAAGACTAAGTATCAATGGAGGTTGAAACACCACAACTAGATAAACCAACTAGTTGATACAGTAACTTAAAGAAATATGAACTTCAACCGGAAGTCATAAACAAGTATCAAAGGATTAACCTTAATCAAAATATCAATATATCAAGTCTAACTAAAAGAGGTGGCCGAAATTCCCTTTAAGTAGAAGGTAATTCGGTTCCAACTCAAACTAGGAAAAGGGAAATAAGAGTCCTTGAAGAATTAGGACTCTTGAATAACAACTTGCTATCAAGTAACTACCTAAACAAGATAATAGGCACATGTTCCTATTATCTTGGTGGCTGAAATAAAAGTAACTACCAAATCTATGAAGAGTCTTAGTTGCATTAGGACTCTTATTAACCAACTAACTAACACATGGACAACATGTCCTTTATTATAGCAACTACTTGCTATACACGAAATTATAATAAGTAAATATGCTGAAAATAATTAAAGTCTAGTATAGACTTTAATTGTAAATTAAAAGACTAAAATGCCCTTTAGATTCGTCCCCATTCTGGACAGCTTGTTGGGCCAACTTGCACGACAATATGGGATATCAAGAAGGAAGAATCTGATCTTGTGATCTTCATGAAAGTTGTAGATCTGCCTCTTATCTTTAATATGCAACTGGAATCAGCTCCATTGGATAAGTATATCGAAAGATATGATCATTCTTCTAAACAGTAGCAAAGCTGTCCATTCCTTGTACACTTGTGACACTAAGAGGTTGACTTGTACAACATTCCTAGATGTAATTTAGAGTCCTCTTTGTATCTGAATGCACGTTCCCTTGAGTTGGGAAGCCCCAAGGTTGGTACCGTATCAATTACACATGATTAGTAAAACATAATCATCAATCAAACATCATACTAGTTTTATTTCATTGTAAAGAAGCTTACATAAAACTAGGGACAAGTAGAATAGTAATTACATAAACTAATGAGTTTTACTATCAAATCACGCATTTGATGTTCATAAGAAAAATTAGCTATTCAATTACATGCTCAAAAGATATAAAACGTACAACATATGCTAATGGTCCTAGGGCACTACTAACAGACCTGCCATATCCAACAATTTGTTTTGCCATCCTTGAATCCTTGCGTCTATTGAGTACATCAAAGCACTACAATATTGGATTTTATTTAGTCCAACATAGAGCGGGCAGCCGAAATAAGTTATTGGAAGATCACCTTGCACAAATCCAGTTATCTCTTGAATAATAGTGCCTAGAGATCCTCCCCAAATTAACACATTGGCCGGATACTAGTTCATAGCTTAGCAATATTTTCATGAGATGCCTTTGACTTCACCTGCTGCAATTAGTAAAGATATTGATTTCATCAGCAAAAGCAAGATTGGTAATAGGCCGCAGACCTCACGGGATGAAATAAGCAACCGCCAACGCCAAGTTCAAAAAATGGTTTAGCCCTCGTGTAAGCACCTTAACAACGACGAATAAAAAATAAAGACAATAGTGTATCCCCTTGCTTAACTCCCCTTCCCGCCTTAAAATAACCATGAGGGAAGCCATTGATAAAAACAGAAAACCAATTAGAAGACAAGAGGTTGCGTACCATATTTGCAAAATGACCACCAAATCCAAACCGAGATAAAGCCGAAAGCAAGAATGAATGAGCAACCCTGTCAAATGCTTTCATCATATTTAGCTTGACAATAACATTCCCACCACGAACTCTACGATTCAAATGATGCACTAACTCATGGACAAGCAATATATTATCAGTGATAAGATGCCTATTAATAAAACCAGATTGATTACCTGCGATTATTTTAGGCAACAACTTGAATAATCTAATGGTGAGGACTTTAGAAAGGACTTTACTCGGAAATGTGCATAAAGAGATGAGCATATAATTTGCAATGAAGGAAGGACTATCGCATTCAGAGATGAGTACAATCATTGCACTAGCCATAGTCTTTGGAAGAGATACACCATCACAAAAATCCGGGACCGAACGAAGCACATCATCCCTGATAACATCCCAACATTGATAGAAATGGTAACATAGCTTCTACGAATCCTAAAGGTGCCATTCTACAACATTGAAGAAGCTATACATTGCAAGACTCCATTGAACAAACTTTAAGTACATCCACAAAGCTTTGGAATTAGTTGCAATGTAAAGAAGGAAGATCAAGTGTTAAGAGCTACTCAATATCACATCGAAGATCATCATCAAGTAGGTTTTTAACCTTGAAGTGTTGAAGTCCACCGTGCTGCAACCTTAGAAGACTACAAAGGACTTCATCACAAGAAGTTGATAAAGGTCTCAAGTAACGCTAAAAAAAGTATACACATCTAGAAGACTTGAAGACCTAGAAGATTAAGTTTTGTTCTACATATGTATATCCTTATGACTAATCTTATTTTGAGAATACTAGTTTAATTATGTAAATCTCTTGCATGTTTTCAAAACCATCATTGATACTTTGATTTTACATTTAAAAAGGTTTTTGAAAACATATGTTAGTGTTGGTTTATGTCTAAGACCTAAAACATATTTTAAAAGTATTTGAAAACACGTAGGCATGAGTTTGAGAATATTAGAAATGACACCAAGTGGAAAACCCACTTTTGGCCTTTAGTCCGGTCGACCGGATCCTAGACCTCAAAAGACATGATGAAGGTCGGTCGGCCGAGGTGTGTTTTTGTCTTTGGGCAGTTCCGAATGTTCTAAGACGCTAACGACTATATTGTCCAGACGACCATGCTTTTTAGGGCGGTCGACCGAGCCTATGCCCCGGACAATCGGACCACTCTTTGTGGTCAATCGAGATGTACCCAGTAACATGTTTACCTTGATTTAGAAGGGGGAAGCAAGGTGAATCAGTCCAGCAAGGTGCTTTTGAAGACTAAAATTTTCGAACAAAATAGAGGAATTACCATTCTGGACTAAGAGACCCATATTATCCTCCACAAAATTCTTTACTTGCAACAACCTCTGCCAAAGTTTGTGAAATAACCGAGGCTTCCACCGCTTGAGAAATGTGAAGGCACTCGCCACCATACCTATCATACGTAAAAGAAGACCATAACGAGAAAGTTGTAAGCATTCTACACCATAATTTATACATCGAAGACCAGCAATACTCATGAAGTGACATTAGCCCAAAACCATTAGTCTCCTTGTCTCGACAAACTTTGTTCCACCGCATCCAATGTACACGGGCTGTCCCGTGCTAGCTTCACCAAAGAAAATTTGAAAACAACATTTCTAACTTAGTAAGGACCATCTTCGGAGGATGAGAAACCGCAAGAACATGAAACATCAAGGATGTGAGAACATACTTAACCAAAACGAGATGACCCGCCATATCCAACAATTTGTTTTGCCATCCTTGAATCCTTGCGTCTATTGAGTCCATCAAAGCACTATAATATTGGATTTTTTTGCGTCCAACATAGAGTGAGCAACCGAAATAAGTAATTGGAAGATCACCTTGCACAAATCCAGTTATCTCTTGAATAATAGTGGCTAGAGATGAAGAGGTTTTGCTAGAAAAATAATAAGAGCCCTTTCCCAAATTAACACATTGGTCGGATACTAGTTCATAGCGTCGCAATATTTTCATGAGATGCCTTTGACTTCACCTGCTTCCATTAGTAAAGATATTGATATCATCGGCAAAAACAAGATGGGTAATAGGCCGCATATCTCGCGGGATGAAATAAGGAACCGCCAACGCCAAGTTTAGAAAATGGTTTAGCCTTCGTGTAAGCACCTCAACAACGACGATAAATAATAAAGACGATAGCGTAACCCCTTGCTTAACTCCCCTTCCCGCCTTAAAATAACCATGAGGGAAGCCATTGATAAAAACAGAAAACCAATTAGAAGACGAGGTTGCGTACCATATTTGCAAAATGACCACCAAATCCAAACCGAGATAAAGACGAAAGCAAGAATGAATGAGCAACCCTGTCAAATGCTTTCATCATATCTAGCTTGACAATAACATTCCCACCGCGAACTCTACAATTCAAATGATGCACTAACTCATGGGCAAGCAATATATTATCAGTGATGAGACGCCCTTTAATAAAACCAGATTGATTACCTGCGATTATTTTAGGCAGCAACTTGGATAATCTAATGGTGATGACTTTACAAAGGGCTTTGCTCGGAAATGTGCATAAAGAGATGAGCATATAATTTGCAATGAAGGCAGGACTATCGCATTCAGAGATGAGTACAATCATTGCACTAGCCATAGCCTTTGGAAGACATACACTAGTACAAAAACCCTGGACCGAACGAAGCACATCATCCCTGATAACATCCCAACTTTGATAGAAATGGTAACATAGCTTCTACGAATCCTAAAGGTGTCATCCTACAACATTGAAGAAGTTATATTTAAAAAGGTTTTTGAAAACATATGTTAGTGTTGGTTTATGTCTAAGACCTTAAACCTATTTTAAAAGTATTTGAAAACACTTAGGCATGAGTTTGAGAATATTAGAAATGACACCAAGTGGAAAACCCACTTTTGGCCTTTAGTTCGGTCGACCGGGTCCTAGACCTCAAAAGTCATGATGAAGGTCGGTCGGCCGAGCCTATGCCCGGACAATTGGACCACTCTTTTTGCTCGATCGAGATGTGTCCAGTAACTTGTTTACCTTGATTTAGAAGGAGCCCAGGCGACCTACAAGCTAGTTCGGTTGACCAGAGTGTCCCATCGCAGAAAAAAATATAGTCATTCTAACATTGTTTGCTTGTAATTATTGTCCTCTATATAAAGCCTTTATGGCTGTTTTTTCATACTTAACCAAGCCATTAGAGGGCCTTTGCTATACACATTTTAAACAAGAATTCAAACACTTTCAAGAGCTTAATCTTAATATCTTTATCAAAATACATCATTTTGTGTAAGAGTTTCATATACATACTCTTCTATTCTCAGTATTAATTAGAGCTGTCATTTGTAATATCCAATTCATTGAGGGATTGCTTTGGCTATCTTTTTCTTTGTGAGACTAGCTCTGTGTGAGTTAGGATTAGCGCATAGTGAGCTTAGCTCTGTGTGAATTGGTCTCTATGTGAAATTATCTCTTTGTGAGATTGGCTCACAAAGAGCTGTTCATGTGAAGTTCATGTAATCTTTATTGTGAGACAAGTGAAAGCTCTTTGTGAGAAAGGCTCTATGTGAGCTACAAAAGTTGTTCAAGTAAAACTCTTTGTGAGTTATCAACTTATGTAAAAAGGTTGATCCCACCTTAATTTATTGTAAAGGGAAAGCGAGTAAAGTAGCACAAATCCTTGGGTGTGTCGTAAGGTAGTGAAGTAGCCAATATCCGTGTTTGTTCTCTCTAGCCCTTACTCATTTGCCTTATAATTAATGTCTTACTTTATCTTGTTTATATGATTACATTAACTTCTTTCTCTAAGAGTTGGTTGTAGAACTTGTACTTGCTTCCTAGCTTAATATATAGATATATATCTTGCTTGGCTTTGGTCATATGACTTATGGTGTTCTATCTTACAAGCTTTGCATATAGGATCCTTGATTTAGTATTTTCTTGTTCATATTCGTAGTCTTGTGTTCCTATGTGTTGCATTTAACACCTAAGTCATCTAAGTTACTTATCATTTAACCCACCTTCTTTGCTTAATCCACACACTTGTTAAGGTGATCACTTAACAAAATGTTGCCTTGGCAGTCGAGATTAGCGATCGGTATGTTGAGGTCATCATTCTTGTTTTGGCGATCAATCTTATATAAGTACGATTCAAATAGATAATCAAATAACTCACATAACAGGTAAACAAAACATATCAATATCAAAGGCATATGAAAAAGTAAATAAACACAGATGTCATATTCCAAAGTCTCTACCCAAAGAGCACTTCTTAAGTTATCTAATAGGTATTTCCCATGTGCATTACATACATAGCTTCTAACCAGAGATATAAGCATAATGTCCAAACTGGCTCTGATACAACTTATGTCACACCGCGAGTCTAGGTCATGACCTGGCAGCATCTCATCTACCAATGAGACGCCGAACCCATAACATAATATAATTCCAAAATACATAAATCATAAACATAAAATATCATACATTATCTTATAATAGATTCATGAGGTTAATCTTAAACATCCATACTATTTATGAGTATAAGTTCACCAACAGTGTTTAACTAAGCACCATATTACATAAATAATCAATGACAAGTTTATTACTCGAATTCCCTTCCCAAGTTTCCTCCATAACACCTTCCACATAATCATCTGCAACAGAGATAAAAAAAAATGAGGTAAACTAGCACAGTAAGGATCAAACACCATTGGAATGAATTATCAAATATGACTCAAAACATTTACCGTTTTCCAAACACACTTGAAAACAAAGCTTGGCATAGCTTATCTTGAAACAACTTTTTAAAGGATTGCAATACACTTGGAAAATTACTTAATATCTTAGAACATTCATAGATTTGAAAACATAACATAAAACAATACAGAAATGATCCAAACAAGCTCCAGATGATGGCTCCGTCCGAAGGTCTCCGAATCTCATGCAGTAGACTTGTAAAAAAAAGATCGGACGATCTGGGGCCCTTACGGTTGATCAAAGAGGTCGTTCATAATCGATAAATTAGCCTTAGTAGTTTTCCCTGATGATCTGAAATCCGTGCGGTCGACCAGAGAGGTCGTCCGGATTTCAGAACACCCATTTTTCAATATAAAGTTGTGAAAGATATGTCATTTTATGAAATCGAACTTTACCATCCCAGAAAACACATCTTTTGACCATCTGAACATACAAATAACAATACATATAACATTGTACAAAACAATACTCTCCCATAACTGAACTTATACATTAGAACTTCTGATACGAGCACCATAAATCGCCCATAGCATGTACACCAGAGATACAATAAATAAGATATTACAAGTATTGTCCATACATGCAACTATTAATTCACACAACCGAGCTCAATTGTTTGGCTACAACTATATATCAACTATTACCAACCCAAAAAATATTACTGCCCGTTAAGGAGGGACAGTCAGTCAGAGATTCAAGTTCTTCCCCCAAATAAAGTGCCAGAGACTTTTAGGATACACCCTGTTACGTCATCGTTCACCCTTGTGATTTTCTCAACTACTGTTAACATTCCTAACTTTTTACTCCCACTAGGGTCCGGGCCAGACATTCAGTATATAGTGCTCCCAGGGATATATCTTGTTATAGGGTCACCAATAGACAAGAGCTTTAAATTGGGAATAACAGGTAATGCAATTATATTTCAACACTTTATCCTTTTTTATACAATAAAACAATGTACAAATCATTGAATACAATTTCATTCTTTATCGAACATCATTTCATGCATTTTTGACAGAAATTCAAGATTGTAAGATCAACCTTATACGCTTAACAATTCTTTAAAGTTAGCAACACTTCACAATTTCTCAAATTTTCAGGCCTATTTTCCGAATCCATAACTCTGAAATTAACTGTTTGAATCAAATCTCTACCGTTCAGATTGTAGTCTATTGAGTCTTCTAACTTTTGCAACAAAAATGAGGTCAATCGGAGTTCGTTTGATCCTTCAACTTAGTATTCTAAGATTATCATTATGTTTTTCCAGATTTTTCCCTTTCTCTTCCTTTTCTCTTACAACAAAAAATCCCGCAATAACTAACAAAACTTAGACCTTTTCAATTCTAACATAACTGCCAAAACTTTCTAATATCACATTCGGTCCCTCTACTTTAAAAAACACACCAAAGCTCCCTTAAACAAAATATGTACACAACACTTAAAACATAAACAATTAAATGCACATAAATCACATAAGTTCATGCAAAATACGTAGGGAAAAGAATCCTGGGTATTACAAGTTGAAACATCGGAATCAGCTAAATCACCAGTTGTAGAACCATTTTCACTCACATGAAGGGTTATAGGTCCCTCCGCTAGCCGATATTTTCTAGTCGACACACTGTAAGTAGCAACACTTGGGGAAGACGTAGACCGTTGTAGCTTTTTCTTGGTCTGTATGAAGGTATATCCATATTTCCACTCGCGTCTATGTGAAGACTTACACCCCTTGAAATTAGGAAAAAAATTAATATATAAGACTTAGATATTGGGGAAAAAGTGGCGTGCGTAGTAGTGTTTAAATAGTAGTTCCAAAATTATGAATATTCTCGCGCGTAGTACATTTTTAAGGGATCATTATATATAAATACTTTGATGTTATATATACCTGTTGGTTAATAATTTAAGTGCTAGTTAAGGAAAACATTAGAATAACTATTCAAATTTGGTTCCAATATATGCAATAAACAATGCTATCCAATCCAAGCATGACTAAAGAAATTGGGTATTAAATAAAAAAACTATTCGCCTTGAATGTCAGAGAAATATTTTGGATGTTGTTGGACATATAAGTGGAAATAGCTTATGGGCCTAAAGATCTCAGTGATGGCATGAATATCCTTAGAGTAGTCAAATTTACTAAAAAAATGCAAAAATAATTATCCATAATATCGGGAGTATGATTCCCTTGATTCGTGTTCATACAAAATTAAACAATGCTATCTAAGAAGCATTCTCAACTGCTTCATTTTGATCAACACTTGTTACAAATGGTTGTGTCTGCTGCTTAAATATCCGAACATATTTGACTTTTTCATTTTCGATCTAGTAGAGCGACCAAATTGAATCGATTCAACACCAAAAGCATTATCTAGCCTTACAAAGTCTTGAATATTACTTTTTTTTTTCGTAATTTGGATTAATTAAAAACCCACTTCAATAGGAAATTGGACATTCAATTCGAGAAAGGCAAATTAATATAAATTATAAAAGCATTACAGAGTTTTTGTTTTTATAGCTTCCCATTACGAAAATAATATAAATAGCCCTTTTTCTTAACAAATATTTTATTTTGGTTTTAAATTGTGGTTAAGAATAATTCAAATCATTTTCGTGCATTATAGATATTTTTTTCTTTTGCATTCGTGTATATTTATTGGTTCTTTTGAAGTTTAATGTGAGGAAAAAGGTAATAACGCAGGAAGTGTTGGAGTTTGCATTTGATAATAGATGATCCAATTGGATTGGGCAGTCAATTAGATTGGGCCGACCAATATCGGATTGGTTGAACCGATCAATTGAATCAAACTGGTCTGCTGAATCGGCCGAACCAGTTTCTGGAAAACTGAATTCTGGTTGAACCGGATAAAGGAGTTAGTAGTTAGGATATGGTGGTTTCTAATGGAATAAACCACCAGTTCTATATTATCTATTTCTTGTCCTAACATGAGATGTTAGATAACACAAAAACAAGAGACAAAACTCAGATTTTTCTCTCAACTGTCTCTCCCTTTTTTGTTCTTCCATTTGCTATAAAAAAGAACTCGTTTGAAGATTGTCTTCAAATCTCATTGTTCTTCATCTTCTGGCTAACACTAGAGAGTAGAACGCTCGTCCAAGAGATCGTGTGGATACCGTAGAGGCAGGGGATTGACGAACGTCAAATTCTTTGAGTGATCGACAAGAACACTGTTGCATAAATTGTTTATGTTCTTAACATAAAAAGGTTTTAATTCTAACGAAAACTAATTGGTTCTTACTCGTGATGATCCGAGTAAGAAACGGATTCCAAGTTAATTTCCGCTCCCCATTTATTGTAGGGAATCCGAGTTTCTTTATTACAGGAAGTGCCCCGATTGAAGCCAAGAAAAAGAAACAATGAAATTACCAAAGAAAGTTGATAAAAACCAAAAAAAAAAAAAAAATCAAATGAGAAAATTTTACCCTCCGAACTCTTCTCTTCTGTACGGCCTCAATTTCATAGAACCCTTTTGCAAACTTAGGCGCCTTCGCCTCGCCGTCAACTTCTTCCTCTTCCTTCATGATAGCTCTTCTGCATCATCCCCTTACTCGCCGCCACCGTCTTCTTCCTCAAAAAATGGTCTCGCTTCCCCCGCCACTGAAGAAATATACTGGAATTGAACAAGATGGATAAAGCATAAAGAAGAAATGAAGATAAAAGAAATAAGCAGAAATAGGTGACTATGAGTCCAGGAGGATTCGAACACACAGCTAAATGCAAGCTGTAATTTGGATCCAATAAGTAGTTCGCGGGTTGTATATTAAATGGGTCTTACCCATGTTGTACATAGCTGAATAGGAATTGTACATTTTATACTCTAATTATTTTCCTAGAATAGAAGTTAGTTAGAGTAGTTAAGTTTTCCTCTTTCTGTTTTGTGTATAAATACTACCCGACTTATTCTTAGTCAATAATAAGAAATATCAGAAAATTTCCACAATTCTTTTCTTCCTTTCAACACGGTATCAGAGCACTGAGATTCCGCATAGCTCTTGATTTACTGGTTTGATCTCTTTCTCTTCTTGATCGAAGGTGTATTTGATCAACTGCTTGTTTTTTATTGGTTTCGATTTTGATTTTGGCAAAGTTTTGATAATTGATTTTTTTGGTTTGGTTTCTTGATTTTATCATCGAAATTGTGGTGGATTGAAATTTATATTGAAGAATTACTTTAGTACTGCTATTGTTCTTGATTTCTCTTGAAGATGTCTAACTCTTCTCATTCAAACATGGCTACTACTTCTGCTAATGCACCATTGGAATATTCTCATCAGTTTTATGTGCATCCGGATGTGAATCCTTCTTTAGTCCTTGTTCAGAATCCATTACTAGGTCAAAATTACTATAGTTGGAGAAGAGCAATAAGGAGAGCATTGATAATCAAAAATAAATTGTGTTTTATTGAGGATGTACATGGAATTAAAACTCCTTTACCTAATGAGTCTCTGTATGGTCCTTGGATTCAAGCTGATCAAACTGTGATGAATTGGATCATCAATTCAGTCACAGATGTTATTGCACAAAGTATTATGTCATGTACTAGTTCCAAGGCTGTTTGGGAAAGTCTAGAGAAAAGATATGCAAAATCAAATGCATATAGATTGTCAGACTTAAATGAAGAATTCCATGCTCTTAGGCAAGGGAATATGAGTGTTGATGGTTATTATGCACACTTGAAAACTCTATGGGATGATTTTGTTATGCTAAGACCTATTCCAGCATGTGTCTGTGGTAAATGTACTTGTGGAGTGTCTGATGTAGTTCAGGAATATTATGATAATGACTATGTCATTAAGTTTCTTAAAGGTCTTGGTGAAAACTTCAAAAATGTTAAGTCCAAGGTGCTGATGAAGAAAAAGGTACCTCATATAGATGATGTGTTGAATTTTGCTACTCAACATGAGGGTCAACTGATGCATAATACAACTCAGAAAGAAGTTCAGATAATGGCTTATCAAGGTAGCAGTGGAATCACTAATGAAGAAGGACATGACTTTGGACAGCAGCAACATGTTACTAGACAGATTAATGCTGTCAACAGTGGTTTTAAGAGATTTAATAAGAGGGAATTAATTTGTTCCTTCTGCAATCTCCAGGGTCACATAGTGGATAGATGCTATAAAAAGCATGGTTATCCACCAGGACACAGATTATATAAGCCAGGAAGGAGTAATCCCAGTCAAGGTTTTGGAAACAATGCAAATAGGCAATGGAATGGACAAGGCAACAATAACTCAAACATGTCTGGAAACAGTGCTAACACAGGAGGATACAAGACTATTAACCATGTGTCTAGTCAGACTGTCTCAGGAAGTGGTTATGGTGATAAATCTGATTTTCATTCAGAAAATAATAATGAACACTCTATGTCTAATTCAACAGGGTTTTCTCCTACTCAGCAACAAGAATTGATGCAGATGTTTAGAAACATGCAACTCATGCCATCTCATGAACAATCTAAAGATTCTTCTCAACCTGAAGTTCATCATATCAATTCTTTCAATGCTAATATCAATGAGTTCAATGCTCCTACAGGTAATATTCATTGGATACTAGACTCAGGGGCTACAGATCATGTTGTATGTTCTTCTACCTATCTAACTACTTTGCAGCCAGTTCACAATGTTTTTGTAAAACTACCTAACCACTTGGTTATTTCTGTCACACATAAGGGCATTTTTAAGCTGTCTTCTTCTCTTGTTTTGAAAGAAGTTCTTTGTGTTCCCTCATTTCATCTCAATATAATTTCTGTATCACAACTTACAAAGCAAAATCCTTGTATTGTTGTATCTGATTCTAACAAATCTGTCATACAGTCCCTGCCTTCCTTGAGGAGGATTGGATCAGCTAAGAGCTGGCAAGGATTATACTTACTCAATCCAAGCAGCTTAGTTGATAGTCCTTCTCTTCCTTCTTTTATCAATTGTACTCAATCTATTTCCATTTCTAATAAAGAGATAACTGATCTCTTATGGCATTATAGACTAGGACATTTGTCTATGCCTAGAATAAAACTCATAAAAGGCATCACTGTTCCTTCTTATAATACTGCCATCTGTCCTTGTAGTGTTTGTCCCATTGCTAAGCAACATAAGCTTAGTTTTCCATTGAGTAATACCATTGTATCTTCTGCTTTTGAACTGGTACATGTGGACATTTGGGGTCCATATAAACAACCTACAGTATATGATTAGAGATTTTTTCTCACCATTGTAGATGACTTTACTAGGTTTACATGGATTTTTCTTCTTAAAGCTAAATCTGATGCTTCAAGTACTTTACAAGCCTTTCATTCTTTCATTTCTAATCAATTCTCTACATCTATTAAAATCATAAGGTCAGATAATGGTGCTGAATTCCTTATGCCTTCTTTCTATTCTAAACATGGCATCATACATCAAACTTCATGTAATGCCACACCTCAACAGAATGGTGTTGTTGAAAGAAAGCATCAACACATTCTTAACATTGCTAGAACACTTAAAATGCAGGCTAATTTGCCTTTGCAGTATTGGGGATATTGTGTTCAACATGCTGTATATCTGATAAATCTAACACCATCTCCCATCATTGATAATGTCAGTCCCTATGAAAAAATTTATGGGTATAATCCTTCTTATCAAAGCTTAAAAGTGTTTGGTTGCCTTAGTTATGCATGCACTCTAGAGCATGGAAGAGGAAAGTTTGATCCTAGGGGCAGAAAATCTGTTTACTTAGGTCAGTCTAGTACTTCAAAGGGGTACATTCTATTAGACTTTGATACACATGACCTTTTCATTTCTAGACATGTCATTTTTATTGACCATGTGCTTCCTTTTTGCTACTGCATCTTATATTTCTGAGTCTCATTCTATTCATTCTCCCACAGCTCACACACATGTTTCTACTCTTCCTGTTATTGCACCACATTCTGTGTTTCCTCATTCCTCACAAAATAATACACATAATGATGTCTTTCCTACTCCTGAACATACACATGATACTTTGGTAACTGAGACTAATGATAATGTTGAAGAACCTGTGCCTGAGGTCAGAAGATCAACTAGAATATCAAAACAACCTGGATATTTAGCTGATTATGATTATCAATTACCCTCAAAAGGAGCAAGTACTTCACCTCATATTTTAGCCAATGTTGTATCTTATGCTGCACTTACTGATCAACATAAACAGTTCATTATGAATCTAGAATTGATGAGGGAACCTATCACTTATTATGAAGCTGTCAAGGAGCATGTTTGAAGAGAAGCAATGCAATTAGAAATTGCAGCATTGGAAGCTAATAACACCTGGATTTTGGTAGATCTTCCTGCTGGCAAAGTTCCTATTGTTTGCAAATGGATTTACAAGATAAAATTTTTATCTACTGGAGAAATAGAAAGGTTTAAAGCCAGACTGGTAGCAAAGGGATTCACTCAGCAGCCAGGGGTGGATTTTCTTGAAACTTTTTCACCAGTTGCCAAGATGACAACTATAAGAACATTACTGGCTGTGGCTATAGCCAAGGGGTGGATGATACAACAATTAGACATCAACAATGCCTTTCTTCATGGAGATCTCCATGAAGAAATATACATGAAGATGCCACTTGGTTATGGTGATGGAACCAAGGTATGCAAATTGATTAAATCCCTATATGGTTTGAAGCAGGCAAGTAGGGAGTGGAATGATAAATTGACTAAATCTTTACTTGCACTTGTCTTCAAACAACCTTGGCATGACTATAGTCTTTTTACTAAGTGCTATGATGGTGTTTTTATTGCTTTACTTGTGTATGTGGATGATGTGATAATCACAAGTAACAATGCTAAGGAAATCCTAGCTGTGAAATCTTTTTTACATGATAAGTTCAAGATCAAGGATCTTGGTGATCTAAAGTATTTCCTAGGGATTGAGGTGGTAAGAAATAAAACTGGCATGACCTTGTGCCAAAGGAAATATACTTTAGATTTGTTAAAAGATGAAGGGTTTCTAGAATGTAAGCCTGCAGCAACTCCTATGGATAGCAAATACAAATATGAACATAAGGATTCTGAGCCTTATGAGGATATTAGCAGGTACAAAAGGGTGATAGGAAAACTGTTGTATTTGGCTAACACTAGGCCTGACATTGCACATAGTGTGCAACAGCTAAGTCAGTTCTTGGACAGTCCTACTGTTTTGCATTTACAAGCTGTCAACAGGATACTTAGGTATCTTAAAGGAAGTCCTGGTTAGGGATTATACTTTCCAGCTGAAAGTTCACTTGTTCTTAAAGGATATTGTGACAGTGATTGGGCAGGATGCTCAGAAACAAGGAAGTCAGTTATAGGTTTTTGCATGTTCTTAGGAAATTCTTTGATTTCCTGGAAATCCAAGAAACAACAGACTGTTTCTAGGAGCTCAGCTGAGGCTGAGTACAGGGCAATGGCAATGGCCACATGTGAAGTGCAATGGCTGATTTATTTGCTTGGTGATTTGGGGATTAAACAGCATAAACCAGTGCCATTGTTTTGTGATAGCACAAGTGCTATTTACATTGCAGAAAACCCTGTATTTCATGAGAGAACAAAGCATATTGAAATAGATTGTCAAGTGGTAAGAGAGAAGTTACAACAAGGAGTTCTAAAGCCTATGCCTATTTCCACTCATGATCAACTGGCAGATGTATTCACCAAGTCCTTAGGGACAGACAGATTCAAAGTTTTTGTCAGAAAACTAGGGCTCTTGAATATCTATCAAGTCAAGAGTTGAGGAAGGGTTCCTGATGCAGGTATTTTGATCCAGTTACAGCTTGAGGAAGGGTGAAGAAATATACTGGAATTGAACAAGATGGATAAAGCATAAAGAAGAAATGAAGATAAAAGAAATAAGTAGAAATAGGTGACTATGAGTCCAGGAGGATTCGAGCACACAGCTAAATGCAAGCTATAATTTGGATCCAATAAGTAGTTCTTGGGTTTTATATAAAATGGGTCTTACCCATGTTGTACATAGCTGAATAGGAACTGTACATTTTATACTCTAATTATTTTCCTAGAATAGAAGTTAGTTAGAGTAGTTAAGTTTTCCTCTTTCTGTTTTGTGTATAAATACTACCCGACTTATTCTTAGTCAATATTAAGAAATATCAGAAAATTTCCACAATTCTTTTCTTCCTTTCAACAGCCACAACACTTATCCCTTCAGTAGCAACGATAAAAACAACTTTGTTGCTCGGATTCCTCAGAGGGTGGGTCCCTCTTTCTGGGTCAAATCAAGAAATGGAAGGGGTCAGCCCCTTCCATTTGCAAGACGTCCTTTAAAATTTTCATCTTCTTTATATCCACCCTCTTCTTCCTCTAGCAGAGCGTCCTGAAAAACCGACTGTTTCCCCTTAGATAAAACCCGCCTCCCCTAAACTTGATTAGCCAGATTTCTCTTATTTTGCATCGTCAAACACTGGTTCTCAATATAATCAAGAAATGGAGGGGATTCCCCTAACCATTTCAACTTTTCTCCTTAACTAACACGTAAGTTATAAATAACGAATATAGATAAAATCAATGATCATATTTTGAAAATTAGTCTGAAGCGCGTACTATACACAGACATTTTTTCTAATGTAATTAAGTATTAAATACTTTTTTCATCTTAATTTGAATTTTCATTTTCATATTGATTCAAGGTTTCAATTCAATAACAGGAATGTTGACAACCAATTTGAGACAGAATCAGAATAATATAGATTTAAATGTATTAAAATATTTTTTTGCACAAAACTTCCTACTACGAATACACAACAACAACAACAACAACCAAGCCTTAATCCCAACAAATTGGGGTCGGCTACATGAACCAAAGTAAGAATCACGTAAGGTCATCCATATGGATGCATTCTCTCCATTTCTTTCGATCCCAAACACAACTCTCATCTAGTTCTAGCAGATTCATATCCCCTACTACGAATATAAAGATAAATATTTTTTTCTTTATGAATTTTTTAAATTGGGTTTTGAATTCATGATTAAGATTAATTCTGATCAAGGTTGTTAAAAACGCGAGTTAACACGTAAAAAGCGTACGTTTTACGATTCTACTGAGGTAAAACGAGTTGAATCGTGAGTAAAAACGCAATCGGTAGAAACGGAGTAGAAACGTAGACTCAAACGTAAAAAGCGTAAAAACGAACGTTTCACCGATTCTACCAAAAGTATGATGGGTCGGGTTGAGTTATTAAATTCAGGGCCGGATCAACTTTTCTAAACAAAGGTCACAGTTGACCTCCCTTCTTCGAATTCCCTAACGAAAACCCTCCCATCGCCACCCTCACTCCTCGCCGGCACCTCACGCTTGAACCCTCACAGCTGACCTCCTCACCCCTCGTCACCACCACCTCCCCGACCACTTCGCCAAGACCACCACCTTTTCGGGACATCAAATTCCCCAATTTTGTCTCAATCGTGTATTTTAAAGATCCTTTTAATTTTTTATCTTTTAATTTAGAAAGATTGCATATTTATCTTAAGTTATTCAAGCAATTAAAGGATGATATCTTTATTTGTAATTGATTATGTTATTTGAAATTAATTATCTGGAATATTATCATTGTTTTAGATATATTTTCACCAAATTCTTCAATTTTTCTTGAAGCAAAAGCCCGAAATCCCTAGATTGATTGTCGTGATTTTAAGTTTCAGCTTTTTTTTGAATTTGAATTTGATGGCCTTGTGGATTGTTTGAATTTGATCAAGAATTGTTCTTGGTTCATGAAATTGTCTTATGAATTGTTTGAAATTCCTATTGATTCGGGTATTGTTTTTCAATCTTTTGGAATCTTCAGTGTTCTGGTAGTTAGAGAATTTTAGTGGATGATTATTATTTCTTCTGGTAATTGGAACTTCAGTTTACTAAATTTGCTGTGATTGCTGTTATTCTAAAGTTTCAGTTTACTAAATTTGCTGTGATTGCTGTTATTTTGCAAAATTTCAGTTTACTACTCTTATATTTTTTTAGTTTAACATACTCTTATATTGCTTTGTGATTGCTAAATTTTTTTCGATTTACTAATTTTTTTTACATATTTTTGGATTATATAATATGATTTGTATGTTAATTATTGTTATATATATAAAATATATATATATATATATATATATATATATTTAAATTTCTCGATACGATTTTACGATTTATTTTACGATTCACGAGTTTACGATTTTTCACCCCTCCACCGAGTCTACGTAGAAACGCGTTTTTAACAACCTTGATTCTGATTATTCAAGTGTTTTGTGGATGTTTGCTTGCAGGGTTTTTGTTTAATTCGCATATTTTGTTTGGTTGTTTTGAAGCTCGCCGTAAAAAAAAGACAACACTTTGGGTTTTGAATTCGTGATTAAGATTAATTCTGATTATTCAAGTGTTTTGTGGATGTTTGGTTGTAGGGTTTTTGTTTAATTCGCATATTTTGTTTGGTTGTTTTGAAGCTCGCCGTAAAAAAAAAAAAAAAAAAAAAAAGACAACACTTACGATGCAAGCGGAAGTACGAAAGTGACTCGATCTAAACCAATAAAAGAAACAACAGTCATCCCTTGCAGCGACTATATTTAATGTTCCACCTAAATTGCACAAATTAACAGTGAAGATGAACCATTAAAAGAAATTGTGTCTCTCTTCATCTAGTGATGAAGTGGAGAATTCTGAATCGCAAGGACAATTATATAAGTATTTATTTAGAATCTGGCGCTGTTTGTGTTATCATATCCAAGTACTCATGTGGATGTTCTCGCTGAATTCTGGGAGTGGCAATGTTGAAAGAGTACCAGCCTAAAATCTTTTCCATTGGGAAATGGTAAAGTCTTGGACATGAGTTTGGAGTGTGGAGGTTCATTACAGAACGATGTAGACAGATAACCACATAATTTTGGGTTTGGCTCAGAAAACGAAACCATCCTGCTGTAGGAAGGAACCAGTTGAGGATTTTGAACATGGTAAGTTTTTCAGGAGGAAGGTCTTTGGCTTGATCACAGAAAACTCCTCTTTTACTTTTTAATTTTTGGCTTTTTTTATAAAAACAATTTGCAATTTGTGATGGTTGATAAGAAAAATGGTATAAAAATAAAAAATAAAGCCTCCTGTACGAGTCCTTCTTATAACACCATGTTGCAAGAACTCTAAGACAAGCCTTGAACAGGCAGGTCTGCGAGCGCAACAAGAAGAAGCGACCTTTTACTAGTCTTCACTAAGGTTCAAGATATCGAATGCTATAAGGAAAAATAATAATAAGAATAAAAATACATTAGTTTTAACCAAGGTTGTTAAAATTGGGTTTCTACGTAGAATCGGTGGAGGGGTAGAAAATCGTAAAATCAGGATTTTACGTAGAATCGTAAAATCGTAACCAAAAAAATAAAATTTATATTTTATATATAAATAACAATAATTAACATATAAATCATTTCATATGGTTTAACAATATGCGAAAATCCATAAAAATTAATTTTACAAATTTTTTAAAAATATAAAAACGCTACAAAACATAATTTTTAACTTATAAATATTTCAAAACATCAAAATAAAACAAACGACAAAAATAGAATTATATTTAGATATCGGAAAAATCCCAATTCGGTATCAGAGCAAGAATAAAATGAGTAATAAAATACATCCGGCATTACAAAACAAATATACCTTAAAAAGGGAAAATGTTGAGACAGATAGTGTAGAGGATTTCCTGTAGAAACAATAGACTTTGGAGAAGCTATACCTTTTATATTAATAGGAAACTCAATGGTATTCCTAGTTTTATATGTAGATGACATACTACTTATAAGGAATGGCATTCCAACCTTGAATCTGTAAATGTCTAGTTGGGGCAATGTTTCTCTATGAAGGACTAAGGTGAAGCAAGCTTCATCTTAGGAGTCAAGATCTATAGAGATAGATCACGTAGACTTCTTAGCATAAGTCAAAGTACATATATAGACAAAGTGCAAAATCGATTTAGCATGCAAGAGTCCAAAAGGGCCCTTGTCCTATATCACTTGGTACAGTTCTTTCAAGCCAACAGTGGTGCTGACACTAGATGAGTAACTTGATAGCAGTCAAGAACATCCTTAAGTACTTGCGAAGGACTAAGGACACATTCACAATCTAAGGTGGGGAAGACGAGCTCATTGTAAGTAGTTACATTGGTGCTAGTTTCCAAACCGATAGAGACGACTTTATATCGCAATTGGATTATGTATTTTGCCTAAAGGTCGGTGTTATGAGCTGGATGAGTTCAAAGCAAGCAACCTTTGCGGATTCAACAACCAAAGCCGAGTATATAGCTTCATCAAATGCTTCTAAGGAAGCCGTTTGGATCCGAAAGTTCATTACGGGTGTGGTGCCTAGCATTTCAAATGTGATTGATCTCTATTGTGACAACAATGGAGCCATATCTCAATCAAAGGAACCACGGTCTCACCAAGGTCCAAACATATACTGCGGCGGTATCACTTGATCCGCGAGGTCATTGATAGAGGAGATGTGAGGATTTGCAAAGTTCATACGGACGATAACATCGTTGACCCAATGACGAAGCCACTGACACAGCAACAGCATGATCGCCATACTTGTAACATTGGTATTAGATACCAAGAGAACTGGTCTTAGAGATAGTACTTATGTATAGTATACACTAAAAGGTAAGGTTGTTGTCTTTGGTGTAAGTGGGAGATTGTTGTATTTTCTTTCATGTGATGAAATAATAAGTCATGAATTCCATTATTAGTTTTTTATTACGGTTTTGTTTTCTTTCATTTGATGAAATAATAAGGAATGAATTTCATTATTAGTGTTTTAATTACGGCTGTGCAAATGTATTAAAAATAATAACGTCCTTAGATAGTTATGTAATTGTCACATTGAACTATTCTAAAATGTCCCTAGTCAATCATTATTGTGCAATTTTGAAGACAACAATAATGTGTTGAGACAAGTATGTGTTGTGATTAAATATTGTGATATTAAGTCAAACACATGGGTATTTGATACTGGACATACCCTCTTGTAAGAATATTTCATGGATTGTTGTATAAATGTCAACAATGTTCTTATAATGATTTTGTTTGTATATAAATCCTTTGACTTGAGATTCCACAAGATGGCAAATGGTATACTTTGATTGTGTCAAACGTCGTCTGTAATCTGATGGGCTATAAAGGCATTTGTTGGGTATATTTATGAACCATGTGTAGGATGAGGTGTGATAGATAGAGGATTTGTCCCTCCTATACAACATGAGTGATATCTTAGGCCCCTTGATGGGGTGAGACTAATTCATGGCCATGAACAAGTGACATAATATGATATATTAATGTCATTTGATTAGTCTACTCGGGAATCAAGAAATTGATTGATTGAACTATACAAGTGTGACATTCTCCATGACTTGTGTTTCAATCTAGATATCGATGACAAATGGATAAATACAAAAAATCATATCTGTGATTACTTTAATCACCAGACTATTTGTGAATTTAGAGTAATGATGTGTTGCTAGATACCTCTCATTACTGTTGACAATTGTTGTCACGACAACCATAGCAATACCTATAGGGTCGCACACTATAATCAACTGGATTGAGCTTGTTGGAGTTTACATTCGATATAGGTGATTAATAAGATTGGGCATGCTCAATTGAATTGGGTGTTCGATTGGATTGAGCAAAACTGGACCCCGGTCGACCGAGAGTTGTCTCGGGTCGACCGAACCGGTTTGTCACTCTGGCCGGTCAAGAACAATTTCTTCGGTTAACCGGACTAGTTGGACCAGGTCAAAACCGGCACGTCTTGTGTGAGAGAGTGTTACATTTTTAGGGGGTAGTGGGGGAGAGAAATGTGAGAGTGTCGAGTTAGTGGGTGGTTCCACTATCACCACTTGATGATGTGTTCATCAAAGCACAAAATTTCCCTCTCACCTTTCCATAACATACTAGCCGAAATATTGAAAGAAAAATTATGTGATTTTTGCTCTCTAATATACATTGTCAAGAACACAAAAGAGAAAGAAAAACTTTTTTTCTAGTCTCTGCATTCTACATTCAATTTCTATATTAAAGAAGCTCACGAAGATCGTCTTCAACATTCGTAGCTTTCGTGACTAGGATCACAAGCACAACGAACAAGCTCAAGGTTGGTCAGTGTGGATACCAGCAGAGACGAGAGTTTGAAGGCTGTCGTTGGTGATTTAAAGAAGCAAAATCTAGGCAATTTTGATCAGATCGAAAAGGTATAATTCCTATCACAAGGTACTGGTTCTTTCTCGTGAGTAGATCCTATAAACGAACGGAATCCCAATTTATTTCCGCTGCTTTTATGTGGGAATTCTGATTTTTCCCTTTCAAGAACGACACAATTAATAGAGATAATGATGATAAATCACATATCATAACATTAAAAATGTGAGTACCACCCTCCATTGCTACAATAGATTGCTAGATGAAAATTGGAGGAAAATAACACAACGACAACATTTTGTGACTTAGTTAGGTTAAATAAACATGTAATCTAACTTATATAAACTTAAAATAGGAAAGTGTCCAAGCCAAACCAGTCCTCTTACCTCCTCAGGCGGATACTCCCATACAAAGGTAGTGTTCCATGGGCTCAAAGTTTGTCTTTCGCTTTATGAATCTAATGGTCTCAATCTTAATGTCTCTATAACATTGATATTCTATAAGGCGCCTTAGCGGCAGATCCAACGTTTTTATACTGAATGGTAGAAATGTATTTAAAATGACTAGACAACTAATAATTTAAATATTTTCTTTAAAAAAAATTAATTTTTAAACGTAAAATATGTAACTATTAAAAAGTTTGAGATCTACCACTGGGATTTCGTTACTCTAATGTATTTTCTTGGTGGGAATCACAAGGTCTTTGTAGCATGTAATGTATTTTAATTTACAAAGAGGTTTCAAAAATTGCTCGTCATTTTCTTATGCAAATAGTCTTGCTAATTTTACTTTATTACTTCATCTTTTTTCAGATTTACTGCCTAATGCAAGAGGTTTATTTCATCCTAAAGAATTGGAGATTCATTCCCTTATTTATAGATAGGGCTTTATTGTATCTATTTCTTATTCCATTTGAGGTAAGGTATGCACCTCATTCATGTATATAAAATTATATATATTAAATAATCTGGTAGGAGTTCATGGCAAACACACACAAACATTGGCTTCTCCACATAAATAATGGCTTAGTCTACCCAAAAAACAAAAGAACGAATATGATCATATCAAATTTATAGGTTACTTGCTTTACTAAATGCCAATGTTAGGATGGAATAGCATAGGATGCTAATTCTGGGTTTCTGTACTTTAGACATGATGGGCAATCCATATATTAGGATGCAATATCAGCCGACTTTGTAAGGATATCAGGACTTCATTACTGGTCCTTCTCAATAAAACATTTAAATTCTATAAGAAAATGCTAATTTTAATAATTAGTTAGTTATTTATTCTTATGTTTTGAACAAAAGTTGCTTCTAGTTCATGGGGAAATAGGAAAGCCATGAGCAATGCCTCAGTTATGGTTCACTTAAATACCCTTGTAGGTGTATTGAGTATGAAAACTAAATGTTTGGCAAATTATTTGCTAGAAGAATATGCTAAAGAAAAAACTTTAAGTAGCCAATAATGGATTCTATATATAGTTCTCCACCCATTCCAAAACATTTAAGACTTTATTTAACCTTTATTCTAGACCAGAAAATGTTTTTCTTTTATGATTTTTATTTATTGTTTTTCTTAAGTTACCCCCTCATAATAATAATCTCATATATGGTATGATAGTGAGGTTTGTAATGTATATGAAATGAAAATTAACTCTTTTCCTTTTAATTATGAGTTAATGGGAAAAAGGCCAAAGGCCTTATAATTTGAAACGAAGATAGAATCCATTTTCTATGGAAAATATTCCCTGCTCCAAAGCTTCAAGGTATCCTCGGCCCTCTTCAGGTTGGTGGTCACATTCCCAAATTACTCTTTTTTCCATAGAGATAACACGCCCTTTAACCTCTTTAATTTTTGCATAATAACATAGAGTCCATTCCCTTCCAAATGCTCGTCCCAACTTCGCTTCACCATATCCATGAATTCCGAATGTCTCACCCACATAGATTGAAACCGGAAGGCGGAGGGAGGGGCTGCCCAAAGCCGAGATACCCAAAGAAACCTGCAAAGGACAATGGTCAGATACATCCCGAGTTAAGTGATCCACTATTGTCATTGCGAATAATCCGTTCCATTGTGTCTTTATCATTACCCTGTCCAATCTCCATAGCAATGGCGGAGATGAGTTGCGGCACCATGTGAAAGGGCTACCTGAGTAAGACACTTCCAGTAAACCACAATTTTGAATTGTTTCTGAGAACTCTGAAATTGGAAGCATATACGGGACGGACCTGAAGCTTTCACTTTGCCAACCACATGCCAAGGGAGAGTCATATTGGACAACGAAGGATTCTAGCTCTCTCCATAGCGGCCTTCACTACGTGTAAGGACATTTAGCATAACAAAAGAGCTGCCAGAAAAATTTGATAGATTTACATGCATAACCTGTTCATTTTCGCCAGTCACATCCAAACCAACATTCCCATTCCAAAGAATCCAGATTTTACTATTCACATTTCCATGCCCAAAACAAAAACCCAATCGAGTCACAAAAATAGATAAATCAAAAAGAGGTAACATTGGCTCAAGCAAAACTAAGAGCGAAAGGCGGACATCCTTCCTCAATTTCTTTACTCTCGCTATTGAAGCATCATTAGAAATACCACGAACAATCCAAATTGCAAATTCTATAAATAAAATATTTAAAGAAAGTAAAGGAGGTGTTACCCATTAACACAATTGATGCCCCTTCTTCGCAAGCCGTGAGGACTTACGAACATCACCTACTGGAACTTTATGTTTTTCCCTTTTATTCTTAGGCTGCCCTTGGATCACTGTTTCTTGCAATTCGAGGGCTGCTTTGGCTCAAGTTATAGTGGCCGAGATCAACCGTGAGATGATCACCGTCCATTACATTTTCAAGCAGGTCTTCCCAAACCAACATTTTTGTGAAATCAACAAAACTTTGCCATCCCTTACTAAATTCCTCCTTGGACAAGGATCCCGGAACAACACCTTCTGAGTGACCACCTCTCGCCTCATGAATCAAAGAGGGTTTAGCCATGTTTATATGGAAGTTGTCGGAAACCTTCCGTCCAAACTGCCTAAGAACTCTATCCTGAACACCTCTTGAAGGAGGTTGCGATGAAAAATTCTTGAGTTTCTTCAAGTTTCTTGGGATCTTGAGGTTCTTGAATTATTGAGTCGCCATGAGGGAAGCCTCCCCCTCCCCTCCTCTTCCGCCGATCTGTGATCCTCCAAAATCACCACCGAATCCTCAGCGGGTCATATACATCTGGCTGCGCCACAATTTCCACGATCACACCGTCCCTAGGGTTTGGTGTCGTAGACCCCAAGGAAGGGTTGCTGACCTCCCCATCCCCTTGAACAATGCTTCCAGCTCAACCGGTTTATTTGCCACCTCCGGCTGGGCAACCAGTGTCCCGTTCATGGTCGACGGGACACCAATCTCAAAATTCTTCTTTGCGACAAATTGTGAAGGAAAAGATACCACCAATCCAGATTTTAAAACCCGGTCTTGAGGCGGTGGAATGGTCAATTCCTTATGCTTCCTTGACTTATTTTCCATAATCACCAGAGCCTCTCCCTTTTCAGATTGATATCCCAATTGGCACTCCGGATTAGAATGTCCTATCTTCCAACAATTGGAGCAATAGGAGGGTAAATTTTCAAATTCTATCTTCTGTCAATAAACCTTACCCGTTCTTGCATGAGAAATCTTAACTTGATTCGTTAAATCCTTCATCAAATCACCTCCACGCAGATCAGCACCACGCTCGACTTCGAAACACTCGCAGTGGGATCATTAAAAGTACGGGGCATCCCGCTGCCCTCGCCAAAAAAAAAAATCGATTTATTGAATAGATGAATGGGAAGGCCTTCAAATCGGATCCATACCGGAACGGTCAACGATTCCATCATCGTGTTGAAATCAAACTGCCACTTGAAGACTCGCATACGCGAGCCTCCGAAATTCCATGCGTCGCGCCTCGAAAAGCGGCAATAGTCCTCTTCTTGATCAAATTGGATGATAATATGCTTTGAGTCCAATCACCCGATCCTAAAATTTCCCTTGAACTGCAGCTTATTAAAATCATGCCGACAATGGCGAGTTTCCATGGAGCCTCCAATACCGCCAATTCTTCTTCATCAATGATGATTGTGGGTTCTCCCTTAAAAAAACCGAGTTGTTTGATTGGTATTGTGGATATCGCAGATGATTTCGAGGAGAGAAGATCTGTGAAGGATTTTTTTGGCAGCGCCAGCGGCTGGCCGACCTACAATGATTAGTGAGAAGGAATTTTATATTGCATGGGAGTTGTAAGCCCTAAGGGCGAACAAACTCAGTTTTTGATATTGGACAAACTTTTGATGTTGTGTCTAATGATCTTAATCTTTGTGATAGAATATCGGAACTCATTATGGAAGCTCTAAGTACTTCAATCAAGCCATTGGTATCAAGATTCAAAGTTATGCAAAGCTCATTTATCAAGATTGAAGATTGAAGACTTAGGTTTGGTTAGATTAGCTTTGTCATCATAAGTCTTTATCTTATATAGCTCTAACCAAAGCTCTCATGAACATAAGCTCTACACTCTAGTCTTGCATGCATCATAAACACGTTTTCAAAAGGCTAAGTTTCAAAACGTTCCTTACATGAGTTCATATCTCAAAAGCCTTTGTTTTCAAAGTCTAAGTACTTTAAAATGGTTTTCCAAATGTTCTTACTTGTTACCTTTTGGGAAAACCTTTTAGACTTCAATAGATTTCAAAACGTGTGAAAAATCAACATCTCTCATACTTAGAAAGTTCGGTCAACCGAGCTCAAGCTCGGATCAACCGACGAGATACTGAGAGTTGGTCTGGCCAAGGTGGGTCAACCTTAGCCTACCTCGGTCGACCGAGGTCCTCAAGTGGGTCATTTGACCCTTGTTCGGTCAACCGAACTCTGCGAGAAACTAGCCATTTTTTTACCGTTAAAGAGTCGTTTTTCAGCCTATTTTGAAATGTACAAATACTCCAAAGCTAGGGAATGACTCTAAGGCTTGCATATCAAATATTCATTGATCTCTCATCAAGCCAAAACACTTTCAAAGCAAAATACTCTTCATCTCTATGATCTAAATCATTCAAGAGTATTCTTTCAAAAGCAAGACAAAGAGTGTGCATCAAATGTTCTAAGCGCTTAGTATTCTTGTACTTCAAAGGTATATCTTTCTCACTTATAAGAGTGATTAACCTTTCTCTTTATCCATCTTAATTCCCTTTCTTAGTGATAGTGATGAAGAACCGCAAGGTTCGACTTAAGTTGAGCCCGATCTTTCTTCAATTCTCGAACTAGTTTCTATTGGAATTTAATCAACGCAACTCTAAGGGAAGGTTAATTAACAATGGAGGCTGAAACACCACAACTAGAGAAACAAGCTAGTTGATACAGTAACTCAAGAATGAATGAATTTCTATCCAGAAGTTCAAACACAAGAAGCTAAGGAATAACCTTACCAAAATATCAATATATCTAACATAAGTATTACAATGGCCGAAATCTCCCTTAAGTAAGGTTGAGATTTCGGTTGAAACTCATAAAAAAAATAAGAGTCCTTAAAGGATTAAGACTCTTGAAAAACAAATAAGAGTCCCTGAAGAAGTAGGACTCTTAAATAACAACTTGCTATCAAGTAACTACCTAACAAGAAAGTGGCGGCTAGAAAGGATACTAACTACCAAATCTATGAAGAGTCCTAGTTGCATTAGGACTCTTTATTAACAAACTAACTAACACATGGACAACATGTCCTTTATTATAGCAACTACTTGCTATTACACGGCTAAAAGGGAAATAACAATACTTTAAAATAATTAAAGTCTAGAATAGTCTAGAATAGGCTAATATAGACTTTAATATGTAAAAAGACTAAAATGCCCTTTTTAGCCACTTTGCTTCTTTGGGCCGATTTGTATCTTCCGGAAAGTTAAGAGGTTGACTTTGTCATTATCTTCTAGATGAAGGTTCACTTCCTCTTTAACTTTAATGTCTCGGATTAGGGCTGCCATATTCTTTAAAGTCTTGATCGATCTTGATCTTGTCATTGGTCCTCGAATGTTGACAAGAGGATCTTTGAAGTAGGGCTGCCCTTGTCTTGGTCCCGTATCATCCCCTCCCCCTTGAAAAGCATGATTCGTCCCCCGAATCATCATCGTGATCAGCCACCAAGTCTTCATCAAAATCAAAAGGAGATAAGTCGAAACATTAAAAGTAGAATGTACGCTATACTCACCTTTTAAATCGATTTTGTATGCGTTATCATTGACCCTTGAAACAACTTGGAATGGTCCATCGCCCCTTGGATGTAATTTACTCTTTCTTTCATTTGGGAAACGATCTTTCCGAAGATGTAACCAAACCCAATCACCAATATCAAAGGAAATGTGCTTGCGGCCCTTGTTGGCTTTATTTGCCATTTGTTGATTCCTTTTCTTGATATTCTCGCTACTTGTTGATGTAACTTTTGTATATAATCAGCTCTAGAATCACCTTCTATATTATAATACTCATCAACAGTGTAAAGGAGTTAAATCCAACTGGGGTTAAGGGATTAAAACCATAAACAACTTCAAACGGAAAATTATTTGTAGTAGAATGTAGAGTTCTATTATATGCAAATTCAGCAATAGGTAAACATTCTTCCCATCCTTTTAAGTTCTTTTGAATTAAAGCACGAAGTAAGACCCCCTACAGCTTCTATTTGTTACCTCGCTTTGGCAGTCGGTTTGAGGATGACTAGATGTGGAAAATAGCAATTTAGTCCCCAATTTATTCCATAATGTCTTTCCAAAAGTAACTTAAGAACTTTACGTCCCTATCACTTACTATTGTTCTCGGAATTCCATGAAGCCGCACTACCTCTTTTAGGAATAAATCTGCCACATGACTTGCATCGTTTGTTTTCCTACAAGGAACAAAATGAGACATTTTAGAAAAACGATCTACGACTGACCATGATACTATCATTACCTCTTTGAGATCTCGGTAATCCTAAGATGAAATCCATGGATAAGTCAATCCAAGGTGAAGAAAGGAACAGTAAAGGCATATATAATCCATGAGCTTTGCTTGTACTTTTAGCTTGTTTACATTTGAAGCAAAGTTCACATATTTTCCTAACATCCCTTTTCATTTTAGGCCAATAAAAGTGTTCATGTAAAATATCTAAAGTTTTAACAACACCAAAATGACCCATTAAACCGCCACAATGTGCTTCCCTAACAATTAACTCCCTAATAGAACATGAAGGAATACACAATCTATTGTTTTTTAAACAAGAAATCTTCAAACCTATAATATGAATTTTGAGCCGAGAGCTCACATTGGGCATATAAATCTGAAAATTCTGAATCATCCTTATATAATGCTTTGATATGATCAAACCCAAGTAATTTAGCATGCATTAAAGAAAGTAAAGTATATCTTCTAGAGAGAGCATCGGCAACGATGTTTTCTTTACCTTTCTTGTATTTGATGATGTAAGGAAAAGTATCGATAAAAGAAACCCACCTTGCATGTCTTTTTATTCAATTTACTTTGGCCTTTAAGATACTTGATTGACTCGTGATCGAGTATGAATGACAAATTCTCTTGCGATCAAATAGTGTTGCCAAGTCTCCAAGGCTCGAACAATGGCATATAGTTCTTTATCATAAGTAGGATAATTAAGCGAAGCATTGCTTAATTTCTCACTAAAATATGCTAAAGGCTTACCTTGTTGTTGCAAAACAGCCCCTATACCTAAACCTGAAGCATCACATTCAACTTCAAACATTAAATCAAAATTAGGTATAGCTAAAATGGGAGAACAAGTAAGTAATTGTTTCATCTTCTCAAAACATTCCTCTTGCGGCTTGTCCCAAAAAAAATGAGACATCCTTCTTCATTACTTCATTTAATGGGGCAGCCATCGTGCTAAAATCACGAATAAAACGCCTATAAAAGCTTGCTAACCCATAAAACGATCTAACTTGTGTCACACTTGTTGGTCTCGGCCATTCTTGAATGGCTTGTATTTTTAACCGGATCAACACAAATACCTTGAGAACTAACTATATAGCCAAGAAAGTTAACCGAATTAGTGCAAAAAACACATTTTTCAAGTTTAGCATATAAGGTTTCTTCTCTTAAAATAGTAAAAACAGCTTTAAGATGTTCTAGATGCTCCTCTAAGCTTTTACTATAAACAAGAATATCATCGAAATAAACTACAACAAACTTGCCAAAACATTGTCTAAATATGTAGTTCATTAATCTCATGAAAGTACTAGGTGCATTAGTAAGACCAAAAGGCATAACAATCCATTCATATAATCCATATTTAGTCTTAAAAGCAGTTTTCCATTCATCACCTTCTTTCATTCTAATTTGGTGATAGCCTTGAGTTAAATCAATTTTAGAAAATATCAAAGCGCCACTTAACTCATCTAGCATATCATCTAAGCGAGGAATCGGATGTCTATATTTAATAGTTATTTTATTAATATCACGACAATCCGTACATAATCTGAAAGTCCCTTCTCTCTTAGGTACTAAAATGACAGGGCTAGCACAAGGACTTAAAGATTCTCTTACCTGCTCCTTTTCAAGGAGTAAATCGACTTGCCTTTGTATTTCTCGGGTCTCATCCGGATTGGCTCGGTAGGCAGCCCGGTTTGGCAAACTTGCTCCCGAATGAAGTCGATTTGATGCTCGATTCCTCGAATTGAGGCAGCCCCCTCGGCAATTCCTTGGGAAATACGTCTTGGAATTCCTTCAAAAGATCAAAAGCAAGACTAGGAAGAGAAGATGATGTTAGATTAAAAGAAAAATTATTAGAAGGGAGAGACCTTTCGGTTTCTCGGAATACCAACAAAACAAGGGGTTGTTTTGCTCAGTATTGCCCTATCTACCTTTCCTTGGCTTGTAAACAAACACTCTTTTTCTCTCTTTGATGGAACTTGCCTTTTGTCTCACTAAGTTCACGACTTTTACCTCATTTTTTCCTCTCGGTTTTTACCTCAAGGTTTGGGACACTCGGCTTTTTTCCCTCACTCTCTTTTCTTTGCTTTTCTCTCTCTCTCTATTGATGGCCATTTGTTTATGAATCTCACAAGCTGCATTTAAAGACAAAGGAATTAGTTTAAACTTTACATCATCTTTTTGAAGCACATATGTATTTTCTCTACCCATGTGATTTGCATTTCGATCGTATTGCCATGGCCTTCCCAATATTATGTGACTTGCGATCATCGGGACTACATCACATAAAACCGAGTCCTTATATCTCCCGATCTCGAACTCTATCTCAACTTGCTTATCTACTTTGATTTCACCATTATTATTCAACCACGATAATTTATAAGGCATAGGATGTGCCTTACATGGTAAATCAAGTGCGTAAAACCATATCATAAGAGCAAACATTTGTACAACTTCCATTATCAATAATGACTAAAACAGATTGACCTTTTACCTCACATTTGATTTGGAAGAGATTACTTCTATGTTGGTGAAGATCATCCAAAGGTTGAGAATAAAGAAGTTTCCGTGTAACCAAAATGTTCCCACTACCCGAATCTTCCTCATATTGTTCGGTTTCTTCCTCCAAATCGGATGTCTCGGCTTCTTCATCACTTACCCACGATCCATCGTCCAACATTATCATTGTATGCTTTGTAGGGCAGTCCCTAGCAATATGTCCTTTGCCCCTACATTTAAAGCATTCACGAGGCACAATTGGAGTCGAATTTACCTTTGTATTGCCCGGATTTGATGTGTTTTGAGACCTTGCTGCCCCAAACTGTCCCGGGGCTGTTTTACCCTCATAAAATACCTCTTTGCCTTTGTTTTGGTTCAGCAAAACAGTAGAAAATTGCTGAGTTGAATTCGGCTTCCTCCAAGCATGGAAAGTTGTCGGTTTTGCATTTAAACCCTTCTCCTTTTGGTGCCTTTCAATTTGTTCAGAAAAATATAACATATCAGTAATATTATCAAGGTTAGCACGTTCTACCTTCATCCGGATTTTGTCATTGAGGCCAGCCAAGAATCGAGCCATTGTTGCCTCATCACTTTCACAAATATCGACGCGAATCATTGCAATTTCCGTGGCTTTGTAGTATTCATCGACGGATTTATCGCCTTGCTTTAATCTTTGTAGATGGTTGTAAAGTTCCCTTAAGTAGTTCAAAGGAACAAAACGTCGCTTCATAACCGCTTTCATCTCAACCCAAGTGGAAATTTCCGGTTGTTCCACTTTTGCCCTCGTTGCGGATTCTTTGTCCCACCAAATGGATGCATATCCATAAAACTCCATGGCTGCTAACTTTACTTTCTTTTCTTCCGAATAGTTATGAACAGCAAAAATATGGTTAATTTTACGAATCCAATCTAAAAATAACTCGGGATCATTTGTACCTTCAAAAGGGGGAATCTTGGTCTTGATGGAACCAAGATTGGCATCAACTTGCTGAATGTAATCCCCTCTTCTCGGCTGATATACCGGATTGTTGATAATCCGATTTGCCGGATGTACCACATTTACCCTCGGCAATTGTGGAGCCCTTTGCGGTTCCATGTTGTCAACTCTTTGAAGGTTGATCTCGGCATTTTCTTGCGGATGATGTTGCTGATTTTGAAGTTGTTGAATGTGGATTTTTGAGTCCGCCAATTCACCCCTTAATTCAGCCATTTGTTTTGCCATATCCTCCATCATCTTGCACATCTTGTCTTGATCAAAGGTATCACCTTTGTGTGATGGAGATCCTTGAAAAGACATTGTTATAAGATAAGAAAAACAAAAGAAAACACTCAAAAACGTTAGATAGCAAAGAAAGTTTCACTCTTTATTCCAACACCGCTCGTATAGAACTTCAAACTCTAGATTTAAAGAATGGGTTCCTAACTTGTTGCGTTGACACAAGGCTGAAAAATAAGGAAAGAAATCCTATCTTTGACCTAAACAAAAAGCTTTAGAAAGAAAAAGATGAAGAAACGAATTCCTAATCGAGAAAAGAAACCGGTTCTTGTTGATCTTGATCTTCTTGATGTTCTTGGTTTTCTTGATCTTCTTGTTTGCTTGAATTTTCCCTTGATCTTGACCGAATTTATCAAGTAGTGAGGCTCTATCGCTATCAAAACTCGATTTATAGTATGTGTGTCGGCTCAAAATTACAAGGAGGAACGTTTGCCAATTCTTGAACGAGGTTCGATCGCTATCAATCCAAGAAGTTTGCTTATGGCTTTATAGTTCGCTATTCAATCTATACTAACTCGGCTACCAATTTCTTTAGACCGAGAGGCTTTTTCTTTTAATGACACTCGGCTGCCCAATTTTTACTAATATGCCGCGGCTGTTTTTGTATTTTTCTGTCAATTTCTGCAAACAAGAAAAAAAAATTGTGCGTAGGGTACACCGGGAATTGGAGAAGAACCTTTTGCTCTGATACCACCTGATGAAGAACCGCAAGGTTCGACTTAAGTTGAGCCCGATCTTTCTTCAATTCTCGAACTAGTTTCTATGGGAATTTAATCAACGCAACTCTAAGGGAAGGTTAATTAACAATGGAGGGTTTGAAACACCACAACTAGAGAAACAAGCTAGTTGATACAAGTAACTTTAAGAATGAATGAATTTCTATCCAGAAGTTCAAACACGAGAAGCTAAGGAATAACCTTACCAAAATATCAATATATCTAACGTAAGTATTACAATGGCCGAAATCTCCCTTAAGTAAGGTTGAGATTTCGGTTGAAACTCATAAAAGAAATAAGAGTCCTTAAAGGATTAAGACTCTTGAAAAACAAATAAGAGTCCCTGAAGAAGTAGGACTCTTAAATAACAACTTGCTATCAAGTAACTACCTAACAAGAAAGTGGTTGCTAGAAAGGATACTAACTACCAAATCTATGAAGAGTCCTAGTTGCATTAGGACTCTTTATTAACAAACTAACTAACACATGGACAACATGTCCTTTATTATAGCAACTACTTGCTATTACACGGCTAAAAGGGAAATAACAATACTTAAAATAATTAAAGTCTAGAATAGTCTAGAATAGGCTAATATAGACTTTAATATGTAAAAAGACTAAAATGCCCTTTTTAGCCACTTTGCTTCTTTGGGCCGATTTGTATCTTCTGGAAAGTTAAGAGGTTGACTTTGTCATTATCTTCTAGATGAAGGTTCACTTCCTCTTTAACTTTAATGTCTCGGATTAGGGCTGCCATATTCTTTAAAGTCTTGATCGATCTTGATCTTGTCATTGGTCCTTGAATGTTGACAAGAGGATCTTTGAAGTAGGGCTGCCCTTGTCTTGGTCCCGTATCAGATAGGGTAATTCTTGTAAAAGTCCTACTTAGTGTGGGCAAGCTCTTAGTGAGTTTTTGTATTGTGGTTGTGTTTGTAAAACTCTTAGTGAGTTAGCCACAAGTGTAAAAAGTCTTCTTAGTGAAGTTGTTGAAATCCTTGGGTGCGGCTCAAGGTAGTGGATGTAGATTCTAAGTGAATCGAACCACTCTAAATCCTTTGTCTTGTTGTTGGGTTTAGTTTTGCATTTGCTCATCTTGCACAAACTTATACTAGCATTGCTTTGATTCGAAAAAGTTCCCAAGTTCGACTAAAACACAATTCACCCCCTCTTGTGTTTTACAGGAGTCTAGGGTTGAGAGAATTTGGGAAATGGAAGAATTACTCATGTTTATAGAAAGGTAAACAAGGTTGCTGATGTTTTGGCCAATGTTGCTTATTCCTCGCTATCTTCTAATTTTTTTTCTTCTTTCAGTGACTTGCCTATGGAGATAAGGGGTCTAATCAGTTTAGATCAGTTGAGAATGCCTTATCTTCTTATTATGTAGTTTTTTTTATTACTATAGACTTATAATAGGTTGCGTGTTGTATCTGCCAAGCCATAGTATAATTGGCAAGGCGTTTGATGTTTTGCATGCTTGCCTATAATATTGCCAAGCCTGAGCATGGACGTAATCTCTTTGGCTTACCACTGTTCATCAATAAAAGTGTTTCTTTGAACATTTTTTCTTTTAGTTCCCTGTCTCTTTAACTCTCTCATCCTCTCATCCACTTTGTCTGTTCATTATTACTTTCCTTTTTTTTTATGAACGAGCCAAATATTGTAGTGAAGTAAATAATCACATGTGCAACTTCGTATTATGACCGCCAATTTAATTACAAAAAGGACTTGAACTTCAAGTTGCGATTTTACTATGCATTACACCGGATATGCTACAAATCTCCTAGCCATGTTCTTTAACAGCTAGGAATCTTGCTCTGATGGAGGTGCAAAAAATAAGATCTACTGCAGATCTGACTAGCTGAGGCAAGTCCAGCCTATATCTTCATATTTCTTACATCTAGCAAGATTACGTTGAATAAACGTTGGAGATGCTTCTTTGGAGGACTTACAACCAAAGCCTTTTGCGCTCTTCCTTCTCATGATCACCCTTTTGGCATTGCTCCTCCATAAATTTCTAAAATCTAGCTTTCTCAATTCACCTTTATGATCATAGCGAGTGTTTGTCTCTGGGTACAAGTCAATGTAATTCTGCTCCTCAACAACCTATTATCCATAGACTGTTAATTCGCTTTCGATTCAAATTTAGATTCTGATATCTCATAAAGATTAAAATCGCAATCAGTGACATAATATCAACTACTTGAGGGCACGCTCGTGGTGTGAAATGACAAACATATTCCTTCATGTGGGTTGTCAACGATATGTTTTTCATCTTCATTAATCAATGCTAAATGAACAGTTACATATAACAATGTTGCTACACTTAACGTCTTTGAAATCATGAAACCCTTGAAAGAAGAAGCTGTTTTTTTATCCAAAGAACTTTTTTCTTCTTCAGTGGAACACTTGTGAAGGAAACATCCTTAATTTGACAAACAATTCATCCTAGTGTGTCAAAAGACAAAAAGGGCTTATGTTTCCTTCAAGAAATAATCAGTGCAAGCCTGCTTCCTCGCTTAATGACGGGAATGGGCTGCATTTAACAAGCATTTATGATCATCATATACTACAACATAGTAAGCCCGTCCATTCTTAGGAGGTTTATTAACATACATACATACATATATAAGAAGGCACCATACATTTCTAAATAATATTGGAATACATAATGATTTAAAATTGAGTAAGCACAATTCTACATTTCATGGACTTCAAGTGTGAGATAGTTAACTTGTATAGTAAAATCCCAGAAGTTTCTTCTCTCTTATTAGGAAATTCACTATAATTTTGTTTTTAATTCGCCCCGCTTGATTGTCGCACGTGTACTTCAAATGGGTTCGATTATTCTTGAAAAATCAAAATATTTTCTCGGTTTTTATTTGCCTCATATAGATCCGGAAAATTAACTATAAAGGTAATTCTTACTTCTCAAATATTTACCCATTTTGCACGCCAAACCATATCGGTTTCACTATTATCTCATAAACACGTAAAAGTTAAAATTATTTTTTGGCAAAAGAATCTGAGTACAAGCCATTGCGGGCATTCCCGTGGCAAAACAATCAAAGGAAATTTACTTCCTACGAATATAAGCTTCTTGTCATGACTGGTATGTGAGAGAAGAAGAAGCTTAAGTTTTCATATTACAAAGAGGAGGGAAAATCAACTTGGGGAAATTAGGGCTTTATTCAATTGGGGGAAAAACAGAACCCAAAACGACGTCATCCTACTTATGGTTATTCAACACAGCAAACTATGTCGTTTTGATGTTATCTTTGGCTGACCTTGCTTGTCCTTACTCGAAGTGCAGAAGAAGCAACTCCTACTCAACTTCATTGTTGTTACATTCTCATTTGCTGAAGAGTTATCTCAAAGGATCACTGTTGATCCTTGTACTATGTTAGAAGATGCCTAGGTGGAGGGATGAGATCTATTTCAGAATGGAAACCTAGCTATAAATAGCAAGTAGCAATGAAGAAGAAGGGGTCCAGAAAATATATTTCCAAATTGTGGCAGCAGCCATCTTCCTTCTCTGGTATTCCTCTCTTGGAATTTCTTTCCCCCCTTATGCATTTATTTCTCCCAAGGATTTCTAGCCCTTTCATTCTCCCCCTCCTTTGGATTCTGAAGCTGATTCAAGCACATTCAATTGCAGGAACAATGGTTTGCCTTGCACCTGTGGTGTTGGCTTGAGTTCGTTTCCTTTATCTTATCAGTTACTTGTTCATAGATATTAAGGTTCATTAGATTAATCTGGGGACAGTGATCCTGTTTTGTTTATGAATATTGGTGGAGACCAGACTCAGACTTGTTAATATCTATACAACTATCAGTTTGCTTTGGTATTCAGTATATTCAGTTTTGAGTTATTGTGTTGTTAGTCAGATTCTCTATTTCCCTTGTTCAGCTGATTGGGGCTGCGACCACTTAGATGCAAATAGGCTTGTTGATTTGATTTCTGTGTGTATTCTGTGGTGGGTACATAACAAATGGTAACAGAGTAGTTCTATCCTAGGGGCTATGGGGAAATGACCATTAATGAGAATCAATCTATGGGGAATGTGAGTTTCCTTCTCACTGATTGTGTTGCCCGGTTAATGCAAATAATGGAAAGTTATTCCCCTTTTCAGTTTACCTCATCATTATCGGATTACATTAGCCGATTTGGGAATTGGAGAAATTCAGTAGTGAGAGCTGGGTCAAGTTTAGAATTAAAAAGTTTTTGTGGATAAATTTGTTGAGGGGATGAATTCGGATTATAGAGGTAGATCCAATACTCGGTCTAGAATATTTCTTTGGGAGCATGGTTATGTAAAGTGGGAAGAGTTTATAACATCATTTAGGGAAAGATTTCGTTATTATCTTAGAGAAGAGAACATAGCTAATGATGAAGTTTCTCTAACTCATACAAATGTTAACTATAAAGCTCATCGAGTAGACTTCCCTATTTTTTGAGGGAATTGGAGTTAGAGAATGGAGGGGAAGGTGCCAGGATTACTTCCAACTCCATCATGTGAATGAGGATGAGAAGATTACCTTGGCTAAAGAAAATTTCAGATATAGAGCATTTACTTGGAGCAGGGGATCTTTAGCCAACCATCCACATGGTACTTGGGAGCAATTTGCATATTCTGTTCTTATGAGGTTTGGTGAGTCTGATGAGATAGAACTGATGATAGAAGTTACCAAGAATAAGGAAGAACTAATATTGCAAGGTGAAAAGGTAGAAAATGAGAAGGATGACGCTAGGTCAAGAAAGGAAGAACTCAATGTACTAACCACAATGACACCAATTCGGAGCAATGAGGTGATTAACAGTCATGAAGGGATTACAGTAGTACGGAAGGTCATGGCTAAAGTGTTGATTGAAAACTAGAATTCTGAGAGCTTGGGGTATAAGAAGGGAACCCTATCCAGAAACAAGAAGCCTTACATAGGAGTTGAAACAGGAGTTAGACATATTGATATTACATACTCAAAACATAAATTCTTGGAGTACTTTCAAAGAAATTTATTAATGAAAGCTGTTATTGAGAAGGAGCTGAATTTAGCTAAGTACCATAGAAGGAGAGATAAGGGATATTATTCTAAATATGGGGATGAACTCAAGCTTACTCACATATGTCCTAAGAAACATTTGAAATTTTTTCTTGTTAAGGAATTCTCTACTAATGTTGCTGCTGTAAATGACCTTTTCTTTGACAGTGAAGGAGAATACATTGGAAGCTGCTCTGATGATGATTCAATTATAGTAAACAGCCTGTTCACATATGAGGAATGGAAATTCGATTATCATCACCCAATGAAAGCTATTGAGCTAGACCCAGATTATGCAAAAAAAAATCATCAAGAAGATTTGTTGCTGATGGTTTAGCTAGTAATTTGTATTTTAAGATGAAAAGGTGGATTGAATATCATGATCAGGTGAACTTGATTTGGAAGGAGCATGAACTTGCTATTCTAGAATTTGATCTTCCATTGTCTAGAATTCAGAATAAGCTTGTTGCTGGCAACAAAAATTCTTCCTTCATTTATGGTTCTGGGGGTACAAGGATCAGCACTCAGGAAAACTCAAATCAATGTGATGCAGCTGACATTATGAGGGGAACATATATCACGAAGGAAAGTTTGATTTTAAATAAGTCACTTTATGAGAAGGGAGACGATAGATTGTTGGACGGTTTAGGAACTCGATATGTTGATTGGTGGTGGAAAAGGCCTTTGCTAGTGGATGGTGACTTACTTCCTGAAATGGTTCCAAGATTTCAGCCTTCAGTTAGGCTCTGTCCTCCTCGTTTTAGATCAAAGATGAGAGACGATGAACTCACATACTTGAGGAATCTTGCTCTCTCATTACCAACTCATTCTTTGCTAGGTAAGAATAGGAAATTTCAGGGGCTTCTGCTGCAACCATCTTGAAACTGTGGGAGAAATTTCATTTTGCAGGAATTGTTATCAAACGGGGCATTCCAAACATGGGCAATGAGCAAATGGCTTATGAACTCAAGTCTCGCACTGGGGGAGTACTCTTGTTACGTAATAAGTTCATTATAATCCTTTGTAGAGGAAATGATGTTCTTCCCTCACAAGTTGGAAAACTGGCAGCCGAGCGAAAATCAGTGATTATTAGAGGTCAACTACATGAAGAAACAGTGCGGCTGAGAACAAATGAAATGTTATTTCCATCTGAAATGTCATCACTACAGTTCAGCAACAATGGAGCTTGGGCAGAATTCTGGAATATTTAGTCACAATGTCTGAGTCTGAAGCCTGTAAACAGTGTGGCGAAGGTGCAAATTGAAGCTATAAAGCAAAGATAAAAAAAGGAACTACGAAATCAACATCACAAGTTTTTAATTTTAAAAAGAAGATTGGAGTGGAAGTAATAGCTGAGGTAGAATCATCATACAATGCAAAGGATGGGCAACCAAAGGAAGAACATAAAAAGCAGTTCATACTTCTCTGGGATGCATGTTTTTTCCTTTTATGGAGAGATGATATAATATATGTCTTCGATCCGGGAAAAATAAAAAGTATTACCGTGAAAAGCTTGCACCAACAAACTACGTAAGGGGTGTCATTTTCAATCAAAGCCTTGAGGACAAGGCTTGTTTTAAGGAGAGGGAATTGTCATGACTGGTATGTGAGAGAAGAAGAAGCTTAAGTTTTCATATTACAAAGAGGAGGGAAAATCAACTTGGCAAAATTAGGGCTTCATTCAATTGGGGGGGAAATAGAACCCCAAAACGACGTCGTCCTACTTATGGTTATTCAACACAGCAAACTATGTCGTTTTGATGTTATCTTTGGCTGACCTTGCTTGTCCTTACTCGAAGTGCAGAAGAAGCAACTCCTACTCAACTTCATTGTTGTTACATTCTCATTTGCTGAAGAGGTATCTCAAAGGATCACTGTTGATCCTTGTACTATGTTAGAAGATGCCTAGGTGGAGGGATGAGATCTATTTCAGAATGGAAACCTAGCTATAAATAGCAAGTAGCAATGAAGAAGAAGGGGTCCAGAAAATATATTTCCAAATTGTGGCGACAGACCCATCTTCCTTCTCCAGTATTCCTCTCTTGGAATTTCTTTCCCCCCCTTATGCATTTATTTCTCCCAAGGATTTCTAGCCCTTTCATTCTCCCCCCCCCTCCTTTGGATTCGAAGGCTGATTCAAGCACATTCAATTGCAGGGAACAATGGCTTTGCCTTGCAGCTGTGGTGTTGGCTTGAGTTCGTTTCCTTTATCTTATCAGTTACTTGTTCATAGATATTAAGGTTCATTAGATTAATCTGGGGACAGTGATCCTGTTTTGTTTATGAATATTGGTGGAGACCAGACTCAGACTTGCTAATATCTATACAACTATCAATTTGCTTTGGTATTCAGTATATTCAGTTTTGAGTTATTGTGTTGTTAGTCAGATTCTCTATTTCCCTTGTTGAGCTGATTGGGGCTGAGGCCACTTAGATGCAAATAGGCTTGTTGATTTGATTTCTGTGTGTATTCTGTGGTGGGTACATGACACTTCTCCTTGCCTATCCAAATTACAAAGACCACGGATCTCCATAGGAAGAGTATGAGGTTGGGAAAAAATAGTATCCGCTCTCGAGTCACAAGCAAAATTAGTGAGAGAATCCGTAGCCTTGTTAACTTCACGAGACACATGAATGATTTGAGCTCTTTGCATATTAGCCATAGCGGAATGAAACGCCGAGTCCAAAGTCCATGATGAAATCTTCTTAGATAGAATAGAGTCAACCCCAAATTTCGAATCATATTGGATCAAATAATCTGAAAAACCCAAAGAATGAGCTAGCCGAAGACCCATTGCCAAAGCTATAATCTCAGCCATACTATTGGTTTTGACACCAATGTAGCATGCTTACGCCGCTATAAAATCCCCGGCACAAGTCCGTACAATGCAACCGACTCCAACCTCTCCCGGATTTCCTCAAGCTGCGCCATCAATATTCACCACAATCCCCGACGGATCAATTTAAAAAGTCTTCCACGGGCTGCTGCAGTAACGGAGGACTTGTAGCAGAGGATTTTAAATCCCCTTTCTTTACCCACACTTCCAAGATATATGTCCAATTCATGATGTAACAAAGAAATTGTGGAAATGCGACCATAAAATATAAATCGACACCGAGCTCTCCACAAAACCCATAGTATACTACTTGGAACCAAAATATGTACATCATTCTTCGTATTAAAATTCGCTAATCAGAAATATTTCCACAACATATGAGTCTCACGATAATTATGAAGATTCACAATTAATCCCAGTTTCGACGCTCCATCAACAACAAATTTTGTGCAAATCGGCGGAACAAGAACACATGAGAATAAGAATCACTTCCCCCCTTACAAGAACACCAAGTAACATTATGAAATCCTTGTTTCCTTAGAGTCTCATCCATCGCCAAAAAATAATTAAGGAAACGCCACAAAAATTAACGATATAGCTAAGGGGAGTACCTTCGACCAGGCACACTTCCGCGTAAAAGAGTTTGAATGCTCCCCTCTTACTGATGCGATTGCATATTTCATGGAGAATTCACAATCCGATTCGAGCAACTAAACTAGCCTGGCAGAGCCTTCCTTGAGAGTGGTTTCTGGTAGCTTATGCATCACCATTCCAAGCAGTTTACTCACCGTATCTCTCTTTTTCCAGCCATGCCTGATCCAAAAAGAGATGAATAGGGGCTGAAATCATGGGGGATGGCAGCGCTGGGCAGAGAGAAAGAAAGTTGCCCTCCATGGTAAAGTTTTCGTAACAGAAGATGGAAGTACCATCCCTAATGAGAAGACCAATATGTTTTTTTGCTATACACTTTGCTGAAACCATTTTACGCCCAGTTGTTCATTTGCTAGGGAGAACCTCTGCGAGTGTGACATGCTCCAACCCTGTGCAATACCTTGATTTCATAAACTTCGACCAAATTGAATCCCCATGTCGGAATCTCCACCACAACTTCATACCCATTGCCTCGCTATACTGCTTCATCGAGACCAATCCAAGACCATTTCGTGATGTGTCCTCGCATAGATTCTTCCTAGACATCCAATGTCTTCTATTTGAACCAAGTGACGCACCCCATAAGAAGTTAGCAAATAATCTCTTCAAATTTGCAAATACCATTGTCGGGGGACTCGTGGCTGCCAGTACATGAACATTCATGGAAAATAAAACATGCTTTACCAAGCAACCTCTGTTGCCTATCTTCAATCCTTGTCGAAACCTTATCAATCATGTTCTGAAAATATACCACTTTACTTCTTCCCGAATAAAGAGGGCAGCCCAAGTGAGAGGGCTAAATGCCGGATGTTTGGGAGCTGTTAGACTGCGAAGATGTAATATAAGTACTCTTACCACAATGCACTCTTTGCCCGGATACCTTTTCATATTGAGTCAAAAAGTCCATTAGACGTTCAACATACCTCTTGTCACCATTTGTAAAAATAATTACATCGTCTGCGAAACATAAATGCGAAATACTTAGGTGAAAACCTCGGTAGAGCATATGGAGCAAGGATTCCTTGTTCCACAATATTATTTAAGCTTCGAGAAAACACTTCAGCCGCAATGATGAATAAGAGGGGGACAACGGATCTCCTTGCTTGACACCTTTAGTAGATTTAAAAAAAAACCCATATGGCTTCCCATTCACAATCACTGTGAACCAATTTGAATTCAAGAGATTGCGCACCAAATTGATGAAGTGAGGCCCGAATCCGAAAGTCTGAAGGACCCACAACAGAATGGAGTGGGAGACCCTGTCAAAAGCCTTTATCATATCCAGTTTGATGATAAGATTTCCACCCTGGAGTCACCTATTTATTTGCTGTACCAACTCTTGCGCCAATAACACATTATCAGAAATTAGTCGACCTTGAATGAACCCCGACCGATTTAAGGAGATAATCTTAGGCAATAAAACACTCAATCGCAGCGCCACCACCTTTGAGATTATTTTATTAGCAAAAGTACACAAGGATATTGGACGGAAATCTAAAAAAAATTGCAGATTTGGGACCTTTGGGATTAGGACAATAAAAGAACTAGACATTGCCTTGGGCATGTGAACACCCGCCCAGAAATCCCTCACAGCATTAAAGACATCCTCGCTAATAATTCCCCAGCAAGTTTGGAAAAAGCCGTGTAGCCATCTGGCCCTGCGCGCTACCTTTGTCCAAGCTAAAGACTGCCAAACGAACCTCTTCCATTGAGGGGAGAGAGGCAAGGCGCATATTCTCAACCTCTGAGAGCATCTCGGGAATATTCTGAAGTAGTGGGATGTCCTCTGTAACATTTTGATCCAAGCTAAAAAGTGTTTGGAAAATTTCGCCCCTTCCGCTCCAATAGCATCCGGCTCCCTTAGCCACTGTCCTTCGTCGTTCATAATGGTAGAGATAAACATTTTTTTCCTTCTATTTGTGCACATAGAGTGAAATTACTTGGTGTTTGAATTTCCCTCCGCCAACCACCTCACTCTCGACTTCTGCCTCCAAAAAATCTCCTCCTTAAGCAAGCAATTTTTATACTCGGCCTTAGCCGCTACCATATTTTCATTGTTTGCGTCACTTGGGTCCATATCAAAAATGGATTCTGCCCTGCTCACAGTCCCCTCAGCTTCCCGTAAGCACATATGAAGATTGCAAAAAGTTTCCTTATTCCATATTGCAAGTGTCTTCTTCAATCTTTTTAATTTTTCTATATGAATGAACAAACCATTACCAATGATATCTTGTTCCCGGCAACCATTAAGAAATTTAGATGTTTGGTCCACATTTTCTGGGGACCGAAAAGCCGAAGAACCCACAACTTCCATGAGAGTCACAGAAAATAGCAATGGGAAATGATCAGACATTGACCATTGGAGATGTTCCACTCTTGATACCCAAAAAAAAATAATAATAATTCCACTGTGAGTTCACCATAATTCGATCAAGCCGTCGTAATAAAAGGGGGAGGGGTGCACTACGACCCCAAGTAAAAGGACTTCCCGAGAAAAGGGCTTGTAGTAGGCTCATATCCTAAATAGCATCTCTACTTTCGGACATAGGGAGAGCATTAGGAATAGAGCCAAAACATTCTGAAAGTTCCAAAACAACATTAAAATCACCTCCTATCATCCAAGGAGCATCATACTACGATTGAAACCTTACCATTTCAGCCATAAATCCCGCATTTGAGTGAATTGGCATCGCGCATAAACAAATGATAGATAGATCAGAGTGAAAGAATAATTATTTACTTGAACATGTACAATCTGCTCATAATCGCCAACTATCGAAATATCCCAATTCCCTTTCCAAAAGACCCAAATTTTACTCGTTATATTTCCATACCCATGATCAAAACCCAACCTTGAAATAAACAATGATAAATCTGAAAGGGACACCATGGGTTCCAACAAAATCAATAACGAAAATTTATGATCGCGTCGTAGTTGTTTAACAAGCGCAAGAGAATCATCATTTGCTATCCCACGAACATTCCAAATCAAGCATTCCATAAAAACTCTAAAAATATCATAAAAGCAAGGTAAAAGACTAACCCTTTAAAGGGGTTGGATTTCCTTTTGAGTGATGCGATGTGACTTCCGAATCTCACCATCCCCCTTGCTAGAGCTAGTCGCAGTGATCGAATGAAATTGATTTGCGAAAACCTTGAAGACCTGCCATCCTACTCGCTGTATTTCTTATGAAATTGTGATTTTGGATACCGAGTATACTCCAAGCGAGACATCCATGTTGTCCCCTATTTTTGTCAATAAATCAAAATCATCCCAACCTCCCAATCTCAATGGTTGAAGCGTTCTCACCCCTCTGATCGATAAATCATCGTGCACTTCAATTGCGCCTATCTCAGCCTGAGATTCTTCCTAAACAGCCTCAGGCGGGGCTACAATTCCAATCGCGATTGTCGCACCTGTACTTGAAATGGGTTCCATTATTCTTGAAAAATCATAATATTTCTCGGTTTTTATTTGCCTCCCATAGATCCGGAAAATAAATTATAAAGGTAATTCTTACTTCTCAAATATTGACCCATTTTACACGCCAAACCTTATCGGTTTCATTATTATCTCTTAGACACGTAAAAGGTAAAATTTGAATGCATAAATCGCCTTAGAAATCAAGGAAAAACTATGTCCCTATTACTTTAGCATTTATTGCACATATTTTTATATTAAACTACATCGAGAGAACATGCATCCATACCTAAGATGAGAGCATACTTTGGTACATAATATTGATATACATGATGATTTGAACTTGAGTAGTAAAATTAAACATTTATTGGACATTAAATGCGAGAAAGTGAACTTATGCGCTCAAATTCCTGAAGATTCTTCTTTCTTATTAGGGAATTCACTATGAATTATGTTTTTATTTTGCCCGCTCGAGTGTCGCACATGTGTTTGAAATTGTTTCCAAATAATGACCCCTTTTACACGCTAAAATTTTATCAGGATCACTTTTATACTCTGACACATAAGATGTAAAATTCAAATTCAAAAATTGTGTTAGAAATTCGAGAACTAACAGATCCTTATAAATAACTTGAGAAAAATGATGCAGATCTTACTCCTTCGCGATATATGTTGTGTGAAATCAATAGCAATTGTTTGCAATCTAAAATGAAGTTTGATTGATTAACCATTTGAGGAGAAATTTCAATTTCCTAATCAAGGATATAGAGGAGGCAAAAGATGTTTTTTTGCAACCAACCACTCAATGAATTCAAAAGACTTTATATAAAAATGAAGTATGGAATTATGAAGTAGAGGAGAACTGGTGAAAGATGCTTTTGGCAGAGAAGCAGTAAGTGTCGTTTTTGTTCTCAACTTCAATGTGTTTGGGTTGAGAAATTTTCGCGCTTCTCGTTGTTCAATTCCTATCAAGATTTAGTTTGTTTTTACAATATTTATTGAAATTGTTAAAAAGCTTTAGTAAACAATGCACTTTTTATGCACATACATTCGTACTCTGATAGGTTTCTAATAATACAATAAGAGGATCTCAAATTACGCGAAATAAAATAGGATTTTTTAAATTTAGGAAGGAAAATGAGTGATAATGAGAGTGTTATTCAAGCCATTCAAAAAGTGAACTGACTTCACCCTAAACAAAAAAAAAATCTTTAGTCCCACATAAACATATTATAAAGGGAATAGTTTCTTTTTTTAATTACAGTTCGACAATCACAGACGTTAAAGATTTTCGGACTTGGTTGAACAGAAATAGCATTCTGGAAATTGCTTCCTTCATGAGCCAAAGTGGTGTCTACAGTTTTTCTCTATTTCTTTCCATTTTTGGAATTTTCAGAAGTTTATGTTCATAAGCACAATGAACAAGCTCAATGTTTTTCGGTGTGAATACCGGTAGAGACGAGAGTCTGAAGGATGCCATTGGTGATTTAAAGTCGCATAATCCAGGCAATTTCGATTAGATCGAAAAGGTATAATTCTTACCACAAGGTACTGGTTCTTTCTCGTGAGTAGATCATTTAAAGGAACGGAATCTTAGTCTATTTCCGCTGCGTTTTATGTGGGGATTCCGATTTTTTTCTTTAAAGTGGTATCAGAGTCTATCACGAGAACCCAATTACTTTGTTTATGTGTTATCGTGTTTTTAGTAGATGGTTAATGCATGTCATATGATGTTATTTACCTTTGTACAGCCTCTGGAAGTCGTTAAAGTGTTAAAAGAATCCTGGAACAAATTGTAGATTTGTGTTTTTGGCTATTTTCTATTTTCTGGGAATAATTCGGTCGATCGGAAGAGGTTCGCGAAAGACCGATTTTGTTCAAGAAAATAGAATTTTGCTACTGCCTAGAATTCGGTCGTCCGTTAAGCAATCACGGTCGACCATGGCTAGTCTTTTTCAGGTCGGTCGATCAAAAATGTTCTGGGTCAACCGAGGTGGCCTAATTTTACACTATTTTTTGGTTACTTCCTTATCACGGTCGACCGGGAGTATGGCCTGGGTCGACCAGAAAGGGGCAAATAGTGTGTATTTGTGTTTTTAGCTTGATTGTCGTGTTGTTTGAGCATGGTGCATATTAATAGCCATTGACCCAGTGGTTTTTATTATAATACGGCCTACGTGTTGTGCCTTAACTATTCTTTTCTTTTTGTAAATTTAATCTCGAATGTAACTCGAGAATTATTTCAATTATGTAAAAGTATGGAATAGGATTTAATAGTTTTTCGTGTGTAACAAGTGATGAAGAAAGGCGTCCATCAAATGGAGGAAACAACAAGGAGGCGGAAGACAATAGATAGGTTATGCAATCGTTGCCAGAATCATTCAATCATGTTGTATAGAACTACAACATGAACGAGATAGACAAACCTCTCCCAGAATTGATGAACCTGTTGAGGACTGTCGAGAAGGAAATATGCAAGTTAAAGGACATTTACATGGTTAACAACAATAGGGGCAAAGGTTTTGGTAAGCCAAAAGGCAAGCCTTCATGCAAACCTAAGGGAAAACCTAACCATTTTGAGAAAGCACTGAAAACTCAAGGGCACTGTGGCTAAGGATGGAAATTGTTTCCATTGTGGAAAGAAATGACACTGGAGGAGAAACTGCCCTAGTTTTCTTGTAGAGAAAAAAATTGGAAAGGGAGAAAATGTTGCTTCTGGATCAGTTATTTATGTTATTGAGATCAACTTGTCTATTATTACTTTCTCATGGGTATTAGATACGAGATGTGGTTCTCACATTTGCATTAATGTATAGGGACTACTAAGGAGTAGATAGTTGCCAAAAGGAGACGTTGACCTACGCGTTGGCAATGGAGCAAGAGTTGCTGCATTAGTTGTAGGAACATATAATCTTAGTTTGTCTTCTGGAATTTTTCTAAATTTAGACTGTTTTCTTTATTTCGATCTCTTGTTTGGACAAGATGGGTTTTGATATTCCTATTAAAAACCAACGAATGTCGTTATCGTTAAATGATATATTTTATTGTAGTGCTACTTTGGTGAATGGTTTATGCGTGTTAGATCTTGATTCACTGATTTATAACATAAATACAAAGAGGATAAAGACTAAAGAGTCTAATCCTACATACCTCTAGCATTGTCGTTTCGGCCATATAATCGAAAACTGCATTTCCAAACTTCATAAAGATGTATTATTGGATTAATTTGATTTTTTTTAATCATATGATACATGTGAACCTTGTTTAATGGGTAAGATGACTGCTTTTCCTTTTACCAGAACTGGAGAACGAGCAAAGGATTTGTTGGAACTAATACATAGTGATGTATCTGGTCCATTCAATATCCATGCAAGATGTGGTTGTCTATATTTCAATACATTTACTGACGATTTTAGTCATTTTGGATACGTGTTTCTTATGAAATACAAGTATGAGGACTTTGAAAACTTCAAAGAGTATAACAATGAATTAGAAAACCAGCTTGGCAAAAGTATTAAGATGCTTCGATCTTATCGAGGTGGGGGAATACTTAAGCTGAGAATTCCGTGACTATCTAAATAATTGTGGAATTGTTTCACAACTTTCTCCTCCGGCTACTCCTCAATGGAATTGTGTATCCGAAAGGAGAAATCAAATTCTATTAGATATGGTTTGATCAATGATGTGTCACGCTAGCCTTCGAAACTCCTTTTGGGGATATGCTTTAGAAGCAGCAGCTTTAACATAAATAGAGTTCCATCTAAATCTGAAACGACACCATATCAGATATGGATGCGGAAGCGTCCTAGTATGTGTTTCTTAAAGATTTGGGGTTGTGAGGCGTTTTTGAAACGTCCGACTTTGGAAAAGCTCAGCTCAAAGTCTGTTAAGTGCACCTTTGTGGAGTATCCTAAGGAAACTAAAGGGTACAACTTCTACATCCCGAACGTGAACAAAGTGTTTGTTGCTTGTAACAAAGTTTTTCTAGAAGAGAAATTCCTTTCTAGAAAAAAAAAGTGGGAGCCACATGTAACTTAATGAAGTTCCGAAGTTTAGTGAAATTCCAAGGGAACTTTGTGAAGTTCCAGGAACAAGTGATCAAGTGGAATTGGGACAAACTACAAATGTTGTTGTGGATCCAGTTCCGGAAACACAAGAATTGCGTAGGTCTAGTAAAGTTCGTAGATCACTCGAAAATTTTGGTTTTTTTGTAACAGAACATTGAGATGTTATATTTATTGATCACGATGAACTTACAACCTACAAACAATTACTAGTCCAGATTCTGAGAAATGGCTTAAGGCCATGAGATCCGTAATGGATTCCATGTACACTAACAAAGTATGGATTTTGGTAGATACGCTTGAGGGGGTAACCTCATTAGGGTGCAAGTGGGTTGTCAAATTGAAGACTGACATGGAAGGGAATGTTCAAACGTACAAGGGGCGACTGGTCACGAAAGGTTTTAAATAGATTCATGGTATGGACTATGATGAGACATTTTCCCCTATAGTTATGTTCAAATCCAATCGTATCTTTCTTGCTATAGCTGCATACTACGAATATGAAATCTGGAAAATGGACATCACAACTACTTTCCTTAATGGAAACCTAGATGAGGGCGTGTATATGATACAACCCGAAGGTTTTGTCGATCCAAATAATGCCAATAACGTATGTAAACTATGAAAGTCAATTTATAGACTAAAGCAAGCTTCTAGAAGTTCGAATCGACGTTTTGACGAAGCCGTGAGCGAGTTCAGTTTTATCATGAATGTTGATGAACCTTGTGTTTACAAAAAGTTTAGTGGAAACTGAATGGTATTCCTAGTTTTGTATGTATGTGACATACTACTTATAAGGAATGACATTCCAGCTTTGATGCTGTAAATGTCTGGTTGGGGGCAATGTTTCTCTATGAAGGACTAAGATGAAGAGCTTCATCTTAGGAGTTAAGATCTATAGAGATAGATCATGTAGACTTCTTAGTCTAAGTCAGAGTACATATATAGACAAAGTGCTAAATCGATTTAGCATGGAAGAGTCAAAAAATGGCCTTTGTCCTATATCACTTGGTACGGTTCTTTCAAGACAACAATGTGCTGACACTAGATGAGAAAGAACGCATGAGTGAGATTCGATATGCTTCGGCAATTGGATCTATCTTGTATGCCATGTTGTGTACTCGCCCAGAGTGATATCTTGGGCCCCTTGATGGAGTGAGACTAATTCATGGCCATGAACAAGTGATAAAATATGAGATATTAATGTCATTTGATTATTCTACTCGGGAATCAAGAAATTGATTGATTGAACTATACAAGTGTGACAATCTCCATGACTTGTGTTCAATCTAGATATCGAGGACAAAGGGATAAATACAAAAAAAAATCATATATGTGATTACTTTCATCACCAGACCATTTGTGAATTTAGAGTAATGATGTGTTGCTAGATACCTCTTATTACTGTTGACAATTATTTTCACGACAACCATAGCAAATACCTAAAGACTATAATCAGATGGATTGGGCTTGTTGGAGTTTGCATTTGATATAGGTGATTAATTAGATTGGGCATGCTCAATTGAATTAGGCGTTCGATTGGAGTGGGCAAAACTGGACCCGGTCGACCAAGAGTTGTCCTGGGTTGACCGAACCGGTTTGTCACTCAGGTCGGTCAAGAACAATTTCTTCTGTCTACCGGACTAGTTGGACCAGGTCAAAACCGACACATATCTTGTGTGAGAGAGTGTTACATTTTTAGGGGGTAGTGGGGAGAGAAATGTGTGATTGTGGAGTTCATGGGTGGTTCCACTAACACCACTTGATGAAGTGTTCCTCAAAACACAAAAATTTCCCTCCCACCATTCCATAACATACTAGCCGAAATATTGAGAGAGAAATTCTCTGATTTTTGCTCTCTAATATACACTCTCAAGAACACAAAAGAGAAAGAAAAAGCTATTTTTCTAATCTCTGCATTCTACATTCGATTTCTATATTAAAGAAGCTCACAAAGATTGTCTTCAACGTTCGTAGCTTTCGTGACTAGGATCACAAGCACAACGAACAAGCTCAAGGTTGGTCGGGGTGGATATCGGTAGAGACGAGAGTTTGAAGGCTGTCTTTGGTGATTTAAAGTAGCAGAATCTATCACAAGGTACTGGTTCTTTCTCGTGAGTAGATCTTATAAAGGAACGGAATCCCAATTTATGTTCGCTGCTTTTATGTGGGGATTCCGATTTTTTCCTTTCAAGAACGACACAATTAATAGAGATAAAGATGATAAGTCATATATCATAACATTAAAAATGTCAGTACCACCCTCCATTGCTACAATAGATTGTTAGATGAAAATTGGAGGAAAATAACACAACGACAACATTTTGTGACTTAGTTATGTTAAATAAACATGTAATCTAACTTAAATAAACTTAAAATAGGAAAGTGTTCAAGCCAAACCAGTCCTCTTACCACATCAGGCGGATACTCCCATACAAAGGCAGAGTTCCATGGGCTCAAAGTTGGTCTTTCGCTTTATGAATCTAATGGTCTCAATCTAAATGTCTCTATAACATTGATATTCTATATGGCACCTTAGCGGCAGATCCAACGTTTTTATATTAAATGGTAGAAATGTATTTAAAATGACTACAAAAAAGAAATTTGAATAATTATTGAATGGAGGACAACTAATAATTTAAATATTTTCTTTTAAAAAATTTAATTTTTAAATGTAAAATATGTAACTATTAAAAAGTTTGAGATCTACCACTGGGATTTCGTTACTCTAATGCATTTTATTTTACAAAGAAGTTTAAAACAGGGTAAGTTACTTGGTATGGGTAGGCGTTTCACCTTCATCCGATTTGTGCTAACTTCTATGACCTTACATATCTTAGCAGCTTCTAGACCGCCAAAACAGGTACTCGATGATATTGAGAGGATCCTTTCCAATTTTTTATGGGGCAAGACGGAGTTTGGGGAGCGGCGACATTGGATGTCTTGAGACCGCATATGTCGAAATACCGATCAAAATGGTTTGGGTCTTTTCTCTCTAAACTCTTTTCAAACTGCTTTCTCATATAAACTTTGGTGGCGTTTTAGGAAAACGGACTCACTTTGGAGATCTTTTCTGCAAGATAAATATTGTTCTAATAACCAACACCCATCCTTGCTTCAACAAACCTCATTTGATTCTCCGGTATGGAGGCGAATGTTGGTGGCCAGAGCCTCTGTGGAGCAGAACATTGGAGTCTTGATCCGGGAAGGAAATTCTTAATTTTGGCATGACGATATCACACTTCAAGGCTGCCTAAGAGGGATGCTTGGTCTACCTGGGGATTCATCTCATACTTATGAGTACATTGCGGAGGACGGATGGACTTTGGAGACTAGGCGGCTCCTCACTTTTGATCAAAATCGGCTCCTGCCTCAACCGTTGTTACATCCGGGCCCTGATGAATATGTTTGGAAGTTAGAAACTAATGGGCGCTTCACGATCACCTCCGTTTTGAAACTCATACAACACCATGGAATTCTACAATGCTCTCGCCCTTATATTTGGAATAAGGTAATGCCTCTTTTCTTGCGTTTATTTATGTGGCGTCTTCTTAACATATTTTTAGCTTTAGATGAGATTAGAAGGAAATGGGGAGTTTCTCTAGCTTCACAATGCCAATGTGGACGGGGAGAGGAGACTTTTGACCACATCTTCTTAGATTGTACTTTAGCCAAAATACTATGGAGGCGAGCACTAGCTTCGGTCGGCATATGTCTGGATCACATAAGGTATTCTTCTTTTCTGGAATTGACCAAATTTGTTTGGTGGAAGGGGAAGGGGAAGTGGCATGACATTCATACTATTGTTATTGCTAGTGTTTGTTGGCTTCTATGGCGTAGTAGATGTCGTTTTGTGTTTGATGGAGCACAATCTAATGGGCGTAGTTTGCTTAAAGAGATGGAATATTTTATTATACCCATCTTAAAAAATTTGGGACTTTTGAATTTGTTCCATACCACATCCGCGCCAAATTTATCTGCCCAAGGCAATCTCACGGCAGTAAGGTCAGTGAGGTGGATGGGCAGTGGAGCTGCCCTCATTTTGAATATAGATGGGGCTTCTCGAGGTAATCCAGGCATTGCAGGAGGTAGTGGGGTTTTAAGGCGGTCTAATGGCGAGTTTATTGGGGCCTATGTGACCTTTTTGGGGCAATGTCTTACCAATTCCGTAGCCGAAATAGAAGCAATGATTTTTGGGATCCGGTTTGTTATTGATTTGGGGTTTTCACAATTTTTTTATTCAGACGGATTCGAAGTTTCTGAGTGATTCTATCAAAGGTCGGAGAGTAAATGCTTGGCGATTGGATGGACTTTTTCAACAACTTTTAAAGCTTCTTCGTTCGAATACAGTTCATCATATTTTTCGAGAAGCTAACAAAGTGGCAGATAGTTTGGCTAATATTGCCTGTGATGAGCAACGATCTTCAGCTTATGTGACTTTCCAAATGCTCCCGCCCTCAGTTCGGGGTCTGTGTCATCTTGATCAAAGTGGTACCCCTTATTTGAGGCGCACAACATAGGTTTTTTCTTTTAACTTTTCTTGCTTTTTACTTTTCCTTTATTTTTTTGGCATTGTAGTTATCTTATATCCATTGAATCGGGGACGTCCCCAAATATTCATGGATGTAATCGCTTTGCATACTACTTCGTTTAGGAAGCATTATATCACCTGATTCATATGATAAATATATCAGTTTCTTGCATCGTACTGTTTGTATGAAGTGGATTTGTTTCCACCTACTTAGAGGTTTTGGCTTCAGTCCCCCTCTCTGTACTTTTATCGGCCTATTCCTGGCATCATTAATAAACTGGTAGGGGTCCATGACAAACCCCCCACCATAACAGGTGGCTTTCCTAAAATAAATAAATAAATAAATGTTCGTCATTTTCTTATGCAAATAGTCTTGCTAATTTTAATTTATTACTTCATCTTCTTTCAGATTTACTGCCTAATGCAAAAGGTTTATTTCATCCTAAAGAATTGGAGATTCCTTCCCTTATTTATAGATAGGGCTTTATTGTATCTATTTCTTATTCCTTTTGAGGTAAGGTATGCACCTCATTAATGTATATAAAATTATATATATTAAATAATCTGGTAGGAGTTCATGGAAAACACACACAAACATTGGCTTCTCCACATAAATAATGGCTTAGTCCACCCAAAAAACAAAAGAACGAATATGATCATATGAAATTTATAGGTTACTTGCTTTACTAAATGCTAATGTTAGGATGTTAATTCTGGGCTTATGTACTTTAGACATGATGGGCACTCCATATATTAGGATACAATATTAGCCGATTTTGTAAGGATATAAGGACTTCATTACTGGTTCTTCTCAATAAAAACATATAAATTCTATAAGAAAATGCTAATATTAATATTTAGTTTGTTATTTATTCTTGTGTTTTGAACAAAAGTTGCTTCAAGTTCATGGGGAAATAGGAAAGGCATGAGCAATGCCTCCGTTATGGTTCACTTAAATCCCCTTGTAGGTGTATTAAGTATGAAAACTAAATGTTTTTTTGGCAAATTGTTTGCGAGAAGAACATGCTAAAGAAAAAAACTTTAAGTAGCCAATATTGGTTTCTATATATAGTTCTCCACCATTTCCAAAACATTCAAGACTTTATTTAACCTTTATTCTAGACCATAAAATGTTTTTCTTTTATGAATTTTATTTATTGTTTTTCTTAAGTAACCCCCTCATAATAATAATCTCATATCTGGAATGATATTGAGGTTTGTAATGTATATGAAATGAAAAATAAGCCTTTTCCTTTTTATTATGAGTTAATGGGAAAAAGGCCAAAGGCCTTATAATTTGAAACGAAGATAGAATCCATTTTCTATAGAAAATATTCCCTTGTCCAAAGCTTCAAGGTAAACTCGGCCCTATTCAGGTTGGTGGTCACATTCCCGAAAAACTCCTTTTTCCATAGAGATAAAACGCCCTTTAACCTCTTTAATTTTTGCATAATAACATAGAGTCCTTTCCCTTATAAATGCTCGTCCCAACTTCGTTTCAACATATCCATGAATTCCGAATGTCTCACCCACATAGATTGAAACCGGAATGCGGAGGGGCTGCCCATAGCTGAATACCGAAAGAAACCCGCAAAGGACAATGGTCGGATACATCCCGAATAATCCGCTCCATTGTGTCTTTAACATTACCCTATCCAATCTCCGCATCAATGGTGGAGATGAGTTGCGGCACCATGTGAAATGGCTACCTGAGTAAGACACTTCCAATAAACCACAATTTTGAATTGATTATGAGAACTCCGAATTGGAAGCATAGACGGGATGGACCTGAAGCTTTCACTTCCCCCCCCCCACAAGACAAGGAGAGCCACATTGGGCAGCGAAGGATTCTAGCTCTATCCATAGAGGCCTTCATTGTGTGTAAGAACATTTAGCATAACAAAAGAGCAATAAAAACGGTTGCCAGAAATATTTGATAGCTTTACATGCATAACTCTGTTCATTGTCGCCAATCACATCCAAACCAACATTCCCAATCCAAAGAATCCAGATTTTACTATTCACATTACCATGCCCAAAATCAAAAGCCAATAGAGTCACAAAAATACATAAATCAAAAAGCGGTAACATTGGCTCAAGCAAAACTAAGAGCGAAATGCGGTGATCCTTCCTCAATTTCTTTACTCTCGCTATTGAAGCATCGTTAGAAATACCACGAACATTCCAAATTGCAAATTCCATAAATAAAATATTTGAAGAAAGTAAAGGAGTGTTACCCATTAACACAAGTGATGCCCATTCTTTCAATAATTGGAGCAATATGAGGGTAAATTCTCATTTCTATCTTCTGTTAATAACCATTACCGGTTCTTGCATGAGAAATCCTAACTAGATTCGTTAAATACTTCATCAAATCACCTCCACGCAAATCCGTACCATGCTCGGTCTCGAAACACACGCGGTGGGATCATCAAGAGTAAGGGCGACCCGCCGCCCTCACCAATGAAAAAAATCGATTTATTAAATAGATGAATGGGATGGTCTTCAAATCGGATCCATACTGGAACGTTCGACGGTTCCATCATCGTGTTGAAATCAAACTGCCACTTGAAGACTCGCATATGCGAGCCTCTGAAATTTCATGCGCCATGCCTCGAAAAGTACTAATAGTCCTAGTCTTGATCAAATTAGATGATAATGTGCTTTGAGTCCAGCCACCCGATCCTGAAATTTCCCTTGAACTGCAGCCTATTCAAATATTTTCGATAATGGCGAGTTTCCATGGAGCTTCCAATGTCGCCAATTCTTCTTCTTCAATGGTGATTGAGGGTTCTCCCTTAAAAGAACCGAGTTGTTTGATTGGTATTGTGGATGTCGCAGATAATTTCGAGGAGAGAAGATCCGCAAAGGATTTTTTTGTAGTGCTGGCTGCTGGTCGACCGACATAGATCAGCGAGAAGGAATTTGATATTGCATGGGAGTCTAGGGTGGAGAGAATTTGGGGGAATGGAACAATTACTCATGTTTATAGAGAGGTAAACAAGGTTGCTGATGCTTTGGTAAATGTTGTTTGTTCCTCGATATCTTCTACTTTGTTTTCTTTTTTCAGTGACTTGCCTATGGAGATAGGGGGTCTAATCCGTTTAGATCAGTTGGGAATGCCTTATCTTCTGATTATGTAGTGTTTTATTACTGTAAACTTATAATAGGTTCCATGTTGTATCTGTCAAGCCATAATATAAATGGCAAGGCGTTTGATGTTTTGCATGCTTGCCTATAATATTGTTTGTATTTTGCAACAACTGATCCATATTTATAAATGGACCAGCTCTCATGTTTCTTGTTTTGCTATTGTATTGAGTGGATTTGTTTCCATCAAATTGGAGGTTTCGTTTTAGTCCCCCTCCATGTACTCTTTGCTGATTTGGCTTTTTTCAATAAACGGGTAGGGGTTGACGCCAAACCCCCACCACAACAGGTGGATTTCTTAAAAAAAATAAAATAAAAAACGTGCGTCCATAGATAAGACTAGAGCATACTATGGTATATAATATTGAAATACGTAATGATTTGTACTTTAGTAAAATTCAACATTTATTGGATTTTAAGTGCGAGACAGTGAACTTATACAACCAAATTCCTGAAGATTTTTCTTTCTTATTAGGGAATTCTTCTTGTTACTCATTTTTACTTAGAACAATTTAATAATTAGTTTCCGCTATTGAACTTTTATTTCAGATTACTTCATAATTGAATTCCCTTTTAGTAACTATGTTTGTCGGCTTTGGTGTTTCATTAACCAATGAGACACTGTCATGTTATCGACCCTGGTTTCGGGGTGTGACAAACTCCCTCATCCTCTCCTCCACTTTGTCTATTCATTATTACTTTCCTTTTTTTATGAATGGGCCAAATATTGTAGTGAAGTAAATAATCACATGTGCAATTTCGTATTTTGACCGCCAATTTAATTACAAAAAGGACTTGAACTCCAAGTTGCGCTTTTATTATGCATTGCACCGGTTATGCTACAGATCGTCTTGCCATGTTCTCCGGTGAAGGTGCAGAAAATAAGATCTACTACAGATCTGGCTGGTTGAGGCAAGTCCAGCCTATATCTTCATTATTTTTTGCATCTAGCAAGATTACGTTGAATAAACGTTGTAGATGCTTCTTTGAGGAATTACGACCTAGACATTTTGCGTCCTATTCTTGATCACCCTTTAGGCTCTGCTCCAAGAACCTATCATCCAGAGACTGTTAATTCGCTTTCGATTCAAATTTAGATTCTAATATGGCATAAAGATTAAAATCACAATCGGTGACATAATATCAACTACTTGAGTCTTGAGGGCACGCTCGTGGTGTGAAATGACAAACATCTTCCTTCATGTGGTTTGTCAACGATGTCTTTTTCATCTTTATTCATCAATGCTAAATGAACACTTACATATAACAGTGGTGCTACACTTAATGTCTTTGAAATCATGAAACCTTCGAAAGAAAAAGCTGTTTTTTATCCAAAGATCTTTTTTCTTCTTCAGTGGAACACTTGTGAATGAAACATCCTTGATTTGAGTAACAATTCATCCTAATGTGTCAAACGAGAAAAATGGAATTGTTTCTTCTTCCTGAACGAATAGCTCAAGATTTATCACGCGCTTTATGAAAGTGTTTCGAAACAGCATAAAGGGCTTATGTTTCCTTCAAGAATTAATCAGCGCAAGCTTGCTAGCGTGCTTAATGAAAGGAATGGGCTGCATTTAACAATCATTTATGATCATCATTGACAACAACATAGCAAGCCCGTCCATTCTTAGGAGGTTTATTAACATACATACATACATAAGACGGGAGCATACATTTCTAAATAATATTGGAATACATAAGGATTTAGAATTGAGTAGCACAATTCAACATTTCCTGGACTTCAAGTGTGAGATAGTTAACTTATAAGTAAAATCCCAGATGTTTCTTCTCTCTTATTAGGAAACTCATTTTAATTTTTTTTTAATTCGCCCAGCTCGATTGTCGCACGCGTACTTGTAATGGGTTCCATTATTCTTGAAATATCATAATATTTCTCGGTTTTTATTTGCCTCTGATACGCAAAATCTATACTAGCAAGTATACTAGGTCGATGTTGTAGTAGTCAAGGTCGATCCCACAGAGAATAATGATTAATTAATTCCTAAGTAAATGATTCTACAATGATCAAAAGAAAGTAAAATAAATCCAATGGTTGATGATGATTTAATTAATCTAATTTAATTATAACTAAAAGAAAGCAAAATAACTTGAATAAGAAGTTTTGATAAGAGAAAGATCTAAGGCACATGAATTCACTAAATTAACCAATATATTATCCTAACGATATGTTATTCTAGAGTGAGTATTATTAATCGATCGATTTCCAATTATATCTAATAACCTCTTTCAAGGCTTATCAAACCTATTCTCATGAATAAACCAACTATATTTCTATGTTGATTTTAACCCATAAAACGCATTAAACATATGAAATCATAAAGATCGCACAAACCATACAAGTATATGTCTATCTTGCATGCAATTTATGTTCAGATTATTTAACCTAATTAACAAGGTCAGCTGTCGCAAATCTTCCAAGTTAATGTAAAGACAATTTGAGTGGTAGCTAATCACACAAAAGCATTAAGAATAATAATAAGAAAATTAATTCCACAACACTCATCGAATAACAAAATCACAAGAATAATATATAAAATTAATCTAGCTACATCATGGCCTTAGAATAAATGTTTAGCTCATACTAGAGAAAAATTCAATAACAAATTAAAACCTAGAATAATCTAATAATGACTTAATAATAATTTCCTAAGACTAGTAAAGAGTATTTATAGCAATAGAAATCTCCTAGCTTAAGGTAATAGACATAGATCAAAACTCTCTTACTCTTCTAAAGTAGTTGACATAAAATACAACTCTTCAAGATTCTTTAAAGTAGTTGCTTTAAACCAAAACTCATCAACATCCTTTAAAGTAGCTGCCATATCTTCTCTTCTAGTATGTAAAGATGTCTTTTCAATTCCAGCAGCTTCTTTCTTTTTCTGCAAGTTCATTTCACTTTTACCCTTCAAAAGACCGTTTTGCCCCTAAAAATGCAAACACAGGGAAGTGAGGATTATACCATTCTAAACTCAAAACTCGATATGTAAATACTTTTTGAAGCTCAAAATTACTATTAAAGTAGAAGAAAATATAGATAAATTTACGAGTTATCAAATTCCCCCCAACTTAAGCATTTGCTTGTCCTCAAGCGATTTAGACACAAGGTAAGACCGACAAACAAAACTCCTCAAGAACAAGTAAAAAGAAACCATGGAATCGGCAAGTTTAACAACTCAAATATTAATCTCCAATTATTCCAACATAACAAGTGCCACAAATACGAGTAATGATATAGTATAAGGCAATTCACTCAATCTTTCATTAGTATTTCATGAAAAGTATGCATTCAAGAAGCTTGTATTAAGAACTAGACAAATAGACCTTTATCTTTCACACCTCTTTTTGCTACAATTCAATCCATAGGTACCCTTGTGCAATGTGCTTTTATTTTGACTCACGAATATATAGAATTAAAGTAAAACTGAGTAAGATCATTCAATTCCTTTATCACTTTTAAAGTTTCTATTGGGATTCGTAGTGCACCAAGGAGTGTGAACTTTCTTATCACTCGTTTAGTGGCGTGCTAATTTCGCATACTCATAATCTTCCATTTTTCAAGATCAGCGGAGTAAAACCCAATTTATACTTTTTATTGCGGGCACCAAGGAGTGTGAACTTTCTTATCACTCGCTTAATGGTGTGCTCATTTCGCATGCTCATACTCTTAGTGTGTTGATTTTTTTTTTCTTTTTCAACTTATTTATAACCAAGAGCAGCGGAGTAGAGCCCGAAATAAACATTCGACATTTTGTCGCATTTTTTTTTTTTTGAATTAAAAAAAATTACCTAGTCGTCCTTTAAAACGATATATTCAGAGTCAAGAGTTGTGTAGTGTATTGGGTAACCATAAATTGAATTAACGACAAAACAAGGGTTATCTTAAAAGGTCTTAAAGTCTAATTCCAAATACAAGTTCTATCACATATACATAGACACAAGATAATCACTCAAAAACTTTTTTTTTAATTTTCCATTTTTTTTCTAATGGCACGAGTCAAATATTGGAAATCATTGAGAATAATGCTTAAAGTTGTTAAAATTATCGTATCCACAATTAATTTTTTGACTTTTTCTTTTTATGATTTTTTTATTTTTCTAATAATATGCAAAACTACTAAAAAATATCAAATAAACCTAACGAAAACAAATAAAATAAAGCACTAAAGGTAAACATAAACAATCCACAATTAATTCCCCCAACTTAAATCGAACATTGTCCTCAATGTGAAAATAAAGAGCAAGGATTAAGGGAAGAGAACAATACTGCCCTGATTAAAGTGGAAACGAGGAGAAAAAGTGGCCTCAAGGCTCCTCAGGGCCATGACTCCCACGACCATCTAGCTCGTGAATGTGAATCTTCAATGATTAATGGGTGCTTGATAAAATAATAATAATAATAATAATAATAATAATAATAATAATAAAGAAAGAAAAATTGTGAATAAGAGGCACAAAAAAAATGGAAATCGGTGGGAGAAATTAGATGTTAGAAAAGAAAAAGGAAAGGGAAAATAAAGAAAAGAAAACGATTTGGTGTGAACAGAGGGAAAAAAACGTGCAGGGGAAAAGGGAAAAGGAAAAGGGATTTGGTGTGAACAGCCGTGAGAGAAAAAAAAAAATTAAAAAAAAACTCTAAAAGTGATGCATGCCTGCGCAGGCTTTTTGTGATGTGCCTGCGGAGGCATTTTACTGTTAAATTCAATTTTTTTTTTATTTTTTTTTTTTTTATTTAACTCAAACCATGGTTGGTTTCTAATTCCATGGATGGAAGTAAAAGTCAAACTCTCTGTTTCTTTGTATGCCTAGAATGAGAGGACATACCAGGGCTGGTCCAAGAATCCAGCCCTGGTTTCGTTTTTTTTTAAAAAAAATTAAATTTTTTTTTTTTTTAATCTTTAAATCCTATCATACTCATAATAAAAAAAGACGTTTTTTTTTAATACTTACGAAAAAATTTAATACTTACGAAAAAACTTAAAATTTTAAGAGAACCAAAAAATAAAAACGATTGCTCGTTTAACGTGAGATTGCCACATGTGCATTTGGATGCAAACCAAGAAAGATAATAAAAATTATCGTTCTTATGGAGTAGCGTCGTCCACTTTTTATTTATTGACGCATTACCTGAAGAGGGATTTAGGGAGGATGCCAAAGATTGTATGCCACTTTGAAATTGTCAAAATTTTCACCAAATTTATGTCTGATTCGTTGCTGATTGTGAATCCTCTTGTCATGGAGCAATTCCAAACACTCTTTATACTTTTGATCGTTCTCGTGAGTTCCAATTGGAAGTCCACCAAACTCACTTAATTCCAAGGTTCTTGTTACACCTGAAAAATATGAAGAATTAAGTACAGGTAAATCAGATGAACCTTCAAAACAAGTATGATTAAATTGAGAGTGAGAAGGAATAAAATTGAAATCAAATGACAGTGGCTTCTCAGAAGATGGCACCGGTCCCACTAAATTCTTCTCTAACTCCTCAAATTGCTCATTTTTACAAGACGAATAAGGAGGATGTGTATTAGGATGAGAAACGTGCTCCATTGTATCCTCCTTACTTTCTTCTTTTTCAATCTCTTCATGCAGAATAAACTCAAGAGGTTTGTGAGTCAATTTATCTTTAAGATCTTGTGTAAGAGAAGTATTAGAACTAACAATATAACAAGAATCACTATCTGCATGGTATTTCATCGGCTTATACATATTAAAGATAACCTCAACATCTTCAACTCTAAGAGTAATCTTTCCTAGTTGAACATCTATCAAAGCTCTACTAGTAGCAAGAAAAGGTCTACCAAGAATGAGAGGCACCTCTCTATCCTCATCAATATCCACTACTACAAAGTCTGCAGGAAAAATAAATTTATCCACTTTAATAAGGACATCTTCAATTATACCACAAGGATAAATTATAGACCTATCTGCTAGTTGCAATGTCATATTAGTAGATTTCACCTTACCTAACCCCAACTTTTCAGAAATAGACAAAGGCATTAAATTAATGCTAGCACCTAGATCACATAATGCATTATCAAAGTTTAATTGCCCAATAGTACAAGGAATAGAGAAACTCTCTGAATCTTTTAATTTCTGGGGCAACTTCCTTTTTAGAACAGCAGAACACTCCTCCGTAAGCATTACTGTCTCACAATCGTCGAGCTTACGCTTGTTTGTTAGCATCTCCTTCATGAATTTCGCGTACCTCGGCATTTGCTCCAAAGCCTCTGCAAAAGGAATGTTAATATGCAACTTTTTAAATATATCCAAAAACTTAAAGAATTGTTTATCAATATTTTGCTTTCTAAGTCTTTGAGGAAAAGGAATAGGAGGAACATAAGGTGGAGGAGGAATATAAGGTTGAGAGTCTCCCTCTTTTGGCTTGTCCTCATTTGAAGAATTAAATGCATCTTCCTTCTTGTTCTCCTTTTCGACCTCTTTACAATTTTCCAGTTCTTGGATTTGCTTTCCGCTCCTGATGGTTACTGCATGAACTCGCTCCATAGGATTCTTCTCTGTGTCACTAGGAAGTTTCCTTGGAACTCTATCTTTTAAATTTTGAGCAACTTGACCAAACTGAACCTCCAAGTTGTGGATAGAAGCTTGATTTGTCTGAGCAACTTGATATATCTTACCTTCCAACTTTTTCAAGTATTGCATCAAATTCTCCTCAAACTGAGATTTTCTTTCTTGTGTAGGAGGGGGTTGTTGTGGAGGAGTCATATACTGCCGCTGATTCCCTTGATCACTCCAAGAAAAATTTGGGTGTTGTCTCCACCCCTGGGATTATAAGTGGAGTAAGGATCATTCCTTTGAGGCACATATTGTCTTCCATCTCCCATATAATTTGCTTCTTCGAATGATGTAGAGCTGGAACCTGCATTCGAACAAAAATTAGCATGATTACCAATCAAACCACAAATTGTGCATACCTCATTGTTTTTGTGGCCTTGTTGACTCATCAAGAGACTAATTTGATTAGTCAATTCAGCCAACTTAGAGACCACACTGGTTTGTGAGTTAACTTCATGAATTCCAGCCTTTCTTCCTTTAGTTGCCTTTTGTTGTGAATTTTTAGCTAAATTCACATAGATCTGTTGAAGCTTCGTCCGCATTTTTTGTCACACGGGTAACCACCGCAGCGAGTATCGACTAGAGATTGAGACATGAGAGTTAGACCTTCATAGAAAAAGCCGAGTTAGTAATATCAAAGAAAAACCATGATGAGGACATTGAGTGAGTAATGACTTAAACCTCTCCCATGCAACATGAAAACCTTCTGTTTCTCCTTGCGTAAAGGTACTAATCTTACCCCTCAAGTTCATTGTCTTTTCGGAGGGAAAGTATTGAAACATGAATGTCTCATAAACCTCATTCCAAGTGCCCAAAGATCCTTGAGGAAAATCAAGTAGCCACAATTTTGCTCCCCCTTTTAGACTATAAGGAAAACATCTCATCCTTAATTCTTCCTCAGTTAAACCATTCAAAGGGAAAGTTTGTACCGTACTATAGAAGTCTCGTAAAAATCCCAAGGCATCTTCATTATTCATACCATTAAAGTTTGGAAGAAGTTGAATATGGTAGTGTTTAAGCTCATAGTTCCTCGCTGCAGCAGTTAATCTTATGCATGATGGATTTGCAGCAATTATTGGCATATGCAGATCTCTCATACAAGGAACGACTAATTGATTCCCTCCATAATCAACAATTCCTTGATTTACATTCATGTCTGCACAATAATAAATAATAAATTAAATAAAAAATAAATACCAAAGTAAAATTAAAATCACAAAGAAATAAAATTAATCAAATACTCTCCGGCAACGGCGCCAAAAACTTGATACGCAAAATCTAAACTAGCAAGTATACTAGGTCGATATTGTAGTAGTCAAGGTCGATCCCACAGAGAATAATGATTAATTAATTCCTAAGTAAATGATTCTACAATGATCAAAAGAAAGTAAAATAAATCCAATGGTTGATGATGATTTAATTAATCTAATTTAATTATAACTAAAAGAAAGCAAAATAACTTGAATAAGAAGTTTTGATAAGAGAAAGATCTAAGGCACATGAATTCACTAAATTAACCAATATATTATCCTAACGATATGTTATTCTAGAGTGAGTATTATTAATCGATCGATTTCCAATTATATCTAATAACCTCTTTCAAGGCTTATCAAACCTATTCTCATGAATAAACCAACTATATTTCTATGTTGATTTTAACCCATAAAAACGCATTAAACATATGAAATCATAAAGATCGCACAAACCATACAAGTATATGTCTATCTTGCATGCAATTTATGTTCAGATTATTTAACCTAATTAACAAGGTCAGCTGTCGCAAATCTTCCAAGTTAATGTAAAGACAATTTGAGTGGTAGCTAATCACACAAAAGCATTAAGAATAATAATAAGAAAATTAATTCCACAACACTCATCGAATAACAAAATCACAAGAATAATATATAAAATTAATCTAGCTACATCATGGCCTTAGAATAAATGTTTAGCTCATACTAGAGAAAAATTCAATAACAAATTAAAACCTAGAATAATCTAATAATGACTTAATAATAATTTCCTAAGACTAGTAAAGAGTATTTATAGCAATAGAAATCTCCTAGCTTAAGGTAATTGACATAGATCAAAACTCTCTTACTCTTCTAAAGTAGTTGACATAAAATACAACTCTTCAAGATTCTTTAAAGTAGTTGCTTTAAACCAAAACTCATCAACATCCTTTAAAGTAGCTGCCATATCTTCTCTTCTAGTATGTAAAGATGTCTTTTCAATTCCAGCAGCTTCTTTCTTTTTCTGCAAGTTCATTTCACTTTTACCCTTCAAAAGACCGTTTTGCCCCTAAAAGTGCAAACACAGGGAAGTGAGGATTATACCATTCTAAACTCAAAACTCGATATGTAAATACTTTTTGAAGCTCAAAATTACTATTAAAGTAGAAGAAAATATAGATAAATTTACGAGTTATCAGCCTCCCATAGATACGGAAAACAAATTATAAAGGTAATTCTTACTTCTCAAATATTTACCCATTTTACACGCCAAACCTTATCGGTTTCAATATTATCTCTTATACACGTAAAAGGTAAAATTTGAATGCATAAATCGCCTTAGAAATGAAGGAACAAGTATATCCTTATTATTTTAGCATTTATTGCACATATTTTTATAATAAACTACATCGAGAGAACGTGCATCCATACCTAAAACGAGAGCATACTTTGGTACATAATATTGATATACATGATGATTTGAACTTGAGTAGTAAAATTAAACATTTACTGGACTTTAAATGCGAGAAAGTGAACTTATACGCTCAAATTCCTGAAGATTCTTCTTTCTTATTAGGGAATTTGCTATGAATTATGTTTTTATTCTGCCCGCTCGAGTGTCGCACATGTGTTTGAAATTATTTCCAAATATTGATCCCTTTTGCACTTCAAAATTTTATCGGGTTCACTTTTATACTTTGACACATAAGATGTAAAATTAAAATTAAAATATTGTGTTAGAAATTCGAGAATTAATAGATCCCTTTAAATAACTTGAGAAAAATGATATAGATCTTACTCCTTCGCGATATATGTTGTATGAAATCTAAAACAAAGATTTATTGATTAACCATTTGAGGAACAATTTCCATTTCATAATCAAGGATATAGAAGAGGCAAAAGATGTTTTTTTGCAACCAACGACTCAATGCATTCAAAAGACTTTTTAGAAAATGCATTATGGAATTATGAAGAAGAGGAGAATTGGTGAAAGATGTTTTTGGCAGAGATGCAGTAAGTGTCGTTTTTTTCTCAACTTCAATGTGTTTGGGGTTGAGAAATATTCGCGCTTCTCGTTGTTCAATTCTTATCAAGATTTAGTTTGTTTTTACATTATTTATTGAAATTGTTAAAAAGATTTAATAAAAAATGCACTTTTTATGCACATATTTTTCTACTCTGACAAGTTTCTAAAAATACAATAAGAGGATCTCAAATTACGCGAAATAAAATAGGATTTTTTTAAATTTAGGAAGGAAAAATGAGTGATAAAGAGAGTGTTATTCAAGCCATTCAAAAAGTGAACTGGCTTCACCCTAAACAAAAAAAAAAATCTTTAGTCCCACATAAACATATTATATAGGGAAAAGTTTCTTTTTTTTAATTACAGTTCGACAATCACAAATGGTAATGATTTTCGGACTTGGTTGAATGGAATTAACATCCTGGCAATTGCTTCCTTCATGAGCCAAAGTGGTGTCTGCAGTTTTTCTCTCTTTCTTTTCTTTTTTGGAATTTTCAGAAGTTTATGATCACAAGCTCAAGGTTTGTCGGTGTGAATACCGGTAGAGACGAGAGTCTGAAGGATGCCGTTGGTAATTTAAAGTAGCATAATCTAGGCAATTTTGATCAGATCGAAAAGGTATAATTCATATCACAAGGTACTGGTTCTTTCTCGTGAGTAGATCCTTTAAAGGAACGAAATCCTAGTTTATTTTCGCTGCTTTTATGTGGGGATTCCGATTTTTCCTTTAAAGTGGTATCAGAGTCTTTCACGAAAACCCGATTACTTTGTTTATGTGTTAACGTGCTTTTAGTAGACGGTTAATGCATGTCATATGATTTTATTTACCTTAACCTCTGGGAAGTCGTTAAAGTGTTAAACGAATCCCGAAACGAATTGTAGATTCGTGTTTTTGGTTGTTTTCTGTTTTCTTGGAATAATTCGGTCGACCGGAAGAGGTTCGTGGAAGACCAAATTTGTTCTAGAAAATGGGATTTTGCTACTGCCTAGAATTCAGCAGTCCGTTAAGCAATCACGGTCACCGTGGCTAGTCATTTTTCAAGCCGGTCGATCAGAAATGTTCTAGGGTCGACCAAGGTGGCCTAATTTTACACTATTTTTTGCTACTGCCTTATCGCGGTCGACCAGAAAGGGGCATACAATGTGTATTTGCGCTTTTAGCATGATTATCGTGTTGTTTGAGCATGGTGCATAGTAATAGCCTTTGACACAGTGGTTTTTCTTATAATACGGCCTGCTTGTCGTGCCTTATCTATTCTTTTCTTTTTGTAAATTTAATCTCGAATGTAACTCGAGAATTATTTCAATTATGTAAAAGTATGGAATAGGATTTTATATTTTTTCATATGTAACAAGTGATGAAGAAAGGCGTCCATCAGATGGAGGAAACCACAATGAGGCGGAAGATAATAGATAGGTTCTGTAATTATTGCCTGAATCATTCAACCAGGTTGTATAGAACTACAACATGAACGAGATAGACAAACCTCTCCCATAATTGATGAAACTGTTGAGGACTGCCGAGAAGGAAATAGGCAAGTTCAAGGACATTTACATGGTTAACAACAACAGGGGCAAAGGTTTTGGTAATCCTAAAGGCAAGCCTTCATGCTCACTAAATTTAGTTTTATGTTTAACTCGCAGGCGAGCCTAACTAAATTTTTTCATTAAAAGAGTCAAAATTTAAAAATATAAAATTTAGTTGATCGAACATTTAATTCTTATAGTATCATTAACTGAGTTCGAATTTGCCCAATGAATTAGAAAGACGGACTTTATTTGTTTTTTATATGGTTCATATTAGACTTATTCAAATTAGATTATATATTTTAGTATTTTTAATGGTTTTTTTATTTTTTCTGTTCTAATTTTTTTTTCTTTTTTCAGTATTATTCAAAATCTCACAACGAAAGTGTATGAAGATTTTGGAATTTAATAACATTATAAATAAGAGCAATTTTGACTAAATATCCACCTACTATTTACATTTTTCTCGTTTTGACCAAATACATTTATTTTAGGGGGTTATAGACATATACATTTTACAGGCTGTATGTATTAGCACCAGTGCCATATTCCGGTCAATTTCACAATTTTTTGGCCTGAAAATGTGAAAAGACCAATCTATCCCTTATAGACCCGAAGCCGAACCCACTTAAAACCGACCCATTCTCCAACTTCTCCGATCATCCTCTCAGGCGACCAATACATTTTCCGGTCATCAATAAAAATGCAAATTTGATGAAAATTTGATGTTCATCTCCGTCATCCCAACAACATAACTTATATGATTTGGAAGTTTGCTTGGGAAATTTGCAGCTTCATTCAAATGTCAATAATCCATTTATATTACAAAACATACCTTATAAATTGAGCTCTTTTGACGTTTGTAGGTGATTTTGATACTTGAGGACAATAATCCATTTATATGTTCTTTGAAATTTGCTCATCTTGCTTTACTAAATATGCAGGAAGAGGGAGCAATCCGCACCACCCACCGTCTCCGGCGAGCTTCTTCCCCCCAAAATAACTATCTTCGGCGAAGTCCATCACAAATACACCAAAGAAATCACAGTCCCCTATTCCTTTCTTCTACCTGCACCACCGCACACCGTTACCTCTGTCCAACCAAAACACATAGCAATTAACAACACCACTGAGCACCCCAATTTTTTTATTATTTATTAACCCTAATAAACAAACATAATTTCCTACAACAAGAATTTAGATATTAGGCTCCTCCAGCCACCGACAATCCCACACCACTTTCTAATTAACCCTAATTTATCAACTATGTATAACCTTTGTTCGGTTAAATTGAATAAGGAAAGAATAGTGTTTGTTGGGGGCAGTGAGGCCATTGGTGGGTTTGGTAGGAGAACAAGGGACGGGCTTGGCGAAGAAGGCTATGGTGGTATTTCCTTCTACCTCGACCACCGCAGATGATGATGGTTATGGAGTCGGTGGTGGTGGTAGTGAAATCTAGAAAATGACGAGAAGTTTGGTGAGTGTTGAAAATGGAGATGAAGAAAACGAGCCAGACAAGTGCAAATTCCGGGTCTTAATTATTTTGGAAGAAATTTCCCTTAACGTGCCCGACACGTATGCATTTTTTTTATAAAATATTTCCGGAATATGGCACCGGTGCTAATACATGCAACCCTGTAAAATGTATATGGCTATAACCCTCTAAAATAAATGTATTTGGTCAAAACGAGAAATACGTAAATAGTTTGTGGCCTTTTTGTGCAAATTGCTCTATAAATAAAAGGGACTGAACATGATTTTTAATTGAATAAATTCGTTGAGTTGCTTTTTAGTCCATTCATTTTTTTCTTTCCAACCGTCGAAGTTTTTTTTTTAAAGAAAATTAGTTCACCCAAACATTTAGTTTTCTGTGTTGAATCTGCAAACAAACTTGCTCACTAAACTTTTTTAATTAAAAGAGTCAAAACTTTGAAAATTAAACTTTAGTTGTTCGAGCCATTTACTTTTTATCGTATCACTAACTGGGTTGAAATTTGTCAAATGAATTGGAGATGCGGATTTTATATTCAAATTAAATTATATACTTTAATTTTTTATTTTTTTTATTAATTTTTTTTTATTTTTCATATTCTTATTTTTTATTTTTTATTTTTAATATTATTCAAGATCACACATCGAAAGTGTATGAAATTTTTAAATTTCACAACATTATAAATAAAGGGTTTGAGATTGGTTTTTAATTGAATTAATTGGTTGAGTTGTTTTTTAGTATATAAAATTTGGTCACAGACCTAATTTTCTTTTCAATTTTTTTATTCGAACAGTCAAAGTGTTTTCAAAGAAAATTGGTTCACCTAGCCATTTAGTCTTCTATTTGAATATGCAGGCGAGCCTTCTCACTAAACGTTTTTCAGTAAAAGAATCAAACCTTTAAAAAATAAACTTTAGTTGTTCGAGCCATTTAATTCTTATCGTATCACTAACTTGGTTGGAATTTGCCAATGAATGGGAGATGCGAATTTTATTTTCTTTTCACAGGATTCTTATTAGACTTATTTAAATTAAATTATATATTTTAATAGTTTTTATTTTTCCAATTCTATTTTTTTTATTTTTCTTTTTTCAATATTATTAAAACTCCCACATGGAAAGTGTATAAAGTTTTTTAAATTTGACAACATTATAAATAAAGGATTTGAGAATTGTTTTTAATTGAATTAATTGGTTGAGTTGTTTTTTAGTCCATAAAGTTTGGTAACAAACCTAACTTGCTTTTATATTTTTTTTCATTCCAACAGTAAAAGTTTTTGTTTTTAAAGAAAATTGGTTCGCCTAATTAAATGAATTAGAATTTCCCAAATGAATTTGAGAGGCGGGCTTCATTTGCTTTTCGGATATTTCATATTCGACTAATTCAAATTAAATTATATATTTTAATATTTTTCTTATTCTAATATTTTCTTTTACTTGTTTTCAATATTATTCAAGACCCCACATCGAAAGTGTATGAACTTTTTGAAATTTGACGAAATTATAAATAAAGGTAGTGGGTAGGATTTTTAATTGAATGACTTTGTTGATTTTCATTTTTAGTCTACTAAATTGAGTTAAAATATAATTTTATTTTTAACTTTTTTTTCCAAAAGTAAAATCAAAGAAAATTAGTTTACCGAACCATTTAGTTTTCGTTTGAACCCGCATGCGAATTTCTCACCAAACTTTTTTCATTAAAAAGACAAAAATTTCAAAAAAAAAAACTTTAGATGATCGATTCATTTAATTCTTATTGTTTCATTAAATGAGTTGGAATTTTCCCCAATAAATTGAGGAGAAGTACTTTATTTGTTTTTTGATGGTTCATTTAAACCATTAATATTTTCAAGAAAACTTACAACGCTGACCTTGAGCAATCATTGAAAGAATATAATTCTCTTACCATATCCTTTTATATATATATGTTTCATATAAATACAAAATTCCTATATTTGTTCTTTTTTTTTATAGGTAAGTTTGAAAAACCAAACAAAAATATCAGTGTAAAGTATCATTTTTCACTTTTATAGTATTTAATACTCCCTCCATTCCTAAATATAAGACTCTTTAGACAATTTGAGAAAATTAAGGAAGTTGTCATTTTTACCTAAACTTCCAATATTACCCAATCCTCCCTCTCTTTCACTTATACGTCATAAAGAAAAGAAAGGAATATGTAGAGGGTATAATTGGAATAAATTGTTGACAACTAATAAATGAAGGTCTATTCTGTCATGGACCAGGTTCATTGGACCATGCGGTTCAGATTTGGCCACATCACTGCATTTCCTTCTCTCTCCTCATTCTGCAAGGATGTGGCCAAATTTGGTCCACATGGACCCGGTCCATATCAGATATTTCCATAAAAGAACCTTAAACGACAATTAATTTGGATACCTAGATATCTCCTAAACGACAATTAATAGGGAATGGAGGGAGTATTTTCTTAACAATTAAATTTGTTCATGTGCATAGCACGTGTTATTAGGCTAGTGTGTGTGTGTGTGTGTATATATATATTACAGAATTTTTTTTCAGTTTCAAACAATACAATCCACGTGTAATTTTCTGAAATTTTTTTGTTTTTGATTAATATAAAAAAATATGATTGTTGAATTATAGCTTGACATCTTTGACTTATCCAAATTAATTGTTAATTTTAATATTTTTAATGGTTTTTTTTATTTTTCCTATTCTATTTTATTTTTTCTCTTTTCAATACTATTCAAGATCCTACATTGAAAGTTTTTTAAGTTTTTAAAATCTGACAACATTATAAATAAAGGGGTTGAGAATGAGTTTTTTATTAAATGAATTGGTGGAGATGGTTTTTAGTCCATTAAATTGAGTGATAAATCCAATTTGCTTTTCAATTTTTTCATTCAAATAGTTAAAGTTTTTTTTTTAAAAGAAACTGAGTTAACCGAGTCATTTACTTTTCTATTAAACTCAAACCTACTCACTAATTTGTTTTTAAAAGAGTAAAACTTAAAAAATTAACTTTTATTAGTTTAACAATGTGATTTTTAGAGTATCATTAACTGAGTTTTAAGTTGCCCAATGAAGGAGAGGCAGAGTTTATTTGCTTTTCAAATTTTCAATTAAAAAATTGTTTTTCCAAGAAATCTATCTATATTTATATTATAGAAATGTTTCTAGTTTCAACCAACCAATTAGAGAAAGCTACTAGAAGGCTCGAAGTAGAGCAAGGCTAGCTGAAGGAGATAACAACAAAGCTTATTTTCACAATAAGGTATCCCAGAGAAAGGAAAAGAACTACATTGATGAAATAGTGGGTCCTGATGGCACCCTCAAAACAGAGGATGAAGATATTGAGGAAGTAGTTGTTGATTTCTTCGAAAAACTATGTACGGCAAATCTTTCGCCTTATCTGCTTACCAATAACCTAAGTCCCAACGAAACTGATGCCCTTATGAGACCTTTCACTCAGGAAGAAATTTTAAGAGCGCTTAAGCAACTGCATCCACACAAAGCACCAGGCCCTAATGGAATGAAGGTCCCTTTTTCCTTCATAAGCTATGGCATATACTAGGAGATTCAGTAACATGTTTCGTCCTGGGGGTTATAAATGCCGAAAATAGTGTAGAGGCTATCAATTCAACACACATTGCTCTCATCCCCAAGATTAAAAGGTATATTTTTATGTCACACTTCCAGTGGCAAAATGGCCTATTTAGTCCTTTATGTATTTTCAATTCGTATTTAACATCCCATATGTTTAATTTTGACTTTTAACGTCCTGAAGGTTTTTACGATATGCCTTTAAAGGACTTCCGTCCAATTTTCTATGATTTCCCCGTTTGCCTAGTCATTCAGTCAACATATTTGTCTTATCCCAGGGGTATTTCAGACATTTCAACATATTTTCCACATGAAAACATTTGGGGTACTCAATTGTTTAAAAAAATAACTATGAATACTCAAAATAAAATCCAAAAAACCATCATCCCCTCCATCTTCATCCTCCATATTTGATCTCCTCCACCACCACCTTTCCACCACCACTGCCACCGCCACCGCCACCGCCACACCTGCAGAATACGAATTGGACATTTAACAACCAATACAACAAGAAAATCAAAATATAATAACATAATAGGTTTTCTCACATTCAAAATTCCAGAAATGGGCAAAAAAATTTGACATTAACAACCAATCCATGTGCACCTCAGAAGCTTTGAAATTATTATTTTTTTTTTGGTGAATTTTTTTGGGTTCTTTATATTTTTGAAAGACTCATTATTCTCAAATACCCAAATTCGGCAAGACCAGTCTCCATTATCAAGAAAATCAAAAATTTGGGCAAAAAACTTTGCTTAGGGCTCCCTTCCAAAGTTGAGATTTGGGGATTTTTTGAAGTCTCAAAATAATTTTTCCAGTAGATATAAGGAATACATACTAGGCCACTTGATTAATTGTTTCCAAATCAGCTATTTGACTTAATGGATTTTTTAGAATTCAATGTTCTTAAAAGCTTCAATTTGGGTTTTGAATTGGAAAGTGTTGTATGTTTAGGATGGTTCTTGAGTATTTTGAATGAACTTCCAATGAATTTTGATCATTATGGAGACACTACAGGTGTGGCTTTGGTGGTTGGCGGTGGTGGTGGAGGAGATCAAATATGGAGGATGAAGATGGAGGGGATGATGGTTTTTTGGATTTTATTTTGAGTATTCATAGTTATTTTTTTAAACAATTGAGTACCCCAAATGTTTTCATGTGGGAAATATGTTGAAATGTCTGAAATACCCCTGGGATAAGACAAATATGTTGACTGGATGACTAGGCAAACGGGGAAATCACAGAAAATTGGACGGAAGTCCTTTAAAGGCAGATCGTAAAAACCTTCAGGACGTTAAAAGTCAAAATTAAACATATGGGATGTTAAATACGAATTGAAAATACATAAAGGACTAAATAGGCCATTTTGCCCACTTTCAGCCCATCAGTATGTGCGATTTCCTATATAAGCTCATCTCGAAAGTATTAACCAACATGCTCAAACTTGTCATGAATTCCCTAATTGATGAAACCCTTAGCGTTTTTTTTTTAAAAGAGGCTCATAACGGATAATGCCATTATCGCTTTCGAAGTGCTTTATAGCCTTCAAACTACCCGACCAAATGGTTCCCACCAGCTAGCCCTCAAATCGGATATGAACAAGGCTTTTGATAGGGTTGAATGGAACTATCTGGAAATGGTAATGACCTACATGAACTTTACCCCGAGATTTCTCTCTCTCTTGTAATGATTTGTATTAAAAATGTGCGCTACTCCATCTTTTAAACCAACTAGGGCCATTCGGCAGGGAGATCCCTTATCCCCTTTCCTTTTCCTCATCTGCATAACACGGCTTTCTTCCCTTGTTCGCTCCGTTGAGGGAAGAGGACTCTTCACGGACTTCCAATTCGGCATGGGTGCTTCTGTCATGCACTTGTTATTTGCAGATGATTCTCTCTTTTTCGCCAAGGCGGAAGAATCTTGCCTCATGCGACTAAGATGCTAGGAACATATGAAGCATGCTCTGGCCAATTGATCAACTATGACAAATCCAACATGTTTTATAGTAAAGGCACCCCGATGATATTAAAGAACTTGCTTTTTCTATCCTCCAAATTCCTGAGGGGGATGGAAAAAATTAAATACATTGGGTTGCCTTACATGACAGGACGATCTAAAAAGGAAGTTTTTCTAGTTTGTTGTGGACAAAGTCTGGAAAAAGGTTGAGCATCTGGAAAGAAAAATGCTGTCTTTTGAAGCCCGGGTAGTACTTATTAAATCTGTAATTCATGAAATACCCACATATGTAATGTCTTGCTTCATCCTGCCTAAATCTATAATAGATTCTATCACAAGCATGATGAGAACTTTCCTATGGGGTGGAGCTGAAAACCACAGGAAGATCTGCAAGAGGGCTTGGACTGCTCTATGCAAGCCAAAGGATCAGAGAGGACTCGGGTTTCGAGACCTTGAAGCTTTCAACAAAGCTTTGGTGGCTAAACAAAGATGGCACATTATTCATCATTCATTTTCATTATGCTCCAGAGTGCTGCAGTAAAATACTTCCCCCTTGATAGATTCCTAACTGTCCCGCTTAGAGGGAGAACCTCAATAGTGTGGCAAGGAATTCTAAAGGGAAGAGACCTTATTCAAGCTGGGTTAAAATGGAGAATTGGCGATGGTTCACGGGTCAACGTTTAGGGCAACAAATGGTTAACCACCTCGAGTACCTTTAAACTAATAACCCCGTTTGATATGGACCTATCACGAAAAATGATGGTTGTCTCTAGACTCATTGATCAACAAAAAGGTACATGTGAAATGAATATGCTTAATGAATTATTCTCATCATATGAGAGGGATGAAATTCTTAAAGTACCACTTTGTGACACTTGGCCGCCTAATCGTCTTGTCTGGGGATATACAAAAAATGGACTATACTCTGTCAAGTCTGGATATCACCTACAAGTCAATATTAGTACATGGGAAACATGACTTCCCTTCAACCTCAAAGAATAAAGGTGAAGATCACTGGAAGGGTATCTAGAAGTTATCGATCCCCCAAAACTACAAGTCTTCATCTGGAAGATGTTCCAAGGGATACTCCCTACTTGCCAGAATTTGTCAAAGAGAATACTTACCATAAGACTACAATGCCCTATCTGCCAAGAAGAGGTTGAAACTGCTGCACATGCCCTTGTTTCGTGCCCATCAGCTTTGGAAGTATGAAGTCAAACTAGTTTCGACATCCGAGCTCTGCTTAAAAGGAAACTTTCCCATACTGTCTGATGCCCATCCTGGCAGACAGCGAGGAATTCTCTACTCCCTTTTTATACATTGCATGGCATATATGATGCAACCGAAATAAGACTGTTTTTTAAGGCACAAGGCGGCCACCTGAGGAAGTTGCGAATCTCGCTCTAGTCAATGCTGCTGAATATATTAGTATTTACTAATCATCCTTAGGGTTATCAGGTACTCGCCAACCCTTGCCAAACTCTGAAAAAATCAAACATATGCTGAAGGGCAAAGCAAAGATGTTTGCACCAACAGAAAGGGAAAAGCCCCCCGACGACGGTCTCCTAAAGCTCAACATTGATGGAGCTTTGTCTAATAATGAGGGAGGCATATGCATATATCATGAAGGAAGATTTATAGCAGAAACTGCAAAGTTTATCTCCAAATCACCCAGTCCTGAATACATTGAAGCAGAAGCCCTCCTGGAAGGAATTCAGTTTGCTCTAGCTCAAGGTCACTATTCTTATTTGCGTATGTGTATTCCACACTTTGAGCAATGACATCATGACAAGAAAAGATAGGTCTATTACTTTTAAAGAGAAAATTATTGCAAGAAGTCCTAACATGCCAGCAAGCATATGAAAAGATGATATGACAAGGAATGTTTGTGTCAAAACTAAGTGATGTGGTGCAATTAATTTTAATCCAAGTTACTAGGGAGACATTAGAGAAAATGATTTTTTAATATTGAAATGAACGAGCTTACCCATTTCCAACCAGAATTTGCGAGCATGAGAGCATTCTCCAAGGATGTGTAATGTGTTTTCTGGGTCAATGGAGCAACTGAAGCACATATTACTGGGGTGCATTTTCCTATTGAAAAAAAGGGTGGAATGTGGAAGTCTATCATGTAGGTACAACCAGAGGAAAAACTTAAGTTTAGGAAATTTTTTAACTTTCCAAATCCATGCGAAATTATTACTAGGAGGGGGGAAATTATATGAAATTACGGATGCATAAGCTGAGGAGACGCTGAAGAGACCATTAGGGTTTAGGGATCAATAATAGCTATTCTCGCAGTTTGAGTAGTGAGGCATAAGGGTGCCAGATATCTTGTTGGTCAGGGAGGGTGGCAAGAAGAAGGAGAGATTATCAAGAGAGATTGATCGATTATGAATAGGACTGCAAACCACTAAATTATTATCTTAAAGAGTTAGCGGACCTTGTATGATCGACCTAAATTGTCCTAAAGTAGTCCAATTGTCATTACAGACGGAGATCTTATCACATGAACCAATACTCCATTTCAAATGTTTTCTGACCTTTGATACTTAGTTTTGCAGGAGTACTGAACTTCTCAAATTTAAGAAATGGTAATCTTCATTTCTATCCTCAATTTCATCTTTTTTACTATATTGTTAATCATTTTTTATGTTTTTTTCATCACTTATACTTCAATTTTGCAGGAGTCTCAATTTCTAAAAACTAAAAAATAATTTAAATATTATAAGCTTAATATTTTTCATTAATTCTCAAAACTAAGCAATTATAATCTTCATCTCATATAAGATTATATATATATATATATATATATATATATATATATATATATATATATATTAAATTTAAGCTTCATCTCAATTTTTTTCTGATATTCGATTTTATTGGAGTTATCATCTTATCAAACCTATAGATTTGTAACATTTCTTAAATATATAATCTTCGCCTTTTTTCATGGCTCATTATTCAATCTTGCAGGAGTTCTTGACTTCTCAAACCTAAAACACGGCAATTTTTGTCTCTCTTTTACGTTTTTTTCTTTCTAAAGATACAAGCTTGATCATTGTTTTTTAGGCTTGAATTTTTCAAATTTACGATGTAGCAATCTTTATTATATTTTTTATTATTATTATTATTATTATTATTAGCAAAGGAACTGTGCTATGCACGATATCTATATTTTATATATTAAAGAAAAATAACAAAGACTTGTCTTTTTTCGTTTTGAATTATAAAAATAAATAATCCTTCTATCTTCTAAAAAAAGAAACAATAAGTATAAATGTTCATCCAATGTCGGCCACACAAAAATGAAACAGTAGGGGAACATTCTCAAAAAAATAATATTAATGTTATAAGAATAGAGAAAGAGAGGAAAAGTTGTGAGAGAAAATGATATAAGTGTCAATAGAAATGAACTTAAGGTCTCTATTTATAGAGATGGAGACCTTTGGTTAATGGGCCTATGGGCCTCCCATTCTATGGGCTGGCCTGGTCATTCATTTATTTACAACACTCCCCCTTGAATGACTAATCTATACAACAATTACCTCACAAAAACTTATTTGGAAAAATTAAACCAAACTAAGAAAATGAATACAATTGATGTTGGAGTATTTAATTGTCGCCTCATTAAAACCTTTTCAGAAAAACCCAGTTGGACAAAACCTGAACGAAGGAAAAAGAGTACGACTACTCCCCCTGATCATTGGATGTCTTTGAGACGACGCATTCCAATATGATTATCAACTTTCTGAATGTTGATGTTGGTAAAGCCTTGGTGAATAAATCTGCCACATTATCACTTGAGCGTATCTGTTGAACTTCGATGTCGTCACTTTTGCTTAGATATACATAACATGAAGAAAATATGCTTCGTTAAAACCTTACTAGGAAAAAGAAAAACCCTGTGGGAAAAAATACGCCTAGTTAAGGAAAAAGAGTACATTAATCATATGTCAAATTACTTCCCTTTTTAGCATCATTTGACCAATGCATATAATTTAATTTGCAATTGGATCTTAGTGAATAAGTGTTCATAGTTTTCAACAAATTACATCTTCCGGATGTTTTAATTTGTAAATACATGGAAATATGTTATCTTTCCATAATGATTTCAAAAAGTATTAATCACTAAGTCTTGATGTTTATATATTTTGTCGGGAAGAATTACTTATATGCTTCTAGCATATCAAGTCCTTCAAAGATTTCCTATAAATGATGTTACAAAATTGCAACATTGTGTATATACCAAGTGTTTGTGCGCTATTCAAATACACTTGTATTCACCCTCAAAGTAATTTATTTGTTCGTTATTCTAAACGAATATCTTTCTAAGATTACACTTCTGGTGTATAATACATGTAACGAATACATTTGCACTTCAATTGTATTAAAAATTTTCAGTACAGAGCTTTTCACAATTTGAGGTGAACTCAATGGTCTATTTTGACCAATAATCTCTACACTTTCAATTTTTCAATCTGCAGACTTTATATTAAAGATCCTCATTCTATTGCGTGCATAAATAATGTCGACTTTTGCACAATTTTATGTATATGGTTCCATCAATTCCAAACATTTGAGATCTCATAATTCTCACAAATTTTCAGGTACCCGAATTTCTTCCGGAAATGATATAATATTCATGTTTGGAAAAATTCTTTTAGAATTTTAATCTTCTCGACTTGACCATCTATAAATATTTACTTCATTTGCGAGAAATTTTATTATTGGAACTCATAATGCTACCACATTTCAATGTCTCAAATATTATGGATAGCTTGTCCTTCAGGGACATTAAATATCATGGAGTTTTTTTTTCTAGCCGAATTTTGGTTATAAAATATTTCTAAATATTCGTCTTTTGAACTTCTGGTTCAAAACTCATTTATTTGAGGATCAACTAGAGACACGAATAGAAATAGTTTGTTCGGCTATATATATTTCCTCTTCTTTATGTTGCAACAATATATACCAATCTGCAGGATTGATAACCAACATATAATTTATCCTCTTTTGAGGACCAATCTCAACACCTTGTGGTGGAGAATAAGCGCACATTTTATTTTGAGGTGGAAATCTTGTTGTTTGCAACAATAAAAACCAATTAAAAATAGGAGAAATAAGAAATTAATAGTTGGAAAAATACAATGAAACATCTAATAAATTCAAAGCAATATATGATTCTACAAGATCATTTAATATATGAACATATTCTTCAGGATATGCAACTTTTATCTAAATGACATATAATATCACTAGTACATTTGAGACAAATTATATTTATGGGAGATGAGCTCATTAATTTATCAAGAAAAACGCAAACTTCAAGTTGCGGATTAACAATATACGTATTTCGATGCATCGAATAAAATATTCATCCCAAAAATATATTCAATCTCAATATTCATAGTACTAAGACAAAATATAATTACTTTGAAATATGTAGCTAAATTCAAATAATATTTTAGGAAACTTCTGGATCCATAAAAATATTTTTTCACGAATTTCTCATGATTTCGTATTTTCAATGATCTGAGATGGTCTAATCAGTCATGCCAACTAATATATTTCTTTAACCAAGTAAGCTTCAGGCTTAATCAATAATGCATTTCAATGCAATTATTTACAGTACAATATAATTTATAAGAGATAAATAGCAATTTTTTCAATGCATTATTTGCTAATAACAATAGCAATGTTTGAAAAATGCATTTGTCCACTATCTAAATGAATCTTTATAAGGAAATTATAGATAGTAGTCGATTTCATAGATCTCTTCAGGAGCTTTTAATCGACTATTTCTTCTTGAATTGTACAATATTATTTATATTGTGGACATTTATAAAAAGTATTGAAACTGATTTTAATCCTTTAGCTCTTCTGGAGCATTTCATCTACTAGTATGAATAGTTATACTTCTTCAGAAACTATTATAAAAGAAGCGTTGTTTCAAATTTCTTGATGAACTAACTCGTCTAGAGTTATTAATAAATTAGTTCTACTGGAACTCTTCAATATGCAAACTCATGTGCATTATAAATTTGTTCTGCTAGAACTTTTCAACATGCAAACTCTTCTGGAGCTTTTAAAAGAATATAATTCTTCAAATTATATAATATAATAAAAATATAATATAGTGAATTAATTATTTTGTTTCTAAAAACTCATATTATATAGAATAACATTGAGATAATAATAATAATAATAAATAATAATAATAAAAACCAAAATGATGAAAAAGTCTGAAAAGTCCGAATTACAAAATAAAATTTAAACAAACTTAGATAAATGATATAATCTATGAAGATAAATAAATAAATAAATTATTCTTTATCTTCTAATACGCCACCACCAATTAAATGGTCAATGTTACCCTTTGGGTCTGCAAGAAAATCGGAAGTCTCCATATTTGTCACGTCAACTGGACCATCAAAATCATGGAAATTCACTTCCATCTTCCCCTTTTCCTTGATTGATTTTTGATATAGATCTACAAGATGTCTTTCCGTATGACAAGTACGTGACCAATGCCCTTTCATGCCACATCTATAACAACTTTCTTCATGCTCCCTTTTATATGGAGCGTAATCTCTAGTTGCTTTTTGCCTTTTGTTGTTGTGGCTTTGCTCATGGGTATATCCACGTCCACGCCCACGTCCGCGTTTCATTCAGCGTCCGCGCATATGTCCACGTCCACGTTCACGTCCACGATATGATGTTGCATTTGCTTCAGGCAATGGTGTGGAACCAGTTGGACGTATTCCATGATTTTTCATAAGCAATTCATTATTTTGTTCAGCAACTAATAAACAAGATATAAGTTCTGAGTACTTTTTAAAACCTCTCTCGCGATATTGCTGCTGCAGGAGCACATTAGAGGCGTGGAAAGTGGAGAATGTTTTTTCCATCATATCTCCATCGGTTATTTTCTCTCCACAAAGTGTTAATTTAGAATAAATCCTAAATAATTCAGAATTATAATCAGATACAGACTTAAAATCTTGTATACGTAAATGTTGCCATTCAAATCGGGCTCTAGGAAGAACGACAGTCATTTGATGGTCAAACCTTTCTTTTAGATTTTGCCATAGTAATTGTGGGTCCTTGACAGTGAGATACTCGACTTTCAGGTCGTCATGGAGATGGTGATGAAGGAAGATCAGTGCCTTTGCACGATTCTGTTGACTTTCCGTATTTCCTTCGTTCAGTGTCTCCCCCAAACCTTTTGATATAAGGTGAATTTCTGCATCAAGGATCCAAGACAAGTAGTTTTTGCCTGATATGTCGAGTGCAACGAAATCCAATTTGGTGATATTTTCCATTTGAAAATCTATCAAAAACAATAAACAATGTCAGCTGGACATATATTATCCTTCAGGGATTATACTAACATGACCAATTTTTCAAGACAAAATGCTATATCGGGAAAATAACAAAAACTTACGAATATATAATTGTTACTTCAGCAACAATATTTCGAATTATTTTTAAGAATATTTTAATATATAATATACTCTTCAGAAGTAAATAATTAATTTAGAAAAATTGTGTAATATTTTTCAGAAATATTAGATGATGTTCTTCAACAACTAATTTATACTATTACTACCTCAAGAGTAATAGTTTAATATTCTTCAAGAATATTAGTATTATAAATATTCAATAATAATAAATTTGTTTTATTATACGGCCATCTTTTGGTGGTTGTATTTTGCCTTTTTAATTTTTTTTTATTTGATCACAAAATAAGTCGATCCATAGTCAACCTTCAGGGTTTTCTAAACGAGATGATCAAAATAAAATCATTATTAAGGGAGTCTTCAAAACCCAATATATTAAAATGAATTTCAACAATAATCCATTATCAATGATTTGTTATCCATATCAATTTATTTTATAATAATGATATTCTTCAGGAATAAATAAATAATTTATTATAATAATATTCTTTATGAATAAATAATATTCTTCGGGAATATTATATTATGTTCTTCAAGAACATGTAATATTATTAATTTATATACAATTACTACTTCAGGAGTAATCGTGCAATATTCTTCAGGAATATTGATTTTTAAAAAAAAATTATAGATAATAATAATAATATATATGGAAGGTCAGCTAGTAATTAAATGTGATGACAATTAAATTTAAAACAATAAATATGTAATTAGTATGTAATAAATATGATAAATATGTAATCAATATGCAATATAATTATAATAAATATGATTGATTATACAATCATGGACAATTATGAATATTAATATGTAATCAATTTTGATTAGACAAGTAGATTTTTTTTTTTTAATAATAAAAAAAATGATGTATATCATATAATGGAAAAGCATGGTATAATATCACATCAAACAATAAAAATTAGTGAAGCATGCTATTATTATAATATTATAATAATAGTGAAGCATGATACTCTACATGAGTAAATACTTAATTTTAATAATATTATTCTTCAGGAATAAATAAATAATATCAATAATAATATTCTTCAAGAATATCAAATGATTTTCTCCAAAACTAATTTACATTTTTATCACTTCAGGAGTTAAAAATTCCATATTTTTCAAGAATATTGATATTATAATATTCTAGATAATAATATTTATGATCCAAATGCATATGATTTTCTATATTGTAATACGATCAATATATGGTATGAATAAGAAATAACATGTCAAATCTTAAGCTTTTTTTTTTTTTGCTAAGTAAGTCAAATCTTAAGCTAACAATATATAAAGATGATACAATATTTAAAAATAGTATATGATCTGATATGGAAATTAAGAATTACGGATATATAAAAGTAGTATACAATCATGCATAAAACATAAAAATAGAAATCTTTCCTTGATCAAAGCATCAAATTAAAATCTTGTTTTATCATCTCAATCATCAAAGCATGAGGCAGAATTCAAAGTAAAAAAAAAAACTTTTTTTTTTAATTCTAATAAAAATGCTTGATTTATTGTGTACTCCAATTGATTTGAAGTCACAATATAAAAGCGATCTATATAAATAAACAAAAATTCTCAAAAACATGCCGTAAATTGTATGCTAAATTTTGTTTTAATCTAATAAAAATGCTAGATCTATTGCGTACTTCAATTGATTTGAAGCCACAAAAATTATCTATGCAAAAATTATAACTAACCTCGTTCAATTAAATTTGGCAGAGCTTCGTGCTGATAACGTGTTATAAGAATAGAGAAAGAGAGGAAAAGTTGGGAGAGAAAATGATATAAGTGTCAATAGAAATGAACTTAAGGTCTCTATTTATAGATATGGAGACATTTGGTTAATGGGCCTATGGGCCTCCCATTCTATGGGCTGGCCCGGTCATTCATTTATTTACAACAATTAAGATGTTTTAGGTACATTTTTCCAATGTTTTCCTAGACACTCCCCCTCCCTCCTCAATAAAGAAGATAATATTGATGGTAATAATTTTTTATTACACAAAGTACATTTTGATTTAAAAGATAAAAATTTCTACATTGAATCTTTTTGTATTTATTATCTTCTTTGTTGAGGAGGTGTGAGTGTTTAGGTAAAAATTGGAAAAATGTACCTAAAATACCTTAATATTTCTTTTGTGAGCGTGTTCCACTACGACTACAATTTTTATTGGAGGGATTACGCACTACAACAAAAACACCTTTTTGCGACGTTTTTGTAACAACGATTTTATCAAACGTCGCTTAAAACAAAAACGAGTAAGTTAAAGCAACACTTTTTGTAAACGTCGCAATATTTGGATTTTATACGACGTTTCATAGCGTCAATTATAGTAATTGTTTTGTTCATAACGACGTTTTGATGTTGGTTAGCGATATTTACATTAAATATTGTTATAAATTGTTACTTTTTGTGACTCATATAGCGACATTTATATATTATGTCGTTAGATCTTGTGACTTTTTAGACAAACATCGCTAAGTTTGAATTTTATACGACGTTTCATAGCGTCGGTTATAATAATTGTTGATAAAATCGACATTTTGATGTTAGTTAGCGACGTGTACATTAAATGCAGTTATAAATTGTTACTTTTTGCGACTCATATAACGACATTTATATACAATAACATTAAATCATGTGACACTTCGTACAAATGTCGCTATATTTGGATTTTATACGACGTTTCATAAAGACAGTTATAGTATTTTTTATTCTTACAGACAATTTGATATTAGTTCGTGACATTTACATTACATGTTATAAATTATTACTTTTTGCGACTAATATAGCGATATTATTATGTCGTTAGATCTCGTGACATTTTCAAACAAACACAAATACAAAAATTATGTTTCTGAAATATATTTTTTAAAGAAAAATTAAAAAAAAATTAATTTTTAAAATTTAATGAGAGTGTATTAATTTTAATTTGATTCATAAAAAATCGGAACACAAAGGTACAAAATTCAAAATCCAAATTCTATTATAATAAATATAATAGGAGGAGAAACAAATAACAAATGATCATTTAGCTCAGCGGCAAATTGCACGACATACATGCAGGAGGTCCCGTGTTCAATTCCCATATCTTTGAATATGAATAAAGATTATTATATATTATTCAAAGCTAGCTAGACTCGAGGGCTCGACTTGTCTCTAGGCTCTGGCTCCGATTATTCAAAGATAATTAGACTCAACGGCTCGATTTGTCGGGCTCCGACTGGGCTTGGCTCAGTTCGGCCAGCCTGGTTTCAAAATTTACGAATATCGCGATACATATTTTGTTGTGACTATTTAAAAATGTCGAAAAAAATTACTTATTCACAATATTTACAAACGTCGGAATACACGATTTTTTGCGATTATTTACAAATGTTGGAAAAAATACCTTTTGAAACACTTTAAAATGACGCAACAAATGTCGTAATAGATAGGTACCGGCGCTTGTAACAAATGTCGTAAAAAACCATAACGACACAGGCAAATGTGACGTTTACGCGACATTTGTAATAAATGTTGGTATAGATCTATACCGACACTTTTTTGGCTTATTGCGACATATGACAAACGTCGCAATAGACCTTTTTTGTTGTAGTGACGTATAAGGAGACGTATGAACATTTATTCTTATTATTTATTTTTTTAGAAGAAATTAGTATTTATTCATATGATACAAAGAAGATAATATTGACGGTAATAATTTTTTCTATTACACAATGTACGTTGCGACATAAAAGATAAAAATTTCTACATGGAATATTTTTCTATTTATTATCTTCTTTGTTGAGGAGGTGTGAGTGTCTAGGAAAAAATTGGAAAAATGTACCTAAAATACCTTACTATTTCTTATGTGAGTGTTCCACTACAACAACATTTTTTATTGGAGTGATTACATATAAGGAGACGTATGAACATTTATTCCTATTCTTTCTTTGTTTAGAAGATATGAGTATTTATTCATATGATACCAAAAAAATATTGTTATTTATTTTAATATATAAAATATAGATCTTGTGTATAGTACGACTCCTTTGCTAATATATAAATCCATGGTGTTGTTTTCAGTGCTTCGGTGTTCTTTTTCTCCCTTTTGCTTCCACACTCTTACAAAAATGATTTTCTGTCAATTATTTAATTTTCATGCTTTTTTTGCTTTCTGCATGTGTTTTCTTATATCTTGCGCTAGTCATATAGGCAAAAAAATCCCCTGTTTTTATTAGATTTCTCTCTGTCACACGAATATATATTTGTCACGGGTTTACTTTTCCTTTACGGATTTCACTATTTATTTTAGATTCTATGTTTTAGTTAAAAATTAACGTATGTCAATTTTTTATTAGTGAGAATAGAGAATGGAAAACTTACGCGAACAGAAGATTTCTTGCAAATTTAGTTCAAATTCGAATTAGTTTCATCAAAGGTGGAAATACTCAATATTAAGTATATAACTTTTTTCTTCTTTTCTTTTGCAGAGAACAAATTCATATTCCATATAATAAAACCTACATTTATATGCAAGGTGAAGGAATAAAGAAAACGATTATTGTTTATGATCGGCATGATGCTACCAACACTAGTGGCACTTTCTTGTTAAACGCCGACAACTTTGTTGCAGAAGGAATAGCATTTATGGTAAATATATGGTGTCTGAATATAACATGTAAAGTTAGAAATAAATTACTCACTCTTTTTTACAAAATATGGTCTAGGTAAAAAAAAATGGAATGTCCTTGTACGTGTCATCGTGCTTGTTCCCAATAATTCAAAATTCACCACGTGTAATTAGAAGAAAATGTCACATTGAGATTTCTGAATGATGGGGGCATGTCGTGGACATGTATGAAGGCATATGAGTTCCCCTTTAAATGTTATTATTTCTTACTAAAATATTTTACCTTTGGAAAATTTTAAGAATTACTCCATTTTAGGATGATGATAAATTAGCCTTATATTAAGATAAAATTGTTTTCTTTATAAAGTTGTTCTCGTCCTCTATTATGCTAATGAAATGATTTAAAAATATAATAGGACAAATATTTTTTAATTTCCTTTTCTGTAATCTTTGCAAAATTGTGAAGAGCATTTTCTTGTGAAACGGATAAAGTAGTATCAATTTGATAACAAACTTTTTCACCTCTCGTCTTGGAGACCCTTTTCCACATTACATCACCTAGTTAATTGTTAATTCTTAAGATTTTTTCTTTGGGAGTTTGGGAGTTTAGATGGTGTTTGGTACGGAATGGATTACTATTCCAAATTCTATTTATCATTCTGGCGTTTGGTTTTATAGTGGGATGGTCTTTTCTTAAAAATTTATTTATTGTGTAATTAATTGGTTTTATCATTAACATATGTTAAAGGGAATTTAGGTCATATTTATATTGAATCACATTTTATTTCAATATTAAATAATATTTTTTTCAAACACTGGAAAGAAATCTCTATTTTGACTTTGTCTTCCAGTCAATGAAATGAAAATAAGATTACAAAATTATTTCGGATGAAAACTCATTTGGTGTGGAAAAATACTTCATTATGTTTTATTCTAACATACCAAATCAGCCGTTAGAGTTTATCTGTCTACTTTAGAATGTAAAAATATAAATTGTAATAATTACAATGTTACATAAAGTATAGTAAAATATCTGAATTGCTTTACCGTATGTTTCATTGTAGAACTCGTACAACTATCCGCTGGTGGGTAACAAGAACCCAATAACCCAGGCAGTAGCAGCAATGATATTTGGGGAAAATGTGCATTTATAGGGCTTCAAGATACCCCTTGGAATGTTTCGGGAAGACACTATTTCAAGTCTTGTATCATAAAAGGAGGTGTTGACTTTATATTTGGTGCTGGCCAATCCATTTACGAGGTAAATTATGCCACACCATTTTAATAATATTTTTTTTTATAATTTTCTTTCTTTATTAAATATATTTTTAAATAATGAAATTTCTCTTAAGAATATCATTGCTATATGTTTATGATCCGGTTTTAATTAATCCCGATAAATAAATTAAGTTGAACTTTTTAGAATTAATTCAATGTCAATTAATGTTTTCTAGGATTGTTCCTTGAATAAAAGGGAAAGTATTGAAGGGGAAAGATTTTTGTAATTCAATTAATTGCTAAAATGCAGTCCAATGAAATGTAGTAAGAATACTATGTATAATCAATAGAAAGAAGGAGAAGTTAAGGTAACCAGTGGTGTTTTCCTTAGCACGGATTGATTAATTATTAACCCTTTGATGTTTTAGTTTTAAAATAGTTATGTTGAGGGAGAATAACTACCTCAACGATAATATATATTTTCTTAATAATAGTTGTTTTAAATAAAAATTAGTTATCTCAAAGAAAAAATATATTTTTTTTATCATTAAATCAAAACTCATCAGTTGAAATTAATCAACACATACGTAGAAAAATAACCCTTGATGCCGTAACCTGCCCAATAGAAAGCCGCCAAAAAAAGAAAGAACTGATTTCATCATTTAATGTAATATTATGTCAAAACAAGTTCTTCCTTACCGCGGCAGATCTGGAGGGCGGGGATAGACCTAGATGGCAGGTGCCCCAACAATTTTTGAAATAACATAATAAATTTTATTTTTTGAAAATTTCTTATAAATATTCTATTTCACCCTTCCTTAATTTTTTATTTTATTTTTTTAAGCTTTCGTATCTCAACCCCGAACTTTAATGTTCTAGATTTTCGTACTTGGGTAGTGTGCAAAAATTATCCTGTTGGAGAGTCTGGGTGGGCTATTCTACTCCCTTAGCAAACCAATATTTTATGTGTATTTTTTCTATCCTACTCAGGTTAAGTTTGTTATCATTCATTAGTGTTCATCATATGCTTTGGGTTCATCTATTTTTTTATGTTTCTTGTTTGGATTTTTGGCTGAATATTTCTTATACTGAGATCAGAATTAGAGTGGAGATCTATTAACACAATGAATAAGACTATTTAATACGTCAAAACCCTAACATGCCACAATTATTCACCATTGAAATGAGACATGAATATTACAACCCGTTCTTAAATAATTCATACATTTCACCTTTTTTCATAGAGTAAGAAAATGATTGAAAGAATATAAATATGATGAAAAAAGATCCAAATCAACTCTACTTAGAATCATTAATGTACGTCCCGGCTCCTATGCTGAACCAAATCTGTTCCGCACATTCGGGGCACGCTGAGGGCCGTTGGATCTTCAACTTTTGATCCAACGACTGTATCAAAAGTAGGGGTTAATTAGGGATAAAAGATGTGCTTCTCTTTTTGGCAGGGAAAAAAAATTGGAATTCCCCCCATTTTCTCTTTCTTACTTTTTAATTGGAAGAAGATAAATGAGGATCCCTACAATATCTCTCATTTCAACTCTCCCTTTTCACCTCTTTTCTTCTCTCAAGGATTCTTTCACCATATTTCAAAAAAATTCAGTCCGATTTTCTTCATCTCTGAACCGATCTTTTTTCGAATTTCTTCTTCTCTCATCCTATCAAATGCAAATAAGTGAAATAAATGTAGAAGAAAATGCAAGTAAGGTTGAATGGGAAAAATTCAGAGATTTTCTTCAGAAGAACGGTGTCCCTTACTATGGCCACACATGTTCTCATCAAGATAATGGTTTATTTGGAGAGCTAGGCAAAAGGAAATTCTCAGACGATTTTATTTTAGTAACTAGCGATAATGATAATGAAGATACTAGGACAACTAAAATGTCGAAGCAAACAGTTATTCTTTGCTATAAAGATGAAGATGTTGAGATGTTTTATAAATGACACTGTTGAATCATGTTGTTTCTTGTGTTTTTTTCACCTCTTATCAAAAATTTACCATGTAATTTAGGGTTTGGGTTGGAGGGAATGGAAGATGAACATTCTAATCATAATGGGCAGACATTTGACAATACATAGCAGAATGCACACACATCTGACAATAAAGAGCCGGATGGTAAGACATACAAGCTATTTTGTGCAGTGAACACATGTTTTTGTCTATTGAACACATGTCCACTTTAACAAGAACACATGTTCTGTTAAGAAGAACACATGTTCTCTTGACAAGAACGCTTGTTCTCTTAACAAGAACACATGTTTTTGTCTACTAAACAATTGTTTTTTTCAAGTAATGCTGACTATTACAACACAATTGATCTGAAGACAAAGGAGTTCACCACATAAAATGAGTTCAGAGATTTTTAACTGGATTATGCTCATAATATAGGGTTTGGCGTTAGGAAAAATTACAGTAAGACCTTACGCGGAGATAAGGATCAGGTGGGTTACTTGAAATATGTTGGTGATAAAGAGGGATACAGTAAAGGAAGTATACAGGACCCCAAGAACAAGGACAAAGGCCCAGAAACACATGTCGAGGCAAGGAAATTTTTGACGCGTAAATGGTCTGAGGAGTGGACTGGTTGTACGGCCAAAATAGCTCTTAAATTTAATCAACCGAGGCGTGTATTTGTAGTTAGTGATTGGGTTAATGAGCATAATCATCCCCTTCACCCCAAAAACTTTGCCCACTTGATAAGATCGAATCGCCATGTGACCAATCTTTATGGAATTGTTTCTGAGATGAATGATAGTGTTGGGGTTCCACTAAAGTCTTCATACGCTATAATGTCACAGCAAGCCGGCGGCAATGAAAATCTCGGATTTATAAAGGTTGATCTAAAGGATCACCTGTGTAGGAGACGTCAAAGGTCGATGGAACTCGGGGAAGGAACAACCCTACTTGAGCATTTCCATCGTGAGGCATACATAAATCCTTCGTTTTACTATAATATTGAAATGGACTGCGACGAGAAAATTGCTAACATATTTTGGGCAGATGGTTTAATGAAGATGGACTATGGTTACTTTGGCGATGTAGTGACCTTTGATACAACATACAAGACCAACAACAATTCCAGACCTATAGGTATTATGATAAGTTGTTCACTGATAGAGAAAACATGTTCACTGATAGAGAGCACATGTTCTCTGACAGGAAACACATGTTCTTTACCACTGTTCTTATTTAAATAACAGAACACACTTTTGTTTCAGCGCTATTTGTTGGTTTCAACCATCACCACGAGTCGTGCATATTTGGAGCAGCACTACTGTATGATGAGACAATCCCTTCGTTCAAATGGCTTTTTAAGTCATTTTTGAAATGCATATCCGAGAAAGCCCCTCAATTTTTCTTTACCGACCAGGACACCGCAATGGTGGTAGCAATAAATTCGGAGTTCCCTAATTCTTTCCATGGCTTGTGTACATGGCACATTAAGGAAAATGTTGTAAAGAACCTGAGCTCAAAGTGGACAGCAGAAGTCAGAGAGCATTTTTTTAATGCAATGTATAACGTTGATGATGAAAATGAGTTTGACTACGTGTGGACAAAGCTCGAGAAGGAGTGTCTTGTTAACGATGAATTTAACAAAAAAGGTGTAGTGCATTCTAGGGTCAAAAGGATTCATGGGTTTCGAGAACAATGGTCATCCGCATGGGTTAAGAAACATTTCACCGCTGGCATTCGATCAACACAGTTGAGCGAGTCCAACAACAGTGTCCTTAGAGGATATCTCAAGGCTGACCACAATCTTGTCCCGTTCTTCACTCACTTCAACAAAATGTTCAACGATAGACATACTGCGGAATTTCAACGCAACTTTGAAGCTATGAACAAGTTGCCGAACAACAATACTCCACATAGCCCTTTGGCTAATAGTGTCGCCACATATTACACTCATAATGTTTTCGCAATGTGGCAGGAACAGGTAATATAATACACCTACCAGGTATTCTGTAATTGAACACATGTCCTGTTAACAAGAACACATGATCTGTTAACGAGAACACGTGTCCTGTTAACAAGAACACGTGATCTCTTAACAAGAACACGTGTTCTCCTAACAAGAACACATATTCTATTACCATTACCACTTGATTGATTGTGTGCTGTATCATCAGTCTATGGAGTATTTGTTAGATCCATGTCCTACAAAAAACAGTGGTAGTAAATACGCATACCTTGTGTACAAGAATCACTACAACAAAAACAGTCTTTTGCGATGTTTTTGTACCGACGTTTTTTTCAAACGTCGCTTAAAACCAAAAAGAGTACGTTAATGCAACACTTTTTGCAAACGTCGCTACATTTGGATTTTATACGACGTTTCTTAGTGACGGTTATAGCAATTGTTGTTCATACCGACGTTTTGATGTTGATTAGCGACACTTACATTAAACGTTGTTATAAATTGTTACTTTTTGCGACTCATATAGCGACATTTATATACTATGTCGTTAGATCTTCTGATTTTCAGACAAGCGACGCTATTTTTGAATTTTATACGACGTTTAATAGCGTCGGTTGATAAAATCGACATTTTGATGTTAGTTAGCGACATGCACATTAATTGTTGTTATAAATTGTTACTTTTTGCAACACATATAGCGACATTTATATAAAACGTCGTTAAATCATGTGACATTTCAAACAAACGTCGCTATATTTGGATTTTATACTACGAATATAGTAATTCTCATTCCTACCGACTATTTCATGTTAGTTAGTGAGATTAAATTGCATATAGTTATAAATTTTTACTTTTTGCGACTAATAAATCGACATTTATATACTATATCGTTAAATCTTGAGACATTTCCAGACAAACACATATATAGAGATTATGTTTCTGAAATATATTTTTTAAAGAAACATTAAAGACATAAATTATAAATTTTTTAATGAGAGTGTATTAATTTTAATTTGATTCACAAAAATAAATTAAAAAACAAAAAGGAATTAAAATAAGTAAGTGTACAATTCCAAAATTCCATTATAATAAATATAAGAAGAGGAGGAATTAATAACAAATGATCAATTAGCTCAGCGGCACATTGCATAACATACATGCAGGAGGTCGTGGGTTCGATTCCCATCCCTTTGAGTAAGGGGAAACTTATTCTACACTATTCAGAGGTAGCTAGACTCGACGGCTAGATTTGGGTTGTCTAGGTTCCGGATCCGGCTCCGATTATTCAAAGGTGGCTAGACTCGACGGCTCGGCTTGTCTAGGCCTAGTTTCAAAATTTACGAATGTTGGAATAACTATTTATTCACGGTATTTACAAACGTCGCAATATGTGACTTGTTGCGATTATTTACAAATGTCGGCAAAAATACCTTTTGAAACACTTTAAAATGACGCAACAAACGTCGTAATAGATAGGTATCCGGCGCTTGTAACAAATGTCGTAAAAAACCATAACGACACAGGCAAATGCGACGTTTATGCGACATTTGCAATAAATGTTGGTATGGATCTATAATGACATTTATTTGCCTTATTGCGACATATGACAAACGTCGCAATAGACATTTTTTTCTGTAGTGAATGTTTATCTTTCTGGTACGATATCAAAGCTTGACGAGAGGATTGTTATGGTTCATCCAGAAAAAGCAATTGTAGAATGCACATGTCGATTGTTTGAAATAGTAGGATTGCATTGCCAACATGCCCTTAGAGTTATTGAACTTCTAGGATCTTGCGGAGAAGTACACACTAAACTGAGAGTGGTGCCATCACACTACATGATGAAAATGTGGACAAAAAATGTGAAGAGCGGTGTAGACTTAGGCTGCCTTAGTGGTGGTAGCAAAGCACCGAAAGAATATAGCAAACGTTATCAAGAATTGTGTGGAAATATGGTTTTACTGGTAACAACTGTATGTGGAAGTGATGTTGCATACGACTATGTTGATCATTCGATGATTTGTGCAAGAGTGTAAATATGATACTTGCAAATACTGGATCCAATCGGGCGCCTATAACTCCCGGTAATAATGAATACCTATTTGTGGGGTGAGTGGATAGCTATTCAATCAAACATGGATAGTTGTTCATATCCGCATGGAACATTAGATATTCATGCTTGACTGAATAGCGGGCCACATTACCTAATCTATGTATCATGGTAAACTAATTGTGATCCATGTTAAAGATTATATGGGGTTACAATACCAAATTATTTTAACTTCCTTATCTATTTTTAATGAAGAATTTACCCGACCTGTGTGTGAAAGTGGAGTTCAACCTACAAGAATATAGCTGAAAAAAGGACATACCCAAATAGATCAAGGAAGAGGTTAAAGAGAGTTGTGGAGATAAAAAGGCAAATGGCTATGGCAAAGCATATTAAGAAAAAGCAACAAGAAGCAGTGGACCCTTCCTTTATTGATGAAGAAACCATTAGACTAGCACTGTAATAATGTCAAGAACACATGTTCTACTAATAAGAACATATGTTTTGTTAAAAAGAACACATGTTCTGCTAACAAGAACACATGTTTTTTTTCTAATGAACACATGTTCCGGTCTACTGAACACATGTTTTTGTCTATTGAGCAAGTGTTTTTGTCTACTCAACACATATTTTTGTCTAAGGCCGACATGTATTTTATCTAAGGAACACATGTTATTTGTCTACTGAACATACTTTAAAATATTCTTTACAAAAGTACTTGTTCCATATTTAACATAATATTCAAGGTAACAAATTGACCGCCGAAAAATAAAATTACAACCATCTTCAATTTCCTTTGTTAGACTTGTACCGTTGTGCTTTCTCCATAATTTCCGCTGCAATTTTGTTGAGTGGGTGTCCCAAAATGCGAGCCACCAGCTTCTTCCTCAAAGCAATTATATGTGATGCAGTCGTCCATATTGAAAAATATGTTTGAGGACTATGCCCAACCCAATGCTCCATCGCATTGTATACACAAACCCCATAACATTTTCTGTCATCAGAAGGTTGGATGGGAACCTGGCCGTTTTTTATTTTAAAACCTTTGAAGTAGTACTTCATCTTTAATTTATTCCTCAGTCAGGCCCCCATATGAGCTAATACAACTTGTCCCAGAGGAACGTACTTGGTCTTGTTAACCTCGTCTTCGACAGCCAAGCTATTAAGAATATACAATTCTTTAGCTTTAATATCCACAACATATACCCAGAAGTGGTTGTCGTAAACGATGGGGAGAAATAACTGATTGGGAAAAAAATTCAGTATTAAAAAATTCTAAAAACATCTGGAAAAAAAATGTGTTCTTTGAAAGAGAACATGTGTTCTTGTTAATAGAACACGTGTTCTAGAAAATGTGTTGTTTGACAAGAAAAATATATCCTTACCAATTCAACACTTGTTCCTTTGGCAAATAATGAAGACCTGCAATCACTTGTTCTTCGACGAACTTGGCCATTTTGGATACTTTTGGCAAAGGGTTATCCGACCATTTTTCCTTCCCATATACCTGCCGCAGAACTCTGCAAAAGACAAATAGAATTCAAAATTAGTTATCATTTATTTATTTCACAGACAGTTTTCTATAACGTGCCCTTAGACATACCGTTATAAAAGTTGTAAAACAAGATTTCTTAATTTTCCCATTTGTAGCCTGAATTTCTTCAACATTTAAGATGTGGGCAAATGCATTAGGAGTCCGCACATCATCGACAAGTTCTTCCCCAGGCATACAAGTCCTCGTATCCTTCATCATCAACAGTCCGCACTCTAAATCAAGCATTACAAGATTTATGAAATACAAAACATATTTTCAAAAAACAATAACATGTGTTCACTGCACAATAACATGTGTTTAGAACACAAGAACATGTGTTCACTTCATATAAGATAAAAATTTAAAGGAACTTACGGATCTTCCCCGCTCCAAGCATAATCAACCAATGCAATCTCATTCTCCGTCAGACTAACATCATCTTTGATTTGTGTAATGAACAGAGAATTGAGTATTGACCTGTTTTTAAGAAAATAAAAGTTTTAATTAGTCAACATGTGTTCAGAATACAAAAACAGGTGTTCTGAACGCAAGAACATGTGTTCAGAATACAAGAACATGTGTTCTGAAAATAAGAACACATGTTCTGGCTGACAGAACAAATGTACTCAAATTAAAAACACATTTTCTTATATAAAACAATTAATGTAAGAGCTTATTTCCTTGTAAAAGTCGAGTACCTCACGAATAACTGCGTCGGAACCTTTCATAACCAAAAATTAGGCTAAGCCAGTTTCTTCGACAGTGAATTCAGTTTCATTTAAAATCTGGACATCAGCCCCTTCTCCTTCCCTTCCCGCTTGTACTTCCGTCAACTCAATATCCATATCTTCCCCAGCATCATCAACACTTCCATCATCACTTAACTGATACCTTATCCTCTTCTAGGGTTGTCTACCCTTCTTCACATTCTCAGGCCACTGCCCAAGCAGCGTGCCGTCGTCAGATTCCTCCAACTGATCCTCATTTACAAAACCCCTCAATTGGTTAATTTCCTTATTTATTTCAATAAGCAAACTTCGCCTTTTGGCAATTTCTTGGTTCAACCTTCTTCTTTGAGCCAAAAGTTCTCTTAACTTTTGTTTTTTTTGGCGCTGTTCACTACTGGCCAGAAGAATAGCTTCCCTAGCATTATCGAAATTCCCGTCGGGGAAAAGCAGACTAAACATACTCTTCATATTTCCAAAATCCCAAAGTGCACAACTTAGGGCATCAACATGTAGATGGTTTCCTATAAGGAAATCCAAAGAATGCACCTGAAATGAACAATCCAAGTGTAAAGAATAACATAACAGATGTTCACTAAAAAAAAAACATGTGTTCAGTAATCATGAACATGTGTTCACTTAACAAGAACACATGTTCTCTTTTCAAGAACCCATGTTCTCTTTAAAAAAACACATGTTCTCTTTTAGAGAACGCATGTTATGTTTCAAAGAACATGTGCTCACTGCAAAAAAAAGCATGTTTTCACTGCACATAAACATGTGCTAACAAAATACAAAAACATGTGTTAAGTAATCAAGAACATGTGTTCACTATACAAAAACATGTGTTCACGAGACAAGAACATGTGTTTACGAGATAAAAACATGCGTTCATTGCACAAAAACATGTATTCACACAATAAATAACAATCGTACCGTTACAAAGTGCATGTCTGTCGGAATCCTGTACGTTACTTGCGTTCCGGCAACCGCCTTTGGATGGTAAAAAGTAAGTGCCGCATGCACAAAATTAACAATAAAGACTGCCCAGTTGTAGTCTTTGCAATCTTCAAAAAGCATAGCATATCTCAGACTAACCATTCCACTGTTGTTGGCTACGAAAAGACGACTCAATATGTACAGTCCGTATAAAGTGGCCCATCTCTCAGAATTCATATCTGCTTCTAATCTAAGAAAATCATATACTATTTCATCATTTACATATTCCTTATTGGAACATTCAATCTCCAAAAATTTCTCAACAAACCCCTTCATCTTTTCTATGGGGAATTGTTTTTCAAGTACTTTATGAGAAGGTACAAGTTTAAGCCCCATAAGGACACCATATACCCTGTGCACGTCTTCTGCAGTTATGGTTAATGCATGGCCGTCTCTAAGCCTGATGCATCTTTCAGATGCATGATAGTTCTTAATGGCATATTTCAGCCATTCTTCGTTTAAACTGAAGGGATTCATGGGCGGAAACTCGTTCCAAACACCCATGGATCCTCCCCTGAAGGATCCACTCATATGAAACAATTCGAAAACAGCAAGAAAAACTTATGTTTTTGGATTCAAGAAGCTACTTCTTGAATGGAGGATGACGTTTCTTGGATCGGATGCTGCTACCGATTGATCTCCCTTTGCGGAAAGTCCCTCTACCGGTATCCACGCGACGATACGGGCAGCGATTGCAAGCTCTTCATCTTTTCTGATTTTCGGGAATTAGAGAGAAAAGGAAGAGGCTGAAACTGAAATCTAATTTCAGAGACTTGGTAATATTTCGGCTGAAAAATCATAACCTAGGGTTTCGTCCAAGAGATCATTATATAGGGTGTGAGAGTTTGTTCCCATAACCAACTCTCACATCCTCAACTCCTCTCGGCAGTGGGAGTCTCTAACTCCCACGTCCCCTAGACTTCTGCTGGTAGTGGGAGTCCTTATCGGATAATAACTCCCACGTAATCCCGACTATAGTGAAATACCAAAATTGCACGCTATCTCTAATTCGAATAATAAACACTTTATTATTTTCAGAAAGACAAATGTCGGATACAATGAACCTAGACACATTCTAGATTCATTGAATCGGACATGAAGCTCAGTTAGCTCGTCTATGCGTGTGACCACGTAGGTTCATCTCACAATGGCAATGAAAACACACTTAGTAGTAGTATGTGTTCATAAATCACAAGCGGTCCCTAGCAGGGACATTGTGACTACCCAAAGTGAATGAATATACAACGGAACCTAATATCAATCCACTATTTAATCCCTTTGTCTCGCGATATCCTAATTAAGCATAAGGCATGGTGGTCGTCACCCTTATTAAGCTTAATTGTATTTATGCTCGATCTCCGGGTAGATTGTTTCGACAAATAGCATTTGATAACCACTTTATCAAATACATTTGAGCTACGGCCATGCATTTAAACAGTCTTTCCCTATCGAGGGGCCCATGGATCTCTCTCTCAATAATAGAGAGGACAAATTCCTTACAATGTCTCTCACATTCAAGCTATGATAGGACACTACATCCGATCTCGGTCGTATTGATTACTCTGTTACAAGTAACGTCCCGACCGAGTCAAAACGTAGCTCCATTCATACTAGAATCAATGAAGACATAAGGTCTAAGGATTCTAAAATAGTATTGAGGAAGTAATACTTATGACTTAAGACCATGAAGTATTACTTCTCGACGGATCACGTCCCAATACAATGTATCCCTATATATTGCATCTATGATGTGATTTGTATTCATTACACATGATCGAGTAAAACAAGATCATCAATCAACAATCATACTAGTTTTATTTCATAGCAATTAAGCATTACATAAAACTAGGGGACTTCTAGAATAGTAATTACATAAGCTAATGAGTTTTACTATCAAATCACACATTTGATAATCAAAAGCAAAATTAACTATTCAATTACATGCTCAAAAGATAACGAAACGCACAACATGTGCTAATGGTCCTAGGGCACTACTAACAATCTCCCACTTGCCCCTAGGTCCAATCATACATGATCCTCAATCCCATTGACCTAGTATGACTCTCATGTTTAGAGCTGTGGGAGTGGCTTGGTCAATGGATCGGCAATGTTGTTGTCCGTATGAACTTTGCAAATACTAACGCCTCTTACGCCGATGATCTCTCTAATCGGATGGAAACGCTTTCGAGAATGTGTTTGGATCGTTGGTGAGATCTAGGTTCCTTAGCTTGTGAAATGGCACCGAGTACTATCACAATAGAGGTCCACTGGGTTCACAATGCTACTGGGACTGACACCTAGTTCATCAACAAACTTCCCGATCCAAACAGACTTCTTTAGTCGCTTGAGAGGCGACTAGATACTCAGCTTACATTGTAGAGTCGTCCATGGTTTCTTGCTTTGAGCTCTTCCAGCTCACAAGCACCTCCATTCAAACAAAACACAAAAACCCAGATTGCGATCTATAATCATCTACGTTGGTCCGGAAGCTCATGCGTCAGTGTAACCATTTACAACTGGACTTTCCTTCCCCGACCTCCGTAAACTAAGAACATATCTTTAGTCCTTCTCAAGTACTTAAGAATGCTTTTTACTGCAGTCCCAATGTGACTCACTAGTGGTCGATTGATATCTCGCTAGTCATACTTAAAGCAAATGAGACATCCAGGCGAGTGCATATCATGGCGTACATAATAGACCCAATGGCCGAAGCATATGGGATCATACTCATGCGCTCTTGGTCCTCCCTTGTGGAAGGTCCTTGAGTTCTCGCTGAAGTTTAACGCCATGTGACATGGGCAAGAATCCCTTTTTGGAGTCTTGCAAACCGAACCGCTTCGATGCACTTGTCAATGTATCCACTCGCTCGAGCCAATCATTTTGTTAGATCTATCTCTATAGATTCTAATACCCAAAATGTATGTAGCCTCGCTCTAAGTCTTTCATGGAAAAGCACTTCCCCAACCAAGCTTTTACGCTTTGTAATGTGGGGATGTCATTTCCAATCGGTAAGATGTCGTCCACATAAAGCACAAGGAACACTACTGCATTATTAGTTACTTTCTTATAAACACAAGGCTCGTCTTCGTTTTTGATGAAACCGAATTCTTTAATGCGTTCATCAAAGCGACGATTCCGAGTTTCGAGATGCTTGCTTCAATCCATAAATGGACCTTTGAAGCTTACACACTTTGCTAGGATTTGTTGGATCAACAAACCCCCTCGAGTTGTGTCATATACACATCCTCGAGAAGGTTTCCGTTAAGAAACGCAGTCTTAACATCCATTTGCCATATCTCATAGTCATAATATGCGGCTATGGCAAGTAAAATCCTAATTGACTTTATCATCACGACGAGGGAAAAGGTTTCGTCATAGTCAATACCATGAACTTGTCTATAACCTTTAACTACTAGTCGCGATTTAAAAAGTGTGTACATTACCATCCATGTCGGTCTTCTTTTTATAACACCATTTGTTATCAATGACCTTGCACCCTTTCGAGTGGGTCAACCAAAGTCCATACTTGGTTGTCGTACATGGATTGCATCTCGGACTTCATAGCTTCTAGCCACTTATCCGACTCGAACTACGAATTGCCTCTTTGTAGGTAGTGGGTTCATCTTGATCAATCGGTTCAACCCGATGATCATCGATCACGAGAAATCCATATCTCTCAGTCGTTGATGTACCCGACTCGACCTCCTTGGGCCTTGTGTCAAAGATTGAAGCTCGATGATCGCGACGTGAGCTTGCTTGAACTTCTAAAGTTGGTTCGGATGTTGTTTGGGGATCTTGAATTTCCTCAAGATGGATCTTACTCCCACTATCCTCTTTGGAAATAAATTCCCTTTCAAGGAATAAACCATTACGAGCAACAAACACTTTGTTCTCTCGATGGAAGATAGAAGTAATATCCTTTAGTTTCTTTAGGATATCCCACAAACAAACACTTGTCGATTTAGGGGCGAGTTTATAAGATAACAAGCGTTTTTACATACGCCTCGCATCCCCAAATTTTTGAGAAATGACAAACTAGGTCGTTTCCCAGTCCCATATCTCATATGGAGTTTTCTGAACCGCTTTAGAAGGAACTCTATTTAGTATAAATGCAGCAGCTTTCTAGGCGTAGCTCCCAAAAGGAAATTGGAAGACTTGTTTGACTCATCATAGATCGAACCATATCTAATAAGGTGTGATTCCTCCGTTCGACACGCCATTCCATTGTGGTGTGCCGAGAGGAGTTAATTGTGAAACAATTCCACAACCACTAAGATGTTCGTCAAACTCTTGGTTAAGGTATTCGCCACCTCGATCCGATCGAAGTATCTTAATACTTTTACCAAGTTGATTTTGTACTTCATTCTGAAATTCTTTGAATCTTCCAAAAGATTCGATTTATGTTTCATTAGATAGACGTAGCCATATCTACTGAAATCATCCGTGAATGTGATGAAAGTATCTGAAACCCTCCTCTAGCACTAGTGTTTATTGGTCCACAAACATCTGTATGTATGAGGCCCAATAAATCGGAAGCTCTCTCACTTTGTCCAGTGAAGGGAGCTTTAGTCATTTTGCCCAACAAGCAAGATTCACACGTCTCATAAGACTCTAAGTCAAATGATGTTAAAATTCCATCTGTATGGAGTTTTGATATGCGTTTCTCGTTTATGTGGCCCAAACGACGAGTGCCAAAAATAGGTTTGGTTTAAGTCATTTGATTTAAACCTTTTAGTATTAATGTTATAGATGGGCCTTTTAATGGAATCATCGAGGTTAAGAATATAAAGCCCATTCATCAAAGAGGCATCTCCATAAAAGATACGATCTTTATGAATGGTGCAAATCTTATTCAAAATATTAATTTCAAAACCTTCAATATCCAAACAAGAAACTGAAATAATATTCCTACTCAAAGTTGGAACATACAAACAATTGTCCAGTTCTATAATAAGGCCACTTGGCAAAACTAAATTAAATGTCCCGAGTAGCTACAGAGCAACAACTCTTGCTCCGTTGGCTACTCCGAGGTCCACTTCTCCTTTTGCCGGTGATCTACTCCTTTTGAACCCCCTGAACATTTGCACAAATGTGAGATCCACAACCAGTATCTAATACCCATGAAGTAGGAGCGAGACATGTTAATTTCTATAACATAAATACCCGGAGAGACAGTCAAACCGGCCTTTCCCTTTTTCTTCTCTTCCAAATAGAGCTTGCGATTCGTTTCCAATGACTCGGTTCATTGCTATGGAAGCAAACTCCTTCTTTTGGTGCCTTGGCTTTGAGCTGGGGGCTTGGGCTTGTCATTGCCTTTGCCTTTGCCTCTCTTAGCCATGGGCTTTCCCTTGCCTTTCTTCTTGAAATTCCCTTTTTGAACCATTAAGACTTCGAGGGGTCTTCTTAATGTTCGATTCAGCTCGCTTGAGCATCCCGTGTATTTCATGTATGGTCTTTTCCATGGCATGCATGTTGAAGTTCATAACGAATTGGTCATACTCCGGTGGGAGTGAGCCCAAGATCATATTTGTGGACATGTCATGACCTACGGGAGCCCCAAGTTTCTCAAGTTGGTCAAAATAGCCATTCATCTTAAGAACGTGTGCACTCACAGAGGTTCCAGGGGCCATTTTGCAACTATTTAACGCCTTAGTTGTGAGGAATCTTTCATGACGAGCTTTCTCTTGGAACATTTCCTTGAGCTGGCCCATCATCTGGAAAGCCTCAACTCCTTCAAACTGTTTTTGAAGGTCAGGGCTCATTGTGACTAACATGAGACAAGTCACATCGTTAGAGTCATCGAAATGCTTCTTCCAAGAATCTCTTTCAGCTCTAGGGGCGTTATTGGCGAGTTGTTCGGGGAATGTCCAGTATCAAGAACGTCATGACTTTCTTTCTCGCTAAGGACAATCCTTAAGTTGCGGGCCCAATCAAGGAAATTGGTCCCGCTTAGTTTTTCCTTCTCAAGGACGGATCGCAATGAATTGTGTGATGAATTGGTTGCCATTTATCTACATTAAGTTAATTGCAAAGTTATTAGTTTTTGAGCAAAAACATTTTCCACAATTTCAACACTTGATAATAGTGGGTGAAAAACATTTTACAATAGTTATAGGAAAGCTTTGGCTTAACACCCACAATTAAAGTAAAATCATCTAATGGGATTGACATCTATATGTCCCGGCTATTTCCCATTTTATGCCCTAGGCCCAAAACTATTTTGATAGCCTAGTTAAGTCGGACCATGTCTAAGCATTATGGAAATCACTATTTTCCCATCTCCCTTTACTTAGGTAACCACTTTATCTGTTGCTTTGGCAAGCAGAAAAATGATGATCCAAGCTTATGGAGTGCTTAGGTTATGGTAGGCACTTTAAGACTTAATTAAAACCATTTGATGTGACGTTCAAAATTAAATCCATTCAGACATAAAATAAACATCACACGCAGGTTATGAAGCGAAAAAGTAAATGTGATATAGCATGGCCTATTCCTATAATGACTCCCACGAGCCTTGTGGGAGTCAAGGGTCAATCTAGGTCAAAATCCATCTCATGGATAATGTCTTCGATCTTGCACCTCCAGCCTTGTTACATATTTGCATGGGCATACCCAACCTTCAAAGTAAATCAGTAAAGCTAATCTAATAAAGCGATTACAATTTTACAACATTGAAAAACGACTCGCAGGTCGTATTATAAAATTACAACCGAAATATGTAAAACAAGGGGTATAGTAGGCCATGCTATTCACCATGCTAATATCACATAAAACATGACATAAATAATTCGCGGATATAAATACAAGTTTATATGTGTTGCCACTACGCAGAGCTGGCGGCGGTCCCAGATTTACCCCTCAATCTGCTCATCGAATAATTCTACATCAGCTCATCGAATGAGTTTTTCCTCCCAGATTTACCCCTCAATCGCCTAACTTAGATAATCGGATTATTCATCGGTTAATCGAATTAACCGAATTGATAACCGATTCATAAACAGTTTATGCATATAATCAGATTCATAATCATAAGCAGTTTATGCATATAACCGAATTAATCTAATTAATCACAGATTCACAGTTTATGCAAATTAATCGAATTTAATTTCAAACCGAATCATGCTAAGGCAGTTTATGCAGAATCATGAAGCCGAAAACAGTTTATATCATAACAGTTCATATAACCGTATAAATATGATTAAACCGAGAGCAATTTATGCATATATCACATATATTCATCAAAAGATACATTCTTTAAACGCATTTAAACAGTTTATGCATCTTTCATTATCAAAGAAACGATTTTTCTGTTTTCAAACATACACTATCAAATCGGAATTGATAGTGTTATTGTCTGATAAACAATATCGAAATCGAGTCGTATGAGCAAGGCTCTGATACCACTGAAGGGATTCATGGGCGGAAACTCGTTCCAAACACCCATGGATCCTCCCCTGAAGGATCCGCTCATATGAAACAATTCGAAAACAGCAAGAAACAGCAAGAAAAACTTACGTTTTTGGATTCAAGAAGCTACTTCTTGAATGGAGGATGACGTTTCTTGGATCGGATGCTGCTACCGATTGATCTCCCTTTGCGGAAAGTCCCTTTACCGGTATCCACGCGACGATACGGGCAGCGATTGCTAGCTCTTCGTCTTTTCTGATTTTCGGGAATTAGAGAGAAAAGGGAGAGGCTGAAACTGAAATCTAATTTTAGAGACTTGGTAATATTTCGGCTGAAAATTCATAACCTAGGGTTTCGGCCAAGAGATCATTATATAGGGTGTGAGAGTTTGTTCCCATAACCAACTCTCACATCCTCAACTCCTCTCGGCAGTGGGAGTCTCTAACTCCCACGTCCCCTAGACTTCTGCTAGTAGTAGGAGTCCTTATCGGATAATAACTCCCACGTAATCCCAGCTATAGTGAAATACCAAAATTGCCGCTATCTCTAATTCGAATAATAAACACTTTATTATTTTCAGAAAGACAAATGTCAGATACAATGAACCTAGACACATTCTAGATTCATTGAATCTGACATGAAGCTCAGTTAGCTCGTCTATGCGTGTGACCCGTAGGGTTCATCTCACAATGGCAATGAAAACACACTTAGTAGTAGTATGTGTTCATAAATCACAAGCGGTCCCTAGCAGGGACATTGTGACTACCCAAAGTGAATGAATATACAACGGAACCTAATATCAATCCACTATTTAATCCCTTTGTCTCGCGATATCCTAATTAAGCATAAGGCATGGTGGTCGCCACCCTTATTAAGCTTAATTGTATTTATGCTCGATCTCCGGGTAGACTGTTTCGACAAATAGCATTTGATAACCACTTTATCAAATACATTTGAGCACTGGCCATGCATTTAAACGGTCTTTTCCCTATCGAGGGGCCCATGGATATCTCTCTCAATAATAGAGAGGGACAAATTCCTTACAATGTCTCTCACATTCAAGCTATGATAGGACACTACATCCGATCTCGGTCAGTATTGATTACTCTGTTACAAGTAACGTCCGACTGAGTCAAAACGTGGCTCCATTCATACTAGAATTTTGCCTGTTCAGCATAGGAGCCGGACTGATTAATGTATGATTTGATGTGCATGTGTAAATGTAGAACTGTTCGAATCAGTAAAGTATTAAATAAAGTTGACTAACGGTAAAGTTGGAAGAAACATGACAACTATTTATCAAATTTTGAAATGTATCAAATATTTTGGAAAATATAAAAAAGTGAAATGTATCAAATATTTAGGAACATACTGGTGGGATGTAGTACTCTATAATTTGTTTTGAATATTTGTGCAGAATTGTAAAATATCAGTAGCTGCAGCAACAATGAGTGGACCAGGATTCATCACAGCACAAAGAAGATTAAGTCCAAGAGACTCCAATGGATTTGTGTTCAAGAATTGTGACATTGATGGAAACGGAATGGCCTATTTGGGAAGACCCTGGGGACTGTCACGGGTCGTGATACAGTACTATTCGGGAAGCTTGAAGAGGTCATTTGGATAAATGACCTCATAATTAACTCATATATTCCAAATACAAGCTTCCGAATAAAACCTTTGTTCCGGGTATTTAAAGTAATTAATATAAAGGCTCAAGAGACAAAGAGGCCTTCCAAGAATGCAAGGCACAAAGATCAAACACACCTAATAGCATTTGAAGGCAAAATACATAATTGGAAGGAAAATGGTTGAAAGGGTATTTTGGTCATTTGATAATTAAAGTCTATTCTAGACTTTAATTATATTTTCAGATTTATTATATTGTTTAATTAGCCATGTTGGCCAAAATAAGCTAGCTAAATACTAGGACATGTTGTCCTTGATGTTAGGTAGTGTTTTTAGTTATCTAGGAGTTGTAGAGTTCTAATCTTTAAAGGACTCTTATTTGTGGGTTCTTTTTGGACGAAAATCCACTCTATTTAAGAGGGATTTCAGACATGTTATTATTAGACTTGATATATTGATTTAAGGTTATTCCTTAGTTACTTTGTGTTTGATTCTTTGGGTAGAATTCATTCATGTTTGAGTTACTGTATCAATAAGTTTGGTTTATACTTATTGTGGTGTTTCAACCCCCATTGATATTCAACCTTGCGGAAGAAAGGTTGTTTATATTCCCCACAAACTGTTCGAGATAGATAAAGATCGGGCATTCATGATTTAGAGCAAAAAATTAACCACTAATATTATAAATTTATCCCTTACTGTTTTAGATATAAATTAACCACTAATATTCTACCATTTTTTAAATTTTAAATAACCTAAAGATTATTAAGGATGAGAAATTTACCCTGTCATTCATGAAAGTTCGGCTAAAGATTACTTGATTCGCATCAGCTCTGAGGTTGGTACCGTATCACCTTTTGCTCTTAATAATCTTAATAACCTTACCAAAATATAAATTTAAATTTTTTTCTCTAAATATTATTAAATTAGATTGATTATGATTATTAACTCTAAAGATTGATTATAAACCTTTTGCTCTGTAATCAAATGGACATAAAAAAATTTCTTGATGAATTTATCCCTTTAAAAAAAAAAGGGAAAGAAAAGAATCATTCCCTAACTGTTCATTCTATCACAACGATCAAGATTCCAGAACGAATCTTTTTGAAGAAAGAGAGAATGATAAGGGATTAGACAGCTTTGCAACAGTTTGGTATAAAGGTCATATCTATCAATCCAGGAATCCAATGGAGTTGATTCAACTTGCATCTGAAAGATAAGAGGCAGATCTACAACTTTCATGAAGATCACAAGATTAGATTCTGCCGTCATGGAGTCCGAAATTGACGTGCAAGTTGGTCCAGCAAGCTGTCCAAATTTTGGACGATAATTAATCTTGATATTTCAAGTTTAAATTATTAATTAGATTTCAGCTATTATTATTATTATTATTAATAAGTGTTTTAGCACATAGTATTAGTGGTTGCTAGAAAATAGGACATGTTGTCCATTATCTTAGATAGTGTTTCTTTTATAGTTAGTTTGTTATGCTAGAGATTGAAGAGGTCTAATCCAATTAGGACTCTTCCTTTGTAAGGCTAAGATAACTGAATTCCACCTTGATATAAAGGGGAATTCGGCCAACATATTAATTAGATTAGTTGTTTTAATACAATATATTTTTGGAACATAAAAAAAAAAATGATACGGTACTATCCGGGAAGCTTGAAGAGGTCATTCATAATTAACTCATATATTCCAAATATGAGCTTCCGAATAAAGCCTTTGTTCCGGGTATTTAAAGTAATTAATATAAAGGCTCAAGAGACAAAGAGGCCTTCCAAGAATGGTCATTTGGATAAATGACCTCATAATTAACTCATATATTCCAAATACGAGCTTCCGAATAAAGCCTTTGTTCCGGGTATTTAAAGTAATTAATATAAAGGCTCAAGAGACAAAGAGGCCTTCCAAGAATGTAAGGCACAAAGATCAAACACACCTAATAGCATTTGAAGGAAAAATACATAATTGGAAGGAAAATGATTGAAAGGGTATTTTGGTCATTTGATAATTAAAGTCTATTCTAGACTTTAATTATATTTTCAGATTTATTATATTGTTTAATTAGCCATGTTGGCCAAAATAAGCTAGCTAAATAATAGGACAAATTGTCCTTGATGTTAGGTAGTGTTTTTAGTTATCTAGGAGTTGTAGAGTTCTAATCTTTAAAGGACTCTTATTTGTGGGTTCTTTTTGGACGAAAATCCGCTCTATTTAAGAGGGATTTCAGCCATGTTATTATTAGACTTGATATATTGATTTAAGGTTATTCCTTAGTTACTTTGCATTTGATTCTCTAGGTAGAATTCATTCATGTTTGAGTTATTGTATCAATAAGTTTGGTTTATACTTATTGTGGTGTTTCAGCCCCCATTGATATTCAACCTTGCGGGAGAAAGGTTGTTTATATTCCCTTGTTAAACTGATTTCGGGAAACAGAAATATCCGAAACATTTTCGTTGTCGAATTCTTGGTACGTTGTACCTCGGTTTCGCATCAGGTGGTATCAGAGCAAAAGGTTGTTCTCTATCTTGGTGTATCTTTATTGCTTTCGTTAAATTTTTTCTTGTTTGCTTGGAATTGACATAAAATTTACAAAAAAAATAAAAAAAGAAGGGGCAGCCGTGAGTTTTGGTTAGACAAGGAGCAAACCAAAAGCAAACTTCCTTGTCCGTTCGGACACAAAGGAATTGGCTTTTTTTTTCCGTCTTGTTCTTGACATTGCCGCCAACAACTACAACAAATCAAGGTAAAATCTTCCAAACCCGGAGTTCTTGATATCATGTGGCCAAGAAAAGGGCAAGTCTTGGACTTCTTGATTACGCTATTGTTCATCCGAGGCAAGAATCAAGAAATGAAGAAAATCTAGAAGCGTAAAGATTCCATCTTTTAAAAGATTGAGTTCCGTGATTACTGTTCACGAATTACTGTTCATATGTATTGTTCACGGATTACTGTTAATCCGCGGACAAAAATCAGGTTGTTTTTACTGCTATTCATCCGGATTGAAAATCAAGAAAATCAAGACACGTCAAGATTGATTCGAATTTCAAGGGGCAGCCGTGAATGAATTGTGACAAGGGGCAGCCGTGAGTTCAAGAAGATCAACTTTCAAGAAAATCAAGAAGCTTAAAGACTCCATCTTTTTGAAGATTTCAACAAAATCATGCGCGAGATAAGGCAACAATTTGATCAAGAAGATAACAATTTTGGTTATGATGACAAAAGGTATGGCTTCCAACATACAAAAAACTCAAGATATGATGATTCCTATTTGTTTTCTTGTGAGCCGACATATTATGACAAAATTCAGCAAATTGACAATCGTATTGGTACAATCAAGATCCCATCTTATGAAGGTTCATCAAGATATCCAAAATCATTCAAGGATTCAATGCAACAAAGCATGGAGCAAATAATGCAAACGTTGGATAAAATTAACGAAGGATTGGACAATCTTGGAATTGAAAGGACACATAGAATAGGTAAAGGGACTAATTTGGCAAAATATCCACAGGAGAAAAAGCCAAATCAGCCTCCTTCTAATATTTGTTTTAGGCAGCGAAAAAGTGAAGATAATAGCTATTTTGGGGCAGCTAAAACAGCCACAAATCAAGTAAAAGAAATAAAATCAGCCGCCATTCCATCTATGAAAGAATTATGGGAAGACATGGATCGAATAGATGAAATCATCAAAAATCGGAAAATTCAAGAAGATGCCGAGACCATAGTAGAAAGCTTGCCAAATAATGATATAATACAAGATTATACAAATTTGGTAAGTCAAGAATGTTAGTAGTGCCCTAGGACCATTAGCATATGTTGTACGTTTTATATCTTTTTGAGCATTTCATATGAATAGTTAATTTTGCTTATGAACATCAAATGCGTGATTTGATAGTAAAACTCATTTGCTTATGTAATTACTATTCTAGTTGTCTCTAGTTTTATGTAATCTATTTTAATAAAACTAGTATGATGTTTGATTGATGATTATGTTTTACTAATCATGTGTAATGAGTACAAATCATACCATAGATGCAATGTATTGAGATATATTGTATCGGAAGTGATCCGTTACAGAAGTGAACTTCCTCAATACTATTTTAGAATCCTTAGACCTTATGTCTCCATTGATTCTAGCATGAATGGAGCCACGTTTAGACTCAGTCGTACGTTGCTTTTAATCGAGTAATCAATACGACTGATGATCGGATGTAGCGTCCTATCATGGCTTGAATGTGAGAGGCATTGTAAGGAATTTGTCCCTCTCTATTATTAGAGAGAGATATCCATGGGCCCCTCAATAGGGAAAGACTGTCTAAATGCATGGACGTGCTCAAATGTATTTGATAAAGTGGTTATCAGATACTATTTGTTGGAACAGTCTACCTAGAGATCGAGCATAAATATAATTAAGCTTAATAGGGGTGACGACTACCATGCCTTATGCTTAATTAGGATATCACGAGACAAAGGGATTAAATAGTGGATTGATATTAGGTTCCACCGTAAATTCATTCACTTTGGGTAGTCGTAATGTCCTGCTAGGGACCGCTTGTGATTTATGAACACATACTACTACTAAGTATGTTTTCATTGCCATTGTGATATGAACCTACAGGGTCACACGCATAGACGAGCTAACGAGCTTCATGTCCAGATTCAATGAATCAAGAATGTGTCTAGGTTCATTGTATCTGACATTTATTTTCTAAGAATAATAAATTTGTTATTTTTTCGTATTAGAGAGAATGAGGGGTAATTTTGGTATTTGGTTTTAACTGGGATTACGTGGGAGTTATTATCCGATAAAGACTCCCACTACCAATAGAAGTCTAGGGGACGTGGGAGATGAAGACTCCCACTGTCAAAAGAGGTGGATATGACGTGGGAGTTGTTTCAGAAACAAACTCTCACAACCTATATAAACCTCTCTTGGCCGAAACCCTAGGTTTTATGCTTGAACCGCAAAAACCAATTCTATTCCCGAAATCAGATTTCTGGATTTCTGCTCTTCTCTTCTTTCTATATTCCCGAAACTCAGAAATAAAGAGCTAGCACTCGCTGCTCGTTTCGTCAGCGTGGATACCGGTAGAAAGCGATTCCGCAAGGGAAGGCTTTTGGTGGCAACAGCACTCATCTGAAAGATACAACCTTTAAGCCGAAAACGTAAGTAATTTTCGCTGTTTTCCGATTTGTTTACGTATGAGAGGATCCTTCAGGGGAGGACTCATGGGTATTTGGAACGAGTTTCCGCCCATGAATCCCTTCAAAGAAGACAAGGATGAAGCGGAGCCAAAATTCGAAAGTTTGCCAAAAGATGAGTTGAAAGAAAAGATTGATCTTGTTATTGCATCCCACGATCTAGATGATTCGAGGACGAATCATTTTCGAGAAAGAGAGGATGATACGGTACTATCCGGGAAGCTTGAAGAGGTCATTTGGATAAATGACCTCATAATTAACTCATATATTCCAAATACGAGCTTCCGAATAAAGCTTTGTTTCGGGTATTTAAAGTAATTAATATAAAGGCTCAAGAGACAAAGAAGCCTTCCAAGAATGCAAGGCACAAAGATCAAACACACCTAATAGCATTTGAAGGAAAAATACATAATTGGAAGGAAAATGGTTGAAAGGGTATTTTGGTCATTTGATAATTAAAGTCTATTATAGACTTTTATTATATTTTCAGATTTATTATATTGTTTAATTAGCCATGTTGGCCAAAATAAGCTAGCTAAATAATAGGACATGTTGTCCTTGATGTTAGGTAGTGTTTTTAGTTATCTAGGAGTTGTAGAGTTCTAATCTTTAAAGGACTCTTATTTGTGGGTTATTTTTGGACGAAATTCCGCTCTATTTAAGAGGGATTTCAGCCATGTTATTGTTGGACTTGATATATTGATTTAATGTTATTCTTTAGTTACTTTGTGTTTGATTCTCTGGGTAGAATTCATGCATGTTTGAGTTACTGTATCAATAAGTTTGGTTTATACTTATTGTGGTATTTCAGCCCCCATTGATATTCAACCTTGCGGGAGAAAGGTTGTTTATATTCCCCATTAACTGTTCGAGATAGAGAAAGATAGGGCATTCAAGCCGAACCTTAGTATTCGTACAACGGTTCCGCATCAGGAATGATAAGGGATTGGACAGCTTTGCAACAGTTTGTTATAAACATCATATCTAACAATCCAGTAATCCAATGGAGCTGATTGAACTGGCATCTGAAAGATAAGAGGCAGATCTACAATTTTCATGAAGATCACAATATGAGATTCTGCCGTTATGGAGTCAGAAATTGTCGTGCAAGTTGGTCCAGAAAGCTGTCCAGATTTTGGACGAGAATTAATCTTGTCATTTCAAGTTTAATTATTAATTAGATTTTAGCTATTATTATTATAATAATAATTATTATTATTATTATTAAGTGTTTTAGGCACATAATATTAGTGGTTATTAAGATAAATTAATAATCATAATTCATAATATTAGTGGTTAATTTATCTCTAAATTTTCAAAGGTTTAGAGATAAATTAAGATTATTAAATTAGATTGATTATGAATAGTAACTCTAAAGATTGATTATAAATGTTTTGCTCTGATACCAAATGGATAGAAAAATTACCAAAAAAATGTAGGGGGCAGCCGTGAGTTTTGGTTAGACAAGGAGCAAACCAAAAGCAAACTTCCTTGTCCGTTCGGACACAAAGGAATTGGCTCTTGTTCCCTCTAGTTCTTGAAAAGCCACCAAAAAATTCATCAAATTGAGGTAAAATCTTCCTAATCCGGAGTTCTTGATATTGTGTGGCCAGGAAAAAGGGTAAGTCTTTGAGAGAAAAAAATTGGTAAGAAAAGAATCATTCCCTTACTGTTCATTCTACCACAACGATCAAGATTTGAGGACGAATCTTTTTGAAGAAAGAGAGAATGATACGGGATCATATATGAAGCTTAAAGAGGTCATTTCATTTGGATACATGACCTCATCAACATTCCAAATACAAGCTTCCTAGTAAAGCTTTTGTTCCAAGTGTTGAAAGTATCTATTCTAAAGGTTCAAGAGTTAAAGAAGCCTTCAAATATAGCTAGACTCAAGGATCAAAGCCATTTAATAGCATTTGAAGGAAAGATACATAATTGGAAGGAAAACAGTTGAAAGGGTATTTTAGTCAATTGATAATTAAAGTCTATTCTAGACTTTAATTATATTTTCAGATTCATTATGTTGTTTTAATTAGCCATGTTGGACGAAATAAGCTAGCTAAATAATAGGACATGTTGTCCTTGATGTTAGGTAGTGTTGTTAGTTATCTAGAAGTTGTAGAGTCCTAATCTTTAAAGGACTCTTATTTGTGGGTTATTTTTGGACGAAATTCCGCTCTATTTAAGAGGGATTTCAGCCATGTTATTGTTGGACTTGATATATTGATTTAAGGTTATTCCTTAGTTACTTTGTGTTTGATTCTCTATGTAGAATTCATTCATGTTTGAGTTACTGTATCAATAAGTTTGGTTTATACTTATTGTGGTGTTTCAGCCTCCATTGATATTCAATCTTGCGGGAGAAAGGTTGTGTATATTCCCCAATAAACTGTTCGAGATAGAGAAAGATCGGGCATTCAAGCCGAACCTTCGTATTCGTACGACGGTTTCGCATCAGGTGGTATCAGAGCAAAAGGTTTATCTCTATCTTGGTGTATCTTTATTGCTTTCTTTAAGTTTATTTTTTTTCTAGGAAAAAAGTTATATTGCTTTCTTTAAGTTTTTTTTTTTTTCTAGGAAAAAAGTTAAAAAAAAAAAAATTAGCTTTTGCTTATCTTGGTTTAAACCTTTTGCTCTGATACCACCTGATGCGAAACCGTTGTACGAATATACCAAGGTTCGGCGGCTAAAGGTCCGATCTTTCTCTATCTCGAACAGTTTATGAGGGAATATAATCAACAATCCTCCCGTAAGGTTGACTATCAATGGGGGCTGAAACACCACAATAAGTATAAACCAAAGTTATTGATACAGTAACTCAAATGATGAATGAATTCTACATAGAGAATCAAACACAAAATAACTAAGGAATAACCTTAAAATATCATATCAAGTCTAATAATATCATGGCTGAAATCACTCTTAAATAGAGTGGAATTTCGTCCAAAAAGAACCCACAAATAAAAGTCCTTTAAAGATTAGGACTCTACAATTCCTAGATAACTAAAAACACTACCTAACATCAAGGACAACATGTCCTATTATTTAGCTAGCTTATTTTGGCCAACATGGCTAATTAAAATAAACAATAAAGCTGAAAATATAATTAAAGTCTATTACAAGTTTCCTAAAATACCCCTTCAACCGTTTTCCTTCCAATTATGTATATTTCATTCAAATGATATTCGATGGCTTTGATCCTTGTGTCTAGCTTTCTTTGAAGGTTTCTTTACCTCTTGAACCTTTAGATTAGAGACTTTAAACACTTGGAAAAGGCTTGAATTTGAAGCTCGTATTTGGGATGTATGAGTTAAGGATGAGGTCATTTATCCAAATGACCTCTCTAAGCTTCATGGCTGGTACCGTATCATCCTCTCCTTCTTGAAAAACGTTCATATCAATGATAAGAGATTGGACAGCTTTGCAACAGTTTGGTATAAACGTCATATCTATAAATCCAGGAATCCAATGGAACTGATTCAAGTTGCATCTCAAAGATAAGAGGCAGATCTACAACATTCATGAAGATCACAAGATGAGATTCTGCCGTTATGGAGGGTGAAATTATCGTGCAAGTTGGTCCAATAAGCTGTCCAGATTTTGGACGAGAATTAATCTTGTTATTTCAAGTTTAATTATTAATTAGATTTCAGCTGTTATTATTATTATGATTAATAAGTGTTTTAGGCACATAATATTAGTGGTTGCTAGATAATAGGACATGTTGTCCATTATCTTAGATAGTGTTTCTTTTATAGTTAGTTTGTTATGCTAGAGATTGAAGAGCTCTAATCCAATTAGGACTCTTCCTTTGTAAGGCTAAGATAGCCGAATTCCACCTCTATATAAAGGGGAATTCGGCCCACATATTAATCAGATTAGTTGTTTTGATACAAGATATTTTTGGAACATGATGTGAGGTTACTACCTTGTCATTCCTTCTTGAGTTACTGTATCAATAAGTTTAGTTTACGCTTATTGTGGTGTTTCAGCCTCCATTGATAATCAACCTTCTTGGAGTCGCGTTGATTATATTCCCCCGTTAAACTGATTTCGAGAAAGAGAAAGATCTGAAACCTTTTCGTTGTCGAATTCTTGGTACGTTGTACCTCGGATCCGCATCATTTGGTATCGAGCAAAATGTTTATCTCTTTCTTGGTGTACCTCTTTTGTCGAATTCTCAAAAGTGCTTGAAAAGGCACGAGGAAACCTTTAAAGTGCTTGAAAAGGCACAAGGTTGTTCTTCATTATTTGGTATCCGAGCAAAAGGTACCTCTCTTTCTTGGTGTACCTTTTACCGTTTTCATTAATTTTTTCTTGTTTGCTTGGAATGGACAGAAAAATTACCAAAATAAAATAAAATTAGGGGGCAGCCGTGAGTTTTGGTTAGACAAGGAGCAAACCAAAAGCAAACTTCCTTGTATGTTCGAACACAAAGGAATTAGCTCTTGTTTCCTCTTGTTCTTGACATTGCCGCCAACAACTACAACAAATCAAGGTAAAATCTTCCAAACCCGGAGTTCTTGATATCGTGTGGCCAGGAAAAAGGGTAAGTCTTTGAGGAAAGAAAGAATCATTCCCTTACTGTTCATTCTACCACAACGATCAAGATTCGAGGACGAATCTTTTTTGAAGAGATTGGACAGCTTTGCAATAGTTTGATATAAATGTCATATCTATCAATCCAGGAATCCAATGGAGCTGATTCAAATTGCATCTGAAAGATAAGAGGCAGATCTACAACTTTCATGAGATCACAAGATGAGATTCTTCCGTTATGGAGTCCGAAATTGTCGTGCAAGGTTGTCCAATAAGCTGTCCAGATTTTGGACGAGAATTAATCTTGTTATTTCAAGTTTAATTATTAATTAGATTTCAGCTATTATTATTAATAAGTGTTTTAGGCACATAATATTAGTGGTTGCTAGATAATAGGACATGTCACTACAAAAAAAAAGACCTTTAGTAACGAAACTTTTCGTTAGGAAAGGTCAAAAAAATCGTTACTAAAGACCTTTAGTAACGAAAATCGTTTGTCACCAAGTTCATCATGAGAGCCCCCTCGCTAAAGGTCTTTCCTAACGAATAAGGATATTCGTTACTAAAGGTCTTTTGTAACAACCGAGTTTCGTTAGGAAATGTGACCTTTAGTGACGAAATATTTCGTAACTAAAAGTTTTACAAAAAATTTAAAATTTAAAGCCATGGAGCCGAGCCGAGCCGTGCCCATGTCCACCCACTGGAGCCGAGCCGGAGCCCCTCTACAATAATGTGGAATAAAGTCTCCAAATTTTCATAGAAGTGGGAATCGAACTCAAGACCTCCAACTTGTATGTCATGCACTTAACCGCTGAGCTACGTTGGTGATCATTTGTTACTTATTGTTCCTATTATATTTATTATAATGAAGTTTTGTATTTTGAACCTTTAATTATTTTAATTTCTCTTTGTTTGGTGATTTTTTTTTTATGAATAAAATTAAAATTAATACATTTTCGTCAATGTATTTGTGTATTAAGTTGTTATAAAAATCAGAATAAAATTATTCTAGTTGCATATAAACTATTTTTTAGTAATACTTTTAATATAAAGACTAAACAAATATAAAAATTAAAATTATATTCTAAATTATATCATACTTATATATGTATATTCTTAATTTAAGACGAAACTTTTCGTGACAAATTTTTGTTTCGTTAGGAAAGGTTGACCTTTCGTAACGAAAAAGGTATTGGTTACGAAAAGTTATACCTATCGTGACAAAAATGTGTTTTCATTACGAAAGGTCCCTTTCGTAACGAAACTACTACTTTTAGTAACAAATATTTTTTTCGTTACGAAAGGTCAACTTTTCGTAACGATTCCAAATTTCGTTACGAAAAGTATACCTTTCGTAACGAAAAATGACTTCGTCACGAAAGGTTCGTCATAACAGGTAGTTTTTTTTGTAGTGTGTTGTCCATTATCTTAGATAGTATTTCTTTTATAGTTAGTTTGTTATGCTAGAGATTGAAGAGCTCTAATCCAATTAGAACTCTTCCTTTGTAAGGCTAAGATAGCCGAATTCCACCTCTATATAAAGGGGAATTCGGCCCCACATATTAATCAGATTAGTTGTTTTAATACAAGATATTTTTGGATGTGAGGTTTCTACCTTGTCATTCCTTCTTGAGTTACTGTATCAATAAGTTTACTTTACACTTATTGTGGTGTTTCAACCTCCATTGATAATCAGCCTTCTTGTTATTGCATCCCACGATCTAGATGATTCGAGGACGAATCCTTTTCGAGTAAGAGAGGATGATACAGTACTATCCGGGAAGCTTGAAGAGGTCATTTGGATAAATGACCTCATAATTAATTCATATATTCCAAATACGAGCTTTCGAATAAAGCCTTTGTTCCGGGTATTTAAAGTAATTAATATAAAGGCTCAAGAGACAAAGAAGCCTTCCAAGAATGCAAGGCACAAAGATCAAACACACCTAATAGCATTTGAATGCAAAATACATAATTGGAAGGAAAAAGGTTGAAAGGGTATTTTGGTCATTTGATAATTAAAGTCTATTCTAGACTTTAATTATATTTTCAGATTTATTATATTGTTTAATTAGCCATGTTGGCCAAAATAAGCTAGCTAAATAATAGGACACGTTGTCCTTGATGTTAGGTAGTGTTTTTAGTTATCTAGGAGTTGTAGAGTTCTAATCTTTAAAGGACTCTTATTTGTGGGTTCTTTTTGGACAAAATTCCACTCTATTTAAGAGGGAGTTCAGCCATGTTATTGTTGGACTTGATATATTGATTTAAGGTTATTCCTTAGTTACTTTGTGTTTGATTCTCTAGGTAGAATTCATTGATGTTTGAGTTACTGTATCAATAAGTTTTCTTTATACTTATTGTGGTGTTTCAGCCCCTATTGATATTCAACCTTACGGGAGAAAGTTTGTTTATATTCCCCATAAACTATTCGAGATAGAGAAAGATCGGGCATTCAAGCCGAACCTTAGTATTCGTACAACGGTTCCGCATAAGGATTATTAAATATTCAGGGCTTGATGATACGGTACCAACCTCAGGGCTGCCCAACTCAAAAGATTGCTTACACGTACCAATGATGCGGCCTCTAACAAGGGACGTGATTCAACTAACCACATCATTGATTCGTATATTAAAGTACAAAGAGGATGCTAAGTTACACATAGAATATAAAAGGCACCCTCTCAAGTTCACAAGTGTACAATTAGGCCCAATCAAGCAAAGAGGCTAAGAGGTATTTTAGTAATCATACAAGATGATGAGGGATTGGACAGCTTTACAACAGTTTGGTAGAATGGTAATAAATTTCGACCCAGTTATCCAATGTAGCTGATTCTAGTTGCATATTAAAGATAAGAGGCAGATCTACAACTTATATGAAGATAACGAGATCAGAGTCTGCCTTCTTAATATCCGAAATTGTCGTACAAATTGTCCCAACAAGCTGTCCAGAATTGGGACGAAATTAAAGGGCATTTAGTCTTTGTACAATTAAAGTCTATGCTAGACTTTAATTATTTTCCAGCTTTGTTATTTACTTTATTTAGAGTATTTATATGCGTATAGCAAGTAGTTGCTATAATAAAGGAAATGTTGTCCATAATTGGTTATCTAGTTGTTAAGAGTCCCACATCTACTAGGACTCTTCTTGTTTAAAGGGTTTTACTTGATAGCAAGTTGTTTTGTTCACGAGTTCTAATTCTTCAAGAACTCTTACTTATTGTTTCTTGTAACCGAATTGTTACTCTATTTAATAGAGGGTTCGACCAAGATGTAAACTTACGTTAGATATATTGATATTTTGGTGTCTGAACTTCTATCTAGAATTTCATTCATTCTTTGAGTTACTGTATCAACAAGTTTAGTTTCTCTTGTTGTGGTGTTTCAGCCTCCATCGATAATTAGCCTTCCTTGGTATTGCTTTGATTATATTCCCTAGAAACTAGTTCGACAATTAGAGAAAGATCCGGCACAACTTACGCTGTCGAACCTTTTGTTACTTAGTACCTCACGGTTCTTCATCCGGTGGTATCAGAGCAAAAGGTTCATCTCTATTCCCGGTGTACCTTCATCGTTTTTTATAAATTTTTTCTTGTTTGAAAATTGACAGAAAATCAGAAAAAGCATTACAGTATATATAAAAAGCAGCCGATTTTAAAAGCCTCTCGGTGTAAAGAAATTGGCAGCCAAGTTAGTATAAATTGAATAGCGAACTATAAAGCCATAAGAAAACTTCTTGGATTGATAGCGTAGGCGCCTCGTCCAAGAATTGGCAAACGTTCCTCCTTTATTTTGAGCCGTGTTTAAACATCCAGATACATCAAGAGTTGATAGCGTAGGCACCTCATTCTTTGATAACTCTCGGCCAAAGGTAAGGAAAAATTCAAGAAACCAGAAATTACTGTTCACAGTTTACTATTCACGGTTACTGTTTACAGTTTACTATTCACGTATACTGTTCATATAATACTATTCATGTATACTGTTCACAGATTACTATTCACAGAATACTATCCAAAGATTACTGTTCATCCGAATCAAGAAAATCAAGAAAATTCAAGAACGACACTGAACCGGGTTTCATTCTCGATTAGGATTTCGTTTCTTCATCTTTTTCTTTCTAAAGCTTTTCGTTTAGGCCAAAGATAGGATTTCTTTCCTTATTTTTCAGCTTTGTGTCAACACAACAAGTTAGGAACCCATTCTTTAATCTAGAGTTTGAAGTTCTATACGAGCGGTGTTGGAATAAAGAGTGAATCTTTCTTTGCTATCTAACGTTTTTGAGTGTTTTTCTTGAGATTATAATGTCTTTTCAGGGATCTCCATCGAAGAAAGGTGAAGTCTTTGAGAATCAGCTTTTGGTTACTATGAAGCTACTTCATTCTCAACCTTTGGATGACCTACATCAACATCGAAGTAATCTTTTTTATACAAAGTGCAACGTTAAAGGCAAGTCAATTTTAGTTATTATTGATAACGGAAGTTGTACTAACGTTTGTTCTTATGATATGGTTTCCGCATTTGATTTACCATGTAGGCACATCCTATGCCTTATAAGTTATCTTAATAGTGGTGAAATCCAAGTGGATAAGCAAGTGGAGATAGAGTTCGAGATTGGGAGATATAAGGATTCGGTTTTGTGTGATGTGGTCCTGATGACCGCAAGTCACATGATTTTGGGAAGACCATGGAAATACGATCGAAGTGCCAATCATATGGGACGAGAAAATACATATAGCCTTAAAAAGGATAATTTAAAGTTTCTTCTAACTCCTTTGTCTTTAAATGCAGCATGTGAGGTTCATAAACAAATTACCATAAATAGAGAGAAGAGAGAAAAAGAAAGACAAGAGAGCGAGAGGAAAAATACGAGTGATCCTACCCATGAGGTAAAATCTGAGGTAAAAGTCATAGAAAAAGCCGAGCCAAAAGTGAGAAAAAAGGCAATCGCTCTAAAAGTGAGAAAAGAATGTTTGTTCATTGATCCCGGAAAGGTAGATAGGGAAATTCAAGCAAAACAACTTGTTGTTTTGTTAGATTTGAAAGGAACCGCAAGGAACCTTTTTACTAACATCTTTTCTTTTAACATAACATCTTTTTCTACATCTAGTGTTGCGATTTTTCAGGAATTTCGAGAAACCTTTCCCAAGGAGTTGCCGAGAAAGATGTTTATTAGCCTTCAAAATCGTGAAAGGTATAAAACATCTTTGGTTACAAATCACCAAATTCAAAACCAAGGTGAGTTAATTCGTGCAAAGAAGGAGGTACGTAAGTCTTTAAGTTCTTATTTTAATCAGGGAAATATCGTACCAAAGCATGTAGGGACTTTTAGAATATATACGGATAGTCTAAATATTAATTACATAACTTTTAATGATAGAAATCCGATTTCTTTCTTTCATAATAAGCTTGTTTCTAGTAAAAACCAAGAGCCTCATATAGAACATCTTAGGGCTGTTTTTACTATTTTAAAAGATAATACTTTGTATGCTAAGATTGAAAATTATGTTTCCTACTCTAATTCTATTAACTTTCTTAGTTACAATGTGAGTTTTCAAGGTCTTATATTTGTTCCGGCAAAAGTTAATGCAATTGAAGAATGGCCGCGAACAACTACTGCAATTCCAATGCATTCATCATATGAGTTAGCAAGCTTTTACAAACCTTTTGTTTATAATTTTTGCAAGTTTGCTGACCCATTAAATGCAATTGAGAAGGAAGAGATACCATTATTTTGGGACAGCCGCCATAAAGTATCTTTACAAGGTAAGTACGGTGAACATTCAACTTTCTATATTTCTAACTTGCTCCCTTTTGATAATTTTTCAGATTATAAGGTTGATCATGATGATGATTCGAGGACGAATTGTAAGCCCTAAGGGCGAACAAACTCAGTTTTTGATAATGGACAAACATTTGATGTTGTGTCTAATGGTTTCAATCTTTGTGATAGAATAATGGTTCTCATAATGGAAGCTCTAAGTTCTTCAATCAAGCCATGATCAAGATTCAAAGTTATACTTAAAGGCATATCTCGTTGAGATTGAAGATTGAAGACTTAGGTTTGGTTAGGATAGCTTATGTCTTTATAGTCCTTACCTTATAAGCTCTAACCAATGCTCTTATGAACATAAACGTACAACACTCTAGTCTTGCATGCTCATAAACACGTTTTCAAAAGGCTAAGTTTCAAAAGGATTCTTATTTCCAAAAGCCTTTGTTTTCAAGGTCTAAGTCCTTTAAAATGGTTTTCCAAATGTTCTTAGTTGTTACGTTTTGGGAAAACCTTTTAGACTTCAAAAGATTTCAAAACAAGTGAAAAATCAACATCTCTCATACTCAGGAAGGTCGGTCAACCGAGCTCAAGGTCGGATCAACCGACCAGTTACAGAGAGTAGGGTTGATATACTTCGGTCGACCCCGTGCTCGATCATCCGATGTCTCAGTTCGGTCAACCGAACTCTGCGAGAACTAGCCGTTATTTGACCGTTGCAGAGTCATTTTTCAGCCCATTTTTGAAATGTATAAAAGCTCTTTTGCTGAGAAATCTTTGGATATAGACATACAAACGAAAATAGACTTGCACATACAATATAGATTGATTTCTTATCAAGTCTAAACACTCTCAAAGTAAAATGCACTTCATTGCCACGATCTAAATCATTCAAAGGTGAATTTCAAAAGCAAGACAAAGAGTGTGCATCAAATGTTCTAAGAGCTTAACATTCTTGTACTTCAAAGGTATATATTTCTCACTTAGAAGAGTGAATTATCTTTCTCTTTGATCATCTTATTCCCTTTCTATGTGATTGGGTTATTCTTGTATAAGTCCTACTTTGTGTGGGCAATTTACTCTTAGTGAGTTGTGTATTGTGGTTGTGTTGTAAAACTCTCAGTGAGTTAGCCACAAGTGTAAAAAGTTCTTCTTAGTGAAGTTGTTGAAAATCCTTGGGTGCGGCTCAAGGTAGTGGATGTAGATTCTAAGTGAATCGAACCACTCTAAATCCTTTGTCTTGTGATTGGGTTTCATATTGCTTTTAATCATCTTGCTCAAACTTACACTAGCCTTGCTTAGATTCGGAAAAGTTTACAAGATTGACTAAAACCCAATTCAACCCCCCCCCCCTCTTGTGTTTTACACGAATCATGTTTTTCAAGGGGGAGGGGATGACACGGTACCAACCTCAGGGCTCAAGAAGGAATGACAAGGTAGAAACCTCACATCATGTTCCAAAAATATCTTGTATTAAAAAAACTAATCTGATTAATATGTTGGCCGAATTCCCCTTTATATAGAGGTGTAATTCGGCTATCTTAGCCTTACAAAGGAAGAGTCCAAATTGGATTAGAGCTCTTCAATCTCTAGCTTAACAAACTAACTATAAAAGAAACAATATCCGAGATAATGGACAACATGTCCTATTATCTAGCAACCACTAATATTATGTGCCTAAAACACTTATTAATAATAATAATAATAATAATAATAATAGCTGAAATCTAGTTAATAATTAAACTTGAAATAACAAGATTAATTCTCGTCCAAAATATGGACAACTTGTTGGACCAACTTGCACGACAATTTCAGACTCCATGACTGTAGAATCTCATCTTGTGATTTTCATGAAAGTTGTAAATCTAGTTCTTATCTTTCAGATGCAACTTGAATCAGCTCCATTCGATTCCTGGATTGATAGATATGATGTTTATACCAAACTGTTGCAAAGCTGTCCAATCCCTTATCAGGTCGTCTCTCGAGGGTCTTAGACACACCGTGATGCCGAGTGACCTTGGCCCTTAGCCCTTAGCCCTAGTCACTCCCGGCTTCTTGAAATAATCGAAAATGGGACAAATGCTCTTCGATGGTAAAATCGTAAATAAACACAAAATAAATTGCACGGGACAAATTGCACGAAAATCACATCATTGATTTAAATGCATGATTACAAGAGTAGTAGTTTAAACGTCCAAGGCGAGGAGGGGGAGAGGTCGTTTGAACGTGGTTACATTGCTTGTTTGCTGGCTTGTGTGCTGATTTTTATTCCCCCATATCAGAGCTTAAAAGACATTTGCCCTAATGGCAGGAGTAGACACCACATTTCCGAGGAGGTGGGAAAACTCGTATACAACAATATACAAGATATGTACATACACTAACCGTGCTATCTCGGTCCACTAGGATGTCTCTAGGACATACGCCGAGTTATAGAAGTTTTGGGGCCGGATGGCACACAAAATTGAGGAGATGGGCTTCTTCCGCTGCTCAGTTGGGGCGCAGCTACACTAACTCTGCGCGCAGATTGGGTTGAACCGGAGGACTTTGAGTTTCCACCTGACGAAGAAATGGGGGGAAACATGGGGTCCAAATGCCAGCTGGAGGACCAAGGCCCGGACGGGTCTGACAAACGCCTGGTGTGGAAGAGGGGGGCGACTCAATTTTGGATGATCCGCCAAATGACCAAGGCGTGGTGGATAAAGGGGCGTCGGCACAAGGAACTATATCCATTGATCTACCGATCGTTGAATCACAGCCACAAGAAAATACAACCCGAATGGGTAAAATGCGCAAACAACAAACGACTGCCTCCCGGAAGTTGACTCGGTTTGTGGAGAAGTCCAAGGGTAACACCCTCTAAGGGTACTTTTACTTCTCCTTCTTATTTCCATGAATATGTTGAACTTTGTGATATGGAATATTCGGGTGTAGGAAATTATGAATCTGTTGTGAGACTTCGTCAGCTTAAATTTTATAGCTCCCTCTCTTTAATTGCTATTATGGAACCTATGCTTGATATTGCTGAGTTACCTTATTATGTTTGGCACCTAGGATTTGATGATGTTTTAGCAATGTCAATAGTAAAATTTGGTTGTTTTGGAATGGTAATCTGGATATTTCTGTGGTGGGTAACTCTGAACAGATGCTGACTGTACTTGTTAATAAATATGCTGGGACACCTGTGTATCTGTCTTTTGTTTATGCCAAGTGCGCCTACACGCAACGAAGGGTTTTATGGGATGAGCTACGTTCTTTTATCTCACAACAAGATGTTCCTTGGTTGGTGGGAGGTGATTTTAACGTTGTTTTTGGTGTTTCATAAAGTTTGGGCTCGATACCAGCATCTTTACCTATCTCTGAATTTGTTGAAGCTGCTGGTGACTGTGGTTTGTTAGATATTCCTTTTGTTGGCAGCCCTTACACATGGTGTCGAAGCTCATCGCCACTTTTATTGTAGAGACTTGATTGGGTTATTGTGAATGCATATTGGAATGATTTTTTCGGCACTCCTACTCTAGAACATTTGCACATGTCGGTCTCTGATCATTGTACTTTGTTGCTTAAACTTGGCCATGAGGGCGAATTGGTTCGTCATCCTTCAGATATCAGAATATATGGTCAAAACATGCTCAATTTCGTGATGTGGTTGCTACGAGTTGGGCTGTTAGTATGGAAGGAAACGGTATGGTGATATTATCTAGGAAGCTAAAGAGATTAAAAATGGTGTTGAGACCTTGGAATAAAGATTGTTTTGGAAATATACCTACTAAGCTAAAAGAAGCCGAGTCTAATGTTGGGGACTGGCTGAAGAGGCTTTTGATGCTAATCCATGTGAACTCTTGATGGATCGTGGGATGGAAGCCAAGAAGGATTATCAGTTTTACTTGGGGGCTGAGGAAACTTGTTGGAAACAAAAATCTAGAATAAAATGGTTACGGGAAGGGGAAGCCTACACGAAATACTTTCACTTTCATGCTTTGTAGAAAAATAAAAGGAAACGTATGCACATTACTACGTTGCAAACTGATCAATAAATTTGGCTGACGGACGAGACAGACATTGGGAGGTGATTTTAATGTTGTTTTCAAGCCATTCAAAAAGTGAACTGACTTCATCCTAAACAAAAAATAAAATAAAATAAAATAAAATCTTTAGTCCCACATAAACATATTATATAGGGAAAAGTTTCTTTTTTTTTAATTATAGTTCGACAATCACAAACGTTAAAGATTTTCGGACTTGGTTGAACGGATTTAGCATTCTGGCAATTGCTTCCTTCATGAGCCAAAGTGGTGTCTGCAGTTTTCTCTCTTTATTTCCTTTTTTGGAATTTTCAGAAGTTTATGATCACAAGCACAATGAACAAGCTCAAAGTTTGTCGGTGTGAATACCGATAGAGACGAGAGTCTGAAGGATACCGTTGGTGATTTAAAGTAGCATAATACAGGCAATTTCAATCAGATCGAAAAAGTATAATTCTTATCACAAGGTACTGGTTCTTTCTCTTGAGTAGATCCTTTAAAAGAACAGAATCCTAGTTTATTTCCATTGCTTTTATGTGGGGATTCTAATTTTTTTCTATAAAGTGGTATCAGAGTCTATCATGAGAACCCAATTACGTTGTTTATGTGTTATCGTGCTTTTAGTAGACGGTTAATGCATGCCATATGATGTTATTTACCTTTGTACATCCTATGGGAAGTCGTTAAAGTGTTAAACGAATCCTAGAACGAATTGTAGATTTGTGTTTTTTGCTGTTTTCTGTTTTCTGGGAATAATTCGGTCGACCGGAAAAAGTTCGCGAAAGATCGAATTTGTTCTAGAAAATGGGATTTTGCTACTGCCTAGAATTCGGCCGTCCGTTAAGTAATCACGGTCGATCGTGGCTAGTCTTTTTTCAGGCCGATCGATCAGAAATGTTCTGGGTCGACCGAGGTGGCCTAATTTTACACTATTTTTTATTACTGCCTTATCGCGGTCGACCAGGAGTAGGGCCTTGGTCGACCAGAAAGGGGCAAACAGTGTGTATTTTCTCTTTTAGCATGATTGTTGTGTTGTTTGAGCATGGTGCATAGTAATAGCCTTTGACATAGTGGTTTTTATTATAATACGGCCTGCGTGTCGTGCCTTATCTATTCGTTTCTTTTTGTAAATTTAATCTCGAATGTAACTCGAGAATTATTTCAATTATGTAAAAGTATGGAATAGGATTTCATAATTTTTTTCATATGTAACAAGTGATGAAGAAAGGTGTCCATCAGATGGAGGAAACAACAATGAGACAGAAGACAATAGATAGATCCTGCAATTGTTGCCTGAATCATTCAATCAGGTTGTATAGAACTACAACATAAACGAGATAGACAAACCTCTCCCAGAATTGATGAACCTGTTGAGGACTGCCGGGAAGGAAATAGGCAAGTTCAAGGACATTTATATGGTTAACAACAACAGGGGCAAAGGTTTTGGTAAGCTTAAAGGCAAATCATAACAAGGTCCATAGCCCAGTGGGAAGATGGCCTGCCTACAACCAAGAGGTTGTGGGTTCGATACCCAACTCACACAAAAATGAAGGATTTAATTTCCTATTCTTGGTTCCTCTTGTGTGGGTTCTTATACTCCCCTTCTTGGGGCACCCGCTAGTCGGGCTTCTACTATTCCCCTCACGGGGCACTGTCACGGGTCGTTCGTGACTTCGCACAGGAGACAACAACAATGCTCCTCTGCGCGCCCGAGCTTGCCTAAGCCGTGTGGCCAAAGGCTCCCGAGCATGCCGATCATGGAAGGCGCACCTCGTTGTCGCAACATGACCCGCACGCTCGTGCGCCAAGCGTGCCCCATTGCCTCGCCCAGCTCGTGCGCTCGGAGGCAGCATCGTCCAAGGCATGCCCCAAGACATGGCCCAAGGCATGCCCCAAGACATGGCCCAAGACATGCCCCAGGCCAGCGCCCAGGACAGCCGCCCATGCTGGCCGCCCCTGCTGGCCGCCCATGCCAGTCGCCCATGCTCGCCCATGCTGGCCGCCCATGCCAGCCCAGCACACTGGCGCCGTGCTAGCCCGCCCTGAGCCAGCCGCACATGCCCCATCGCCCATGCCAGCGCCCAGGCTGCCGGTCGCCCTGAGCTCGCAGCACGAAAGCCGCCGCCTAGCGCGCCCCAATCTGCGGTAGACAGTGCACAACAGCCTACCGACTTGGCATGTGCCGTTTTGTATCCGGATGAACTCCGAATGAGCTCAAATTTGATGAGTGACCTTTTGTAATCATTTAGAAGATTATGCACGAGCTAGTTTGTAATTATCATGTATATAGCATATGTTAGCGTTTTTCCCACCTCCTCGGAAATAAGTGGTACACTCCTAGCATTTGGGCAAATGCTTTTTAAGCACCTATAGGGGGGAACAAAAAATTTCAACAAACAAACAAAAACCAAACTTCTAGCATTTGTAATAGGCATTCAAGCGACTCTCCCCCTCGTCGTTTTGAACTCTTTTGATGTAAATTTTCATACTTGTAATGATGTTATATTTTAATGAGAAAAGCCGAGTTTTCGCACAAGTGACCCGTTTTCGTTTTTAAGTGTTGCCTATCTTCTTGTCCCGAGATTGTGACTAAAGAGAAAGCTTGCCGGGAGTAACTTAGGAGCTATTTGAGCTAGATTTACTCGGCATCGCGGGCGTCTGAAGTGCTGAAATTTGCGACCCGTGACACTTGGTATCGAGCCTTGTTTGGGAGCAGCGATGGCTAGTAAAAGCGAGAAGCGGTTTAGCGGCGGATGAGAGTGCTATGAGAGCACGTCTCGAAGCGTTAGAAGCGTCGGTCGGTAAAGTCCATATCTTCTGCTACGGAGCTAGCGAGGAGGATGGTAACTCCATGGAGCGTCGGGCGATGCTAATGGAGAACGATGTTGCCTATCAAAGTAGGGAGCTAGAGGAATTGAGCTCCGCTACTAGGGAACTTTTTCAGAGTGTCCAATCCAATGAGGAAAGGATTGTGACGAGCGATGCGGCGATTGCTGAAATTCGCGCATCCGTGGCAAAGAACACCGAGCGTTGACCGAACTTCATGCCGTGATGGGACGGGCAGTAAGGTGCGAGCTGAGGGTGCTTGTCTTTGGCCGTTGGCCGTGCAGCTGGAGCACGAGGCCCAGGGCCACGTGTTGTCGCTCCCAACACTCCTAAGGTAAAGGTGAGAGAAGCAGAAGGCCTACACGGGAGCTAGGGATGCAAAGGAGATTGACAACTTCTTCTTCGACTTGTCCCAATATTTCAAGACTGTAGGCATTGTGGATGAGTCCATGAAGGTTGATACTGCCGCTACCTATCCCGGGAGGATGATGCTAAGCTATGGTGGAGGGTGACAGCTCACGATATCGAAGCGGGTCGGCTAGTTATCAATACACGGAGCTATCGAAAAGTGCTATGAAGAAACAATTCTTCCCAATGAATGCTTCATACGATGCTCGCTGCAAGCTTAGGGAACTAAGGCATACGGGTGCAGTTCGGGAATATGTGAAGAATTTTTCTACATATATGCTACAGATTAAGGACATGTCAGAGATGGACAAGCTCTTTGCCTTTGTCGAAGGGTTGAAACTGTGGGCAAGGCAAGAGTTGAATAGACAGAAGGTCGAGACAGTGGCAGAAGCCATGTCGGCGGCGGAGAGCTTGGAGGACTATGGGATGGAACCTCAGAGGGACCGAAGAGTGGATGACTCGAGGGGGTCTAGTGGAGGGAACTTCATCTCCCCAGTGCCGAAATAAACTTTTAGTGGAGCGGATCGTCCAGCCTACAAACAGAGCTCTAGTGGGGGAGATGCCGGCTCAACTTCAAGAGCGGGAAGCAGCGGTTACTCGTGCTTCTCGTGTGGAAAGTCGGGACACCTTCAGAGATTTTGTCCCGACAAGTTGGCGCCTAGTGGGTCGGTGAATGCTATAAGGTCCAATCCAGAGGTGATTGAGAGTGTACTAGCAGCGATACATGCTGTATCTGCTAGCAAGGAAAAGACCCAAGAGCGAGAAATCGCTGGCGGGGGAGACGAGGGTTACCGAGCTGCCCATCATGAAGAGGGGAGTTACTTGGGAAGCCTTCGAACTTTTGAACAAAAAGAATATCCTGAGGAAGTAGGATATTTGGGAAGCTTTCACACGGTTGAAGATCAAGGCCTTGCTGGAGCCTTGGGGTCTAAAGAGGAGATCGTTGCAGTGAAAACGGACGATGCTCTAGACATGAAACGTGGGATCGTTGCAGTGAAAACGGACGATGCTCAAGACATGAAGCCCGAAAATTGTATATGGACCTGAAGATCAACGGGAGAGCTGTCTCGGCTGTTGTGGATTGTGGAGCCACGGAGAACTATATTGCTTGCTCCGAGATTGATCAGCTGGGCCTAACACTATCAAAGAGTGTGGGTCGTGTTGTGAAGGCTGTTAACTCGTGTGCTAAGCCTTTTGTGGGCATGGCCCATAGTGTGAAGGTGGAAATGGGACCGTTGAAGAAACTGACTTCCTTCGCGGTTGTAAATATGGATGACCACCGAATTGTTCTTGGCATCGGATTTTTGCGAAAAAATAAAGTAGCAATAGACCCCTGGGCTAATTCACATATGGTGATGGGGAATAAACCTACCTTGGTCCCTTTGAGAAATAATGTTGAGTCCTCAGAGAATACATCGCTACTGGCCACCATGTATTCGATGAGAGCTCCCATGAAGGGAAAGGAACACTGCGACACGAAGATTAAAGGATGCAGAACCCCGGGAACGGATTATGCTAGCCTAACCTTGAACTCTTGCAGGAAACACATTCACCTTGGCGTGCAACAAGGTGAAAGGACTCCGATTCCAGAATATCTTAAAGAAAGTGTTGCTGAACTGACTGGAAGCGGAGTTTCTGCCAGAGATCGTGTTTTGACGAACCTCCTCAGGCTCGCCGTGGATTTAAAGAGTACTCAGATGAAGAAGGCGCCGAGGACGTCGCCTAAGTCAAGTGGGGGAGTATGTCACGGGTCATTCGTGACTTCGCACAGGAGACAACAACGATGCTCCTCTGCGCGCCCGAGCTTGCCTAAGCCGTGTGGCCAAAGGCTCCCGAGCATGCCGATCATGGAAGGCGCACCTCGTTGTCGCAACATCGCTCGGAGGCAACATCGTCCAAGTCATGCCCCAAGACATGGCCCAAGACATGCCCCAGTCCAGCGCCCAGGATAGCAGCCCATGCTGGCCGCCCATGCTCGCCGCCCATGCCAGCCGCCCATGCTCGCCGCCCCTGCTGGCCGCCCATGCCAGTCGCCCATGCTCGCCCATGCTGGCCGCCCATGCCAGCCGCAGACACTGGGCGCCGTGCTAGCCCTGCCCCAGAGCCAGCCGCACATGCCCCATCGCCCATGCCAGCGCCAGTGCTGCGGGCCGCTTGAGCCCGCAGACATGACCCTCGCGCCTAGCCAGCGCCTAATCATGGCGAGACAGGTACAACAACAGCCAACCGACTTGGCATGTGCTCGCTTTTGTATCCCGGATGAACTCCGAATGAGCTCAAATTTGATGAGTGACCTTTTGTAATCATTTAGAAGATTATGCACGAGCTAGTTTGTAATTATCATGTATATAGCATATGTTAGCGTTTTTCCCACCTCCTCAGAAATAAGTGGTACACTCCTAGCATTTGGGCAAATGCTTTTTAAGCACCTATAGCGGGGAACAAAAAATTTCAACAAACAAGCAAAAACCAAACTTCTAGCATTTGTAATAGGCATTCAAGCGACTCTCACCCTCGTCGTTTTGAACTCTTTTGATGTAAATTTTCATACTTGTAATGATGTTATATTTTAATGAGAAAAGCCGAAGTTTTCGCACAAGTGACCCGCTGCGTTTTTAAGTGTTGCCTATCTTCTTGTCCCGAGATTGTGACTAAAGAGAAAGCTTGCCGGGAGTAACTTAGGAGCTATTTGAGCTAGAGTTACTCGGCATCGCGGGCGTCTCAAGTGCTAAAACTTGCGACCCGTGACAGCACCCGCTCAGCCGGGCTTCTACTATTCCCCTCACGGGGTACCCGCTGTGGGCTTCTATCCTCCCTACATGGGCTCCTCCTCTTGTGAGGTCCAATAATAATAATAAAAAAACATTTAAAAAAAAGCTTAAAGGAAAACCTTCATGCAAACCTAACCATTCTGGGAAAGCACTGAAACCTAAGGGCTCTGTGGCTAAGGATGTAAATTGTTTCCATTGTGGGAAGAAAGGACACTGGAACAGAAACTGCCCTAGTTTTCTTGAAGAGAAAAAACTTGTAAAGGAAGCAAATGTTGCTTCTAGATCAGGTATTTATGTTATTGAGATCAACTTGTCTACTATTACTTCCTCATGGGTATTAGATACGGGATGTGGTTCTCACATTTGGATGAATGTACAGGGAGTACTAAGGAGTAGAAAGCTGCCAAAAGGAGACGTTGACCAATGCGTTGGCAATGGAGCAAGAGTTGTTGCATTAGTTGTAGAAACATATTGTCTTAGTTTGTCTTCTGGAATTGTTCTAGATTTAGACTATTGTCTTTATTTCGATCTTTTATTTAAAATGATGTCTTTTATTGTAGTGCTACTTTTGTGAATGGTTTATACTTGTTAGATCTAGATTCACTGATTTATAACATAAATACAAAGAGGATAAAAACAAAACCTCTACTAGGGTTTCGGCCAAGAGGATTTATAGGGTGTGAGAGTTTGTTCCAAGAACAACTCCCACATCCTATCAACCTCTTTCGGCAGTGGGAGTCTTTAACTCCCACATCCTGTAAACCTCTACTGGTAGTGAGAGTCTTTATCGCATAATAACTCCCACGTAATCCCAACTATAACCAAATACCGAAAATGCCCCTCCTTAATCTCTAATTCGAATAATAGCATTTTATTATTCTCAGAGAAATAAATGTCAGATACAATGAACCTAGACACATTCTATGTTCATTGAATCTGGACATGAAGCTCGTTCACTCGTCTATGCGTGTGACCCTGTAGGTTCATATCACAATGGCAATGAAAACACACTTAGTAGTAGTATGTGTTCATAAATCACAAGCGGTCCCTAGCAGGATATTGTGACTACCCATAGTGAATTGAATCACTATTCAATCCCTTTGTCTCGCGATATCCAAATCAACATAAGGCATGGTAGTTGTCACCCTTATATAGCTTAATTTTATTTATGCTCGATCTCCAGGTAGACTGTTACAACAAACAATATTTAATAACCACTTTATTAAATACATTTGAGCACGGCCATGCATTTAAACAGTCTCCCCTATCGAGGGGCCCATGGATATCTCTCTCTAATAAGAGAGGGACAAATTCCTTACAATGCCTCTCACATTCAAGCCATGATAGGATACTACACCCGATCATCAGTCGTATTGATTACTCGATTAAAAGTAACGTCCGACTGAATCAAAACATAGCTACATTCATGCTTGAAACAATGGAGACATAAGGTCTAATGATTCAAAATAGTATTGAGGAAGTAATACTTATGACAAAAGAAACATGCAGTGTTACTTGTCTAACGGATCACGTCCAATACAATGTATCCCAATATATAGCATCTATAAAATAATTTGTATCCATTATGATCAGTAAAACATAATCATCAATCATGGATCATACTAGTTTTATTTCATTGTAAAGAACATTACATAAAACTAGGGACAGTTAAATTAGTAATTGCATAAGCTAATGAGTTTTACTATCCAATCACACATTTGATGCTCAAAAGCAAAATTAACTATTCAAAGACATGCTAAAAAAGATATAAAATATACAACATATGCTAATGGTCCTAGGGCACTACTAACAACCATCGCCGCCAAGGAAAATCCTATCATCGGGTATTGCAGTCACCTTTCCAAAGAATACGGTTTGGATTGCAACTGGGTCGCAGCGCCAGGACCCGCGGCATTCTCGGGTTAACCCGGCAACCCAAGTGATGGAGGGCCCTTCAATCCAAATCTCTAAGGAATCGGTACCAGCCGGTCTGGTGGAACCCACACCCTCGCCGGTAATTAATTTGGAAATTGAATCACCGCCAACAGTTCTTGGATCGGAAGTTATGGTGTCCCCTTCGATTTTTGGTTCTATAATTATATTTGCGGCTAAAGGAATTGATGATATTCGAGTTGGTTGTGATAAATCACCTTTACATATCCCAAGATTGTATCAATCGGCCGGTGGTAGCAAGATTTCACTAGCACTGGCGGCGATTCTTGAACAACTCAAGTAATTTGTTGTTGAACTTCATCCATCGGCTGACCCCGACCCAACATGCTCCAGTAACAGTCACAAATGAAACGGGTCAGGTCTCGGGTTCATCGGGGACACCGACTGAAGCACCGGTTCCAGTTTTGGCAGGATCCGAACCGGGTGTTAAAACCCCGATTACAGTGCCTGATGTGGAAGGGGGTACTAAACCGGTCGACGAAGACACGGACGAACCGGAGGACTTTGAGTTGCCACCTAGCGGAGAAGTGGGGGGAAACTGTTAGTAGTGCCCTAGGACCATTAGCATATGTTGCACGTTTTATATCTTTTGAGCATGTATTTGAATAGTTATTTTTGCTTTTGATTATCAAATGTGTGATTTGATAGTAAAACTCATTAGCTTATGTAATTACTATTCTAGTTGTCCCTAGTTTTATGTAATATCTATTTTACAATGAAATAAAACTAGTATGATGTTTGATTGATGATTATGTTTTACTAATCATGTGTAATGAGTACAAATCATATCATAGATGCAATGTATTGAGATACATCGTATCGGACGTGATCCGTTAGAGAAGTAATACTTCATGGTCCTTAGTCATAAGTATTACTTCCCCAATACTATTTTAGAATCCTTAGACCTTATGTCTCCATTGATTCTAGCATGAATGGAGCCACGTTTTGACTCAGTCGTACGTTGCTTTTAATCGAGTAATCAATACGACTAAGATCGGATGTAGTGTCCTACCATGGCTTGAATGTGAGAGGCATTGCAAAGAATTTGTCCCTCTCTTATTAGAGAGAGATATCCATGGGCCCCTCGATAGGGAAAGACTGTCTAAATGCATGGCCGTGCTCAAATGTATTTGATAAAGTGGTTATCAGATACTATTTGTTGGAACAGTCTATCCGGAGATCGAGCATAAATACAATTAAGCTTTATAAGGGTGACTACCACAATGCCCTATGCTTAATTAGGATATCGGGAGACAAAGGGATTAAATAGTGGATTGATATTAGGTTCCACCGTAAATTCATTCACTTTGGGTAGTCACAATGTCCTGCTAGGGACCGCTTGTGATATATGAACACATACTACTACTAAGTGTGTTTTCATTGCCATTGTGATATGAACCTACAGGGTCACACGCATAGACGAGCTAACGAGCTTCATGTCCAGATTCAATGAATCTAGAATGTGTCTAGGTTCATTGTATTTGACATTTATTTTCTGAGAATAATAAAGTTGTTATTATTTCGAATTAGAGAGAATGAGGGGTAATTTTGGTATTTGGTTTTAACTGGGATTACGTGGGAGTTATTATCCGATAAAGACTCCCACTACCAGTAGAAGTCTAGGGGACGTGGGAGTTGAAGACTCCCACTGTCAAAAGAGGTGGATAAGACGTGGGAGTTGTTCTTGAAACAAACTCTCACAACCTATATAAACCTCTCTTAACCGAAACCCTAGGGTGAATTCACTTGAGCCGCAATAAACCAATTATATTCCCGAAATCAGATTTATGGATTTCTGCCCTTCTCTTCTTTCTATATTCCCGAAACTCAGAAACGAAGAGCTAGCAATCGCTGCTCATTTCGTCGCGTGGATACCGGTAGGAAGATATCCCTCAAGGGAAGGCTTTTGGTGGCAGCAGCACTCATCCGAAAGATACAACCTTTAAGCCGAAAACGTAAGTAATTTTCGCTGTTTTCGATTCGTTTACGTATGAGCGAATCCTTCAGGGGAGGACTCATGGGGTGCTTGGAACGAGTTTCCGCCCATGAATTCCTTCAGAAACACGGTGTCCGAATGCCAGCCAGAGGACCAAGGGCCCCGGGACGGGTCAACGCCTGGTGTGGAAGGGGCGACTTAATTTTGGATGATCCGCCAGATGACCAAGGCGTGGTGGATAAGGGGCGTCGGCTTCGGTGGAGCAAGCAATCACGGCACAAGGAACTATATCCATTGATCTACCGATCGTTGAATCCCAGTCACAAGAAAATACAAACCGAACGGGTAAAATACGCAAACAACAAATGACTGCCTCCCGGAAGTCGACTCGGCTTGTGGAGAAGTCCAAGGGTAACACCCTCTAAGGATACTTTTACTTCTCCTTCTTATTTCCATGAATATGTTGAACTTTATGATGTAGAATATCCGAAATTATGAATCTGTTGCGAGACTTCGTCTAAATTTGATAGCTCCCTCTCTTTAATTGCTATTATGGAACCTATGCTTGATATTGCTGAGTTACTTTATTGTGTTCGGCGCCTGGATTTTGATGATGGTTTTAGCAATGTCAATAGTAAAATTTGGTTGTTTTGGTATGGTAATCTGGATATTTCTGTGGTGGGTAACTCTGAACATATGCTGACTGTACTTGTTAATAATTATGCTGGGACTCCTGTGTATCTTTCTTTTGTTTATGCCAAGTGCGTCTACACGCAACGAAGGGTATTATGGGATGGGTTACGTTCTTTTATCTCACAACATGATGTTCCTTGGTTGGTGGGAGGTGATTTTAATGTTGTTTTCAGTGTTTCAGAAAGTTTGGGCTCGATACCAGCTTCTTTACCTATCTCTGAGTTTGTTGAAGCTGCTGGCGACTGTGGCTTGTTAGATATTTCTTTTGTTGGCAGCCCTTACACATGGTGTCGCAGCTCATCGCCACCTTTATTGCGGAGACTTGACAGGGTTATGGTGAATGCATATTGGAATGATTTTTTCGGCACTGCTACTCTAGAATATTTGCACAGGTCGGTCTCTGATCATTGTACTATGTTTCTTAAACTCGGTCGTTAGGGCCAATTGGTTGATATCAGAATATTTGGTCAAAACATGCTCCGTTTCGTGATGTGGTTGCTGCTAGTTGGGCTGGTGGTATGGAAGGAAACGGTATGGTGATATTATCTGGGAAGCTAAAGAGATTAAAAATGGTGTTGAGACATTGGAATAAAGATTGTTTTGGTAATATACCTACTAGGCTAAAAGAAGCCAAGGCTAATGTTGGGACGGCTGAAGCGGCTTTTGATGCTAATCCTTGTGAACTCTTGATGGATCGTTGGATGGAAGCCAAGAAGGATTATCAGTTTTACTTGGGGGCTGAGGAAACTTTTTGGACAAAAAAATCTAGAGTAAAATGGTTACAAGAAGGGGAAGCCAACACGTAATACTTTAATGCTTTGTGCAAAAATAAAAGGAAACGTATGCACATTACTACGTTGCAAACTAATCAAGGAATTTCGTTGACGGAGGAGACAGACATTGGAGAGGAGGCCCACCGATTTTATTCCTCCTTATATTCGGTCGAGGGGTGTGTGGATCATGTTGACAGACATTGGAGAGGAGGCTGTTTGTGACTTCTGGTCTAGTTTGCCTATGCCTAAAGAAATGGCGAGCACTTTGATTGTTCTTCTTCCTAAATCACAGAGCACCACCCATCTTAGTGGATTCAGATCTATCTCGCTTTGCAACTTTGCTAATAAAGTGGTAACCAAGGTAATGGCTTCTCGCTTTGCTTCTCTTTTGCTTTCACTAATATCTTTGAATCAGACAGGTTTTATCAAAGGAAGATCCATTTCAGATAATGTGTTGCTTGGTATGGAATTGTTGCATTCTATCAATCACAAGGTGGGGATGGGGGGAGGGGGGGAGAACTTGGTCATCAAGCTTGACATGATGAAAGCTTTTGATCGAGAATCCCACTATTTCCACATTCAGGTTTTGCAACGTTTTGGCTTTGGTTGACATTTTGTGCATTTAATCATAAATATTTTGAGCTCAAATTGGTTTTTGTTATGGTTAATGGTTATTTCCATGCTACACACGGGGTTAAGAACGGCGATCCACTTTCGCCACTTCTTTTTATTCTTGCTGCTGAGGTGTTTTCTCGGGGACTTAACAAATTAACAATTTTTTGTGTTCTCTCTCCTTATGATGTTCCTAAATAGCCGATTATTATTTCACATCTTGCCTTCGCTGATGATATTATTATTTTTGAAAATGGCCAAAGAAGGAATCAGAGTATTCTTATTGAGTTTCTAAGAAAGTATGAAAATACTTCTGGGCAAGTAGCTAATGTTAGGAAGTGTTATTATTATACATCTACTAAAACTACGGGCGTGTAGAGGGCAATGATTCAAGAGGTGACTGGTTTTGTTGAGGGTGATTTTCCAATGACATATCTTGGTAGTCCGATTTTTTCGGGAAGGACTAAGGTACAATATTTTGATACTTTACTGGAAAAGGTAGCGGCTCGGATTGAAGGGTGGCAGCGGAAGTTGTTGAACATGGGAAGCCGGCTCGTGTTAGTTCAGCCTGTTCTGAATTCAATACCTTTACATATACTGGCTATATACAACGTGCTGAGGCTCATCTTGTTAAAATTGGACAGAATGCTCTCTCGTTTTGTCTGGGTTTAGACGGATGGGAAGGAACGAAAGTATTGGATGTCTTGGCATAAGATGGCACGGGATATTGGATGTAATGGTGTGGGTTTTGGTGTTCATTCTTTAACCAATTTTTATGATACTTTCTCTTGGAAGTTGTGGTGGAATTTTTGAAGTGGCAATTCATTGTGGATAATTTTCTTAAAGGATCTTTATTGTATGGGTTTGCAACATGTGAAACAAAGTGCAATTGTCTTGGGTTGTTCATCAACTTAGCGCCATATGATCTCGGTTAAGGAGGAGGTTGAGAAGAGGATTGGCATTCTATTGCGTAATGGCGAATCTAGCATACTATATGAGAACTTTACACTCCATGGCTCACTTGATTCTATGCTCACAAACCCGTCCAGCCAGCTATGTGGTGTGAAGGCCCGAGACTACTGCTCCGATGAAGGCTGGAATAGACGGGCTTTAAGCCATTGTGTCCGGGTTCTTTTATGGAGCTTTTACCCGATGTATGTTTGTTTCCTGATTCCGACAAAATCATATGGATGGAGGATTCTTAGGGTTATTTTCCTCTTGCTTCGGCCATGACCTTGTTGCGAGGCTCGGAAGTCACTCAATTTTCGCGGGATTGTATTTGGAACAAGGTATTACCTCTATATGTATCTTTGTTAATGTGGAAATTACTTAATGGTTTTCTTGCTTTGGATGAAGATAGGATGCGATTTGGGGTGTCACTGGCTTCTAGATGTGTTTGTCTTAGTGATACGGAGACTTATGATCATGCTTTTATTAAATGTACACCTGCAAGAGTAGTTTGGCAGGAGGCGGCAGTCTGTGTTGGTTTGACATTACCCTCTACGCAAGTCAACAATATTCGAGGGATGCTTTCTTTATGGTGGTATCCTGTTGCCTCCGGGAATTGTCAAGTTATTCTAATTATGGTGTGTTGCGCTTGTTGGGTTTTATGGAAGGCTCATTGTCTCTTTGTGTATGAAGCGAAAGTTACTTCTTAGTCTAGTATTCTAGCTCAGTTATGTGATTACGCTACCACTTTAATGAGAGCGAAGGGTCTCCGGTTTAATATGGTTGCAAGACATTTTGTTCCTCGAAGAACTCTTGTGGTATGGGGGAGAGATATATGCGATATCAGAGTGGTTCTTAACATTGATGGTTCATCTAAAGGCAATCCGGGTTTATCAGGAATTGGTGGGGTTCTTCGGGATAGTGGTGATTTCATTTCGGCTTTCTCAATGCATTGTTCGCTTCTTATATGAAGTGGATTTGTTTCCACCTACTTAGAAATTTTGTCTTTAAGTCCCCCTCCATGTATCTTTTGCCGATTTGGCCTTATTCAATAAACGGGTAGGGGTCCACGCCAAACTCCCCACCACAACAAGTGGCTTTCCTAATAAAAAAAAATTAAATAAAAAAATAAATGGGTAGGGGTCCTTGCCAAACCCCCACCACAACAGGTGGCTTTCTTAAAAAAATATAAAAAAACAATAATGACCCCTTTTACATGCGAAATTTTATCAGGTTCACTTTTGTCACTTTGACACATTGTGTTAGAATCCGGGAACTACTAGATCCCTATTGTTTTAGCATTTATTGCAACATATATTTATAATACACTAGGTTGAGATAAATTTTGCTCCATGTTTGTACGTATTTTTATAGTGTATATATTTCTAATATTTTATTTTAAAATTTCAATAGTTGCATCTTGTATGTATGGATGATTTCTACTTTTAAGAGTAATTAATATTTGAATTTTTTATTAATGCCAATAATTCTGATGTGTATGTGCTTTGTATTTCTTACTCTGGAAAATAAAAAAAATAAGAAAGTATTTATTCAATTTCATATAAAAATAGCTATCTTTTAATATATTGCAAAATGCATGCATTGTCTTTAGTATCATGCCATTCGTTATGAAAAAAACGCTTAATTTGGTAGTCTAAAAATTGAGTTCTTTAAGGAATTGTGCATGCATTATGTTTCTCATTTTGTAGCACCCATAAGAAACCTATTAAATCACTGAGGCTTGCTCACTTCTAAGATGTTGGAGGCATATAGGTGTTTAATAGGTGCTACGTTATTTGATCTTCTCTCTTTAGCTGCATTAGCAGAAGCCTAAGCATGCACGTAATCTCTTTGGCTTACCACTGGTCATCAATAAAAGTGTTTCTTTGAACCTTTTTTGTTTTAGTTCCCTCTCTCTTTAACTCTGTGATATCCGTACCTTTTTTATTACGTGTTATTTTACGTATAATTTATTTTTGTGTGATTTATTGCATAAGCGTAATTTATTTTGCGCGATTATGTGATTATGTGTTTATTTATTTTGCTACGTGCTATATGTTGGGTACATTTCATACTATGGGAATCGAAAACAGACAAAAAGACTAACAATTTTCGTTAGGCATTTTTTTTTCCGGATGCTGTGTTGCAACCACCAAAAGCCTTCCCTTGCGGAATTGCTCTGTACCGGTATCCACGACTAGCATATGTTGTACATTTTAGGGCACTACTAACACTAAGATGTTGGAGGCATATAGGTGTTTAATAGGTGCTTCGTTATTTGATCTTCTCTCTTTAGTTGCATTAGTAGAAGCCTGAGCATGGACGTAATCTCTTTGGCTTACCACTGTTCATCAATAAAAGTGTTTCTTTGAACCTTTTTTTAGTTCCCTATCTCTTTAACTCCCTCATCCTCTCCTCCAGTTTGTCTGTTCATAATTACTTTCCTTTTTTATTAAAGTAAATAATCACATTTGCAACGCCGCCAATTTAATTACAAAAAGGACTTGAACTTCAAGTTGCGATTTCACTATGCACCGGATATGCTACAAATCCTTTAGCCATGTTCTTGAATCTTGTTTTGGTGGAGGTGCAGATCTGACTGACTGATGCAAGTCCAGCCTATATCTTTATATTTCTTGCATCTAGCTAGATTACGTTGAATAAACGATGTAGATGCTTCTTTGAGGACTTCCGACCAAGACATTTTGCGCTCTTCCTTCTCTTGATCACCCTTTAGGCTCTGCTCCTCCATAAATTTTCTAAAATCTAGCTCTCTTAATTCTTCTTTATGATCATAGCGAGTGTCTGTCTCTGGTTACAAGTCAATGTAATGCTGCTCCTCCAAGAACCTATCATCCAGAGACGGTTAATTCGCTTTCGATACAAATTTAGATGCTGATATCTCATAAAGATTAAAATCACAATCGGTGACATAATATCAACTACTTGAGGGCACGCTCGTGGTGTGAATGACAAGCATCTTCCATCATGTGGGTTGTCAGCGATGTATTTTTCATCTTCATTTAATAATGGTGCTACACATAACGTCTTTGAAATCATGAAACCCTCGAAAGAATAAGTTGTTTCTTATGCAAAGAAGTTTTTTCTTCTTCAGTGGAACACTTGTGAAGGAAAAATCCTTGATTTGAGTATCAATTCATCCTAATGTGTCATACGAGAAAAATGGGATTGTTTCTTCTTCCTGAACGAATCAGTGCAAGCTTTACAACGCGATCTATGAAAGTGTTTTGAAAAAGCAAAAGGGGCTTATGTTTCCTTCAAGAATTAATCAGCGCAAGCTTAGGATTTAACAAGCGTTTATGTTCATCATTGACAACAACATAGTAAGCCCGTCCATTCTTAGGAGGTTTATTAACATACATACATACATAAGACGGGAGCTTACATTTCTAAATAATATTGGAATACATAATGATTTAAAATTGAGTTGCACAATTCAACATTTCCTGGACTTCAAGTGTGAGATAGTTAACTTATACATTAAAATCCCAGATGTTTCTTCTCTCTTATTAGGAAACTCTCTATAATTTTTTTTAATTCGCCCCGTGCTCGATTGTCTTACGTGTATTTGAAAGGAGTTCCATTATTCTTGAAAAATCATAATATTTCTCGGTTTTTATTTGCCTCCAATAGATCCGGAAAACAAATTATAAAGGTAATTATTTCTTCTCAAATATTGACCCCATTTTACATGCCAAACCTTATTGGTTTCACTATTATCTCTTCGACAAGTAAAAGGTAAAATTTGAATGCATAAATCGCCTTAGAAATCAAGGATAAACTATATCCATATTATTTTAGCATTTATTGCACATACTTTTATAATAAAGTACATCAAGAGAACGTGCTTCCATACCTAAGACAAGAGCATAATTTGGTATATAATATTGAAATACATGATGATTTGAACTTGAGTAGTAAAATTAAACATTTACTAGACTTTAAATGAGAGATAGTTAACTTATACGCAAAAATTCCTGAATATTCTTCTTTCTTATTACGGAATTCACTGTGAATTAGGTTTTTATTCGCCCCGCTCGAGTGTCGCACATGCATTTGAAATTGTTTCCAAATATTGACCCCTTTTACACGCAAAATTTTATCGGTTTCACTTTTATACTTAGACAGATAAGATGAAAAATTCAAATTAAAAAATTGTGTTAGAAATTCGAGAACTAACATATCCCTATAAATAACTTGAGAAAAATGATGTAGATCTTACTCCTTCGCGATATATGTTGTGTGAAATCGATAGCAAGTGTTTGCAATCTAAAATAAAGATTGATTTATTAACCATTTGGGGAACAATTTCCATTTCATAATCAAGGATATAGAAGAGGCAAAAGATGTTTTTTTGCAACCAACGACTCAATGAATTCAAAAGACTTTATAGAAAAATGCAGTATGGAATTATGAAGAAGATGAGAACTGGTGAAAGATGCTTTTTGTAGAGATGCAGTAAGTGTCGTTTTTGTTCTCAACTTCAATGTGTTTTGGTTGAGAAATTTTCGCACTTATCGTTGTTCAATTCCTATCAAGATTTAGTTTGATTTTACAATATTTATTGAAATTGTTAAAAAGAGTTAATAAACAATGCACTTTTTATGCACATATTTGCATACTCTGATAGGTTTCTAATAATAGAATAAGAGGATCTCAAATTTTCGCGAAATAAAAGAGGATATTTTTAATTTAGGAAGGAAAAATGAGTGATAATGAGAGACTTATTCAAGCCACTTCAAAAAGTGAATTGACTTCACCCTAAACAAAAAAATCTTTAGTCCAACATAAACATATTATATAGGGATTTTTATTTTTTTTAATTACACTTCGACAATCCCAAGCGGTAAAGATTTTCGGACTTGGTTGAACGGAATTAGCATTCTAGCAATTGCTTCCTTCATGAGCCAAACTGGTTTCTGCAGTTTTTCTCTCTTTCTTTCCTTTTGGAATTTTCAGAAGTTTATGATGAGTGTTTGGGTAATTTCTTGCCTTTTAGACTATGCAAAGTTTAATCAAACTCTATAATTTTACTCTATGCTATGTTCAGTTTCAGAAATGTTCTGGGTTGACAGAGGTGGCCTAATTTTACACTGATTTTGGTTATTGCCTTATCACAGTCTACCGGGAGTATGGCCCGGGTCTACCGAAAAGGGGCAGGCAGTGCGTATTTGCGCTTTTAGCATGATTGTCGTGTTGTTTGAGCATGGTGCATAGTAATAGCCTTTGACCCAATGTTTTTATTATAATACGGCCTGCTTGTCGTGCCTTATCTATTCATTTCTTGTTGTACATTTAATCTCGAATGTAACTCGAGAATTATTTCAATTATATCAAAGTACAGAATATGATTTTATATTTTTTCATATGTAACAAGTGATGAAGAAAAGCGTCCATCGGATGGAAGAAACCACAAGGAGGCGGAAGACAATATATGTGTTTTATTGCTTTCTCCACCTTTAGATTGACATAGGATTTTTCGTTGGCTCGGAAAATTCCTATAGGGGCTATTACTATATCAAGATTTTATTTATTGCTTTTGCATGAGATACATGATGCATGATTTACCGCTTTTATAGCATGTTAATTCAGTCGTATAATCAGATTATACACAGTTTGGTGAGACAGTTTAAAAATCCCTCAATTTTCAATATTAAGTCTATTGCCTTCCAAGCGGGGCCCTTGTTAAGGCCTAGATCTACAGTAGTGTGAACTTCCGAGTGGAATAAGTGACTGTCTATCAGGGTAAGGCGTGAAGGATAAGTTAGTGATATTCGTCGGTCAACCTTGGATCATACTTAAAGCGGATTACCTCAATGATTGAGAATTTGGAAGCAAACGGGTTAAGATGTGCATTTATGTACTAAGGGTAATCGTTACGTACTTAACCAACCAAGAGTCACATAATTGATGTGATTAGCAAGCGTTGCTTACCTAAAGTGTCTTCTTGAGTATAGTAGCCAAATGTGCCTTGAGAATGATGAAATATGGATCTTGGTCCTACTAGAAAGTTTTGAAGTTACCGAATGAATACTTGAGGGTTATTCATTTGAAGAAAATAGTGGGAGAAATCATTAAATAAAGTCCTTTTAATGATTTTAAAATATGACAACTAAAAATTGCAAACTCTTCTCTGTAGATATAATGGCAAATGCAATCGTTGCATAAAACTTTTTATCATTGCGATCCGAACTTAGGAAAGACACACTTGAGGGAGGAAACTTCCTCGACTGGTACACAAACTTGAGAACCGTTCCCAAGCACGAGAAAAAATTGTATGTTCTCGAGACTCCTATTTTTGATCCACCAGCCGCTGGGGCTCCGGCCGCTGAAATAAATGCTTATCGTAAGAACTTATATGACGCATTAGATGTGTCTAGTCTTATGTTGTTGACCATGACCTCTGAGCTTCAGAAGCAACATGAGGAAATGAGAGCTTTCAATATGATTAATCATCTAAGGCAACTCTTTCAGGGTCAAGCCCACCAGGAGAGATTCGATGCGTCGAAGTCTCCATTTCAGTGAAAAATGGCATGGGGAAACACTAGTCGGAACTCACATTCTGAAGATAATAGGCTATATTGAGAGCCTTCAAAGACTGGGATTTCCTTTGGGCCAATACATAGTGATGTATATGGTCCATTTAAGATCCATGCAAGAGGTGGTTATCTATATTTCATTATTTTTACTGACGATTTTAGTCATTTTGGTTACGTGTTTCTTATTTAATACAAGTCTGAGGCCTTTGAAAAGTTCAAAGAGTATCAGAATGAAGTAGGAAACCAGCTTGGCAAAAGTATTAAGATGCTTTGATCTGATCGAGGTGGGGGAATACTTAAGCACAATTTCGTGACTATCTAAAGAGTTGTGGAATTGTTTAACAACTTTCTCCTCCGGCTACTCCTCAATGGATTGGTGTATCCGAAAGGAGAAATCAAATTCTATTAGATATGATTCGTTCAGTGATGAGTTACGCGAACCTTCCAAACTCCTTTTGGGGATATGCTTTAGAAGCAGCAGCTTTAACACTAAATAGAGTTCCATCTAAATTTGTTGAAACGACACCATATTAGATTTGGACTAGGAGGCGTCCTAGTATGTCTTTCTTAGAGATTTGGGGTTATGAGGCTTTGTGAAATGTCCAGCTTTGGACAAGCTCAGCCCAAAGTCGGTTAAGTGCACCTTGGTGGGGTATCTTAAGAAAACTAAAGGTTACTACTTCTACATCCCGAACAAGAACAAAGTGTTTGTTGCTCGTAACAGAGTTTTTCTAGACGATATATTCCTTTTTGGGAAAACAAGTGGGAGCCACATGGAATTTAATGAGTTCCGGAGCTTGGTGAAATTCCAAGGGAACTTGGTGAAGTTCCAGGCACAAGTGACCAGGTGAATTGTAACAAGCTACACAAGCGTTTGTGGAGCCAGTTCCGGAAATACAAGAATTGCGTAGGTCTAGTAAAGTTAGTAGATCACCCGAAAAAATTGGATTTTTCGTAAAAGAACATTGAGATATTATGTTTTTTTTTTTTATCACGATGAACCTACAACCTACAAACAAGCATTTACTAGTCCAGATTCTTAGAAATGGCTTGAGGCCATGAGATCCGAAGTGGATTCCATGTAGACTAACCAAGTATGGATATTGGTAGATGCGCTTGAGGGGGGAGCCCCAATAGGGTGCAAGTGGGTTTTCAAATTGAAAACTGACGTGTAAGGGAATGTTCAAACGTACGAGGGGAGACTTGTCGCGATAGGTTTTAAACATATTCATGGTATTGACTATGATGAGACCTTTTCCCCTATAGTTATGTTCAAATCCATTCGTATCTTGCTTGCTATGACTGCATACTACGATTATGAAATATGGCTAATGGATATCAAAACAAATTTTTTTTAACGGAAACATAGACGAGGACGTGTTTATGATACAACCCAAAGGTTTTGTCGATCCAAATATCACCAATAAAGTATGTAAGGTATTGAAGTCAATTTATGGACTAAAGCAAGCTTCTAGAAGTTGGAATCGACGTTTTGACGAAGTCGTGCGTGAGTTCGGTTTTATCAAGAATGTTGATGAACCTTGTGTTTACAAAATGTCTAGCGGAAACTCGGTGGTATTCTTAGTTTTGTATGTAATTTTCATACTACTTATAGGGAATGACATTCCAACATTGGAATCTATAAAGGTCTGGTTGGGGCAATGTCTAACTATGATGGACTGAGGTGAAGCAAGCTTAATCTTAGGAGTTAAGATCTATAGAGATAGATCATGTAGACTTCTTGGCCTAAGTCAGAGTACATATATAGAAAAAGTGCTAAATCGGTTTAGCATGCAGGAGTTCAAAAAGGGACAGTGTGCTAAAACACTATATTAGAAAGAACGCATGAGTGAGATTCCATATGCTTCGACAATTGGATCTATCATGTATACCATGTTGTGTACTCGCGCAGATGTCTGTGCTATTGTTTATAGCCCACGTGATTGCGAACCTGAAGTCTTACACAACAATTTAGGAGTTCAACATGTGATTTCGCAATTCAAGCGCAAGCAATGTTTTGAGAAAACTAAGAAAATGTTCAATCAAGAGACATACCTAAGGGAAGGAATTGCTAAAACTGAAGTGAAAACAAAGAAGAAATGTATTGTAAATCGAGAGAAATAAATGATTGAATAGATATTTCAATGATTTTTTCAATTTTATAACTTTCAAAAAATTTAATGTGCAAATTTTCTGTAGAATTGGAAAAAGAAAAAATATACGTAATATAGAGTAGTATAAAACCAATCATACCTTAAAATTGGTCTAGACGTTTTAACTTACCAAGTGTGAGTTATGTGAATACTTGATGTATAACCACATATCTTATGCACGTTGAACTTGGTTTTAATGGTTGACGTGATTATATCATGTATCTTACTCTATTTTTGATGGATTTGATGTAGGCCAATTATGCAAACTAGTCAAAATTGTACTATATTTGAAATTAATATTTTCATAACCTCCTAAATCACTAGTATCCTGTAACAAAATATTTAACATAAATGGCATATTTTTTTTCATATTCGCATCTTCAAAACCTTATATACCCTTGAATACAAGGACTTACAATCACACAAGTTCTTTCGTGAATCATTTGGTATATCTATTTAAATATTTTGGTTTTCGCTAGGATGGTGAAACTTGCTTTCATCATAAATAACGCGAGAAAAAAGCAACATATAAAAAACGGAAGAATGGCTTCTAAAAAAGGTGAGTGAACTTACCACCCTCTTTGGTAATAAAGACCTAGCTATTGTTTATAACCCATGTGATTGCGAACCTCAAGTGTTACCAACAAATTTAGGATTTCAACATGTGATCTCGAAATTCAAGTGCATGAAATGTTTTGAGAAATCTAAGAAATTGTTCGATCAAGAGACATACCTAAGGGAAGGAATTGGTAAAACTAAAGAGAAAATAAAGAAGCATAGATTTAATTTAGGTCAATTATGAAAACTAGTCAAAATTTAACTATACTTAAAATTAAATTTTTTTCCGTAACCTCCTAAATCAATAGTATCCTATACCAAAATATTTAACATATATGGCATCTTTATATTCATACTTGCATCTCTATCACCTTATATACCATTGAATATATGGACTTACAATCACACAAGTTCTTTTGTGATTTCATTTGGTATAGCTAGTTAAAGTTTTTTGTTATGTCTAGGAAGGTCAAACTTACCTTCATCATAAATAACGCGAGAAGAAAAGAAACATATAAGAAACGAAATGGGCTTCAAATAAAGGCCATTGAACTTACCTCCCTCTGTGGTACTAATGTCTGTGCTATTGTTTATAGCCCACATGATTGCGAACCTGAAGTGTTACCAAACAATTTAGGAGTTCAACATGTGATTTCGCAATTCAAGCGCATGCAATGTTTTGAGAAAACTAAGAAAATGTTCGATCAAGAGACATACCTAAGGGAAGGAATTGCTAAAGCTGAAGTGAAAACAAAGAAGAAATGTATTGTAAATCGAGAGAAATAAATGATTGAATAGATATTTCAATGATTTTTTCAATTTTATAACTTTCAAAAAATTTAATGTGCAAATTTTCTGTAGAATTGGAAAAAGAAAACAAAGAAGAAATGTATTGTAAATCGGAGAAATAAATGATTGAATAGATATTTCAATGATTTTTTCAATTTTATAACTTTCAAAAAATTTAATGTGCAAATTTTCTGTAGAAATGGAAAAAGAAAAAATATAAGTAATATAGAGTAGTATAAAACCAATCATACCTTAAAATTGGTCTAGACGTTTAAACTTACCAAGTGTGAGTTATGTGAATACTTGATGTATAACCACATATCTTATGCACGTTGAACTTGGTTTTAATGGTTGACGTGATTATATCATGTATCTTACTCTATTTTTTAAGGATTTGATGTAGGCCAATTATGCAAACTAGTCAAAATTGTACTATATTTGAAATTAATATTTTCATAACCTCCTAAATCACTTGTATCCTATAACAAAATGTTTAACATAGGTGGCATTTTTTTTTCATATTCCCATCTTCTACACCTTATATACCATTGAATATGTGGACTTACAATCACACAAGTTATTTCGTGAATTCATTTGGTATAGCTAGTTAAATATTTTGTTTTCGCTAGGAAGGTGAAACTTGCTTTCATCATAAATACCGCGGGAAGAAAAAGCAACATATAAAAAACGGAAGAATGGATTTCTAAAAAAGGCGAGTGAACTTACCACCCTCTTTGGTACTAATGCCCTAGCTATTGTTTATAACCCACGTGATTGCGAAACTGAAGTGTTGTCAACCAATTTTTGGAGTTGAACATATGATCTCGAAATTTAAGTGCATGAAATGTTTTGAGAAATCTAAGAAAATGTTCGATCAAGAGACATACCCAAGGGAAGGAATTGCTAAAACTAAAGAGAAAACAAAGAAGCAATGTACTGTAAATCGAGAGAATTAAATGATTGAATAGATGTTTCTATTATTTTTTCAATTTTATAACTTTCTAAAATTAAATGTTCAATTTTTGTGTAGAAATGGAAATATTAAAAATATACATAACTTTAGAGTAGTTTAACAATTCATACCTTAAATTCGGTCTTGTAGTTTAAACTTACAAAGTGTGAGTTATGTGAATACTTGATGTATAATCACATATCTTATGCACATTGAACTTGATTTGAATCGTTGACATGCACCTTATTCTAATTTTCATGGATTTGATTTAGTCCAATTGTACAAACTAGTCAAAATTGTACTAAACTTGAAATTAATTTTTTCCATAACCTCCTAAATCACTACTATCCTATACAAACATATTTAACATATATAGCATATTTTTATTCATACTTACATCTCCAACACCTTATATACTATTGAATATATGGACTTACAATCACACAAGTTCTTTCGTGAATTCATTTGGTAAAGATAGTTAAAGTGTTTTGTTATGGCTAGGAAGGTGATCTTCATCATAATTAATGCGAGAAGAAAAGCAACATATAAGAAACGGAAGAATGGGCTTCTAAAATATGTCAGTAAACTTACCACCCTCTGCGATACTAATGTCCGTGCTATTGTTTATAGCCCTTGTGATTATGCCTGTCAATTGAGTCTAAAATATTGGGTCCAGATTTAGGCCCATTAAATTGATACCCAAGTTGGATTTCTATTGAATCGGGTCTAAATCTTTTCAACTAGAGTCCGGACTCAACCACATTGGGTCTTGGATCTAATTTGGGTACCCTCATTAATTTTACTTATAATTTTATTGATACTCAATTTTATCGACAGAAACGTAAATATTTTTTTTAAATAAAATAAATAACGATTATTAGCAAAAGATTTTGTGAAAAAAATATGCACTGTTCATTGACATTAACATATAATAATTAGGTCATTGGGTCTCTTGAGTCTATATAATTATAATTTAGACCCACAACTATTGGGTTCATACTTGGCTTGGATCCTACCCATATGAGTCCAGACCCAATCTAAATCTGATAATAAAAAAGTGTCACTCCCCGTAACCAGGGTCGAAGTCGACAAACAGAGTTACTAAACGGAAATTCAATTATAAAATAATCCAAAATAAGAGTTCAACAGCAGAAAATAATTATTACAAATGAAATTGTTCAACGATACTAATAATGAAATTGTTCTAAATAAAAATGAGTAAATGAAATAGACTAAGTTCTTTAATTGAAGTCGGTTATAAGTCACTCTTCACGGTCCCCTTCCCAAGCTCCATCAACATCGTGACAGTACTCATCATCACCTTAAACAGCAAAACCGAATATTGGATTGAGCTTCGGTGCTCAACAGGGACCAATAATAAGAATGAACAAGTATGAAAAAACTAATAAGCTAAGTAGACATATTCCTCGCATCAAAAACGCTTAAATAACCAAATGCACAACAAGCTCCACGCATTGCTCATACACTACACTAGATTACAACACTGTTTAAATACTAAAAACATCACTACCGCTATGACACACAATCCCGCCACATGAGCTAACTCATTTATTCACTCCTAATCAACAATAACGGTATTGACCCTAGCTATTATCCGAGCTAAGACGACTCAGAAAATGCAGGCGCGGGTTTGGTACGGATCCCCCAAACGACGGGCCCAAGGTTTAAGGATCCATTCTTATATTGTATCATCACCCACCACTGTGGACTCCACAAATCCATTACTGTCCCAATGATAACCTCATCGGGTGAGGGTTCAGAGACGTTATATCAGAAGACCTCATGGGTCACAGAATCAGCATCAGAAAGCAGTAGCGAACGAATCCTGCTAATTAGTCGTTCCTAGACAAGAGCTCAGTTGGGGCGACGACTCGGTCGACCAAACCATATATGACTAAAATGAATGGCTCCCAAATATGACGACCAAAGCGTTAACATTTATGCAAGTTCAATATAGACCTAATTAATCCAAAATTCACAATTATCAATTAATTATCACAATTTACATAAGAAAATAACAAGAACGCAGTAATCAATTTACAAATAAAATTATAATGAATTTAATTCAAGCCAAAAACAATTTATAGAATATCGAAAGCAATAAACACAATTAGTGCAATTATTTCGTAAATTGAATAGTTCATGCGATAATTAATCACCCAAACATTCCCAAAATGTAAACCCAATATAATACATAATTATATGCAAGAATTAAATGACGTAGGGGGTCCCTACCTCTTACGGAGACAAAAGATAACAGAAAATTCGAAACAGCACTGGCCAACCTTACTCTCTGAGCTATAACTTTCTGCTCGGGACTCAAAATGACGTGTCGTCTGCGCTCAATCGAAGCTTATTCGATTATCTTCGAATCGGTATATTATGGACTGAAAACGGACAACTATAACTCCCTCAATGGTCTGCTCAGAGACTGCCCAGAAAATATCGAACTCACCAAAAAATCTCATTGTTTTACCCTCACTGCCTCAGGGGCTCAAATAAGTCGATGTATAATCACATATCTTATGCACGTTGAATTTGATTTGAATCGTTGACATGATTACATCATGTAACTTACTCTAATTTTCATGGATTTGATTTAGGTCAATTATGCAAACTAGTCAAAATTGTACTATACTTGAAATTAAATTTTTTCCACAACGTTAAATAACTAGTATCCTAAACCAAAATATTTAACATATATGGCATATTGTTTTATTAATATTCGCATCTCCAACACCTTATATATCATGGAATATATTTCCCAATGTACCATGAAATTCTTGTCTTCACAAACCTGTCATGGAACTTTTTATTCTTTCGTTGAAGATAAACATCCTATACCAAAGTTTCTATATATATATATATATATATATGTGTGTGTGTGTGTGTGTGTGTGTGTGTGCGCGCGCGCGCGCATAAAACATCTCATTAAAGACTTCAATATAAACTCATATTTTCATAAATGCATGACTATGCTTAATCTTCCTTGGCAATAATGTTTATTGGAGTATTCATCAAATTGTCGCATGACAATATTTCAAATAGATATATACATAGTATGAAAATCCTTACAACTCATAGCAAAGAATATCAAAAGAGGGCTTCAAGAAAACTTATTGAATGATAACATACGTAAAAATATGGCAAGTTGAACCTTAGAAATATGAGACCATTAGTAGAGGGTGGTAAAAGATGGGAACAATATTCAGTGGTAAGAATATAACAAGTTAAACTACTACATGCTTATATATAAATTACTTTCCAAACAGGTCAAAAGACAAACCATTTTAATAGAGATAAAATTCCCTGCCGATCCAAATTAACTAGTCCCCACCTCCAAATGATATCTTGCCTAGTATCACATCCAATGTTAGCAAGAGAGTCTGCTACTTGATTTGCTTCTTGGTAGACATGAGAAAAAAACCACGCCTGAAGATAATTGCTTCGCCTTGTTGAAGCATTCTTCCAAATCCCATGAAGATATTTTTCCCTTCGTCATTTCAGTAGCCAATATCTGTGAGTTTTTTTTAACAAAAGAAATCTTTACACCCATAGTTTCTGCGAGAGCCAATCCATATTCAAGCGCCTTGATTTCAGCTCGAGTATTTGTCACCATATCAAAAGGTGCCCTAGCCGCAATAAAAATACCATTCCCTAACCTGAGGATGCAGCCAACCCCCGCGATTCCTGGGTTACCTCTCGCAGCTCCATCAATATTAAGTATTACCACGTTATGAGGAATGGAGGACAGCCACTTTACAGTACGAACTCGTCGACCAGCTATAGGCAGCTGCCCCTGCATAAAATAGATGTGTTTTGCTTTGCAAAGACAGTAAGCAAAATGGTCATATTCAGTGGAAGCCATCCTTAAGCTGACTGTTTTAGCCTCAAAGAAGTATCTACATCGGAACTTCCACAAAAGTCAGTAAATAGTACTTGATGCCACCACCATAGCAATTTTATCCTTTCAGGACTTTTGAGCAACTTGGCAGTCTAGGAATATATGCTGATACGAGTCACACCCTCGTTTGCAATGACATCTTGATACCGCAACAACGCCTTGCTTCCTAAAGGTCTCCTCCAATGGTAGGAAATTATTTAGCAGCTTCAAGAAGAAGTTAGACAATGACCCCGGTAGCTCCTTAGACCATATACATTTGCGGGATAGAATGGAAGCCATGTCAATGCGAATTAAAGAGAGCGCCGATCTGAGCGAGAATACTCCAGTCGGCCAAACCTACCTGTCCGATCCTTTCCTTGGTACAACTTGTGGAAGCAAACGAAGAACCGGGCCAGCAATGTGCTGACTTAGCTCACTGTTGTTCCACCCCTCTTGTGCCAAAAAGTCATTAATCTTTGCGGATTTTAACAAAACAGGCGCACTTAGGCAACAAAGCATCCAGGCTGTCTTTAAGCGTAATGTTTTCATAAAATATGGTCGATGATCCCCCTCGGACAAGCAATAATATATTGTCCTCCGCGATTGGCTTAACTGCGAGCATTCTTCACCATGTAATCGAGCAAGGAGTTTGTACTGTTGCTATTGATACATGGTCAAGTCCATGGCAGTAGCAGGAGCGAAGATATGCTAACCAAAATGATTCTATTGTCCTGAATCTCCACCACAACTTGTATGCGAATGCATTTCGATAATGAGATAAGATGATCAACCCCAATCCATTGATTGTTGTATCCCTACACAAAGACTTCAAGGCCATCCAATGTCTACGCCTTACGCCATTCAAGCCTCCCCAAAGGAAATCCTCCAATAACCGCTCTATTGTGCTCAATACAATTAAAGGAGGGTTGGCAGCCATCATGATGTGTAAAGTGATGGAGTTCATAGATATGTCGGGGAGGCTGGTTTTGATCAAGAACCTTATACTACTTACTTGAAGATAAATATCCCAAACCAAACAGATTCATCATCCCTTTTTCGGGATTAGTAGGCAGTTTAACAAGTTCCTGGGTTACAAGGTTGCATATATAAATCCTTTCTCTGCATTCATTTGGGGAATCAAAATTAAATAAGCTAAAAAATATGAGACTGTTGCAATTAAAGACTTTGTAAATATTTGTGTACTCGGATATTCCGTCTTCTTTGGTAATGTAGAGAAGAATGGTGTGGATCTTTGAGTATTTAAGTTCATAAACAACAGATCAGAAATCATATAGTTCCATTGCTTAGAAACGCGCTTGAATCGAATCAGACCCTTCACAGAAAGCCTCGATAATACATTTGTTATTACATCATAGGGGAATTTTTCATTCTACTTCGTTGTCACGAAATGTGTGTATCGATAAAGGGTTTAAATTAGGATAGTTTTCGAAAACTTGAACATAAACCAAACCTGAAAAATAGCACCTGCATTAGTACCGCCCCTTTGGTACTAATACATGTGATATTTGTATAGCCCATATGATTGCGAACCTGAAGTGTGTCCAAACAATTTAGGAGCCAATATGTGATCTCGCAATCAAGTGCATGCATGGTATTGAGAAAACTAAGAAAATAGTATGTGCGTATTAGACATTTCATTCCCTAGAAAATGGCACGATCATAGGATTTCTTTTGAAGGTTTTTTAATATTCTCTCCACCCTATGAGTAATAAACTACAATTAATCATTTCTATTATAGCAACAATTATTTTTTCAATTCTACGAAAAATTGAATGTGCAAATTCGGTGTAGAAATTGAAACAATAAAAATATACACAACATAGAGTAGTATAACGACTATCATACCTCAAATTTGGTTTCGAATTTTAAACTTACCAAGTGTGAGTTATTTCAATACTTGATGTAATCCCATATCTTATGTACATTGAGCTCTTGATTTGAATGGTTGAAATAATTATACAGTTAAAAATAATTTTTAGGAATCACTCAACTATCCCCCACAAAGAGCCTAACTCACAAAGCGTTCTATAAATCTTACAAAGAGATGAGACTCACAAAGAGTTACTTCCTAGCTCACAAAGAACTAATCTCACTAATGAGAGGGGAAGGGGGGAATAACGAAATATTACCTTGAAGTGATGGATTTGTTACAAGTGTAAAGCTTAATAAATGCTAAAGCTCAAATGATATTTGTTCAAACTTGTTTAGCACATGAAATTGATTTTAAAGAGTAATAAAGGATGCTTTGTATGAGAGTAAATTGGATGCACTTAATGGAATGAGTAGTTTGCAAAATTTCAGCTTTGAGGTTTAAATAGGGGAGTGAAAATTGGTACCATCAAATGCATCAACAGATAGAAAACGAAACTTTAGTTGACCGGACTTAGGTCTAAGTCGTACGGGGTGCTTCCGAGTTTTTTTTATGTAAAGGCCCCTGTTTTGATCTCGGTCGACCGAACTGGATTGAGGTCGACCTAACCAAAACCGCCATTGACTGATCGAAACCATTTGAAAAGAGTAAGTGATATGACACACTTTGGTCGACCTAACTTGACGCTCGATCGACCGACCTTCTACCGGTCTTCATAAGTAGTACTTCGGTCGACCGAAGTGAAGGTTAAAAGTGGTTTTCCCACTAAGTCTCAAATCAAATGCTATGTATCTCATGTATAAGTTCCTGAGTCTGAAGCAACGTTTGCTCATTTCCCTATCTCTTTGATTCAATGTAACTATTACAATTATCGCGTCAATGCCCTTTCTCACCACAATGGTGACAAATGTTATCCTTAGCTATCCCGCCTTTTTGTTTCAATGATTTACCGAATTGGTTCGAGATGCAATTATGTTAACCGTTAGGTTTACCATTAGGCTTACCGATACCTTTGCATTTTCCTTTATTAACAATCAATATGGTTTTGGACTTGCTAAATTCCTTCTAAGCAAGCCTTAGCAAATTCAACAATTCAGGTAGAGGTTTGTCTATTTCATTGATGTGTAATTTAATACAAATTGACTATAAGATTCAGGCAACGATTGCAAAATCAAGTTAGTAGACAACTCTTGGCCAAGAGGGAAACCCAATCTCCTAAGCAGTGGCGGAGCCAGGAATTTTTCTTTGGTGGGGCACAATTAACATTGACAAACTAAATTCATAAAAGCATATAAATATTGGCGGAGCAAAAAATTTTTTTTTTGGATGAAATCTTATAGACTATAGTTATTCACATTTTGTTCACCCTTTACACTATACTGATCAATGCTTCATAAACCTCCAAGTCCTATGGCTTCATATTGTGGACTTTTTATTGTGAACTTTTTATAGTTTACAAAAGAGCCCATTGTGGATTTTTTATTAGTAATTTATTTTTTAGTCTCTTACACACTTAAGTTTGTTGTCAAATCAAGAGCAAAATTGTTAAAATATAAGTGGTGTCATTCCTATAATTCACAAACTAAATAATTTAATTTTAAATCGTAAAGTGATTCAAAATGGGTACAATAAACAATGTTCACGAAACGAGGTGTTACAAAAACAAAACTAAAACTAAAACTAAAAAATAAAATAAATAAATAATTTAATTTTAAATAGTAAAGTGATTCAAAATGGGTATAATAAACAATGTTTACGAGACGAGATGTTATAAAAAAAAACTAAAACTAAAAAAAAAAAAAAAAAAAATTTGGAAAAAACTGGTGGGGCACTTGCCCCACCAGGCCCCATTGTGGCTCCGCCACTGCTCCTAAGGTTTTCAACATACTCTAATACTTTCAGAACGTGATTTTCGACTAAAGTTCCCTCTGCCATCTTACATTGAAATAGAGATTTTGACACATCAAATCTATCCTGGTGTGCTCTGCCCTAAAAGAGTTTCTTTAAATGGTCAATAATGTCTAAAGCACCCATTTCCTCATGTTGCTTCTAAAGCACAGAGGTCAAGTGACTAACATAAGACTTGAAAAATCTAATGCATCATCAACGTGCTTACGATAATCATTTCTCACAGCTGAGAAAGCCATAGGGACTGGTTGCTCATGAATTGCCTCTTCGAAAACATACAACTTTTTCTTGTGTTTGAGGACAATCCTCAAATTCTTGTACAAGTCGAGGAAGTTGCCTCCCTCTAACTTGTCCTTCTCAAGGACCCATCTCAATGATAGATTTTATGCAACAGTTTTATTTTCCATGTTTTCTACAATAAAATATGCAAATTTTAAGTATCATGGTTTAAAATCGTTAACAGGACTTTGTAAATCACTCTCCCACTATTTTCTTCAAATGAACAACCCTCAATGTTCATTCGGAAAGCTCGAAACTTTCTAGTAGGACAGAGATCCATATTTCACCTCTTTATGAGTTATCTTTGGATAATCGCCCAAGACATGGTTATTTGGGAAGGCTATAATTGCCAATTACATCACTTATGTAATTCTTGGTTAGTTGAGTGAATAATACATTATTCTAAGCACATCACTATAAAACCCAATCTCTTATGGGAAAAGGTCCCATATTGGATAAGAACGAAAGTTGTGACTGGTATATATGGTGGGCCTAAGTATCCACTATCATCTCGGGATATCCCCTTTTTGGCATAGCTAGTTCGGTTTCCAAGTAGATGATCGTGGGTAATGTGTAGCGTTCGGGCCCGCGGGACGCGGTGCGTGACATTTTATGGTATCAGAGCCGGTGACCAAACGGACGTGTGGGAATTTAGTGACACACCGTAAGGGGTGGGGGCTACTCTAGAATCCTGCACATCTGGTTGGTCAATGGGCTAAGTATGTTTGGGGCGCCTAGCGAAGACGCTAGGACCTTAAGGAGGGGTGAATGTGAAACCCCATCCCACATGGGATAACTCTGAAAGTTCTGATTGGTATATAAGGTGGGCCTAAGTACCCACTATCATCTCGGGATATCCTTTTTGATATAACGAATTCGGTTTCCAAGTAGATGATCGTGGGTACTGCCAGACCCATATGTCGCGTTGCCACACCGTAAAGTGTGCGGGGCCACCTCTAGAATCCTGCACACCTAGTTGGTAATGGGCAAAGTATGTTTGGGGCGCCTAGCAAGGACGATAGGGCCTTAAGGAAGGGTGAATGTGCAACCTATGCAAATTTATCCATGACAATGGAATAATCTTCGGTCAATCTAAGGTGAAGACAGTTAATCATTCTTATAGACTTCTTCTTCTTCCTCTTGATCGCCTCCATTCGACTCTTTGTCCTCTATAGTACTACTATTCTATAATTATACTGATAGCTAAGAAACCACGAGTTACATGTGAGGAGAATTACAAACAGATTTTTTTTAAAGAAGGCACGACACGTAAGCTGTATGTTTAATAAAAATACATGACAATAGGTTTTTGGGTTATTACTATGCACCATACTCACATAACATTACAATAATGCTTTGAAAAAACACAAAAAAAAATCAAAATATCAAGCCAATATCTCCACAGACAAATTCTCCATAGAAAATTTCATGCATTATGCCTTGTTGCGGACGAAGCATCATCCGCGCGTTCGTTTGCACCCTGACAGTGTGCACATTTTGTTTTGTACAAATGATATGGTTGAACGATTTTTGGAACGACAATTCATCGTAAGACTAGTTTAATACATAAACGTTATCCTAAACATGTTGTTTAACATTTATGAAGTCATCCTAAACATGCATCCATATATTTAATCAATCAAAATCACAGAAAGCGCTATAAACACATTAAATCGATTGTGATTTCGTGAGTGGCTCTAATACCACTGGAAGAAAGAAATTCGGATTCCCAACAAAAACGCAATGTAAAATAATTTGGAATCCCTTTCTTACAATTATCATAACGAGTAAGAACCAATTAGTTTTCGTTAGAATTAATACCTTTAAGATTCCAAAGCAGAACGAGATTATGTGTTGATGTTGTCAAATGTAAGCATGAATCTGACGATCAATCCCGTTTCTCTAGTGCTAGCGAGAACATGAAGAAAAATGACTTGAAGACAATTCTTCAAAGAGTTTTTTGATTGGCTTTTTGGAAAACAAAAGGGAGAGAAGAGATAGAGAGAAAAATCAGAATGTTTTCTTCTTTGTTTTTTGTTTTTCCTAACTTCTCAAGTTTGGACAAGAGGTAGTAAATAGGGGTTGGTGGTTAATTCCATAAGAAACCACCATATCCTAACTACTAACCACTCTAACTTCTCTAACTCTCGATTTTTCATAATCTGGTTCAACTGAACGGTTCGGTTCAATTGATCAGTTTAACAAATCATATATTGGTCGGCCGCATCCATTATCACCTTTATCTCATGTTTATTTCCTTTTAGGTAAAAAGATACTTTAAGCTTTGGTGCTCGGTAAACACCTTTGACGGTTCGGCATACAAATACTGCCTCCAAAATTTTAAGGCAAACTTGGTCGCTGCCAACTCCAAGTCGTGTGTAGGTTAGTATTTAACATACAATTTCAGTTATCTTGAGGTTTAAGTAATCACCTTATCCTTCTGCATCAACACATAACAAAAACAGATTCCCGGAGCATCTATGTAGAACCCTTAGATTCTTCTAGTAGAACCAAAATATTAGTCGTAGTTAAATTTTCTTTCAACTTTTGAAAACATTCCTCACACTCCAGATCCCACTCAAACTTTACCCTCTTATGTGTCAACCGGGTCAACGATGATACGATTCTCGAGAAGTCCTCAACAAACTTCTGGTAGTAACCTGCTAACCCCAAGAAACTCTGCATCTCTGCCACCGTCGTTGGTCGAGGCCAATCCACAATGACTTCTATCTTTGCTGGATCAACCGAAACACCCTCAGCCTGACACCACATGATCCAAAATCGTCACACTTTTCAACCAAAACTCACACTTACTGAACTTAGCATACAACTTATCCTTTCTCAAAATCTCTAGGGCCAACCTCAAATGTTCCCCGTGAGCTTCATCTGAATGAGAGTAGATCAGAATGTCGTCGATGATGACCACAACAAACTTGTCCAAAAATCTTGTTGTTGAAAACTCTATCGTGGGACCCGCCAATGAGAGTAAATTCATATATCAGCTATTTTGTTAACGGCTACAAGTTTTACACAAAAGTCCATGACGATGGAAAAGTAACCACAAAAAATAAGGTATGAGTTCAAGGTGATTACTACGGAGAGCTTAAGAAAATCATTGAGGTTGGGCTTGCAGGATTACCTATCCAAAAAATAGTTTTGTTCAAGTGGATTGTCGAAATCAATAAGAAAATAGATTTCCAAGGGTATGATCAATTTGTATTTTTTTCCCAAACCCAACAAGTTTACAACACTCCTTATCCTGGTAGTAATACAACCACTATGTCTGATTAGTTGGCTATTTTTCAATCTAAATCACGTACAATTCACTACAAGAAAACAGTGTAACAGGGACGGACATTTCCATCACTAATCTAAGTTTAACGACCGAATCACGTGGTCGTTTATTTTTCGTCGCTAATCAACTTAACGACCGACCACCGACGGAATCAATGGGTAACCATATACCGATGGATTATCGACTGAACGATCAACATTGTTGAATTTTGACTTTGACTTATTAACGACGGATTCTGTAGCGACCGACTAGTCAACATTGTTGACTTTGAATTTGACTCGTTAACGACCGAATATCGACGAACTTTTTAGCAACCGATTATTGGGTCCCCATATAGTGACGGAATATCGACCGAATGATGAACATTGTTGATGTTTGACTTGGACTTGTTAGCGACCGATTAGCGACGGCTGACACAGCAACCGATTAGTTGGTCGCTAAAAAAATAAATCTGAATTTTAATTAAATCCTTATTATAAAAAATAGCAATATACACATCAATACGAACAAGAAACAGTATTAATAAGATCTCAAATAGCAAACATAATCAATAAAACCCAAAAATAACATTACATAACCAATTATCTTACTAAAAACGCAAGTTTATACTTCTCATTTACATTACAACACTCGCAATCAAAGTGTGCACTTCTCATATACTCCTTGGTGTCATTTATATGTATATCCTTGGAAATGCTTGAGTTGAAATATGAAAATTCAAGAGTCAAACTATTTTATGGAAATAAAATTACCACTTTAAATTATGTTAAAAAGTTATACAATACGACAATTAATTTATGGTAATAAGGTACTAAAAAATAAACCAAAAAATATTACTCACCTTCAATATGTGGAATTCCAAGAAGCTAGTTGTTCAACTTCAATTTGCATCGTTCAAGTGGCTTCTTAGTGTAAAGCGAGAAAGAGATTCTTATATGCATGAAAAACTGGATCAATAAAGGAAAGTTAAGAATTAAAGTACAACAGCAAATACATAACCAAATTAATAATTCTATTTTTAATCATTCTAAATAATCCTCCGACATAAATTCATCTTCTTTTTCTAAATTGTCATCACTCGACCTAATTGTAAAACACAAGAGGGGGGTGAATTGGGTTTTAGTCGATCTTGCAAACTTTTTCGAATCTATTCAATGCTAGTGTAGGTTTGAGCAAGATGATTAAAAGAAATACGAAAGACAATCACAAGACAAAGGATTTAGAGTGGTTCGATTCACTTAGAATCTACATCCACTACCTTGAGCCGCACCCAAGGATTTGCAACAACTTCACTAAGAAGACTTTTTTACAATTGTGGCTAACTCACTAGGAGTTTTACAACACAACCACAATACACAACTCACTAAGAGTCAATTACCCACACAAAGTAGGATTAACAATTTGCCCACACAAAGTAGGACTTTTACAAGAATAACCCAATCACTTAGAAAGGGAATAAGAATGTTTAAAGAACAAGGTTGTTCACTCTTCTAAGTGAAAGATATATACCTTTGAAGTACAAGAATTGTTGGCTCTTTAGAACATATGAATTCCACTCTTTGTCTTGCTTTTTGAAATAACACCTTTGAATGATTTAGATCATGGAAATGAAGTGTTTTTGCTTTGAAGGTGTTTAGACTTGATAAGAAATCAATCTATATTGTATGTGCAAGTCTTAGAATCATTCTCAGCTTTAGAGTATATATACATTTCAAAAATAGGCTGAAAAACGACTCTGCAACGGTCAAATAACGGCTAGTTCTCGTAGAGATCGGTTGACCGTTCACAGACCTCGGATGACCGAAGTCAAGCTCGGTTGAGCCTTAGCCAACTTCGGTTGAGCCGAAGGTGACCTCGGTCGACCGACCTGGTCCTCGGTTGACCGACCCAAGCAGCTTCCAAAATGTTCAACTCTCTGTTTCTCTTCGGTTGATCCGAGGAAAGCTCGGATGATCCGACCTTTTGAGCTTTGAGAGATGTTGATTTTTCACACGTTTTGAAATCTATTGAAGTCTAAAAGGGTTTCTCAATATGTAACAAGTAAGAGCATTTAGAAAACCGTTTTAAAAGACTTATACTTTGAAATCAAAGGCTTTTGAGATATGAACACATACGAGAATCATTTTGAAACTTTAGCCTTTTGAAAACGTGTTTATGAAAACATGCAAGACTTGAGTGTAGGACTTATGTTAATGAGAGCATTGGTTAGAGCTTATAAGATAACGACTTATAAAGACAAAGCTAATCTAACCAAACCTAAGTCTTCAATCTTCAATCTTGAAAGATGAGCCTTGAATAATATGACTTTGAATCTTGATCATGACTTGATTGAAGTACTTAGAGCTTCCATTATAAGTCCCGATATTCTATCACAAAGATATAAAACATTAGACACAACATCAAGTGTTTGTCAATTATCAAAAACCGAGTTCGTTCGCCCTTAGGGCTTACAATCTCCCCCTTTTTGATTATGGCAAACTTTGATGCAGTTAGATAGAATATGGTTAATTTAAGTGCAAGGAAGCAAGGCAAAAGATAAGACAAGAACAAATAAGAGCGAGACTAGTGCTTAGAAGATAAAACCGGGAGTGGAACGAGAGACATAAGCACTAGCACGATAAGTTCTTTTGCCAAAACATTAGGGACTCTTTTAAGAGCCCTAAAACCCAACCATCCTCCTTTCCTCCTTCCTTCCATCTTATGTAGCTTTCTTGTGTGTAACATACATACCTTAGTTTACACAAGAAGTTAACTTACCATTTTCATCAATGTTGATGTGAGTGCTAAGGATCCTATTATAAAGAACATGCTCACACAAACATTAGAACTATCAATGGTTTGTTATCATCAAAACAACATAGAATATTTTGCCCTTCGGGTAGCGCTTTGAAAAGAATTATTTTTTGGACAGGTAGTCCAGAAAGTTCACCTCAATGACTTGCTTCAACTCTCCATAGTAATCGCCTTTAACCCATACCTCACTGATTTGTGGTTCCTTTTCCATCACTGTGGGCTTTTGTGTGAAATCTAAATCTGTTAACAAAGTAACCGGAATATGACATCACTCTCCTTGTGGGCCCCATGAAAGATTTTTCAACAACTTTTCAGAATGTTCCGGAAGGCTATGTATCTGTTGAGAGAAACAAAAGTTAAATTAGTTTAGGCATTCTTAAAACAAGTAAATTTCTACATAATACCAACTTACATGAGTTCCAAACCATTTGGAAAAATCATTGTAAACCCGCCTTTGCAGTTCATCATCCGTTATCTGGGGAGTTTGGTCATGTACTTCACGAACAAATTTCCTAAGTTATAAATCAAATGACAATATTATTATTCAGCTACTTTTAATTATTTAGCAAAAAATGAAGAAATGGATGGCATTACTTACTGCAGGAATGGTTCAACCTCTTCACAATTCATAAGGATATAATTCATGGCTGTTTTATAATCCTTATCAGATAATGAAATCTTTTCTTTTTTTTCCAAATGGTCTTCCAGGTAAGTTGCAAATTGATAATACATCTGGTCCACTTGTAGTCTCGTCTTCACCATTATTTCGCCCAATGGTTGTAACTTTCATTTTCACGTGGGCTTCGAAATAATAGCTAAAGAATGTAGCAGCTTCTTCCACCAAGTATGCATTGCAAATTGACCCCTCAACTCTGGCCTTGTTTTTTATCTTCTTTTTTAGATGGTGCAGGTATCTAATTAAAGCATAATTAGTTAATCACATTGTAAATACATGGAAAATAAAATGAAGTTGAGATCATAAAGACATGGGTTGTTAGCTCTCGAACGGGGTACATCCACCTAAACTGTACCGGGCCACCAACATTGGCTTCGTACGGAAGGTGAATCAACAAGTGTTCCATGACATAAAAAATCCCAGGGGAAATATTCTCTCTAGCTTGCATAATAATATAGCGATAGTGTCCTCCAATTCTTGCATATGTGCCACAGTCAACATTGGGGAACACAAATCTCAGTAGAACAGACTAAGTTCAGCCAAGGGTCCCAAAACATTTGCCGGTAATACTTCTCTGAAAGCTATAGGGATAAGTCTCTCAATGAATACATGACAATCGTGACTCTTCATGCCTGACATTTTTAGCTCTTTCATATAAACGCATCGCGCCAAATTTGATGCATAGCCATCTAAGAGCCTTAATTCTTTCACCCACTGCAAAACCATCTCTTTTTGTTCATTGGTAAGGGTGAAACAAGCCTTTGGTTTCGATGCTTTATCTCGGCCATCATGTTTAATGTTCAATTTCGGTCGACTGCAATACCTTTCAACATCCACTCTAGCCTTTACATTGTCCTTAGTTTTACCTTCACGTCCAATACGGTGTTAAAGACGTTATCAAACACATTTTTTTATTATGCATGATATCAATGTTGTGTCTTATAAGAAGTAGGACTGTTAACGAGCCGAACCGAGCCAGTTTTGGGCCAAATCGGTTCGGATCGTTAAGAAAACCGAATCAATCGTTAATCGGTTCGTTAGTCAACCTATTCGGTTGTTCAATTCTTAATCGGTTCGAAATAAAATCGTAAAAAACCGGTTCGTTAATCGAACCGTATCAAATCGCGCAAAACCGGTTCGCTAATCGAATCAAAAATTGTAATTCACATAAAATCGTAATTCGCATTAAATCGTAATTCGGTTCGTTAATCGGATCATACTATTACAAAACTAGGGCTGTTGGCGAACCAGTTAACTCGCAAATCGCTCGTTAATCGGTTCGCTAACTCGCTAAAATCGGTTAACTCGTAAATCGCTCGTTAATCGGTTTCGTTAAAATCGCTCGCTAACTCGCTAAAATCGGTAGAATATTATTAATCGGTTTAACGAGCGATTTAAAACGATTTACGAGCCATTTTACGAATCGTAACCGGTTCGTTAACGAGCCGAGCGAGTTAGCGAGCCGATTTTAACGAACCGATTAACGAGCGATTAGCGATTTAATCGGCTCGATAACAGCCCTAATCAGAAGTGTCCGCCAATAAGGAAAGTCCCAAAATATGCTACGTTCACTACAAAAATAAAATGCCTGTTAGGACGAACTTTTCGTGGCGAAGTCATTTTTCGTTACGAAAGGTCTACTTTTTGTAACGAAATTCTGAATCGTTACGAAAAGTAGACCTTGCGTAACGAAAAAAATATTCGTCACTAAAAGTAGTTGCTTCGTTACGAAAGGGACCTTTCGTAATGAAGCAACTTTTTCGTCATGATAGGTATAACTTTTCGTGACAAATTCTTTTTCCGTTACGAAAGGTCAACATTTCATAACGAAAAAAATATTTGTAACGAAAAGTTTCGTCTTAAATTTTTATCTTTTTTAAGAATATACATATATAAGTATGCAATAATTTAGAATATAATTTTAATTTTTATAATTGTTTAGTCTTTATATTAAAAGTATTACTAAAAAATAGTATGCAACTAGAATAATTTTATTCTTATTTTTTATAACAATTTAATACACGAATACATTGACGAAAATGTATTAATTTTAATTTAATTCATAAAAAAATCACAACATAAAGAGAAATTAAAATAACTAAAGGTTCAAAATACAAAACTTCATTATAATACATATAATAGGAACAATGAGTAACAAATGACCAACTTAGCTCAGTGGGCAAGTTCATGATATACAAGCTGGAGGTTTAGAGTTCAATTCCCACTTCTATGAAAATGTGGAGACTTCATTCAACTTTATTGTAGGGGGCATGTCTCCGGCTCGGCTCCAGTGGGTGAACTAGGGCTCGGCTCGGCTCCATGGCTTTAATTTTTAATTTTTTTGTAGAACTTTTAGTAACGAACTTTGATACCTTCCGTAACGAATGTTTCATCACGGATTCTCACCTTTCCTAACGAAATTGCTTCGTCACTAATACCTTTCGTGACGAAATTCGTGATGCGTTAGGAAAGACCTTTAACGACGGGGCTCTCAGGACGAACTTGGTAACGAAGGATTTTCTTCACGAAAGGTCTTTCGTGACGAATTTCTTGACCTTTCCTAACGAAAATTTTCGTTACTAAAGGTCTCTTTTTTTTTGTTGTGGTTTTGCCCAACTAAAGGTCTAAAGCATTATTTTTTGGAGGAAGCGCCTCTTTCATCAACTGCGCAAATTTATTTATAGTAGTTTCAGATAAGTTGTCTTCAGACTTAATACTCAACATTCTAGTAGTCATTGATAGATGTGAATGGTTTGTACAACCTTAGTACAATGGGCTAACAACAGCCTTCAACATGTCATAGAACATGTGTGCCTCTGGATTGGGAGGTTCATCCACATTCCTATTATCCGGCTCATTAAAACTTGGTCCGGCAGCATCAAGATCCATCTCTCGATAATTGTTTTGTGTCATATGTCTTCTAGAATTATCCATATCATGAACAAACGGAATTTGAGGCATTGGAATGAATGCCTCACCATGACATGTCCAATTAAAATAGTTAGACACAAATCCGTTCATAATAAGATGATACTTCACAATATCAGGCATATGAAAATCCTTATTCTTACAAACCCCACAAGGACACCTAATCCCATCAATTTGTACATTAGCAGACATACTAACAACGAAATTCCTATCAATCGTTTGAATCCTGCTATAAATTCTGGACTATGACGAGGTCCACCATTTTTTGTCGAATCCATATACATCCAACTACGGTCCTCCATTATAAACACAATATCTGCATATATCAAGTCTTAATAAGTAAATGCATATTAACTTTGAACCTTATGTTTGATGATTTTCAACCTTATTTTTCAAGTAATTATTAACGTGTGATAAATACTATTGTTCGGTGTATTAACACGATAATTATGTAATCTACTATGTTATTAATGGCATATTGTCTATATATATTGTTTGTTCTGAATTTTATTGTGCAATAGAACGATGTATTTATATTCTTGTTATGTTTGATTATCAATTGTTTACTTATTGGAACTAAAATGATATAATTAGCATACAAATTAAAAAAATTAAAAAATGGAAAATTTTATCTTACTAAAGTAATGTCACATTCACAACCAACTTTTTTAGAGATAAAAGGAAACTAACAAAATATTTTAATCTAATACAAAGATAGAAAAAACGGGGAGATATTACAAAGATGCATAAACCGGGGAGATAATACAATGACAGGTCTTCAAAAGGGAAAAATGTAAAACATTTCCGTAAGTCTTCATGACAGGTCTCAACTATGCCACGCAGCTGAAACACACCTTTCACATGCAAACTTGCAATTGGGTGATTGATGTCTTCTTCCTTCACCCGTGTTATCCAAAAATTAATCGGAATCTGCTCAAAAATATAAATATTGGTCAAATCAAAATATCATATTCTCACTACAAAAGGAAAGTGATCTGCAAATACCTAGAAAAAAAAATGCTTTAAGACCACATACACACACCTTGGGATCCCTTGTAAAATAGTGAATATGTTAAGTGCAGATGTTCACAGGTTTGGAGCTTCAGTTATCAGCCTTTTATAACAAGTTTGGAGCTTCTGTTATCAGCCATCTTTTGCTTTAATCCAATTAATTGACAAATGTTCTCAAACAATCCTTGTAAGGACGTTGAAGATTGTATATCTCATCATTCTATTCGACAAATTTATTCAATCTACTATCTCTGTTTAAGCCAAGAATATTTGTTGTACTAAGTATTAATAGGCAAAGAGAATATATAAATTCATTTCAGGAACAATATTCTAAGTTAAACAAATTTGTAACAATTTCCTTCAGAAAAGTGTTCCCTAGTTCAAGCCAGTATGAACAACTAAATCCATAAACCTAATTCCATAATATCAACTTTTCCAATAGAATTTGAATAAAATTAATGGAGAATTATCAAAATTAATAGAAGCAAACAAAAACCTAATACTTTACACACACGCACATATTAACAGTAAATAATCTATGATAGTGAAAGAAAAAAAAAGGTAGAAAATGCAAGATTCTCATCTAAGCTTAGCAAAAAAAAATCCCCAACTAAAATTCCCAAACAAGGATTAGGGATTGCTCTGCTTCTATTTGTATTGAAGAAAGTGGGAGAGGGAGAGGTTTCCACTTATCAGATTCTCTTTGATTTAGGGGTTAGGATTTTCGATTTTTGGAGGTGGTGGCGAGGGGAAGAATGAGGGGTTTCGCGGTGGCTTTGGGGGGAAATTGCCGAAGGAGTTGGAGGTGGAGGTAGGTCGCGGCCTGGGAAGAATGAAGAAAGAGAGAGGCTTCTTGCCTTAGATATTTTTAGAGAAATGAAACACAATAAACGACGTCGTTTAGCCCTTTCTTAATAGCGACAGATATGACGCAGTAGGTCGGTAATCGGTCGCCACATTAAACTAACAAAATGGCGACGGTACAGAACCATGGATGGATTGAGGTTCCAGGGCTGGAACTTAAACCAACTTGCTACTGTTAGTTTTTTTCTTGGAAAGTAATGGGGTTCAAGGGCTGGTCCGAAAATCAAGCCCTAGTTTCTTACTAGCGACCGATTACCGACCAAATTCGTCAACTCGGTCGCTATTCGGTCTCTATCATTAAATATAAAACACTTGTGTTGTTTCGAATTAATGAAGACACAAACTGTCAAAACGACACCGTTTTACATTTATTGGTAGCAACCGCATTGACGAATTCGGTCGGTAATGCCAACGACGGACCAAGTTAAAAAAATATAAATCCAAAAATCGACATCTTTCAGAATGCGAATACGAACTAATATGAATATTTTAGTAATTATTTGTTTATTAATAAGCAATTATTAAAATTTTAACTATATTACTTAATGATTAACGTAAATGTATACACAAATGTATTGCTTGAATTGTTCTTCTTCGAGGCTATTTAGGTATAGTACCTAATATAGTTCTATCTCTTAAAAATAATCCCGCTATTTTATTAAAAACGGACATAGTATAAGAATAGCGACTGAAATGCGACCGATGTGAAGGAGGCTGTCGCTATTCGGTAGCCCATAAGATAAATAGATGCGAGAATAGCGACCGATTGTTGTAAAATGACATCGTTGTGGCTTTTCGGTCGCCCAACCCTAACTCTATACCCTAAGAAAGGTCATTATGCCGTTGCAATTCGGTCGGTAAATAACTAATTTTCAAGAAACATAATGGTAAAATAGTATATCCCCTGCCACAATTCAACAGAAAACAGACCCAAATAAATCTCAAAATCACAGAAAACATAACTAGTTCACTATTATGTTTAAAACATAAGTAGTACACAACATACAATCGTGATAACGCAAAAAACCATACAATAGTGATAACGCAAAAAAAAACATACAATAGTGATATATTATACAAAATAAACGTTACAATAGTTCAATACTATACAAAATAAACTACATAATCTATTGACTCCCCAAAATTTCATCGACAGTTAAGGGGTCATCGTCAAAGTCTAAATCTAGCTCATCATCATCTATATTGCGCAATTTATCTTCAAGCTCAGAGGCACTCAATACAATGTCCTTATTATCGAAGGCATGGTAGCCCAGTGAGTAACATCCACTGCCTGTGACCGAGAGGTCCAGGTTCGATACCTCCCTCACACAAGGGGAATGATTTAATTGTCATTTCTTTGGGTTCCCTTGTGTGAGGTCTTATACACCCCTCACGGGGCACCCGTCCCCTCGCGGGGTCTTCTACTTCTCCCCTCTCGGGGTCTTCTACTTCTCCTTCTCTGGTGAGGTCTTATTATAATAATTGTAATAAACTAAACCATACTTATAAATGGTCTAGTTTTTTTTAAAAAATAAAAAATAAAAAATACAATGTCCTTATTTGATAATATTTCAATTAAGGTACTAGCTAATGTCTTGTTTCTCTTCTTTTCCATCCTCATGAATTCTCTTTTTCGCTTGGCCAATTGAGTTTCCCTCTCTTTCTTCCACTTAACTTCCATTTCTATCCGCATTCGTTCCATAGAACACGGAGAATGAATCGAGTCCTTGAACACGACCATTTTTTAGCCCACCCAGTGCCTCAGCAGAAAGCTCAATCTGAGTCGACAAATCCGGAGGAGGCTGGCCGGCTTGAGTTGCTTCGTTTGCGGCGTCGTCATAAACTGCATGGAACACCCCCTGTCAAATAAAATGTCAGGTTATCACAGATAAATAACTAATATCAAAAAAGGTTGGAACTGGAGTGAAATACATACAGATAACTGTCTAGAATCTTCATCAACTCATTCGCCTTTCTTTGGGACGATGTGGTGTTGATGTGTCCAATCGTAACTAGCCGAAAATGGGATTGCATGTCCGGCCTCCTTTTCCTGCCAACAAAATTCATTAAAACATTAAATACGTAGATAAAACACATAAAATATATGAATGTGAAAAATAATATATTTAAGTACCAGTCTCTCGTTGTGCTCAATGTGGCTGAGTGAACCGTCCGTGTGCTTCATCGGGCCTTTGTCACCCCTCCATTCTTCCCCGTTTTTGATGCCTGTAAAGGCTTAGCAACAAAAGGCGGAGTCTTCCAGTACTCTTGAAGTGGCACCGAGTCGGTCTCACAAACCCATGTAGGCCTCCTATTTTTTTTCCTCGCGTCACTCATAATGCCGCTGAGTATCCTCTTAAGTAAGGTACGCCAACCTGATTTGACGCCCCCTCATGCTCAGGAGCCCATCGATACCTTTTTCTGTATTTTGAAATAATGTTAAATAATTAAATTCGAAGACTTCTAAATTCAAACTTACCGTGAACTATTCCCACCACATTTTTTATTCTTCCGGGGGAACATCCTTTATGGTGCTATATGCCCCCTTGAAACGCCCTTGAAATATTTCAGTAATGGCGGAGGAACCGCTGGAACTCAATCTAAAACTATAATAGCCAAGAATTTTTTTAATTAGAGACTATAATGATTACAAAAAGTATAATTAACTTTATTTTTAAACGAAATAATTAATAAAATAACGTACGTGCCAACAATAGGTTGCAGGAGAATACAAGTATATCTTGTGCAATCGCATCTCCTCCAGTTCAGGTATCAGTCGCTGTTTGTGGGACAATAAACTGGTAAGTCGTTGATCCTCCTACTGGCGCACACTTAGTGGTCGGTACTGACGTAGACGTATCCCGAGATACATGTGCATCAGCAGATTGTGACGGAGGTGTCGTACCAGTCTTGGGGGCAGATGGCGGTGTCGACCGCAAATCAGATGATGAACCTGGTTGGGAGGTAGGGGCGCAGCAGACCCTGGTGCCTGACTAAATTGTAAGGACACTCGAATACTTTTCTTTGGAGGCATCTCTGAAATCAATACAAAATTATAAATATTTTCTTCTTTTGTAAGTTGTCAAATAGATGGAATGCAATTAACAAATTTATTATGTACTCCCTCCATTTTTACCCTCTTCTTACTTTTCTTTTATCACAATTTCAATTTTCAATGAGTAGTTAATGGGGATATATTAGTCTTTTGGCTTTCATTCTTATTGTTTTTAGGAATTTCTTAATCTATGAGAAAATTTGAAATGTTAACCTTATTTTGGAATGGAGGGAATAACTAGCAAGGCATTCCATTTCCTCAAATATATCGAATAAAAGAGAAGTCTTGGTTCCTCAACCATAATGGAACAAGAAGAAAATTTCTTCTCATGTTTTATTTGTACTTTACTCTTTTGATTTCCTTAGCTAGAATGGACAAGATTGCACACTATACTTCAACTTCCTTAACTCACCCCACAAGCTAGTAATCATATTGCATATACATAAGCATATGAAAAAACTAACAAAAATGAATAAAATACTAAAAATGAAAAACTTAGTAAAAAAATTAGCCTGATATTAAGAAGATAAACTTGTATTTCAGACAACAAATACTAGAGAAATCTATTATAGGGAATCCAGAGCTAGCAGATACACGAATCCATAAATCATAAACATTCACACAGAAAAAATTATGCATAGAACTATGTGAACGGTTCGAATCATAGAGTCCATTAAACAAAGATCATGAAATATCCTTTTGCAAAGTTTAAACAAAGGCTTTTCAAATTGATACTCAACCAAGAATTGAAGAACTTTTCATTTTGCAAATGGATCTCAAACTTTTACAGTGAATTTGTATTGGAACTCGGTTATATTTATTTCCCTACTTGTTTTTATTTACATTTACGAAATGATATTCATATTCAATTTTTTAACTTCTTGTACTTCTACTTCTCCTTTTAACCTGAAAATATTTAAAACTCTAAACTTAATAAATTGAGCTAAAACCTAGCGCTTCACAAAAATGAATCAAATGTATTCGAATCTTTTTATTTATACAATACGAAAAATAAAAGTATAAGAAGTTAAAAAAGAAAGTATGAATATCATTTCCTTTTTAAGTTTGGTGGGAGCTTTTAACTTTCGTTAGAGAAAATATGGACTAAAAAAAATTTAAAAAAAATAAGTGAATGCAAAACAGACAAATATTTATTTATATCAATTCAATTGATATATACACTTTTGGTCAACCTAAGACAACATTATGAATTAAATATTTAAGGAAAAAGAAAATTACTTTAAGTTCAAATTTCTTGTTTTTATATTTAGAAAGATTTGAGACTGAGACATTGTTGTTCCTTTGCCTTAATGATATACTGTTTCTTTGCCTTTAATCTGTACACAAATTCTTAGGCTCATTAATCTATACAAAATGACATAATGACAAAAAAGCACACAATTTACTCTAAAAGCACACAATGATATACTGTTTTAGCTACCAATGATGTACTGTTTCAGCTCCCATAGCATATAGTTCCATCCCAACTGTAAAATCACACAATTTACGCAAGAAAAGTGAACCAAAAATCTAATACTTACAGACTAATGGTCCGATTCAAAATCGGTTACTGAAAATCAGTCCTAGCTGGAGGTGGCGGGATGGAAGAAAATCAGTTATTTCCCTCTTCAACCGTACCTTCAAAACAGAGAAACAAAAATTCAGAAAAATTGCATACAAAATTGGATAAAAAACCTTGAAAAAGATCGAACCTTTAGATGGAGGTGGCGGGATGGAGGAGGCATGATGGATTTTGGATTTTGAGAAATGGAATTTGGGTATTTTCGCGATTAGGCGTTAAACTTCTTCCTTTTTATAGATGTCAGGCGTTAACCTTAGATGGAGATGGCGGGATGGCGGTGGCAGAAGATGACTCTTGAAGAAGAAGAGTCTTCAATGTTGGAATTTAGGGATTTTCACGTCATGGAAAAAGAAGAATCTTCTTCCTTCCTTTTATATTTTTTTTTTTTGAGAAATCAGGCTACAAAACGACGTCGTTTTGGTATGTCCTTATGTATTCGGTCGTTAATCCATCGTTTCAAGGAGCTCGACGTCGTTTCAGTTCCAATTCGGTCGCTACTCGGTCGTCCTATAAACCGTTATGTATTCCGTCGAGTACATGGTCGTTAAATTCGTCGGTATTGGGTCGTTAATTGTGCACTAAACGACGTCGTTTTAATTAATTTTAAACATTAATTTTTTTAATTGATGATGTTAAAAATTCTATCGGTAAACGGTCATCAACTTCCGTTGGTATTCGGTCGTTAACGGTGTACTAAACGACGTTGTGTTAATTAATTTTAAACCTTAATTTTTTAAAAGAAATAAAAGAACAAAACGATGTCGTTTTGACGCTGTTATGTATTCCGTCGTTAGACGGTCGTTAACTGCCGTCGGCATTCGTTCGTTAACCGTGAACAAAATGACGGCGTTTTAATTTATTTTAAACCTTAAATTTTTAAAAAAAAATTAAACATGAAAACAACGTCGTTTTAACGCCGTTATGTATTCCGTCGTTAACTTACGTCGGCATTCGGTCGTTAACGGTGAACAAAACGACGATGTTTTAATTTATTTTAAATCTTAATTTTTTTTAAGAATAAAACATTAAAACGACATCGTTTTAACGCCGTTATGTATTCCGTCGCTAAACGGTCGTTAACTTACGTCGGTATTCCGTCGGTAAACGGTCACTAACTTACGTCGGCATTCGGTCGTTACCGTTCAACAAAACGACGTCGTTTTAAATTATTTTAAACCTTAATTTTTTTAAAAAATAAAACATCAAAACAACGTGGTTATGACGCTGTTATGTTTTCCGTCGGTAAACGGTCGTTAACCTCCGTCGGCATTCGGTCGTTAACGGTGAACATAACGACGTTGCTTTAATTTGTTCAACTGAACCGATAAGGCCAACTCAGTAGCGACGGAATAGCAACCGACTGTTTGTCGGTTTTTATGCGGTTGGTATTCCGTCGTTAGAGGAGTGACCGAAAAAACCGGTCTCTATTTAACTGTTTTCTTGTAGTGATTGATGTTCCTAATTCTATGGCACTGTATCAAGAAGAAGTTCGCGAGAAGGTGACAAGTCGAATTGATTAACCTTGCACACCATTGGAGAGAAACTGAAGTTGTAAGTGTTACCGATGCGTGCTGTCTTGATGAAGAAGATAACGATGTAATGGTAGATAATGTGGAAGAAGATTGAAACTTGGGTGATGACAATTCTGAAGAAGAAGATGAAATTATTTCAGATGATAATTCAGAATGACTAGAAGTAGACTATTTTATGTTCATGATATCTAACAATAGTTCATTGAATGCAAGAAATTAACTTTATTCATGAATGTTCATATTGAAACTAATGTATTTTTGAGGATATATGTGAGGGTCTGCAATACGGGTGAAAATCCTCTGTCCCCGTTTGTGTATGTCCCCGTATCCCTAACCAATCAGAATTTACTATATAAATATTTGTTTTAATTATATATACACATGGTGAATTGTGATTGACTGGGGACACGGGGACATACACTGACGGGGACAGAGGATTTTTTGCCCTGCAATACGATTGGTTTCCATAGGTTGTTAAATCGTACATACTGTTGTAGTTTAAACTTTGTTTATTTGTGCATTGGTTTAGCTTTAGGGCTGCTAATTTTTGTTGTATAATCGTGATTCTTTAGTAGCTTTTGGGATGCTCTTTTTTGTTGTATAATCGTGAAACTTTAGTAGCTTTTGGGATTCTCTTTTTGGTTGTATAATCCTGATTCTTTAGTATCTTTAGAATGCATTGGGGTAGTTTTGGAGATACTATTTTTTATTGTTTATAATGCATTCATAATTTGTTCTTACGGTTTATGATTTAAATTATTTGTTTGGCAGGGAGCTATTGATTTTTAAATATTTTATTTTTTAAATAAATACAGTTTAGAGACCGACTAGAGACGAAAATTTTAAAATAAATAAATTATTAATCGGAATCAAAACGGTCTCTAATTTGAGACCGAAGACTTTTCGTCTCTAAAAACGGTCTCTAATCAATTTCCAAATTGAAAACGATATATCAGTCTCTAAATAGCTATTGAATCTTAAGTCTCTAATTTGAGACCGATTTTACGATTGGTAATTCGATTGTTGTTTTGAGATCGAATAATCTGTCGCTAATTAGATACCGAAATTACGGTCTCTATTTAGAGACAGATAAACAATCACTATTAAGAGACCGAAATATCCATCACAAATTAGAGACTGAATATTCACTTTCTTATTAGCTACCATTTGAAATTTTGTTAAGTTTCAGTCACTAAAATTCGGTTTTTAATCGGTTGCTAAACGTCTTAGCGACGAAAAAATAGGACTGAGTGGTTCATCTCTGACCTACTGGATTCTTGTAGTGAGTGTAACTATAATCGTCGTTATGAAACGTCGTATAAAATTCAAGCATACTGAAGATTGTATGAAATGTCATATGATTTAACAACATTGTATATAAATGTCGCTATATGATTCGCAAAAAGTAACTAGAATACCCGAAGGGCAATTGCAATACCCGAAGGAGAGAACCTTATTGAGGTGAATAAGGTTCTCATACTTTTTAACTTTTCTACCAAATGATTTTCCAAAGTGATCACCTTAACAACAATTATGGTCATTAAGCATATAAATGTGATTTAAAGGATTACAAAAATTGCAATCAAATCGAGTTACAATGGCTATAATTGTATAAAATGTGTATACTAAGACCCCTCTATTGGCTTAAGCAAAGGAAAAAAAATAGCCTTAAAAGCTATTTAAAGGGTCCAAAAATTGCAATCAAATCGAGTTACAATGGCTATAATTTTTCCTTGACATTACAACTTCGGTCGACCGGACCATAGGGTAGGTTGTCCGAAGATAAGTTCAAAGGCTACTGTCTCTATCTCGGTCGACCGCAAAGGGTGGTCCGATCGTCCGAATCAACTGTTTGGTCGACTGACCTATAATAAGGTCTTCCGAGATTTTATAGTCATTGGAGTCTTGGAACATTAAAAAATGACTAAGGACAAAAATGACCTCGGTCGACCGGACAACAGATGTTCGTGGACCGGACTTCAGTTAATGGTTGTACATGTATTGGACTTCATCACTTCTTTGTTGAGAGTCTACTTCATGGATGAACTTCCTTGTGTGATTGTGTAACTCTTCTACAAGTTGATCTTCCTTCAAGGCATTGTGGATGAACTTCAAGTTTGTGCCATTGAGTCTTGCAAAGTGTAGATTCTTCTTGTTGTAGACTTTATACCTTTGAGGTCCACAATAAGCTATCTTACTATTTCCATCAATGTAGGTGTTAGTATAATATCCTATCATTAAAACATAAGCTCACACAAACATTTGAACTTCTCAATGTCTAGTTATCATCAAAACTAGTTTGATCACATTAGCCATTAGGGCTTACAGTAACACTTTAAAACAACATTTAATGTACACTAAGCTAACTAACATAAAAATATCGACTTCATAAAAAATTATTATAACCGACGCTTTAAAACGTCATAAAATTCAAATATATCGACGCTTTTCTGAAAAATCACAAAATCTAATGACATAGTATATAAATGTCCATATATGAGTAACAAAAAGTAACAATTTATAAAAATATTTAATAAAAATGTAGCTAATCAACATCAAAACATCGTTACGAACAACAATTACTATAATCGTCTGTATATCTCTAGGTATAAAATGGATTTTCCGAAACAAGTTAGATGAACTTTGTGAAATCATTTGAAAACAAGCCTTGACTTGTTGCCAAGGATTCAATCAAGAGGAGGACATTATTTTGAAGAATTTTTTGGACCAGTTACTAGACTTGAATCCATTAGAATGTTGCTAGCGTTTAATTGTTTCAAAGGCTTTAAACTCTTTCAAATGGAGGTACAAAGTGTTTTTTAAATGGGTATATTGGGGAGGAAATGTATGCAGAGCAACCTCTCGGTTTTATTCGTGAATTTTTTTTCAAATCGTGTCAACAAACAGTCAAAAACTCTTTGTGGTATAAAGCTAGCCCCTCGTGCTTGGTAGGAAAGGTTAAGTTGTTTTTTTCTTTTAGAAGATTGTTTAAAGGAAAAGTAGACACCATACTCTTCATAAAATAAATAGATACAATGACATCTTATTAGTTCAAATCTATGTGGATGACAATAAATTTGGTGCTATTAATGAATCTTTGTGTGAAGAATTTGATAAGCACACGCAAGAGGAGTTTGAAATGAGCATGATGGGAGAACTAATTTTCTTACTTGGATTACAAATAAAACAAACAAACAATGTCATCTTCAAAAATAAAGAAAAGTACACCAAGGAACTACACAATAGATTTGGAATGAATGATGCTAAAGAAATCAAAACTCCCATGAGCACTACAATCAAGCTTGATAAGGATGAAAAGGGTAAGAATGTTGATAAAACTAAATATAGAGGTATGATTGGAAGTTTACTTTACTCAATTGCTAGTAGAAGCATTACACTAACTTGTTCCCAGAGAACGACATTCGATATGATCATAAAACGGAATGGATAGAGCTAGATTTTAGAAATTTCAAGGAAGAGCTGCGCCTAAATTGTAATATAGAGAAGGAGTAACTCAAAAGATCTCCGTCATAAGTCCTCCAAAGAAGCATCTCCAGCGTTTATTTAACGTACTCTTGCTAGATGCAAGAAATATGAAGATATATGATGGACTTGCCTCAGCCACCCAGATCTACAGCAGATCTTATTTTCTACACCTCCACTGGAGCAAGATTCCTAGCTAATAAAAAACATTGCTAGACGATTTGTAGCATATCCGGTGCAATGCATGGTAAAATCGCAACTTGAAGTTCAAGTCGTTTTTGTAATTAAATTGGCGGTCATAATACCAACTTGCACATGTGATTTTTTACTTCACTACAATATTTGGCTCGTTCATAAAAAAGGAAAGTAATTCTGAACATACAAAGTGGAGGAGAGGATGATGGAGTTAGAGGGAGCGGGAACTAAAAAAAAAAGGTTGAAAGAAACACTTTAGTGATGAACTATGGTAAGACGAAGAGTTTACGTCCATGCTCAGGCTTCTAAGAATGCAGCTAAGGTGAGAAGATCAAATAACGAAGCACCTTTTCAAAACATATATGCCTATAGCATCTTAAAAGTGAGCAAACCTCAGTGATTAAATATGTTTCTTATGGGTGCTGCAAAATGAGAAACAAAATGCATGCACCATTCCTTAAAGAACTCACTTTTTAGCTTACCAAATTAAGAGTTTTTTCATCCAAATTTATTGACCTGCGTATCATTTCATTACCAACCATAACAAATTGGAAGGATACTAAAGGAAATGCATGCATTTTAAAGGATATTAAAAGATAGCCACTTTTAAATGAAAATGAAGAAATAGAAAGGCTTTCTTATTTATTTTCTTTTTGCCTGAGTAAGAAATACCAAGCTCATACATATTAAACTTATTTGCTGTAATAAACCATTAAATTGTTAATTATCTGTTCAAAATGGCAACCATCCTACATACAAGATGCAACTACTGAAATTAAAAAATAAAAGATTACAAATATATACGCTACAAAATACCTACCAACGTGCAACACAATTTCTCTCAACCTAGTCTATTATAAATATATGTTACAATAAATGCTAAAACAATAGGTATCTGTTAGTTCTCGAATTTCTTGCACAATTTATGAATTTGAATTTTGCATCTTATGTGTCAAAGTATAAAAGTGAACCCGATAAAATTTTACGTGTAAAAGGTACCAAAATACATGAGTACTTTTCGGAAATGCTCGGTAAGGGGATATGCTTTTTTCTGTTTTAAGAAAAAGTAAAATTCTATTTACTTTTACTGGAGCATTGTACAATTTATTATATTAATAATAGAGGAATTCAATTTGAATTAGGGATTGCGTGTACAACTCAAAGCGGTCCTTAACTACTGATTTATGTATTACAATAAAAACAAGGAGGGTTATCAATGCGACATGGGAAGGTATGAAGAAGATTAAAGATACAATCAAATATCCGTGACTAACCCCCCCCACTCCTCTTTCCTCCCTTATTTTAATTAAAATTTTAAAATAAGGGAGGAAAGAGAAAAAAAGCGGATTCAACATATGCGAGGCTCAGGTTCAATAAATGAATATTAATAATAGATAATAGAGGAATGGGAATAGAATAGAAAATGGGGGTCTAAGGAAAGAGTATTATATATATATAAAATAAACTTTTATTTCATGAAGTCAGTGAGCTAAGAGTTCATACACAGTAGATAAAAGAAGGGGCATGGCCCCAGTAACTACGAAACAGGCAAATAACGCGTGCCCTGCCTATCTAGGCTTATATATCGCGAATGCCCAATGGTAAGTCGCCTAAAGAATGAAAATAAACAGATTTGCAAGACACACAAGCGAGATTCACATATGCATCAGCAACTGTAGTCACTTTCCTATGAACATGAACCACAATACTCTCTTCCAACAGAAATAAAGCTTGCCGAAATACACGATCTAACTTCCAAGAGGAGATAGATCCTTTGTGCACTGCATTAGCCAGTATAGCCGAGTCCTTCTAAATCAAGAGAGGGGTAATTCCATACCAAGTAGCCAACTTCGAACCTTCCAGCAAGGCCTCAAGCTCAGCCAACATGCTGGATTTGTTCTCGGCAATTAACATTGAAAAAGCTGCAACAAAGGCACCGGTTGTGAGCCCAAGAGCACCTCCAATACCCGCTGGGCCGGGATTGCCTTTGGAGGCACCATTAATGTTAAGGACAGCCCTTCCCGCACCCGTACAGTCCATCCATCACACAACAAGAGTCTTCCTCGGCTTAAAAGGTACACGCCTGTTGCCAAAGAAGATCCCATTTGCTATCACCAGAATGTTGATATAGTCGCGAAACTGAGCGAGAATGCTTGAGTGAGATGTCGAGTTTGCCTCATAAACAAATCTATAGTGGGCCTTCCATATAATCCCACAAGCAGAACAAGCCAAAAGTACCAAAACACGATGATTACTACTAGAGCCAGCATACCACCATATCGAATGCCCCACCTTACTCGCGGCTTCATGCCATATAACCTTCGCCAAGGGACATTGCAAAAACACTTGGTCATAGGTGTCCATATCTTTAAGACAAGCACACCGGGAAGCAAGAGGAACTCCAAATTTCTTACTTTCTTTATCTAGCGCCAAAAATATATTCAACAATTTACACATAAACAATGATACCGAGAGAGGGATTATCTTTTGCCAAATACACTCCCTCAAAAATTGCTTAGCTCTAAAGACACAAAGCAAATACATGACCGACGAAAGAGTAAACTTCCCAGCTGCATCCTCCATCCATATATACTTATCTGGCTCACCTGAAGTACTAAGCTTGACATCGGGCAACACATCCAAGAAATTTGGGGGAACGTGCACTAGCAAACCCGCCTTATCCGCACTAGTAATGAAATCTGTCACCCTAGCCCTTCACAGATTATCATCAAGATGCAATACTGCAAGATCAAGGGCTCCAACAAGCGTAAAATTATCATGAAAAAGACTAGCTATACCATTCGAAGAAAAACTCTTATCCTCAACTCCACCTCGTTCTTAACAAATTGCATCCGTCTCCACACAGGAGAGCATCCCGCCACCATAACACTCTCCTTCACATGAGAAACACCCGCACTATATCGTTTAGCCAGAAAATCAGACCATATCAATTTGCCCATCCTAAAACGCCACCAAAGCTTTATAAAAACGCCTCATAAAATGTCAAAACCGATTGCAGCCCTAACCCATTGGATTCAACCTCCCGAGCCATTCGCTTCCACGACATCCAATGTTTTCTCCCCCCCTCCATCCGTTTGGCCCCACACAAACCGAGAAAGCAGCCTCTCTATCCCAAGAAGAACGAGCCGAGGCACACAAGAGGAGGCAAGGATCTCTAAAGTCATGGAATTAAGCACAGAGAGCACCAATATCAGTCGACCTCCCTTGCTCAATAAATGCCGCTGCCACCCCGCAATCCCTGTCGATATGGAGACCACTAAGACATGGAAATATTGCACTTTTGCTCGCCCAGGGAACAAGGGAAATCCAGATACTTCATAGGAAAATCCCCCTCCACAAACCCTGTCAATTCTTGGATAATCTAACGTTGACCACCCATAGAGTTCCTTGAAGAGGCATAGAAAGAAGATTTACCCACATTTACTCGCTGGCCCGAGAGACTTTCATACTTGCGTAAAAAATTAATAAGAGGGGATAAATTCCGCTTGCGATCATTCTTGAATATAATAATATTATCACCGAAGGCAAGATGAGAGACAAATACTGGTTGCATAGGAATACAGTCAGCTGAATTAAGTACAGACGAACTTAGCTTATTCAGACCCCTCGAAAAAATGTCCGCAAAAATAATAAAAAGTAAAGGGGAAAGGGAATCCCCTCGTTTTACACCCCGGGTCGCATTACAGTAGCCATAAGAGGCACCATTGACCAGAAAATATAACCAGTTAGAACGTAAAAATTACGGATTAAGTTCACAAAGTGCATACCAAAACCAAACCGAGCCAGAACTTGCAATAAAAATGATCGGAAACTCAATCAAAAGCATTCATCATGTCTAGCTTTATGATCAAGTTGCCCCCCCTAACCTTCTGATTTATTGAGTGAACCAATTCCATAGCCAAAAGAATATTATCTGAAATAGAATGATCCTTGGCAAAACCTGTTTGATTGGGGCATATAATCAACGGTAAAAGAAGAAAAAGCCTGGAAGCCATTACATTCGAAACGACATTGTTCGTAAAATTGCATAGAGAGATTGGCCGAAATTCACCAAGATGAATATGATTTAAGCTTTTCGGAATCAATACAATCAATGTACTCGCCATGGCCTTCGGAATTTGCAATCCATACCAGAAATCACACACGGCTTGCAATACATCATTGCCCACTATATCCCAGCAATCATGAAACAATCCTACTAAAAATCCATCTGGACCTGCCGCGCTATTCTTGTCTAATGAAAAAAATGCCTCACGAACCTCTTGTAAAGAAGGAAATGTCGAGAGAGCCCTGTTAGCCGCCTCATCAATCAAACATGGGATAGTATCCCTCCATTTTGTTCCCCCAACTAGCCGCCACCGTTTCTAAAAAATTAGCATGTCTAGACAACATGTTCTGGTATCTAAAAGAAGATGCTTGAGTCCTCACCTCACGGCTAACCTTGCACAATAAAGGGCAATGATCCAAAACTGTGTGATGAAGATGTTCAATACTAGTAGTTGCAAAACATTCATTCCAATGAGCATTAACCACAACCCTGTCCAACCAGCGAACCGTTAACAAAGTAACCGGTGTATGACATCACTCTCCTTGACGGGCCCCATGAAAGATTTTTCAACAACCTTTCGGAATGTTCCGCAAGGCTATGTATCTGTTGAGAACAACAAAAGTTAAATTAGTTTAGTTTAGGCCTTGTTAAGACAAATACATTTCTTTACAATACCAACTTACATGAGTTCCAAACCATTTGGAAAAATCATTATAAACCCGGCTTTGAAGTTCTTCCTCCGTTATCTGTGGAGTTTGGTCATGTACTTCATCGACAAATTTCTGAGTTACAAATTAAATGGCAATATCATTAATCGGCTAATTTTAATTATATAACAAAAAATGAAACAAATAGATGGGTTTACTTACTCGAATATATGGTTCGACCTCTTCACAATTAATCGGGATATAATTCATGGTCGTTTTATAATCTTTATCGGATAATAAAATCTTTTCTTTTTTTTCCAAATGATCTTCCCGGTAAGTTGCAAATTGATAATACATCCGGTCCACTAGTCTCGTCTTCACCATCATTTCGCCCTAATGGTTGTAACTTTCGTTTTCACGTGGGGTTCGAAATAATAGCTAAAGAATGTAGCAGACTTTTTTCGACCAAGTATGCATTGCAAATTTACCCCTCAACTCCGGCCTTGTTTTTTTATCTTCTTTTTTAGATGGTGCAGGTATCTAATTAAAGTATAAGTAGTTAATCACATTGTAAATATGTGCATGAAAAGTAAAAATGGAGTTGATAACATAAAGACATTGGTTGTTACCTCTCGAACGGGTACATCCATCTAAACTGTACCGGGCCACCAACCTTGGCTTCGTACGGAAGGTGAACCGGCAAGTGTTCCATCACATCAAAAAATCCTGGAGGAAATATTCTCTCTAACTTGCACAATAAAATAGCGATAGTGTCCTCCAATTCTTGCATATGCGCCACACTCAATTTTGGGGAACACAAATCTCTATAGAACAGACTAAGTTCAGCCAAGGGCCCCCAAACACTTGCCGGTAGTACTTCTCTAAGTGCTATAGGGATAAGTCTCTCCATGAATACATGAGAATCGTGACTCTTCATTCCAGACATTTTCAACTCTTTCATATCAACACATCGCGCCAAATTCGATGCATATCCATCTGGGAGCCGTAATTCTTTAACCCACTGCAAAACTATCTCTTTTTGTGCCTTGGTAAGAGTGAAACATGCCTTCGGTTTTGTTGCTTTACCTCGGCCATCGTGTTTAATATTCAATTTCGGCCGACTGCAATACCTTTCAACATCCGCTCTAGCCTTAACATTGTCCTTTGTTTTACCCTTCACGTCCAACACGGTGTTAAAGACGTTATCAAACACAGTTTTTTCCATTATGCATGACATCAATGTTGTGTCTTAGAAGAAGTGTCCGCCAATAAGGTAAGTCCCAAAATATGCTACGTTTGGCCCAACTATGATCTCGTCCCCTGCCTTGCTCTTTACCAATCTCTTCAGCTGTATCGGTAATTTTTGAATAATCTCTAACTCTAAACCATATTCCATCACCAGTAAGGCGAGATGGCGGGTCTGCTCTCTCCTGTCGTCAATCCTTTCGAAATCCCTTTGCATCTCTTCTAAAGGGATGATTATGTGACAAGAAGCATCTGTGGCAATCGAACCACGATTGTTTACCGCCAGCATGCAAATGGAACGTTTGAGTTTCCTCCATACAATATGGACAAGCGTGAATGCCAGATGCACTCCATCCACTCAACATTCCATATGCTGGGAAATCACTAATTGTCCAAAGTAATGAAGCCCTTAGGTTAAAATTTTGCCTTTTGGAGATGTCATACGTTTCCGCACCTTCACCCCACAGCTGATTCAATACATCGATGAGAGGCTGCAAGTACACATCAATCTTGTGTTTTGGATTTTGGGGTCCAGGTACAATGATAGTTAAGAACATTGCATTGTTCTTCATACACATCCAAGGGGGCAGATTATAAGGTGTTAGAATAACTGGGTAAGAAGAATATTGCTTCCCTGACATGCCAAAAGGTACAAATCCATCTGTACATAACCCAAGCCTTACATTCCGAGGTTCCACTGCAAAATCGCTGTGTGTTCTATCAAAATGTTGCCAAGCTTCCCCATCCCGTGGGTGATTCATTATTCCCTCTTCCCTCTCACTGTCTGAGTGCCATGTCATGTGCTTTGCCGTTTTCTCAGATGCATACAATCTTTGCAATCTCGGAGTAATTGGAAAATAATACATATTTTTGCAAGCAATCTCTTTTTGTCGTGTATTTTTTGATTTCTTTTTCCTAATATACCTAGCATGGCCACAAAACTTACATTCTCTACGCTCAACATCATCTTTCTAGTACAACATACAATCGTTAAAACAAACATCTATCTTTTGCACTAGTAATCCAAGGCCTTTAACCAATTTCTTCATTTGGTAAAAGTCGTCCAAAGCATTATTTTGAGGAGGAAGCGCCTCTTTCATCAACTGTGCAAATTTATCTATAGTATTTTTGGATAAGTTGTCTTCAGACTTAATACTCAACATTCTAGCAGTCATTGATAGCTGTGAATGGTTTGTACAACCTTTGTACAGGGGGCTATCAACAGCCTTCAACATGTCAAGAACCATCTCTCGATAGTTGTTGTGTGTTGTATATATTAACGAATTATCCATATCATGAGAGGTTTCTTGTATAAACGGAAATTGAGGCATTGGAAAGAATGCCTCACCGTGACATGTCCAATTAAAATAGTTAGACACAAATCCATTCATAACAAGATGATACTTGATCATATCAGGTATATGAAAATCCTTATTTTTGCAACAAGCACAAGGACACCTAATCCCATCATTTTGTACATTAGGAGACATACTAATAGCAAAATCCACAAATTTTTTCACTCCCGCTATAAATTCTGGACTATGACGGGGTCCACCATTATTAGATGGATACATCCAACTACGCTCCTCTATTATAAACACAATATCTGCATATATCAAGTATTCATTATTAAATGCATAATCCAAAGTACAAATACATTCTTGCACCATGTTATTACAATGAAAAGTTACAATAATAAAGAATAATGTAACACCAACAAAGTACAAATACCAACAATGATAAAGAAGGTTAAAGTGTAAAAAAAACACCAACAAAGTACAAATACACAAAAAAATAAAAAATAAAATTCAAATCACAACATTTCATTTCCAAGTAAATAAACCTTGGTCCATCATAAATCAAGTTTATTATAAGCATATTTTCATAATCATTTATGGACATAAACAAATTCAATCCTTAATTTCGAAAAAAAAGAAGAACAAGAAATGGATAATAAAATAAACCTAAATGGTAGACTTCACAGTGGTGGTGGAGCAACAGATTCAGAGCGGCGGTGAATGGCCGCTGGAGGTGGAGGCGGTGGAGGGGAGGTTGAGGCAGGAGGGTTTCGCAGGGGAGAACTGGGTTTTTGTGGAGGGAGTCTTCTGTTTTAAAGCAATTTAAAAACGGGACTGCGTTGTTTCATGTTGAATAATAGCGACCGATTACCGACCGGTGGTCGGTCGCCTAATAAAAGTACACGTTGTTCTATTGGAAAATATACCGACCGAATAGCGACCGATTGTCCAGCTTCCGTTGCCATTCGGTCGCCCATTATAATATTAGTAATAGTAACTAAAATAGACAGCTGTGTTTGTATATATACTTACAAAAACAGCTGTTTTGAAAAAACCGGAATCGGGAAAACATAGCGACCGAATAGCGACCGATTGTCCATTATCCGTCGCCCTTCGGTCGCCCCATGTAATATGGGCGACGGATTAGCGACGGAAAACATTTAAAAAATTACAAACTGGAAAACCGACAACGTTCAGAATGCGAGTACGAATATTCAAGTTAATATATATATATATATATATATATATAATAGTAACTAAAATAGACAAAAATGTTTGTATATATCCTTACAAAAACAACTGTTTTGAAAAAATCGGAACCGGGAAAACATAGCGACCGAATGGCAACCGATTGTCCATTATCCGTCGCCCTTCGGTCGCCCCATGTAATATGGGCGACGGAAAACATTTAAAAAATTGCAAACTGAAAAACCGACAACGTTCAGAATGCGAGTACGAAGTAATGTGAGCATTTTAGTAGTTATTTGTATATTTCTAATCAATGATTACAATTTTAACTCCATGACTTCCTGATTCACGTACGTATGCACACAAATGTATTGTTTGATTTGTTACGCTTGAATCTATATACGTATAAGTTTTACTAGTATGAATATTCATGTTAATATATATATATATATATATATATATATATATATATATATATATACATAATATTAGTAATAGTAACTAAAATAGACAGCTGTTTTGAAAAAACCGGAACCGGGGAAATATAGCGACCGAATGGCGACCGAATGTCCATTATCTGTCGCCCTTCGGTCGCCCATTGTAATATGGGCGACGGATTAGCAACGACAAATATTTAAAAAATTACAAACTGGAAAACCGACAACGTTCAGAATGCGAGTACGAATATTCAAGTTAATATATATACACACACACACACACATAATATTAGTAATAGCAACTAAAATAGACAAAATGTTTGTATATATCCTTACAAACACAGCTGTTTTGAAAAAATCGGAACCGGGAAAACATAGCGACCGAATGGCGACCGATTGTCCAGTATCCGTCGCCCTTCGGTCGCCACATGTAATATGGGCGACGGATTATTCTGTCAGCATTCGGTCACTAAACCATAACCCTATACCCTAAGTTTGTCGCGTGTCCGTCGCTATTCGGTAGTTAAGAATCCTGTAATTCATGAACAGGAAGCTGAAAACAGGCTCTACACTTTGCCATGATTCAACAGAAAACAGGTATAAAATAAATTCAACAGAAAACAGGCTCAAATATAACATAAATACTACCCAACATTCAATATTGATAACGCAAATACAAGTATGCAATATTAAAAACGCAAAAAACAAGCATACAAAGGGTGAATAATATACCAAATAAACAACACAATCTATTGATGTCCTAATACATCATTTACGGCTAAGGGATCATCGTCAAAATCTGAATCTACATCATCGTACTCTAAATTGGTCAATCTAGCTTCTAGCTCAGAGGGACTTAATATAGCGTCTCTATTTGAAAGAATATCAAATAAGGTACTAGCTAATGCTCTAGCTCTCTTCTTTTCCCTCCGCGCATTTTCTCTTTCTTTAGCTAATACACTTATTGTATTTTTTTGCTCCTTTGAGTCTTATCAATAAAGTCCTCTTTTATTAAAAAAATAAAAAAAATATTGTTCTATTCCCCAAAAGAATCTGATCAAGCTTCCACGCTGAGAACCGCTGAGTCTGTTTGGATGAGGAATGAAGTAAAGCCATGACTTACCACCATTTTCAGACCCGTGTGAAGAGCCTCCAACTCCACTCTCATACTCGTTACTGTGGCACAAATATATACCGAGAATGCATCTACGAAGTTACCGTCATTTTGTCTGAGAACACCTCTAATGCCAGCAAGCCCCGGGTTACCTTAGGAAGCACCATCTATATTGAGAATAGCACCGCCCCGTCCTACCCCATCGAGCCAGTGCAAGACCAAGGTATTCCTTTGATGAAATACCCGTCGGCCTTGGTCAAGATGGTTTACGTAAAATCCCGAAACTGAGCCAAAATGCTAGATAGTGGAGTTATTTTCTCCTCATAAACAAACCGACATCACACCCTCTCTACCAAGTGTATTATAGAAATATGTTGCAAAAAATGCTAAAATAATAGGGATATAATTATTCCTTGATTTCTAAGTAGATTTATGCATTCAAAATTTATTTTTTAGATGTCTAAGAGATAAAAAAAGAAATGGATAAGGTTGGGCGTGTAAAAGGGGTTAATATTTGACAAGTAAGAATTGCCTTTATAATTTGTTTTCCGGATCTATGAGAGGCAAATCAAAATAAGAAATATTATGCTTTTTCAAGAATAATGGAACCCATTTCAAGTACACGTGAGACAATCGAGCGGGGCGAATTAAAAACAAAATCATAGTGAGTTTCCTAATAAGAGAGATGAAACATCTGGGATTTTATTGTATAAGTTAACTATCTCACACTTCAAGTACAGGAAATGTTGAATTGTGCTACTCAATTTTAAATAATTATGTATTCCAATATTATTTAGAAATGTATGCTCCCATCCTATGTATGTATGTATTTATGTTAATAAACCTCCTAAGAATGGACAAGCTAACTATGTTGTAGTCAATGATGATGATAAATTCTTGTTAAATGCAGCCCCATTCCCTTAGCTAAGCGCGCAAGCAAGCTTGCGCTGATTAATTCTGGAAGGAAACATAAGCCCATTGCTTTTATGAAACCTTAGGATGAATTTTTACTCAAATCTGGCGATGTTTCCATCACAAGTGTTCCACTGAAGAAAAATATTCTTTGGAAGAAAAAATAACTTTTTCTTCTTAGGGATTTAGAATTTCAAAGATGTCAAGTGTATCACCATTGTTATATGTAACAGTTATTTTAGTGTTGCTTAATGAAGATGGAGAAGACATCGTTGGCAACCCACATGACGGAAAATGCTCGATATTTCACCCCACGAACATGCCATCAAGTAGTTGATATTGTGTCACAGATTTATATTTTAATGTTTTATGAGATAGCAGAATCTTAGTTTGAATTGGAAGCGAATTTACGGTCTCTAGATTATATGTTGAATCGGAAGCATTACATTGACCTGTACCCAGAGACTGACCCTTACAATGATATAAAGCGTAATTGATAGCGCGAGATTTTAGAAAATTTATGGAGAAGATCTAAACGATGATAAAGAGAAGGAAGAGCTCAAAAGGTCTTGGTCGTAAGACCTCTAAAGAAGCATCTCCAACGGTTATTCAACGTACTCTTGCTAGATTCAAGAAATATGAAGATATAGGCTGGAGTTGCCCCAGCTAGCCAGATCTGCAACATAACTTATTTTCTGCACCTCCACCAGAGCAAGATTCTTAACTAATCAAAGCATGGCTAGACGATTTGTAGCATATCTAGTGCAATACATAGTAAAATAGAAACTGGAAGTTCAAGTCCTTTTTTGTACTTAAATTAGCGGTCATAATACTAAGTTGCACATGAGATATTTTGCTTCACCACAATCTTTGGCTCGTTCTTAAAAAAGGAAAGTAATTATGAACAGACAAAGTGGAGGAGAGGATAAGGGAGTTAAAGGGCGAGGGAACTAAAACAAAAAAAATGATGAAAAAAACACTTTTATTGATAATTTGGTGAAAGTCGAAGAGTTTACGTCCATGCTCAGGCTTCTAAGAATGCCGCTAAGGAGAGAAAATCTAATAAAGAAGCACCTATTAAAACCATACATGCGTCCAGCATCTTAGAATTGAGCAAACGACATTGATTTATCAGGTTTCTTATGGGTGCTGCAAACGCGACGGCATAGGGGACCATTGTTACATGTGTATTATATGAGCAACCACTTTGTGCACTTGTTGCCAAAGGTTAGGTTAGTCTCCAATACACTGTTTGAGTCGTGATTCAGGGATCAGCCACTTTGTTTGACAAAGGTTAGGTCTGTATCCCGTCCATCCCCGCCCATACCCCCAATTATTGGGGACTTAATGGGTTATGCTATTGTTGTTGTTATGGGTGCTGCAAAATGAGAAACAAAATGGATGCACCATTCATTAAATAATTCACGTTTTAGCTTAGCAAATTAAGAGTTTTGCATGCAAATTTATTGATCTGCGTATCATTTCATTACCAACAATAACGAATGGCATGATACTAAAGACAATATATGCATTTTGAAGGTTATTGAAAGATAGTTATTTTTAAATGAAATTGAAGAACTAGAAAGACTTTCTTATTTATTTTCTTTTTGCCTGAGTAGGAAATACCAAGCTCATACACATCAAACTTATTGGAAGTAATAAGACATTCAAATATTAAATATATGTTCAAAATGGCAACCATCCATTCATACGAGATGCAACTATTGGATTTTAAAAATTAAATACTACTAATATATACGCTACAAAAATACCTACCAACGTGCAACACAATTTCTCTCAACCTAGTGTGTTATAAATATATGTGCCAATAAATGCTAAAACATTAGGGATCTAGTAGTTCCCGGATTTCCAATACAATTTATGCATTCGAATTTTACCTCTTCTGTGTCAAAGTGATAAAAGTGAACCCGATAAAGTTTGGTGTGTAAAAAGGGTTAATATTTGACAACTAAGAATTAGCATTATAATTGTTTGTCTGGATCTTCGGGAGGCAAATCAAATCGAGAAAAAAAATTTGTTTTTCAATAATAATGGAAAATTTTCAAGCACATGTGCGACACTCGAGCGGGACGAATAAAAATAAAAGTTATTGTGAATTCCCTATTAAGAAAGAATTTGCATTTAAGAATAAATCAGATGGTTCGAAAATCTGTTGCTTGTGCAAGATTTGTTGTAATCGGTATTTCAAGAGTCGGGATTGTATTTTCTCACATTGTGTCCTCGATGGTTTATTGCAATGATATATTAATTCGACTTATAATGATGAATCTTATGTGTTTTTCCATGAAAGTAGAAAAGATGTCGTAATGAACAACAATATTTTGTGGGATGATATGACTGAAATGATTCGTGATTTATGACACTCTTTCACTTTCACTTGATTTCAATTTGCGTTCCTTACTATAAAACTCCATTTTTCTTGTGAGAATTCGTTTAATTTCTATTTTTATTTGTTTGTGTTTTTCTTGTTTCATTTTTTCTCAAGTTAAAATGTTCTGGCTTTTGCTTATACTAATAAATTATGTTTGTTTTACCTTCTATATTTTGCTCATATTTTTGGTTTCTCTTTTGTATAAGTTATGAAGGGAATAGTAGAGGGAAACAAGAAAAACAAAGGAAACATAATGTTTCCACATAGGTATGGGAGAACTGAAATTGCTGATATTCTTGAAGAGGTAGGTTAGGCTAGTTTAAATTTTCTAGAAATATTTATTTTGTAATGGGAAATTATTTATTTGTAGATAAAATCTTCTAGAATTGAACTGTCTCGACTACATCTTTTCATTAGAACTCGTCTTCTGAAGAATGGAGTTGGACTTGGTGAGGTCACAAACAATATAATTGAATGTATAAGTTTACAACACTATGATTCAATTTAGTATTATGCTTTATGATTTTGTATGATTTTTTGGATTGATTCTTGAATTATATTGTTTAGTTGTCCTTAATGTTTCTCTTTAACCATTGTTTGCACCTTTTATTTTTTTTATTTTTTTTGCACGTTCTTTTTAATTTGATTGGTATTATTTAAAATGATCATAAAGATTTCATACTTCTTTCCTCTTGTTATGATGCATGAAATATTAGGATACTGGGATTATTGAAAGTCCTCTAGTGCTTCCTTCATAAAATGATATAACATAAAAGGAAAAAAGTTTGTTTTATATAGTTACCATATAGCAAGTATAATTGCGAAATTTGCACTTTGTAAGAGATGTTGAATATGCAAGGTTGAGAATTGAGGTGTGGACTTCATGTTATTCTTCTATTTTGAGTTAATAGCATTGTAACCGTTCATTCGCACGTAATAGATGTTAGAGATTCTCAAGATCCCAATAGTCATAGGTTTTCTTATTCTGTTTAAGTTGTAATTTGGAAATTTGAGAGAAAGGAGGATATGTTGGGATTCTCTCAATATCCCACATCGGTTGTGTTAGGAAACTAGGAAGGAGGAAAACCTTATAAATAAGGATCTTCTAGTTTAGTATTATTTGTGTGTGTGCCGCGTTAGGCGCCACCAACTCAGATGATGAGTTTCCTGAGTTTGGTTTGCGAGAGGGTTTGTAATTTTGTTCCGTCAAAAAATTACATAGTGAAAGTTTGTACCCTTCGGGGTCGTGGATGTAGGTCTGCGTTGAGACCGAACCACGTTAAAAATATTGGTGTTCTTTCGTGTTGATTTATTTATTCTTCTTTTCTCTCAATATTATCTGCGTGTTTGCTTTCGCTGACCCAACAATAGAGAGCAACTTCCAAACAAAGACTAGATCAATAGCCAAAGATATTTTTTATGTCAAATAGTTCATTGTTCTTGGATTTGCAATGGTACATTGCTATTGCAACTTAGTTCTGCAATAAATTCTTTTGGGATGCTTGAGAAGATTCCATTATGCTCAAGCTTTTTTGTTTGCTAAGTAAATTTTAATCATTAGAAACATCTAAAATCGGATTGGAGTTACAAAAAGTGCCCCCTATCACAAAGGATCGACGGTGAAATGGCATCCAAATCAATATAACATGTTACATCATTGGTTTTGGCCCATAAAGCTAAATTATGCGCATGAAAATTAGCAAGTCTATTTTTTTTTTTTATGAAAAATAATCTCACACGACGAAATCTAAAAACATAAAATGAATATGTACAGATTATTCCCCATAGGTCCCTGGCTACACCCGTGATAGCCTTGCTGGATACCGGCGCAGCCGCTACCGTCATGAACCCTGATATTCTCCCAGCAGATCTATGGACCCCATACTCTAAGGTCTTTACAGTGGCTAATGGCAACCACTTTGTCATTGACAAGATCAGCAAACCTATCAAGATCCAACTGTTCCCCAACCTTACCATTACTCACCAAGTATTAGGATCAAAACTCCCACAAAAAGATCTCGTCATAGGTTTCGACCTCTTGAGTCAAATCCAGAATCTCTCATTCTCCAAAAAGGGTCTAGTTTACAAAGGACAGATTCTTCCCTGGACCAAGTACTCTAACTTATTCCAGTTTCCCGAGTCATGTCAATCAAGCCTCCTAAAGCCAGTCCAAACTGATTTAATCAGCCAGTCTTGTGCTAATTCTCATTCAGAGTTCTTAACCAAATGCCCAGATCCGTTGTGGAAAAACTCTGAGTTTTACATAACACTTCCTTTCAATACTTCTGTGCAGGTTACACCCCAGAAAGCAAGTCATAGCGGAATGTCTCCGGAACAAAAGTATGCTGAGAGACATAATGCAATTTCCATAGATGAAATTTAGCTAATATGATTCTACCAGCTTTAACCAGTGCCATACCAGTCCAATGAAAATCTTGAAAATGTCCTTTGAAGCCTTTAAATACATTGATGCAATCTCCTTCCAAGATTGCATGTTGAATGTCCATTACTTGAGCTCTTTCCATAGCCAAAACCGCCGCATGAGATTCGGCTTCAAATGGTGTTCGAACATGAAATCTATGAATCCACACTCCTTGAATGGAACCTATATCATTTATGATAATGGTGGCACTTACTGCTTTATCCTCGGTTATAAATCCCGCATCAAAATTAATCTTCAAAAAAAATATTTGGTGGCAAAATCCACATAGTAGCCGACTTCTTGGCACCCCTTTTCAATATCCTCCCTTGAGCTGCTTCCCATTAGACTCCATCCTTGTTCTCAATTAGGCCGAGGACCTCCTCCCATTTCCTCTGTGATTTACCATGTAAAACTTCATTCCTAAGCATCCAAGTTTGTTCCATAGTCACTGCAAGAAAATTCAAGAATTTAGCAACCTTATCATTTGAATTTAAAAGATTATTAGAGGACTTACTTACCTCCTCCAGTGTTGTAGAAGTCGCTAGTCGGTCGGCAGATAGGGTCGGCCTAGTCGGGGAGTAGTCGGCGACCCTAAATAATAAATATATTTTATTTTAATCATTCTCGGAAATTTTTTCTTTTATATTTTTTGTCCAATTAAATATTAAAAATATAAAGTAGGCCATTTAGGACTTGTTTGTAACATAAGTGTTTTATGGGATTTATGTGATAACATTTTAATTGCACTTTTAGTCCTGGTATATAAAAACTCTTATCTAACCCTAGAGGAAGAAAACCCTAAAAACATTTCCTTCCTCCCTTTTTTCTCTCCTCAGCGGCGCCCCTCCCCCTTCTGCTGCCATCACCGTTTCTTCTTCTTCTCCAACAACCACCACCGTCTCTCTCCCTCTTCTTCTCTCTCTCCGTTCTCCCTTCCTCAACCGCGAAGCACCTCACTGCTCCTCCCGCCGCTACTCCTTCCCGTCACCATCACCGCTGCCCGATCGTGGTTGCTGTAAGTACGTGTCTTTCTCTCTCTGTCTTTTCCCTCGATTTTTGACCGACTAGTTAACTTTTGACCGATTTTTTCAAATACCCGATTTTTGGATTTCTAGGCGGTAGGTGGCCGACTACCGACTAATCGGCCGACTAGGCCGATTTTTACAACACTGACCTCCTCTAACCATTTAAACATAGTCCAATCCTGGAACCCCTCCAATCTGAGATGCCATCTAGATGAATACCAAATATATTTCGAAAAAGGACATCTAATAAAGAGATGCTCAAGAGTCTCCTCTTCTCCATGGCAAAGCAAACATTTTTCATCTTGAATATTAAAGCAGTATTTTAACCTTCCTCTTGTAGGCAAAGCATTGTTAAGAATCCTCCAAAATAACATTTTATGCCTATTATGCAAGTCAGAATGCCACAGAACTTTCCAAAATTTCCTATTATTCTGAGACAATCCTCCAAATCTCTCCCGGTTCACTGTCATATACGCAGATTTAACAGTAAATTGCTCTGTCGAAAAGGGCAACCAAACCAAAGAATCATGTTCCCTCGAGGGAATAATATTCAAAATTGCTTTAGCAATAGCTTGATCGTATACTTGTTCAATCAAATTCCTGTTCCACCCTTCCTGTTCCAAGTTCATAAGATCCTTTACTAAAGTCAAAGAATCTGACTTCCTTAAATTCAAAGGCATCCTAAAACCTTCTAGCTTAGGTACCCACCCATCCTCCCAGATTCTCGTAACAGAACCTTGACCTACTTGAATACAAGTGCCTTTTCTCAAAGTAACAAAGGACTTCACAATTCCAGACCAAATCCAAGAACCATTACTAACAGCTCTATCAACATTTAAGAGATTTCCCTAAGATACCTAGATCTCATTAATTTCACCCAAGTTTTATCATGATTATTCAATAAAGCCCAACCCAATTTAGCCACACAAGCAATATTCATGTCAGCAGTTCTTCTTATTCCCACCCCCACCCCCACCCCCACCCCCGCCTACTTAGGCATACAAATAGCATCCCAGGACTTCAAGTAAAGATGCCTACCACTATTTTCTTTAAAACCCCACCAAAAATCCCTAATAAGACCATCCAATTTCTGGCACAAAGAGATAGGCAAAACAAAATTATGCATAATATGAATAGGCATCGATTGAGCAACAGTTTTAATCAAAATGGTTCTACCTGCTTGAGATAACGCACTAATCTTCCAACTTGCGAGTTTCCTCCTTAATTTTTCCACCACGGGGTAAAAAGCTAGATTTTTAGATTTACCTTTGCAAAATGGGCTACCCTAGTAATTAACATTGTGATCACATTTTTTCATCCACAACAATGTGCTAATTTCTTCTTTAACCTGAAATCCCACATTCTTGCTATAATGAGCAACAGATTTCTAAAAATTAATGCTTTGACAATTTCCTTAATGACCTCAATTGTAGGAATGCTACACAACACATTGTTTGATTCCACCATAATGGATGGCTGAATTAAGTCCTGCAAATCATCTGGAAAAATAGGGTTAGTAGATTCAAATAAATTAGCAAATGAATTCAGAAAACACTCACCAATTTCGTCCCTATCAGAAAGCCAATTATCATCAGGAGAAAGGAGGAAGTTAATGGTATTATGTCTTCTATGGATAATGGTAGAAAGATGAAAGAAATGTGTATTTGCATCACCTTCTTCCAGCCAAAGAGTTTTGGCCTTGTTCCACCATAAAAGTTGTTCCCTCTTAAGGACTTCATCAAACTTCTTTTGGGTATCCTTTTCCCTTGCAACATTCAACACAGATTGGGGGTGGTTTTGAAGCGACTCAATTTCAGTTTTCATATTATTGATAGAAGTTTGAACATGACCAAAAACCGATTTGTTCCAACTTTTAAGAGCTGATTTAGTACATTTCACCTTAGAGCTAAGCTGAAACAAAGGAGAACCCAGAACAGGAATGGACCAAGCCTGACTAATGACAACCGAGGAAGAAGGCTCTCTAATCCACATAGATTCGAATCTAAAGGGTTTATGATGTAGTGCTCTAGAAGGAGTAGTATCAAGGATAATAGAACAATGGTCCGAAGCTAAAGCTGTCAAGTGATGGACTGACGCTTTAGGAAAAAGGAGATGCCAAGAAGCATTAATAAGACCTCTATCAAGCCTGACCCTAATATTACCAGTACCCCCATGCTTATTATTTCAAGTGAAAGGGTTGCCTGAGAAACCCATGTCAATCAAATTACACTGCTCAACAAAATTGTTGAAAGGCCTTTGTTGATATTCAGATAAAAGGTAATCCCCGTCCTTATCAAAAGAACTCGAAATGCTATTAAGATCCCCATCACCAACCACGAACCCACAATAGAATTAGAAAACATCCCCATATTATTCCAAAAATCACATTTATGAGCATCAATACAAGGCCCATAAATACCAGTGAAATGCCAGGGAGAAGAAGGTATTTGGGAAATAACAGTACAACTAATAATCCAATCACCCGAATAGTCAGTGTTCAGATTAATATTGTGTCTCCAATATAAGACAATCCCTCCAGAAAATCCCCTAGACGGCACAAAGTTAAACAAGTCAAAACCTATATAATGTAAAGTAGTAGTAATTCTCCCTAAAGACGAAATCCGTAAATCAGCAAGAAACAAGATTGACGGATTTTGAGAGATCACGAACCCTCTCAAAGCCTTTACTGCCCTAGGACCTGCGAGTCCCTGACAGTTCCAAGCAAAAACTTTCATGACCTCTTTGGGGGCGTGATTAGGCTCGCCTCCTCATCCGATTCAGTGCTAAATGCAATAACAGTAAGATTACTAGAGCAATTAACAGCATGTGAACATACCTCCACAGAATTTTCAGAGGACCTCTCATAGTCATTTTTTTTAGGAAATTGAACATAACTTCTAGAATCTTCCATTGAATGTAGAGCATCAAGAACATCCGAAATCTCACAAGGACTTTGTTGAATTTGGTCCAAATTGACATCATCACATGCTTCAGTAAACTTTTTATTTTTCAGCCGAATAAATCTTCTTTTCTTTAGTAGTCACAGTTTCTTCTTCAACAATCATATCTTCATCAAATTTGAGGCAATTTTTAGGGATTTGATTTGTATGACCTATGAACGGAAAAATTTGATTACTGAGGTTTAGATTCGAGAAATTGATTTCAATGTTCTGGTCATAGACCGGTTTCGGGTTTAGGTTCCAGAAATCACTGATGCTTACCCCACTGTTGAGTTTTTTATTCGGGTTGGACGAACAATTCTGATATAGACCTGGACTACCAAGTGGACCACTTGGTCCACATTCAGCCACATCACAGTTTTGATTAAAATAATAAAAATACTCCCCCTTTTGTTGTGCTTTTTGAGGCGTTTTTAATTTTTTTTTTAAATCAAAACAGGTGATGTGGTTGATTGTGGACCAAGTGGTCCTCAACCCCACATATAGCCCAGGTCTATATCAGAATTTTTCGGGTTGGACATGGTATGCATGAATCTTTTATTACCTGAAAGATTTTGTTTTTGGATTTCAGTAGTAGTAGATATGTTGGGGTGTAACATCATGGGTGAATGGGTTTCAACAATTGGTCTTCCATTGGGTTTAGACATATGTCTTAGGCTATCACAATTTTCTGGTATTGGGCTTGACCCACCAATGTTGTCCGCCTGGTCCATTGATCCATGCTACTGACTGGGGCCAAAAGACCCTAACTCCTCATGTGAGATTTTTGGCTGAAGACTAAAATTATGATTGGGCTCAATGGGTTTTTTGATGTTGGGCTTTGGGTTATTTTAGTAGCAGTTTGGATTTGTGGGTTAGAACTTTGTATTAATCTGGGTGAAAATCTTCTATCCACATTCCTGTCCCCATCCATGTCCCAACAAATTAGAATTTACTATATAAATATTTTTTCCAATTATATATACACAAGGTAAATTGTGAATTGTGATTGACTGGGGACAGGATGGGGAAAGAGAATTTTTGCCTATTAATCTAGTAAAAGTTGAAAGATTTGTGGTTTGCACAGTGGATGTATCCTTTTGTTGGCTATAACACGCGCAAACTCCCCCATCATCACCTTCTCTGTCCCCGCCATCCAAGACTTCCACATCAATCACATTCCTAACAGTACTACCCTGCCCCAGAGATGATACATCCGTCACCTTCTCCCTCTCACCTCCTCTGCCAAGTTCCTCCTCTTTCCAACTACTGTAGTTGCCGGTAGCCACCATCCACCGCCCGTAGGCAACTCGAGGATCTAGAGGTTTAAATAACCCCTCATTTTGTTCTTGACCACCCATACCAGTGTGACCAAGCCTCCCACGCTCAAAACAGAAATCCCCAATTCTTTCATACTTAAAGGCAATCCAGATATATTCACCTTTGTTCCTTTCAAAAGAACACCCAGAAGGTAAGGAAAGCTCAATTTTCAATTCCACCCTTATTCTCATGAAATCTCTCAATTTACCATTAAAGCTATTATCCTTGTAACAAAATTTACCGATGAAATTTCCAATAATTTCCGCATTGACGGAATTCAATCTATTCAGAGGGAGTCCATGAATCTGCACACAAAAATGCGTATTGGAAAGATCCAAGTCTTCAAACCTATAATCTGAATCCCAATTTTTTAGAATCAAATGCTCCTCGAACAGTCCACGGACCATTATTAACCACTCTATCCCTGTCCTTCAGATGGGTAAAAGTACATTTAAATAAGTTATCATCAATGCTAGTCATATGAACTTTATCCCAAAGATTCCAAGCTGAATCCAATACACTTATCACAGCTCTATCATTAATGCGTTTGTTGGATATTAACTTCGCGGCCAGAACAAATTTATTACCATCTTCAGACCTCAAATCATAAGCTTTTAGGTTCAGAACACCTTGCATAGGAGCACTACTTTTACCGGGATCAGACACAAATAAAGACTAGAGTGAAGAAAACAAAGGACTACAAGACAAAACAAAAAGGACAAAGACACTACCTAAAGAGGACAGGAAACCAACACTAGAAAAGATAATAAAAAAAATATATAAAAAAAGAAGACGACACAGAAGGACAAATAGAACAAAACAAAACAAGTCAGGCAAATGATCTAACCAAGAGAGAGACGCTTCAAAATCGAATAATTAGCCACTTTGATCATTAACATATTTTTGCCTAGCCATTTTGGTCAAAATTCAAGTTTTTTAACTTATTTCATCACTAAAGTTTTTTCGGCCTGCCATTTTGGTCACTAAATTTTTTTTTAACTTTTTTCATCACTAAAGTTTTTAGTCCTTCCATTTTGGTCACTTAAGTTTTTTCATTCTGCCATTTAGGTCACTAAAAAACTTTGATCAAAATGGCAGAATAAAAAAACTTTAGTGACCAAAATGGCAGACCGAAAAAAATTTAGTGACCAAAATGGCAGGCCTAAAAAAATTTAGTGATGAAAAAAGTTAAAAAAAAATTAGTGACCAAAATGGCAAGCCGAAAAAACTATAGTGATGAAATAAGTTAAAAACTTGAATTTTTTACCAAAGTGGCTAGACGAAAATATGTTGATGATCAAAGTGGCTAATAATTCCTTCAAATATGTATAGAAAGGAATTGAATCCTTAAAGATCTGGATGAACCAGAGGGAACATTCCCATGGAAGAGAAGGGAGGTTTCACACTAGAGAGCATTCTAGAGGAAACGGGTTGCCCTATAGCTTTTCATGACATTGTTTCAAATAGTTTACATTTTTGGGGATGTTCTCTAGCTTGCCATCTAGCTTTTAAGACTCCACTTTTGGGACGTTCTATAAAATTTACAAATATTAAAGAGAAAAGCACTACTTATACTCATTAAGTATATTTTAAAGGCAAGTTATGACCCTAAATTTTGTTAGGAGCCAAAATTGCACCTGATAATTTACGATGTGCTATTTTTAGACAAATTGGGCGGAATCCGGCGAGAGGGGGAGACGTTCCACATGCGTGGTCCGCACATGCACATTTTGAGGGGTATAATAGTCATGACAATTTTCTCATCATTCTTCTCCAAAAAAAAAAAAAAAAAATTGAAAAAGAAACTTCCCCCAAAATCTCCACCCCCACTCTCCCTCCACCACCCCTCTTCATCTTCTTCCTCCAAAATCAAAACTTCCCCCAAAATCTCCATCACCCACCCTCCGCCACTCTCCCTCCACAGCCCCCTTCTTCATCACCCTCCGCCACCCCCTCTTCATCTTCTTCCTCCAAAATCAAAACTTCCCCCAAAATCTCCACCACCCACCCTCCGCCACTCTCTCTCCACCACCTCCTCTTCATCACCCTCCGCCTCCGCCACTCTCCCTCCACAACCCCCTCTTCATCACCCTCCGCCACCCTCTCTTCATCTTCTTCCTCCAAAATCAAAACTTTCCCCAAAATCTCCACCACCCACCCTCCGCCCCCTCTCCTTCTTCCTGCAAAATCAAAACTTCCTCCAAAATCTCATCTCATTTAATGATAATTTTCCCATACTTCTTCTCCAAAAAAAATAAAAACTGAAAATCTGAAATAGAACAATGAAAGAGGTGTTGGTGGCGCTAGTGGGGTGAGTGGTGGAGATCAAGAGGGAGGGTGGGTGGGTTTTTTTGCTCGAATTTGCTCTTCTTGGTTTTCTTGACGTTGGTGGTGGAGATCAAGATGGAGGGTGGGGTGGGGTTTTTGCTTGAATTTTCTCTTCTTGGTTTTCTTGACATTGGTGGTGGAGATGGCGGAGTGGTGGTGGAGAGTGGGGTGAGTGGTGAAGATCAAGAGGGAGGATATGGTGGGGTGTGTTGGGGGTTTTGCTTGAATTTACTCTCTTTTCTTTTTCAGTTTTTCTTTTTTGTAGAAGAAGGATGACAAATTGTCATGACTATTATAACCCTCAAAATGTGAATGTGCGAGCCGCACATGTGGAACGCCGCCCCCTCTCGCCGGATTCCGCCGATTTTGTCTAGAAATAGCACATCGTAAATTATCAGGTGCAATTTTGGCACCTATAAAAATTAAGGATTATAACTTGCCTTTGAAAGATAATTAATGGGTATAAATAGTGCTTTTCTCAATATTAAATTGCACTCTTTTAACTTTATGTCATCTTCTCATATTTTTCCAAATTAGGAATTGGCGGTAAGCTTTTTGGTTTTGAATTGTTCTCTTTGGACTTTTATTAATTTTGTTAAATATATAAACATGTTCTTTAAACATCTATCCCTCATCGTGAATGTTCGTATACAGCTAGAAATGGTGGTGTGGAGTCTTCTTGTCATGAGTAGTAGAAGGTGGCCTCAGAGGAAGTCATGATTGAGTAATATTGAAGGGATTTTGATTCATATATTATTCTAGATACACCTATTGATTTTTTGGCTTTCGGAAAACCACCTGGATAGGATTTAGCAATGGAGTTTAACATATTACCTACTTAATAGCTTCTTTGCCTAATGATCACAACTTACTTTGTATTAATGGATACTGGGTGTTTTGATTAATTTAGTATAATATTATTTTGATGTATTAGTGTAATATATTTTACTCATTATTGCACGGTTTTATCTTTTGCTGTATGACAAAAACAGGACAGTCAAAAAATATTAGTGGTGTCGGGTTTGCATTTCATGCTACGGATAAAATTAATATTGATATTATTTATTGTGTGAATTAATAGCTATTTTGGTCATCAAATATTTATGGTTAGTCGCTTTCATCATTTTTAACATTTTTTTAAAACCGTTTTTGTCCTCAATGATTACGCGTTGCAACTTTTATCCTTCTGTTAAAGAATTGGAAATTTTTCGTCCAAACTGATGATGTGGCATAACGGGACTGAAACACTATCTCTACTGCAAAGGCAAGATGTGGAAAAATTCTCCCAAAAAAAATATCTCTTCCCCTTTCCCCCTTTTCTCCCTCCCATTTCCCCTCTTTCTCTCTCAAATCCAACGCTCACCACCCCCAACCCATTGTGAACCTCACTATAAATTCCTATACCCAGTAATTTCGCAGAGACACCTTTTCGTTCCATCTCGAATTCTGGCCTTCTTGAGATTTTATTTCCATTTTAGAGAGGTGTAATAATTTGGATTTTTAGAATTTGGAAAGATTATCTACCTGTATATGCATTTTGGTAATAGCCTAAGAGCACAAAACATCATGCGACAACAATTTATGATAGAGTGACAAGACTACCCTCAATAAAATATTTTACTACTATCTTTCCTATTTTCACTCCACTCTTCAATCTCCTCTTGTCACCCCCCGTAACCAGGGTCGATGACATGGCAGTGTCTCATTGGTTAATGAAACACCAAAGCCGACAAACAGAGTTACTAAAAGAAAGTCAATTATGAAATAATCCGAAACAAGTGTTCAACAGTGGAAACTAATTATTACAAATGAAATTGTTCAACGATACTAATAATAAAATAAACTAAATTCTTAAATTTAAACCGGTTATGAATCACTCTTCATAATCCCCATCACAAATGCCAACATCTTCGTAGTGTTGCTCATCACCTAAATCATCTGCACAGTAAAAGAGGATGGACTGAGCTTCGGTGCTCAGTAGGGACCAACAAGAAGAACAAACAAGTATAAAAAAACAAATAAGCTAAGTAGCCATATTCGTCACATCTAAACGCTTTCACAATCGAGTGTATGCAAAGCACCACGCTTTACCAACACAATACACTCCATCACTACATCGTTTAGACACTAGAAACATCACTACCGCTATGACACTAAATCCCGCCATTCGAGCTCAATTGTCTAGTCACTTATTAATCAACAATGATCAGTAATTGCCCCTGATTATAGTCCAAACTAGGGACGGCCCAAGATGTTTCAACACGTGGGTTCGAGTATGACCCCCCGAACTAAGGGTCCAAGGTTTAAGGATCCATTCTATGTATTGCCTCATCATCCCTCACCGTGGGACTCCACAAAACCGCTATAGTCCCCAATGATCTCCTCATCGGGTTAAGGCCCCTGGATGTTTCACTGTTCACTTAGATCACAAAGGATCTTCTTATACGACTCGATATTCGAATGAATCCCTCGCTAATCAATAGATCCTAGACAAGAGCTCAAATAGAAGGCGACGACTCGGTCGACCAAAACCAAGAAGGACTGAATGACGATATCCAAATATGACAATCAAAGCGATATAAACAAGTAGGCAAGATTATCAAATAGCCAATTAACGATCCACGATACACGTATAACACTTACAAAAGCGAATCACATCCTTTTTAAGTTTAATAAAACAAGAAATAAATTAACGAATCGATTATAAAGAAATTTAATTCAAATCCAAAGCAGTTTATACAATATCGAAATCAATAACACAATTCGTGCAATTATTTTGTAAATTGAATAATTTATTCGCTTTTACTGTGCAGAAATAAATGCGAGAATTAAATGCCGAAAAGGTCCCTACCTCTTACGGAGACAATTAAAAACAGAAAATCCGAGGCATAACTGCTCAGTCCTACTCGCGGAGCTATAACTTTCTGTACGAGACTCGGAATGGCGTTCCGTCTGCGCTCACTCGAAGCTTATAAAATTATCTTCGATTTGGTATATTATGGGCTGAAAACGGACAGGTAACGCTCCCTCGGTGATCTCTCAAAAACTGCCCAGAAATCAAATTCTCACAAAAATTCTCTACTGTTTCTCTTTAGATTTTTCCGTGAGTGTGAGAGCAGCTCTCTGCCTCCCTTTATATAATGATTAGTTTCTTTGTACATGCTATACAAAGCCCACAATTTCGCTCCATGATCTGCTTCCCATGATCCCATAACCCGTATTCTCTCCCCCTCATCCCACGATGCCTTTTTATTTTATTATTATTATTATTATTATTTTCTTGCTACACACGCACACGAGCACAATTCCTAAACCACCATCCGATAATTTTATTTTTTTATTTATTTAATTTCCTTTATTCCCAATTCAATTAACAAATCATTTAATTAAATTACTAATCTAGGTAAATCACAATTTAAGTCCCTTAATTATGATAAGTGTACGAAACGCCCCTCACAAACGTACCCAAAAAGTAACACGCGACATGTTATAAAAATAATTAGACACGTAAACACATAATCGCGCAAAAATAAATTACGCCTACGCAATAAATCACACCAAAAATAAATTAAATGTAAAATGATACGTAAGCAAAAGTTACGGGTATTACACCTCTTCCTCTATCTTCCAACGTGATCATCTTTCTGCTTTTCTTTCCTTCTCGCTCTTTTTTGTCTGCGTCTTTGATATCTTTTCTTTAACAAGATTCAAGATTTTTTTAATACAAGTAAACACAATTTCTAAGAATAAAGATCCATTAATAAACTTGTCTTATCTGTATTTTTCATTTTCTGGTAATGTGAATAATAGAATTGTGTAGAAATAATTGCACAAATAATAAATATTTCCTCATAAGGAAAAAATACAGTAAAAATAAAATCAGGTATTGTAGATAAAACATCAGCATAAGTGATCAATATTCATTATCCACTATAGGTTCAGGATATTGGTCATCATATGATTTAAACATCAAAAGTTTCCATGCATAAATCATAGCCATATGCAATTTACTCATGAATTCATAAATCCTTGATCCTCTTTCTCATAAATATGAAAACAATTCCTCAAATTACTCGCACAATATTTAACCCAAATAATTTTTTCACTAATATTATCACAAGCCATCAATGAAAATTCAGTCAAAATAGTTAAAATAATCGTAAAGATGTTGAAAGTAGGAGTGAGAGAGGAGGGAGAGAAAAATAATTCAGAGAGAGAGAGAGAAAAAAAAGTTCAGAAATTAGAAGGCAAAACGATTATGAGAAGAAAGGGAGAACAATGAAGAAAAAAGGCAATCACGTGAGGAGATAGATGATAGAACATAGAGAATATTAGAGAGTGGCGAGAAAACACTCTATCATAAATTATTGTGGCATGATTGTTTTGTTCGCTGGCAGTATCGCTGACCATTGTGAAAGGGTCATAAAAAAAAAACCACCCTATTTAAGTATTTATAAGTTGTTCCCCCCCCCCCACCCCACCCCACACACACTCACAATTAATTTTTTTTTCTCTCTCCTTCCAAAAAATCCTCCCTCAAAATTTTTTCTTGTACCCCTTCCTTACCGGAAAACCGTCACTGTTCACCGGAGCCACTGCCGAAACACCAACTGGAGCTCCGGTCACCGGTTTCTGGCAAAAAAAATGTTTTTTTTTTTTTTTGCATTTTTGAACTTATTGGACTAGATCCACCACAAAATATCAATTTTAAAAATTTTGGAGCAAAAAAAACATTCCTACAAGATTCCGGCAAAATGGACTCCCGCGATTGTGGTTATTTAGAAGACATTGATTTTGAGGTAAATAATATTTATTATATTGTTCTTGTTGTGTTGAAATTTTGTTTTTTGGGTAAAAATAAATGTTTAAACTGATAAAATGCAAAAAAAAAAAATAGTCCGGAAGTGAGAAAATAGCACCGGAAAGGGGACTGGAAAAAACGGACCGCATGCGGTCAGCCAGTCAACCGCGGACACGTCAGCAGGCGGTTGACTGGCTGACCTCCTGTTGAGGAGAATTTTTTTTTTTTTTTAAAAAAAATGGTGTATGGCGTGCATCTCAGTTTGGAGATTTAAGGTTAGCCAGGGCAAACATAATCACTTCTTAAGAATCTATCAGTTTGGTCATGCTGCAGCACGGAAGTTGGATGACGAGCAGAATAAGTTGGTTTAGCAGTTGACGAAGTGCAATGTTGGGGGAACGAAATATATAACACATTGAAAATGGAAAATCCTAACTTTTATAGTGGCAAAGCTACAGTATATAATGCGAGGGCAAGAATCAGGAAACTTGATAAAAATGGCAGGACCAAATTACAAGATCTGATGCTATGTTGTAGAGTGTCGTCGTTATGTAAATAGAGGGAGTGACAAAATGGGTGTAGACGAATCTCAACAATATGTTGGCGACTTATTACTTGCTCATCTGGACTCCATCAGACTTGCCAGAGTTTTTCCCTACGTTATCCTTACGGACAGCACCTACAAAACAAACATGTATTCTTTTATTTAATTTAATTATGCTGTGTTGGAATTATTTATATTGTTTATGATTTTGTAGATTTACCGATTTAAATAATTGCAGATACAAAATGCCTCTACTTACTGTAATTGGATTTACCTGCACCGGTCAAAACTTCACTATTGCATATGCATTCTTGCGTCAAAAAAAAAGAAAATTTTGCATGGGCACTTGCTATGATTAGGGGATTATTTGATCCCCAAACGAGTCCCTGGTGTTGTTGTAACTGATAAAGATATGCAAATTGTTAAGACAAGTATTGAGGTATTTCACGAAGCCAAACACATGTTGTGTAGGAGACATATTGGGAAATGTGTGAACAAGAATGCTGTTTCAATACTTGGACAAGAAAAAGGTGACGAATTCTCACAGTCCACTTGGGGCGCACTGGCGTATGCTCAAATTGAAGATGAATATTATGAGAAGTGGTCTGCTATTTTAAAGGGTTGTAGATCCCAAAAGGGATCAGATTTGCTAACCTATCTTCAAAAAACCTGGGTGGATAACTACAAAGAAATGTTTGTTCCGGCGTGGACAAACAAGTATCTTCACTTCAGTACAAATACCACAAATCGGGTTGAGAGTTCACACTCCGCATTTAAGAGGTATTTGAGAACCCCTATTGGGGGGTTTTGTATATGTTTGGGAGAGGATCCACAGTATGATTGTAAATCAAATTGATGAGATTAAGGGGGCGATGGAATCCTCTCGTATTTGGGACAAAAAATTAATGGACAACACATTTCTGAGGAAGTTGAAATGTAAGGTTAGTTATTGGGGTTTAGATATCTTGATGAAGGAGTACAATAAGATTGGTAAAATATGTGATTGCACTGCTAGATCAATTTATGGAATTCCATGTACATGTGAACTACAAGCCATGTTGGGGAAGCCGGGTGCAAAAATACGAGTTAATGATCTTCACCCTTTTTGGAGTTCTCTCTCAGTTGAAACTCCTCCAAAACATCATATGTTTGGTGATGTAGAGCCTCCAGAGGATCATTTAAAGGGGCTTATGGACATGTACAATGAAATTTCTACAAGGGATCCAAAACAAATAAGACAATACAAAAGTAAATTTGCCGAAATAATCTACCTGTACGATACAAACTTAGCGGAGCCACATGTCGTTGTTGCCAAAGGTAGACCGAAAGGATCATATACTAGGCGAGAACCATCGTGGTGGGAGTACAGATCAAAGACAGGGAATAAATCATTTAAGAAAACATCTCCAAGCCGAGGCGGCAGAAGTTCTAGTGGCTCCCAAGGACGGGGGTCAGGTCGGGGGACTCCTGATAGCTCGTCTGGACCTGGGAATGTAACGGATGATAGCAAATCTGGTTTTCACTTCCTTTGGCCAGCAGAGTTTCCCCCTTTAGCCCTTCCATTCATGACTGGATGTGTGAACGTAAATGACAACGGTCACTGTGGTTATCGGTCTGTAGCTCATCAAGTATGGCATGATGAAAGTCAATACATATCCACCAGATTGTTAATGCATAACAATCTTATACAATGCGATGCTGATTTAAGATACACATATGAACTTGCAATGGGTGGCAAAGATGTTTGTGCACGAATTCTTACGAAACTTACATGGTGGTATCCCACACCCTGCACACCTGATTACTGGATGGACCTTCCAGATATGGGTTGGATTATTGCAACGAATTTTCAAGCTGTTTTTGTATGTTTTTGTCGTGGAAATTCGCACACATTTTTACCACAAGATACTAACTTGCCATCTCTAGTACTGGAAATAACGATCGCTTATATCCCAACAAAACGCCACTTTGTGTTGGTAAGTTGTTCAAACTTTAGTCATTTCATTTACTAAAATGTGTATGATTTGATTTTTATTGACTAATTATATATTTTTTAATCTATAGGTTCAAATGGAGCGTAGTTGTCCATTGCCCCCATTGCATCCATCTTGGATACACTATTCAAGTTCAATGGCACAAAGTTGGTCTTATCCGCTGGAAGTCAGATTTACCGCGTGGAAAAATTTGGAACAAATTTATGGCTGTTAATTTTTATTTGATATTCTGTATTATTTACTTTTGATTAAATATTTTAAAAATGCCAATTGTGTGTTGCAATTAAATTAATTTTGTAATTACTTAGTATTAAAAAGAAATTTATGAAATATTTTTTTCGGGAAACCCTAAACCCTAAAAACATTTATTTCAAACCCTAAAACCCTAAAACCATACCATAAAACCCTAAAAACATTAATTAACAAGAGGAAAAAAATTAATTTTGTCTTTAAAAAAAAATTAATTTTCTCGGCCCGCCTGCAGATTTGCACGCGGTTAGGGCTCGGGCCGCCTACGTGTAAACACTGGATTAATTTTTTTTTAAAAAAAAGGCGCGTTTAAACACGTAGGCGGCCCGAGCTCTAACCGCGTGCAAATCTGCACGTGGGCCGAGAAATTTAAATTTTTTTTAAAGACAAAATTAATTTTTTTCCTCTTGTTAATTAATGTTTTTAGGGTTTTAGGGTTTGAAATAATTTTTTTTAGGGTTTAGGGTTTCCTGGAAAAAATATTTCATAAATTTCTTAAAATAAAAAGTCTTCATAAATTACAATTTACTACTAAGTCATTATACAATTAATTGCAACACACAATTAGCACCAAAAAATGTAAATTTAAATTCTTAATATTACACTACTAAACGTCTTCATCATCATGCGATTGACCAGAGCGTTGCACCTGACGAGCATTTTCTTTTAGTACTGCAAGCACATGATCATAATCCGTAGGAAATGTCGCATGTTGTGAATCTGGTAAAGATTCATATAATGCTTTAATGGCATCGATGAACTGAAAAACAAACAAACAAATTGTTAAACGCGCAAAAAATATACACTGTTGGTTCCTTACTGCCTTAGGAACCCCACGAACTGGATGAATTCTCAAGTGAGTACGTGGCCTGTACCATTCAAGATAACCTAAAGCCACCGCTGAAGGAGGGTCTGATGTACGTCCCAATAAGTCTAAGGAAAAACAATGTGCTTCCGCCCTTTGCCAAAATGCATCGACAAAAGTATACACAGCCTTATACTTTCGAGTCTCCTTAGGACGATAATGTTCCTGTGGCAAAATTCGATTAATAGGCTTCTCCTGTACATATCCAAACTGTCTCAAACAACGATCTGGCATGTACGGTTCTACAATATGGCCAAACCTAATGGTGCCATGAAATGTAGAAATCCAGCAACTAGGATTTTGCAACGGGAATCTATCGAACGGTGTGAAATTAACCTACACAATTAAGTCAGTATACGTAAATCTAGAGAATAATTTTAATTGTGAATTATAAAAAAAAACATTTTATACCTCTTCTACACTCATATCATCCAACATCATCCGGTAACTTCTGAGTCTGTTCATACTCTGTAAATCAAATTTCTCAGTCAAATATCTCGAGACAAATGGTTGTGTAGCATTCCAATTAATGTTCAACCTATCCTGACTCAGAAATACCGGGAAATATGAATATATCCATGCTTGCAAAAAATTATTGATTAGAAATATTAGATAAATAATCATGTGACAACTGAAAAATAATTACATTTAACATCTTTAAAAATTAATTAAGTACCTCTAGTAAGGTAAGACATCCGCTAATTGACTTGCAGCCGGCCCTAGACGCTTGACCCAATTGTCGATACAGAGCTGCCAATGCTGCACTACCCCAGGAATACGAATTCACTTGGCCCGGTACCATTAAGGCTCCCCATATCCTGAAGTTCACCTTGTCCCAAGAACGATCGACAAACAGGGTCGACCCCAACATATGCAGCAAGCACACCTTTGCTCGGACAATAGAAGTCAAAGGTATTTGATTGATTGCGTTGACCAAAATTTTATTCGGAATACCCTTTTCATTAATTGCCTTAGTCAGGACCTGAACATCAGCTTGAACACACTGTGCAATCTCAAATATAATATTCTTTCTAATATGTTGAGGGTCAAAGATTGCATTACCAGAAATATGAATATGAAGTATATAAAATACATCATGAAGTGTGATCATCATTTCACCCCAAGGCATGTGAAATGAGTTAGTATCCGGTTGCCACCGCTCCACAAATGAACAAATAAGTGCATCATCGTGATGCGAAAACATGGTAGTACGGAGGTGTCCTAAACCGGTTCCGTATAAAATAGAGGACGCCTCTGCATCTTGGTCTAGTCCTGTCCACTAACGGGCTACAGATTTTTTCCGGGTGGTGATTTGTACAAAATCCCGCTCTACCCCGTTACAGATATCAACAGCTACATGACCTGAATAAGACGGAATCTCATCTGGAATCTCCGGTCCACCACTTTCTAGAGTCCTCTGCTCCCAATCTATCGTCGTTGGTTTCACCTGAGTAAGAATGGGAAAGCTCGGAGGTTGGGTACTCTAGGTAGTACTCTGTGATACATACGGTGGGTCATCACTTACACAGTCTGCAGGGGCATGATAGGAATGTCTTGCTCCAGAAACAGAAGGTCTAGCACCAGAAACAGAAGGTCTAGCTCCGGAAACCGACTGTCTAGCTCCGGAAACTGACGGTCTAGCTCCGAAAACCGACGGTCTACCTCTTGAAACCGACGGTTCAGCTGGGTCATCCACTGGGGTAGGCCTACTAGAAGATGATCTGCTAGACGATGGCCGAAATCTCCCAAATACTCTCTTCAATATTCCTGGACTCCTATGTGTTTCACCTTCACCTACAATGGGTTGGACAGGAGGGTAGCATCAACGAAATCCTCCCCCTCCTCAGTAGAAGAATCTTCAATATGATCCTCTTCAAAACCAGAAACCCTGCCCTGTGATTGCATAGGAATATCGGAAATTGAATGAGGTGGGTGTGAACTACTACCTGTCATCCATTGGTGGGGCTCGCTATATGCGGGGCAGGGTATAGGATTATAAAGAGTAGAGGGAATAATACTCGCAAGGGGAGTTCGTTGTCTGCGATGCTCTCGACTCAATCTGGCAGACTGAGTCACAGGTCTGTCAGCTACTCTACCATCACGGTCCCTAATCGGGCCCAACTGATCAATATCTCTTCTCCGATCTGCCATCTACAAATTCAACAACAATTTATAATTATAACTCTGACAAAATATTTTAAAAAGAAAAAACAAAAAAATATTTATTAAAGACATTATTTAATTGAAAATAGCAAATTAAATCAAAATATGCAATTTAAAATAAAAATAAAAATTCGTCACTGAAAAAAAATTAATTTAATCCACCGCGTGTAAAATCACACGCGGTAGATACCCCAACCGCGTGCTGAATCACACGCACCCGTATACTTTATTTAAAAAAATAATATTTTTTACCGGTCAGCAGGCTATCGACTAATCAGGCGCTGACACGTAAGCAAGCGCTGGACTGGTCGACCGCCTGCTGGCGGTCCCTCCCACGCGTCCCACGCTCCACGAGCCCCAAGCGCCGACGACCACTGCCGTCTACACGCGCCCAGACCCAAAAACCAATTTCAGTCCAATTTTTGGCAAAAATACAACAATTTAGTGTATTTTCAAGCAAATTTGGTAACATTTATCACAAATAAACTTCTATTTTGGTAGATCTATATAGTTTCAAGTTAAAATTGAAAATTTAAAAAAGTAAAACTCACATTGTGTTAGTTGTGATGCTATTTTGACGTTGAGTGTAGAGACAAAGTTGACGAGGACGACGTTTGCAACCTGTTGAAGTTAAAAAAAACATATTCCGGCGTTCTGGCGACTGCGGAAAATTTAAGAGGGAGAGAGGGTTGGGAGCATTTATGAGGGAGAGAGAAACAAGAGAGAGTGACAAAAAAAATAATGGGGGATAAGGAGGTGTTTACAACCAAAATATGGGGTGCCCCTATAGTGGGCATGTTGTGAAAAACCAAAGAACCAAATTTGGGAGAAACTTTCCAAATGAAGAAAAAAACACAATGAGATTATTTCCAAAAAGATAAAAATGAATAATCTTGACAAAGCAAAAAAAAAAAAAAAACCGGGTATTTCTACCTATCAAAGCTTTGCAACAAAAGCTTCTCTTGTCTTTAAAGGTAACCATTGACTTTGAATTTGGACTATCCTAGTAGAAAATAAGATATATAGTTGCAGGAAAGAGATTTTTCAACATCGTTATGTCACGTCATCAGTTTGGATGAACAATTCCCAATTATTTGACAAAGGAATGAAAGTTGCAGCCCGTAAATTCATTAAAGCCAAAAATGTCACACCGTAAATAAATTGATGACAAAAATGGTTATATTCTTTATTGTGTCAATAAATATTATTTTCGGCCGTTTTTCAATAAACCTTATTCCTTTGTTTAGTGATGGGAATATTTTATCTCATCAGTGCAAAAAATAATTTGAGTTTTTGTTATTGTACCAAGATAAATATTGTTTTTGCAAAATTGTGCCATTGCAAAAAATAAAATAATAAATTATATAATTTGCGACATAGAAAAAGTATTTTTGACAAATTGTGCCATTGTAAACAAAGTAATATTTGCGACGGTGGAAATTATTTTCAACAATATATAAGGTACCACATAATTTATTTTTCTCTCGTCGGCAAAGATACTTTTGTGGCAGGTGTCGCATGACATTGACGATGTACTTTTTAGTAGTGCTCTCTCAAATTGGATGTCCGCTTTCCTATTAAAGTGACACCATTAATCAATATGAACGTGGATATTCAAATTATGAAGCAAAAAGTATATAAGACTTAATTATGTTACAAAAAAGGTCAAGAGTAGCACGTGCTTCAGATTCATTTTCAAAATATCAATATTGATGTTATTTATATCTATTGTTTAATAACTTTTGCTCTGTTATCTTCTGCGTGCTTCCCCGACAAATGTCAATTTGAGTTCTTTTTTTCTTTTCATTGCTCGTCATATCAGTTGGTTTCCTTGATGTTTTGGTTTGGTCAATTGCTCTCGGTGTTAATGGGATTGGCCATGCCATTTTGATGTACATTGTTTAAGACAATAAAAATTCGAGACTGAGCAGATGCTTTCGAGTACAAAAAAAGCTTATTTCATTTCAAAATATCAATGTTTTCTATATTCGTTGTGTAATAACTTACATATCAGCTACGGAGAAAAGTTGAAATTGTCAGAGGAATCCCCTCCATTTCTTGAGTTGGACGATGCAAAATCAGAGAAATCTGGCTAAGGAAGTTGAGGGCAGGTGGGTTTTTGCTGAGATGAAGCAGTTGATTGATCAAGAGGCTCAAATAGACGAAGAAGATGACGGAGAGAAAGAGGATGACCATTTTCAGGACGTCTTTCAAATGGAAGTGGTTGACAAGGAAGAAGAAGAATCCCTCTCCCCTTCCATTTCATTATTCGACCCAGCAAGAGGGACCCACGACGAAGTTGTTTCTGTTGTGGGTGCCGAGGGGAGAAGTGTGATACCCGTAACTTTTTTACTTATGTTTTTTGAATTATTTGCTCTTATTTCTTATTTATGTTATGTTAGGGGCGTAATGGCAGAAATAGGAAGTCGGGGGAACTATGTGTTAATTTAGAAACTTGGAAAGTTAGTTATGTTACGAGGATGGGAGTTAGGACTTGTAAGGGGGTATGTAAGAGATTAGAGAAAGGCTGCAACTTTGGGAGAGAAATGATAAAATTAAGAAAGAGAGAAAACAAAGAAGAAAACAATATGCTATAAATTCTGCGCAACACTCTTCAAACTTCTGGCAGAGAGGTCATTTGTGCTCTCATCGGTCCCAACTTTTAACCATAGATAGAAGACATCTAAAACTATATTATGAACGGTGTTGAAGACTTCATCAGAACATCGTTCTATTTTTCTTGAAATTGCTGAGCTTTTTTCCTTGCGCAGTTGTCTTTAGACATCCGGCGGAGCGATCATTAGTGCTCTGATTAGTCCCATATTTTAACCAAATATAAAAGACTTCTAGGACTACAATCTGAACGGTGGAGATTGAATTCCAACGGTTAGTTTCAGAGTTATTGTCATCATAGTATAGTGCTAAATTTTCGAGAAAGAAAAGGAAGACTAATCCTTAAGTTATGATATAGCAAGATGCATTCCTACTATTTACATGTTTCGCTGATGCCCCGGGTGCACGCGATTGCATGATTTGACATGATATGTACATGTCCAATTCTCGGTGGGTTATAATAATTGGGGCTGCTAACAGGTGTTGTGGAGTTCACAAGGTTGAGCTATGACATAACAGGAGTGTATCTATAAACGCATGTCCCTATTGAACGGGGGTTATAACACTACAAGAAAACTGTGTAACAGGGACGGACATCCGAATGACGTGGTCGTGTATTTTTCGTCGCTAAGCAAAATACCGACCGAATACCGATGGAAAAGTTATTCAGTCGCTATTTACCGACCGAATGGTCAACATTGTTGACTTTTGACTGGGTAACGACCGAATACTGACGGAAATTCTAGCGACCGAATATACGGTCGCTATTTACCGACCGAATAGTCAACATCGTTAGACTTTGACTGATTCGGTCGTTATTCCGTAGCTAAATTGTTTTTAATTTTTAAAAAATAAATCTGAAATTTAATTAAATCCCTATTATAAAAAACAACAATACGCACAGAAATACAAACCAGAAACAGTATTATTAATAAGATCGCAAATACAAAAAATAATCAATAAACCCAAAAATAACATTACATAACCCATTATCTTACTAAAAAAACACAAGTTTACACTTCTCATTTACAATACAATACTCACAATCAAAGTGTGCACTTCTCATTACATTACAACACTCACAATCAAGTCCACACTTTGAATTACAACACTCACAATCAAAGTGTGTACTTCTCATTTACATTACAACACTCACACACTTTGAATTATCAAAACTCACAATCAAAGTGTGCACTTCTTATTTACATTACAACACTCATAATAAAAGTTTACACTTCTCATTATTTAGCAAAAAAAAAAAAAAATTTACACTTCTCGTAAACTCCTTGATGTCATTTATATGTATACCTTGGAAATGCATGAGTTGCAATCTGAAAATTGAAGAATCAAATTATTTTATGGCAATGAAATTACCACTTTGAATTATGTTAAAAAGTTATACAATAAGACAACTTATGGTAATAAAGTACTAAAAATTAAACCAACAAATATTACTCACCTTCAATATGTGGTATTCCAAGAAGCGAGAAACAAATATTGTCGAATCCATATACATCCAGCTACGGTCCTCCATTATAAACACAATATCTGCATATATCAAGTCTTAATAATTGAATGCATATTAACTTTGAATCTTATGTTTGATGATTTTCAACCTTATTTTTCAAGTAATTATTAACGTGTGATAATGGCATCTTGTCTATATATATATATATATATATATATATATATATATATATATATATATATATATATATATATATATATATATTGTTTGTTTCATAATTTTATTGTGCAATAGAACTAATATGAATATTGTTGTTATGTTCGATTATCAATTATTTACTTATTGGAACTAATATGATATAATTTTTTTTTTTTTTTTGTGTGTGATAATGTACATGGTTTATTAAAATTATTGGAGTTTTTTAACAGTAGAATTACATACCTTTTGAGTAAAAAAAAAACCACCAAATCTCTTGAAAAAGTTGAGATTTTTTTTTTTTAATTTGCTACTAATTATCACTCAAGCTTATCATCTTCTTTCACTGAAAAACAAAGAAACATGTCCCCAAAAAACAATTGCAAGAAATTATGAGAATCGCAAGAACTTATAGAAAACCCATATATTAAAATCCAAGAAGAAATCAGTACTACCTCCCCTCCATTTTTGTTTTAATCTTCTCAAAATAGATGTACTTATTCCAATTGTTAAGAAAAATAAGCTAGAAAATGCAAGATTCTCACCTAAACCCTAAAAAACCCAACTGAAATCGGAGGTGGTGGCGACGCCTTGGAGGTCCCGGAGGTGATGACTACATCTTGGAGGTCCCAGAAGTGGCGGCAATGGAAGGAGGGAGGGGATTTGGGGGGAAATCGCCGAAAAAGATGGTGGTGAAGGTGGAGGTCGCGGCTGGGCAGAATGAAGAAAGAGGGAGAGGCTTCTTGCCTTATATATTTTTAGAGAAATCAAACGCACAAAACGATGTCATTTATGCATTTAATAATAGCGACCGAATTCGTAATTTCGGTCGCCAAATAGAATGCTTAACACTTGTCCAATTTTCAAATAAATGAGCCCGCGAAATGGCAAAACGACGTCGTTTAGTCATTTAATAATAGCGACGAAATTGGCAAATTCGGTCGCCACTTAGAATGCTTAACACTTGTCCAATTTTCAAAAAAATGAGCCCGCGAAATTTCAAAGCGGCGTCGTTTAGTCATTTAATAATAGCGACCGATTAGCAACGGAATTAGGGTTAGGGTAGGGCGACCGACTTGGCAAATTCCGTCGCTATTATTTCCCTGGAATCCGTTTTTTTTAAAATAGCGGTTTTAAGGATATATAGAAACATTTTACCTAATAGTAAATAAAATAGGAAAAATGTTTCTATATATATACTTAAAAACCCCGCTATTTTATAAAAAACGGAATCCGGGAAAATAATAGCAACCGAATAGCGACGGCCTTGGCAAATGCGGTCGCTATTCAGTCGCCCCTTAGCTTAATAGCGACGGATTTTAGTAAAAACTTATAAATCCGAAAACCGACATCGTTTCAGAATGCGAGTACGAACTAATATGAATATTTTAGTAATTATTTGTTTATTAATAATCAATTAATAAAATTTTAACTCTATCACTTAATGATTCACGTAAATACACACACAAATGTAGCACTGTCAAACGGGTTGGTCCGGTCCGATCCAGTCCAGTCCGTCGCGGATTACCCTAAAACGGACCGGGCCGGATTTGGACCAATTTTTGCGGACCAAGAAAATCCTAGTCCATACCCGTCCATAAGAAATCCGCGGGTTAAACGGGCCGGTCCGCGGACCAAATTAATTTTTAAAAATAAATTTTAAAAAAAGAAAATAAAGCTTAAAAATGACTTTTTTTGTTTTTATTTTTAAAAATTGAAAAGAAAAATTGAAAAAAAAGAATATAAAGCTTAAAAATTGAGTTTTGTTGTTTATTTTTGAAAATATTTGTAAAACAAATTGTAAAAATGAGAAGTAAAACTTTAAAAAATATGTTTTTTATATATATTAATTTAAATGCGGGTTGGTCGAGTCCGCCTCGAGTCACGTGGTCCAAAGCGGAGCGGGCTAAAATGGCCCGCATTTAAACGAGACCATGAATAGCTTGGTCCAAATCCGTCAAAAACGCGGACCACGGACCGGTCCGCGGACTAGTGGTCCGTTTGACAGTGCTACACAAATGTATTACTTGAATTGTTCTGCTTTGAGTATATATTGGTATTTTGTAAATAAGTATAAGTTTTAATTGTTGAATATTCAAGTTAATGTGTGTGTATGTATATATATTGATAAACAAATAATTACTACAATATTCATATTAGTTCGTACTCGCATTCTAAACAATGTCGGTTTTCGGATTTATAATTTTTTTACTAAAATCCGTCGCTATTAAGCTAAGGGGCGACCGAATAGCGACCGCATTTGCCAAGGCCGTCGCTATTCGGTCGCTATTATTTTCCCGGATTCTATTTTTTATAAAATAGCGGGGTTTTTAAGGATATATAGAAATTTTTTTCCTATTTTAGTTACTATTAGGTAAAATGTTTCTATATATATCCTTAAAACCGCTATTTTAAACAAAAACGGATTCCGGGGAAATAATAGCGACCGAATAGCGACGAAATTTGCCAAGTCGGTTGCCCTACTCTAACCCTAATTCCGTCGCCATTCGGTCACTATTATCGGTCGTTAACGAAAATAAAACGACGTCATTTTGTGTCCTTCATTTATTACTATACAAATAAACACCGGTATGTAATCCGTCGGTATTCGGTTGTAATATATTCTGTCGGTAAACGGTCGTTAATATCCGTCGGTATTCGGTCGTTAATATCCGTCGGTATTCGGTCGTTAAGGGTGAACAAAACGACGGCGTTTCAATTTGGTCAACGGGACCGAAGTGGCCGACGGAATAACGACCGATTTGTTTTCGGTTTCTATTCGGTTGGTATTCCGTCGTTAAATTTGTGACAGAAAAATTCGGTCGCTATTTAACTGTTTTCTTGTAGTGTAATACCCGGACCCATGGTATTCATGGCACGTCTCCAATAGGTAATAGTGATTAGAGACTATTAGTTAAATACCCGATAGGGTTGAACCTAAGAGGGGGTGAACTAGGTTCAAAAACTTTTTAGCTTTTCTTAAAATTCTTTGCCTAAGTTATCACATTAACTGAAGGGATTCATGGCAGAAACTCGTTGTAAACACCCATGAGTCCTCCCCCGAAGGATCCGCTCATACCATAGGAATCGGAAAAAAAAATCTAGACAGAAACTTACTTTTCGGGTTCAAGAATCTGATTCTTGAATGGAAATTGCTGTTTCTTGGATACGTTGCTGTCACCAATGGATTTCCCTTTGCGGAATGTCCCTCTACCGGTATCCACGCGACGAAACGAACAGTGATTGATGGCTCTTCGTTTTTCTGAGTTTCGGGAATTAGAGAGAAAATGGAGAGGCAGAATAGAAAATCTGATTTTCTAGGTCTTTTAGTATTTCGGCTGAAAAGTATTAACCCCTAGGGTTTCGGCTAAGAGAAGTTTATATAGGGAGTGAGAGGTTGTTTCAAGCACAACTCCCGCGTCCTATCCACCTCTTTTGGCAGTGGGAGTCTATAACTCCCACGTCCTCTAGACTACTACTGGTAGTGGGAGTCTTTATCGGATAATAACTCCCAAGTAATCCCAGCTATACCGAAAATGCCCCTTATCTCTAATTCGAATAATAACTGTTTATTATTCTCAGAAAAATGAATGCCAGATACAATGAACCTAGACACATTCTAGATTCCTTGAATCTGGACATGAAGCTCGTTAGCTCGTCTATGCGTGTGACTCTGTAGGTTCATATCACAATGGCAATGAAAACACACTTAGTAGTAGTGTGAGTTCATAAATCACAAGCGAACCCTAGCAGGACATTGTGACTACCCAAAGTGAATGAATATACAACGGAACCTAATATCAATCCACTATTTAATCCCTTTGTCTCGCGATATCCTAATTAAGCATAAGGCATGGTAGTCGTCAGCCTTATTAAGCTTAATTGTATTTATGCTCGATCTTAAACTGTTACAACAAATAGTATTTGATAACCACTTTATCAAATATATTTGAGCACGGCCATGCATTTAAATAGTTTTTTCCCTATCGAGGTGCCCATGGATATCTCTCTCTAATAAGAGAGGGACAAATTCCTTACAATACCTCTCACATTCAAGCCATGTTAGGACACTACATCCGATCATCAGTCTTATTGATTACTCGATTAAAAGCAACGTAAGACTGAGTCAAAACGTGGCTCCATTCATGCAAGAATCAATGGAGACATAAGGTCTAAGGATCCTAAAATAGTATTGAGGAAGTAATACTTATGACTAAGGACCATGAAGTATTACTTCTTTAACGGATCACGTCCGATACGATATATCTCAATATATTGCATCTATGATATGATTTGTACTCATTACACATGATTAATAAAACATAATCATCAATTAAACATCATACTAGTTTTACTATCAAATCACGCATTTGATGTTCATAAGCAAAATTAACTATTCAGAAGAAATACTCAAAAAGATATAAAACGTACAACATATGCTAATGGTCCTAGGGCACTACTAACAAACAAGTATATTGATTAAGCATATAAGATGAATTAAATGTTATGGCAACTCAAATGACTTATGTTTTATACGAAACACATAGGAACACAAGACTATGAATACCATCAGGGAAAGACTAAGTCAAGTGTCCTATATGAAAAGCTTGTAAGATTGAACACAATAAATCTTATGACCAAAGCTAAGCAAAATATAAAGCTAGCAAGCAAGTATAAGTTCTACAATTAACCCTTGAGCAAATAAGTTCATGTAGTCATATAAATCAAATAAAGCAAGAAATTAACTATAAAGTAAAGGAGTAAGTATTAGAGAAAACGAACAAGGCGATTTATAATGGTTCTATCACAAAGATCTACTTCCACTGCCTTAGGACACACCTAAGGAGTTTGCCAACTTCACTAAGAATTCCCTTCACAACAAATGCAAGGTGGGATGAACCTTTTTACATAAGTAGACAACTCACAAAGAGTTTTACCCCCAACCACTTCTCTTGTTCACAAAGAGCCTAGCCCACAAAGGACCTAACTTGCCTCACAAAGAGGACTCCGCTCACTAAGAACATTTTTCTAGATCACAAAGAACTAAGCTCGCAAAGAGCCAATCTCACAAGATACCTCACAAAGAGGACAAACACTCACAAGAGCGAAGCTGACAAAAAATAGCTAACCTAACTCACTAAGAGAGAGTTCTAACAAAGAGAAAGGGAATAGCCTCAACAAATGAGACTTTACAATATTAAGCTCATTACAAAGAATCCCTCAATGGATTGGATAATACAATTGATAGCGCTGATCAAGTAAGAGCATAGAAGAGTATATGAATGTTAAGCTCCTACTCAAAATGATGTATTTTGAAATGGATGAAGATTTAAAGCTCTTGAAAGTGTTTGGATTTCTTGTTTAAAATTGTATATCAAATGCCCTCTTATGACTTGGTTAGTCATGAAAAATCAGCTTTAGAAGCTTTCTATAAGGGCAAAAAATAACAAACTAATTAAGTTACAACGGCTATATTTTTTCCTTGAAATGACAGCTCTGGTTGACCGAACTAGCAAGTAGGTCTTCAGGAGTTCTTCCAAAGTAAAAAACAAAGGCTTATGGACATATCTCGGTCGACCGCATCAAGTGGTCCGGTCTTCCGGAGTACAGGTTCAGTCGACTACACTAAAACAAGTTTTTCCGAGGGAATATATCCGTTGGAGTCTTTGAACATTCAATATTGACTAAGGACAAAAACCAACCACGGTCGACCGGACTTCATCAGGTCGTCCGAGGCTAAACCTAGATCAACTAGACTTCAATCCAAAAGTTGTTTTTTTACTTGGTCACATTTCTAATGTTCTCAAACTCATGCCTAAGTGTTTTTCAATGATATTTAAATCATTTTAAGGATCTTAGGAATTAACCAGCACTAACATAAGTTTTCAAAAAAACTTTTTCAAAGATTGAATTAAAGTAAACATGTGGTTTTGAATAAATGAAAGAGTATTGAGATTAAATGTACCTATGTAGACTAAACCAATCTTCTTTAGGTCTTCAAGTCTTCAAGAATTCTTCTTTGAGCTTGGCTTGAGACCTTGGATCAACCTCTTTGAGTGGTGAAGTCCTATAGCAATCATCAATGCACTTATTTGGTTAAGAGCATTACTTGTTGATGTAATACACTTGGGGATAGAGTAGCTCTTAACTTGATCTTCCTTCTTCTTGACATTGCACATACTTCCAAGGCTTGTGGATGTACTTCAATCTTGTGTCATGGAGTCTTGCAATGTGTAGCTTCTTCTTGTTGTATGATGACATATTTGAGCTATATTATCATTTTCATCAATGTCAGTGTGAGTGTGAGTATAAAGATCCTATCAATAAACAAAATCGCACACAAACATGCACTACATGAAAAACGTCATTTCACTACCGTCAATTCCGTATCTGATACCAAAATAACTACGGATTAACGACGGAATAAAACTGTAGTTATATTTGCGTCGCTAAATTTAATTAACTAGGGAATATCACTCGTAGCTAATTAGCTACGGACCATCCGTAGCTAGTTTTTTACCGGGTCAACTAAAATGGGTTAATTAGAAATGGAATAGCTACACAATATTTTAAATTTAGCTACAGAATACTTACGAAAAGGAAGAGCATTTGCAAAATAAAATGATTTTTGCCACTGAGTGGCTACGGACTGTTAAACAGTTTGCTACGGAATGTAGAATATTTGCACAATAAAATGGTTGTAGCCACGGATTGGCTACAGCAAGTTGAAAATATATATGTTAAATTCAGATTTTCTACAGAATTACTATGGAAAGTAATAATTGCAAAATAAATTGATTTTAGCCACATATTAGCTAAGGAAATATTCATTAAAATAATATAAATTAATTTATTCCGTAGCTATTTGACAGAGTTCTCTACTAGAAAATCTATATATACAGCTAGCTCCCTGTCAAAACAAAATGCAATCCAAGCCAATAATTTAAGCATACAATACTAACCAATAAACAATCTGATCTAACAAACTAGCCAAAAACCAATAACTTAGTACAATCCAAAAACCAATAACTTAGTACAATTCAGCCAAACGTCGATAAGCAAAATATAATGTATTTTGAATTATCAAATACTAGAATGCATAGAGATTTTAAGTATGTTCGAGGCAAACTATCATCTAAAGGTGGTAATCAGCTGTAGTGAATGTGTCATCTAAGGCATCTACGTCGTCATCGTCATCGTCATGACTGCCATCATCGTTGTCCATCAATACAAACAAGCAACTTTAGTCAACAAGAAGTTCCAAGGAATGTTGTTAGAGAGATGACTAAGTATCACCATCAGTTACTTATTTACCTCAAAAAATAAAAACCATAATCACTAAGGAAATTGTCAAAAGAACCAACAGTATTTTAAGTTTAAAGCAAATCAGCCATTACCTTTTTCACACATGCAAAATTAAATTCAGAAGCTGCAAAAAGAAACCAAGAGGATGAAGGAAAATGCATATGCACATTGCAAATGTCATAACTCATATGAAAATGAATTGTCCATTAACTACGAAAATTATTCCGTTGCTAATTTTCAGAGAAATTAGGCATTTCTCTTGTAGTGATTAGAATACCTCAATGATTTGTTATCATCAAAACTAGATTGATCACATTAGCCCTTAGGGCTTACAGTTAGCAGTAGCTATAGAGTTGGAATCCAACAACTGAGTTCGATTGTGACTAATGTGATAACTAACAAAATCCAACAATTCCTGTGAAGCCAATGCATTTAAAAAATTTTCCTTGGCCGCTTGAAGAGATAAAGTATGAGCCTCTGATGGGGAAAGATCAAAGAGATTCTCCGCGACTTTCAAATCTACCTCGGCTATCTTCAAATTCATGTGCACATACCTGAAAACTTCCTTATTCCAGTGAGCCAAAACTCCTTTTAAGCGCTTCAATTTTCTCATTAGTACAAAAATACCATTCCCTTCCAGAGGCTCTGCCCAACTTTGCTTCACCTTTTCCATGAAATCTGAATGCCTCACCCACATAGATTGAAAACGGAACGCGGAGGGGCTGCCCAAAGCCGAAATACTCAAAGATACCTTCAAAGGGAAATTATCAGAAACATCTCGAGGAAAATGTTCCACTTTTGTCACAATAAAAAGGCTATTCCATTGTGTATTTACCATCACCCTATCCAATCGTCGTAACAACGGTGGAGGTGAGCTCCGACACCACGTGAAGGGGCTTCCCGTGTAAGGCACTTCCAATAATCCAGAACTGTGAACCGTTTCTGAAAATTTCGTGATTAGTAGCATTGGAGGGATTGACCTGAAACTCTCACTTTGTCTGAGAACAACATTAAAATCACCTCCCACAAGCCAGGGTGAATCATATTGGGCAGCAAAGGATTCAAGTTCTATCCAAAGAAAACTTCTCTGTGTAGGGGCACTTAGCATATACAAAAGAGCAATAAACAGGGCTGCTAGAGAAATTGGTCAGTTTGACATGGACAATTTGCACACCATCCCCGATAACATCCAAACCAATTTTCCCATTCCAGAGAACCCAAAATTTTCTATTCACATTACCATGTCCAAAGTCAAAACCCAAATGAGAAACTAAATGAGGCAAATCAAAAGCGGTAACATAGGCTCAAGCAAAACTAAAAGCGAAAGACGATGATCATTCCGCAATTGCTTTACTCTAGCTATCGAAACATTATTAGAGATACCTCGAACATTCCAAATTGAAAAATCCATAATAATATTTAGAAGAAATAAAATAGGTGTTACCATTAACACAGTTGCTGCCATTTCTTCGCAAGTCGTGAGGATTTGGGAACATTGCCGGTTTGGATCTTCTGTTTTCCCCGTTTCTTTTTGGGTTGCTCTTAGCAAATTGTTTCTTGCAATTCGGGACTGCCGTGACCCAAATTAAAGCTATTCAGGTCAATCATAAGTTGTCCACCCTCCGACGCTACTTCTAGCGGTTCTTCCCCAACAAAGGTTTTCGTAAAATCCAAGAAAGTTTGCCAACGTTGACGAACTTCCGACTGGGATAGAGTTTCCTTAGCACCCCTTTCCGAACAAACCTCTCGTGCAACATGAATTGGGGTGGGTTTGTGAGGGATTCATGGGCAGAAACTCGTTCTAAACACCCATGAGTCCTCCCCCGAAGGATCCGCTCATACCATAGGAATCGGAAAAAAACTAGACAGAAACTTACTTTTCGGGTTCAAGAATCTAATTCTTGAATTAAAAATATGCTGTTTCTTAGATACGTTGCTGCCACCAATGGATTTCCCTTTGCGGAATGTCCCTCTACCGGTATCCACGCGACGAAACGAACAGTGATTGCTAGCTCTTCGTTTTTCTGAGTTTCGGGAATTAGAGAGAAAAGGGAGAGGCAGAATAGAAAATCTGATTTTCTAGGTCTTTTTAGTATTTCGGCTGAAAAGCATTAACACCTAGGTTTCGGCCAAGAGAAGTTTATATAGGGAGTAAGAGGTTGTTTCAAGCACAACTCCCACGTCATATCCACCTCTTTTGGCAGTGGGAGTCTATAACTCCCACGTCCTCTAGACTTCTGCTGGTAGTGGGAGTCTTTATCGGATAATAACTCCCACGTAATCCCAGCTATACCGAAAATGCCCTTATCTCTAATTCGAATAATAACGCTTTATTATTCTCAGAAAAATAAATGTCAGATACAATGAACCTAGACACATTCTAGATTCATTGAATCTGGACATGAAGCTCGTTAGCTCATCTATGCGTGCGACCCTGTAGGTTCATATCACAATGGCAATGAAAACATACTTAGTAGTAGTATGTGTTCATAAATCACAAGTGGTCCCTAGCAGGACATTGTGACTACCCAAAGTGAATGAATTTACGGTGGAACCTAATATCAATCCACTATTTAATCCCTTTGTCTCGCGATATCCTAATTAAGAATAAGGCATGGTAGTCGTCACCCTTATTAAGCTTAATTGCATTTATGCTCGATCTCCGGGTAAACTATTCCAACAAATAGTATTTGATAACCACTTTATCAAATACATTTGAGCACGGACATGCATTTAAAAAGTTTTTTCCTATCGAAGGGCCCATGGATATCTCTCTCTAATAATAGAGAGGGACAAATTCCTTACAATGCCTATCACATTCAAGCCATGATAGGACGCTACATCCGATCATCAGTCGTATTGATTACTCGATTAAAAATAACGTCTGACTGAGTCAAAACTTGGCTCCATTCATGCTAGAATCAATGGAGACATAAGGTCTAAGGATTCTAAAATAGTATTGAGGAAGTAATACTTATGACTAAGGACCATGAAGTATCACTTCTCTAACGGATCACGTCCGATACAAGATATCCCAATATATTGCATCTATGATATGATTTGTATTCATTACACATGGTTAGTAAAACATAATCATCAATCAAACATCATACTAGTTATATTTCATTGTAAAGAACATTACTTGAAACTAGGGACAACTAGAATAGTAATTACATAAGGTAATGAGTTTTACTATCAAATCACGCATTTGATGTTCATAAGCAAAATTAGCTATTCAATTACATGCTCAAAAGATATAAAACGTACAACATATGCTAATGGTCCTAGGGCACTACTAACAGTTTGGGCATGTTGATGTGAAAATCATCTGATCCCACCCTTCCCAATTGTCCAAGAACCCTATTAGGCAACCCATCTCGGATTTTTATATCAACTTGCACAACTTTCAAGGCTGATTCCGGTTGAGTTTCTTGAGTCTCTTGAGATTCTTGAATCTCTTGTGTCTCCATAGTATCCATCCCCGTACAATTTAGAGATTCAAGATTCTCTACAATCCCCACCGGGATCATATATCCCAGCAATCTCTACCTCGGCTTGAGCCCCATTACCATCAATCACCTCCCCCCCCTAAGGTTTGGTGTCATTGACCCCAAGAAAGAGGCAGCAACCACACCACCATCTTGATAGACATGCAATAGCCCTTTGCCCTTCACCGCAACCACTTTCGGCTGATGCGATACCACTGCCTGCGCCTCCGCTTTACAATTAATGGTGGAGGGGCCTCCTTTCTCAAAATTATTTTTTCGCAAAAAAATTAAAGGGGAAAGATACAACCTTTCCAGACTTGAGAACTCGGTCCAGGGTCGGCTTCTCCACATGTTTCCGAGTCTTGTTTTCATGAACAACCGGAGCATCAATCTTTGCGGGTTCCTAACCCAATTGACAATCCGCAATAGTATGGCCTATCTTCCAACAATTAGAGAAATAAAAAGGAAAATTTTCATATTTAATTTTCTGCCAATAGCCCTTACATGTTTGTGCGTGCGAAATCCTAACTCAATTCATTAAATCTTTCAACAAATCGACTTCAACACATATTCAAGCCACACTTGGCCTCGAAACACTCGCTGTCGGTTCATCCAGTATCAGTGGTGTCCCCGCCGCCCTTGCCAATGAGAATGTGATGGATTTATTAAAGAGATGAATAGAAAGACCCTCTAACCGGATCTAAACCGGCACGATTGAAGGTTCTATCATCATGTTGAAATCATATTGCCACTTGAAAACTCGCATTCTCGAACCTCCAAAATTCCGTTCGCCGCGCCTCCAGAAGCGGCAGTAAACATCCTCTTGTTCAAATCGGATAATAATATGTTTCGGTTCTAGCTATTCGATCCAAAAACCACCTTTAAACTGTAGCTTGTTCAAATCTTTAAGAGTATCCAGCGGCGGTGTTTTTTCGAGAAAACTTGCCAACAAGGGCGAGTTTCCATGGAGTCTCTAATGCCGTGAGTTCATCGTCATCAATGGTGATGGCGGGCTCCCCCTTAAAGGAGCCAAGAGGCTTGATTGGGATGGATGATGTCGCGAATGATTTAGATAAAAGATCTGTGAAGGATGTTTTTGGCCAAGCCCCCTCCCCCTCCCCCTGAGGCGGTGCCGGCAGACATGGATCAGAATAGAAGAGTTGTAACTTGCATGGGAGTCTAGGGATTGAGAGAGTTTTTTGTAAAATGCATCAGAAACAAAAACCATAAATAAAAGAATGGTTCACAACATTCATCGGCGAGAAACAACGCCCTTCTCAACAAGCCGTGATGACTTTCGAGTGGCTTCAACATGCACTAAATGTTTATATTTCTTTGCCTTCTGTGGCTCCTCCTTGAGTGGATAATTGGTGAGATCAATGGTGATGTTATCCACTGGCAAAGCTTAAGATTTCTCATTTTCCTTAGAAATTATTCCTTCTAATTGAGTCGAGAACTCCTTAAAGATTTTCCATCCATCCCGATCAATACATATCGGCCTTGCCTTAGGGCCGAGAAAAGATTCCAGACAAGCCTCTCGAGATACATTACCCAAAGTGTCAGATTTAAGAAAAATATGTGAGTCATCTTGTTCTCCTATAATTTTTGTCCTAATTTTTCTTGACGAAAAGAAATATCATCTACTGCGCTAATGTGATCCTTCACAAACTGGTCACCAATATTTCCAAGAGCTGCAACTTCAACATCACGACACCAAGTTCATCAAATGAACTTTGGGATCCAAATATCCTAAGCAGTATCTAATGTAGCTATATACTCGGATTTGGTTGTATTTCAGGAAAGACACATATCCCGATTGCGATTGAAAGTCATCTATATCGGTTTGGAAACTAGCATCAGTGTAACCACTTACAATGAGCTCGTCTTCCCCACCATAGATTAAGAACGTGTCCTTAGTCTTTCGCAAGTACTTAAGGATGTTCTTGTGGCTATCTAGTGAAGTTCACCGTATGTTGACTGGTATCTGCTCGTTATACTCAGAGCATACGAGACATCTATGCGAGTACACAACATGACATACATGATAGATACAATTGCCGAAGCATATGAAATCTCACTCATGCGTTCTTTCTCATCCAGTGTATTAGCACACTGTTGTCTTGAAAGAACTATACCAAGTGATATAGGACAAAGACTCTTTTTGGACTCTTGCATTCTAAACCGATTTAGAACTTTGCTTATATACTTACTCTGACTTATGCCAAGAAGTCTACGTGATCTATCTTTATAGATTTTGATTCCTAAGATGAAGCTGGCTTCACCTAAGTCCTTCATAGAAAATATTACCCCAACCACACATTTACAGATTCCAAGGTTGGAATGTCATTTCCTATAAGTAGTATGTCATCTACATACAAAACTAGAAAAACAATCGAGTTTCCACTAAACTTTTTGTAAACACAAGGTTCATCAACATTTTTAATAAAACCGAACTCGCGTACGGCTTCGTCAAAACGTCGATTCCAGCTTCTAGAAGCTTGCTTTAGTCCATAAATTGACTTCAATAGCTTACATACTTTACTGACATTGTTTGGATCGACAAAACCTTTGGGTTGTATCATATACACGTCCTCATCTAGGTTTCCATTAAGGAAAGATGTGTTTACATCCATTTTCCAGATTTCAAAATCGTAGTATGCAACTATAGCAAGCAAGATACAAATGGATTTGAACATAACTACAGGGGAAAAATGTCTTATCATAGTCAATACCATGAATTTGTTTAAAACCTTTCGCGACAAGTCGCCCCTTGTACGTTTGAACATTCCCTTCCATTTCAGTTTTCAATTTGAAAACCCACTTGCACCCTATTAAGGTCACCTCCTCAGGCGCATCCACCAAGATCCATACTTGGTTAGTGTACATGGAATACATTTCGGATCTCATGGCCTTAAGATATTTCTCAGAATCTGGAGGTTAATCGTGGTTAGTGTACTAGTAATTGATTGTTTGTTGGTTGTAGGTTAATCGTGATCCATAAACATAACATCTTCATGTTCTGTTACGAAAAATCCAATTTTTTATGGTGATCTACAAACTCTTGTGTTTCCAGATTTGGCTCCACAACAGCTTGTTGAAATTCCACCTGGTCACTTGTGCTTGGAACTTCACCAATTTCGTTTGGAATTTCACCAATCTCCGGAACTTCATTAAGTTTCATGTGGCTCCCACTTGTTTTCCCAAAAAGGAATTCCTCTTCTAGAAAAACTCTGTTACAAGCAACAAACACATTGTAGTACCCTTTAGCATCCTTAGGATACCCTACAAAAGTGCACTTGACCGACTTTAGGCAGTGCTTGTCCAAAATTGGACGTTTCAAAAATGCCCCACAACCCTAAATCTTTAAGAAAGACATACTAGGACACTACCCAGTCCATATCTGATATGGTGACTTTTAAACAAATTTAGATGGAACTCTGTTTAGTGTTAAAGCTGATGCTTCTAAAGCATGTCCCCAAAAGAAGTTTGGAAGGCTCGCGTAACTCATCATCGATCGAACCATATCTAATAGTGTTCGATTTCTCCTTTCGGATACACCATTCCATTGAGGAGTAGTCAGAGGAGAAAGTTGTGAAACAATTCCACAACTCTTTAGAAAGTCACGAAATTCTTGGCTTAAGTATTCCCCACCTCATCAGATCGAAGCATCTTAATACTTTTGCCAAGCTGGTTTTCTATTTCATTTGTGTACTATTTGATCTTTTTAATGGCCTCAGACTTGTATTTCATAAGAAACACGTATCCAAAACGACTAAAATCGTCAGGAAAAGTAACAAAATATATATATAACCACCTCTTGTATGGATATTAAATGGACTACATACATCACTATGTATTAGTTCCAACAAATCCCTTGCTCGTTCTCCAGTTACAGTAAAAGGAGAAGCAGTCATCTTGCCCATTAAACAAGGTTCGCATGTATCATATGATTCAAAATCAAATGATTCCAACAATCCATCTGCATGGAGTTTGGAAATGCGATTTTCGTTTATATGGCCTAAGAGACAATGCCAGAGGTATGTAGGATTAGACTCTTTAGTCTTTATACTCTTTGTATTTATGTTATAAATTGATGAATCTATATTTAACAAGTATAAACCATTCACCAAAGTAGCACTAAAATAAAAGATATCATTTAACGATAACGTTATTCGTTAGTTTTTAATATGAATATTAAAACCCATATTGTCCAAACAAGAGATCGAAATAATATTCTTAGTTAATGTAGGTACATAAAGACAACTGTCAAAATCTACAACAATTCTAGAAGGCAAACTAAGACTATATGTTCCTACAAATAATGCAACAACTCTTGCTCCATTGCCAACGCGTAGGTGTAGGTCCACGTCACCTTTTACCAGCTCTCTAATCCTTTGTAGTCCCTGCACATTCATGCAAATGTGACAACCACATCCGATATCTAATACCCATGAGGAAGTAGTAGTACACAAGTTTATCTCAATAAGATAAATACCTGAGCCATAAGCAACATTTGCTCCCTTTCCAAGCTTTTTCCCGGCATGAAAACTATGACAGTTTCTCTTCCAATGTTCTTTCTGTCCACAATGGAAACAATTTCATGTTGGAGTTTACATTTGATATAGGTGCTCAATTGGATTGTGCAAAAGACCCGGTCGACCGAACTTTTTGTCACTCCGGTCGGCCGAGAACCATTTCTCCGGTAGGCCGGACCATTTGGACCAGGTCAAAACTGGCACATCTACATGTGTGAGGGAGTAGTGGTAGAGAATAGTGGGGAAGTGCAGTTATTGGGTAATTCCACTAACACCACTAAATGATGAAATGCTCATAATTCTACACGTTCAAGAGTGATTAATTTCTCTCTATTCTCTCTACTCTCTTAGCCGAAATCCAAGAAGCAAAAATCTGGGATTTTTCCTTCTTCATTTTTATACACTCTCAAGAAAAATTAAAGAGAGGAAAAATACGATTTTTCTCATCTCTTTGATTTTCGGTTTTCCTAAGTTATCTATACTTTGTGGATTCCGGGAAAAAAGTGTTTTTCCAAACTTCGCAGTTCTTGGACTAGCATTTGAAACACGGAGTAACAAGCTTAGAGATTGGTGTGTGGATAGGCTGTTGTTGGTGGTTCTTAGTAGCAGAATCTGGGCAACGTCGATTAGATCGACATAAATGTATAATTCCTAACACAGTTTTTGCTTCTTTCTAGTGAGTAGATCCTCTAAAGGAACGTAATCCCGCGCTATTTATTTCAGCTGCGTTTTGGGGATTACGAATTTTTCTTTCAAGTGCTATTAGAGCCTATGACGAAAACCCAATAACTTTGCTTATGTGTTATCGTGTTTGTATTAGACGGATAATGCATGTCATAGGATGTCTTAACCTTTGTACAACCGCTGAGAAGTAGTTTAAGTGTCAAACGAATCCCGAAACGAATTGTAAATTCATGTTTAGGCTATTTTCCATTTTCTGGCAAAAGTTTGGTCGATCGAAAGAGGTTCGCGGGAGATCGAACATGTGTTAGAAAATGGGATTTTGGTACTGCCTAGATTTCGGCCGACCGCTGAGCAATCACGATCGACCGATGCTAGTCTGTTTTCAGATCGATCGATCCGAAATGTTCTAGGTCGACCAAGGTGGCCTAATTTTTACACTATTTTTGTTACTTCCTTATCGAGGTCGACTGGGAGTACTAGGTCGACCGAAAAGGGGCAGGCAGTGTGTATTTACGCTCTTAGAATGATTTTGTGTTTGTTTTGAGCATGGTGCATAGTAATGTCCTTTGACCAGTGGTTTTATTATAATACGGTCTGCGAGTCGTGGCTTCTCTTATCAAATTCTTGTTGTAATTTTAATCTCGAATGTAACTCAAGAATTCTTTCAATTATGTAAAAGTATAGAATATGATTTTATTTTAGTGATATTCGACGGCGCAATCATGGGTCATACTTAACCGGATTGCCAATACCGACCTTTGTAGACAAAGCTGCCTCGGTATTGGGTCGGGAGGCAAAGGGTTAAGATGTGCATTTATTTAATTAGGGTAAGTGTTACATACTTAACCAACCAATAGTCACATCATTGATTTGATTAGCAAACGTTGCTTACCTAAACAACCATTTCTCGAGCTTTGTACCTAAAGTTGCCTCTAGAGATTGGTGATATATGGATCTTGGTCCAAATAGAAAGTTTTGAACTTTCCGAATGAATACTTGAGGGTAATTCATTTGAAGAAAATAGTGGGAGAATTATTAAAATAAAGTCCTTTTACTAATTTTAAAATATGACAACCAAAACTTTGTAAATTCTTCTCTGTAGATAAAATGGCAAATGCAATCGTTGCATCAAACTCATTATCATTGCGATCTATCCTTGAGAAGGACAAACTTGAGGGAGGAAACTTTCTCGACTGGTATAGGAACTTGAGAATCGTTCTCAAACACGAGAAAAAGTTGTATCTTCTCGAGGAACAAATTCCTGATCCACTAGTCGCAGGGGCTCCGACTGCTAAAAGAAATTCTTATCGTAAGAACTTAGATGACGCATTAGATGTGTCTAGTCTGGTGTTAGTAACCATGACCTCTGAGCTTCATAAGCAACAAAAGGAAATGAAAGCTTTTGATATGATTAATCTTCTAAGTCAACTCTTTTAGGGTCAAGCCCGCTAGGAGAGATTCGATGTGTCGAAATCTCTTTTTAAGTGCAAAATGGCAGAGGGAACACCATTCGGAACTCACGTTCGGAAGATGATAGGCTATATTGAGAGCCTTGAAAGACTGAGATTTCCTCTTTGTTAGGAGCTATCCACTTATTTGATTCTGCAATCGTTTCCTGAATCATTCAGTAATGTTGTATTAAACTACAACATGAATGAGATAGACAAACCTCTCCCAGGATTGTTGAACCTGTTGAGGACTGCCGAGAAGGAAATAGGCAAGTCTAATTCCATTTACATGGTTAACAACAACAAGGGCAAGGGTTTTGGTAAGCCTAAGGGAAAACCTAACAATTCTGAGAAATCACTGAAGCCCAAGGACATTGTGGCTAAGGATGGACATTGTTTCCGTTGTGGATAGAAAGGACACTGGAAGAGAAGCGGCACTAGTTTTCTTGCCGGTAAAATTCTTGGAAAGTGAGCAAACGTTGCTTCTGGCTCAAGTATTTATGTTATTGAGATCAATTTGTCTACTACTATTTCTTCGGGGTTTGCATTAGGCTGGCACTGATTTAGCAGAAAGCACAAAACATGGCACTGAAAAATTTCGGGAGAACATTTTTGTCTGAAATGGAAGTGGGAATTTCGTCCCGGCTGACGTGGCAAGATTCCAAACAGAGTCTTGCCACGTCAGCCAAGATGGAATTCCCACATCTGTTTCGGTCCCGGAACGGAAGTCCGTTCCCAAATCGTACAAACACTAACCCTAACCTAAACCAACCAGTGACTTGGGGACGGAATTGCAACTTCCATCCCCAAATTCCTGCCTTTTTGCAGTGTCCAGTCTTTTCTCACTTAGCTTTTTTAACCCCCACTTATTATTGAACGTAAATATCTGAACTCTTTGGTAATTTCGTTAAATTTTTGACCGATTTCTAGAGACTTGTCGAGACCGTACATTAGATTTTAATTTTTTTTTTCAAATTACATCTATAAATAACCTCATTTGTACTCATTCAAACCCTTCTACTAATTTATTCCCATAAACACCTTCTTCCCTAATATAATTTTATAATAAATAGTGAAATGGACCCCGCCTTCAGGAGTATTTCAGACACCAATTTAGAATTTCCATCGGATATCAAACTGATAGAAAAATGGTAATATTTTGATTTGGTAATGTGTCATTTTTTCGAATAGACATTGACAAAACCAATTATGCACTTTCTAAACCAGTACGTTTTATATTATTAAATTTTATGGAATAACCACTAATAGGTATTGGTTGTAATGTTGTTTCCCGTGTGCAGTGGAAATGTAGAAAGTACATGCAATGGCATGTTAGAATGCGGCTTGGAATCCCTGAAGTACTACACATGCGCAATTATTACACCCCGGTGACCATGTACAAATTCATCCAGCCGCTAACGATATCCTTGATTATAGGGCCGGGAATGATGATTTTGGCAATTTATTACGTCAACTCTAACATTAAGTCATTGTAATGTTAGCAATTTTTTGGCTATTGAATGGAAAAAAAAATACATTAAAAATAACTGTTACAAAATTGATAATATATACATTCTAAACAATTACAAAATTGTAAAATTTAAATACATTCATTGTGGAGGGGTGGTTGGGCAAGAGATGCTAATATGGGGCAAGTCTTCCGGTTATGGCCGACCAGTTTACAGTGGCCGCACTTCTTAGCTCTTTGAATACCCTGTTCTCCGTGTACATAGACATTTGAAATCTCCTCCTTTGAGGTTGACCCACCTGCGTACCTTTCATGTTAGGAGGGTGATGTGTCATATCAAAAGGAGGATGTCTCCAATGAATGGTATCAAGTACAGGATATAAAATGAGCTTGTACGTATTCCTATAATGATCGAGAGAATAGACAGGGTGGATATACTTAGAAGCATCCTCCATGATCGATTTGGACACAGCAATGACATGGGAGCATGGAGTTGAATAAGTAGACCACTTATCACATTTACACGCACGAGTTGATAGGTTGACCGTGTATATTTTTCCGCCTTCGCCAGGACCTCTATGTCGGGACGTGACCCTATAGATACCCTGGTCTCTGTGGTGTCTTTGAACAGTCGAACTCGTTGCTTTTTGTTCGTACGCGAAGTACTGGTCCCATATCCTCTTAGGGAAAGGTGTTTAACAACTATTCGCGTCTTCCCGGTGTGTGTCAAAATAATGTACAAGATTGAAAAATATCATCTCAACAAGAGTTTTCAAAGGCAGCGCCCTAGACTGTTTCAAAACGTTGTTAAGCGCCTTTGACATGTTAGTTGTCATGCAACCGAAGCGCTTACCCCCATCGTATGCCAAAGTCCACAGCTCTTTGGGATGCTACATCAACCAGTTAAATGCATTCTCATCTATGTGTTTAATTCGTTCAAGAAAAAAAATCACACTTACTTTTTTTCTTTTGTGTTGTAGCAGCCCACACATAATCTTTCAATTATTTGTTTTTTTGAATGAGTGTGGAAATTGGACCTGAAATGCCTAAGGCAATACCGGTGCACTGCCATTGGGGGTTACCAGCCTGGGATGCTAGCCACGTCACTAAGAATGCCGGCATGGCGATTGCTGATAAGGAAAACTTGTAATTCTTTCAGAACTTGTTCCCTTAAGTTTTTAAGGAACCAAGACCAAGTAGAAATTGCCTCTGATTCGACCAATGCTAACGCCAGGGGTAAAATTTGATTGTTGGCATCCTGAGTGCTTGCCACCAAAAGTACCCTTTTATAATTCCCCCCTAAGATGTGTGCCATCAATTGAAATTATGGGCCGGTGCCACTTGTAATCGTCAACTAACGGTTTAAATATCCAGAACATTGCCTTGAACACCTTAGGGGCTTCAACATCCGGTCGTGGGTGGTAAACAAATTTGACTATAACACTCGGGTTAGAATCCTGTAGTGCCCGCATGTACTGTGGCAGTACTTGGAACGTTAATTTCTATGTACCAAAAAGTCTTTCGATAGCATGTCTGCAGGCATACCAAACTTTTCTATAGGTGCAGCTCAAACTAATATTATTCACACATGCAGCCCTAATTAATTTAACAGAAATTTCAGGATCAGCCTGTACAAGGTATAGAATCTTTACCCCAATGTAGGTGGAGGACATGTTGCGTTTTTTGTTCTGGTCCATCAAGCAATAGTGGGACTCGTTAAGCTTGGTAACCTTCCATGTTCTCTCTATCCTGATATGGTTAACGCGAATGTACCAATTGCATTGGCTATTTTCTATCGAGTTTCTACAAACCCCGCTGAACCACCGTTTGTTGCTTCTATATCTTTTCCACTCCCTCAAGGCCACCTTCTCATGCCACAAGTTAACTGTCAACATTGCCTCCCGTTTATCCTTGAAGTGCATTCCCAAACACATTTTGGGGAAATCGAGATTCCATAGTTTAATTGTTTTTTCCCTGTATGTCAGTTCAGGAACAGGTTCCATGGAACCCATATCATTCCTGTAGGCAAAATTATGATAGCTGTTGTATGTTGACATATTCCATTGTGGAATAACTGGGGCGGAGGTAGATGGTGTTGGTTCAGGCTCTTCGACTGTCTCTTCATTACTTGGTCCAGCGGTTTGTTGTTGGCATTCAGGGTTTGCAACTTCCGCTTTTGCCTCTACATCTTCCTCGACCCCATCGTCCTCGTGTTCTCCATCACTATCGTCTGTGAAGTCGTCTTCCGTTTTCGGAACACCGTCAATGTCAGATATTGGGCCCAAGGAATCCATTACCGAATTATCTATAATAGGTTCGTAACTAGAAGTTGGGGGCATGGTTGGAATGGGATTAGACTCCGAAAAATATGATTCCGGAACATATTGTGATTGTGGGGCAAATTCTGTTGTCGGGATTACAAAACTATCAACATGTCTCTCAAGAGGTTCCAACAAAGCACCAACATGAATCCTTGTAGTTTGAAATCCGTTTGGATTCACCACAAATCAGCTAGATCTTCTTCGTCGTTAAGATGAACAACATCGTACATCACCATGTTGTATGTCGGCATGAAGAATGGACGAATCATTAACAGCCTAACAGTGACACTCGAAAAATCGACTCCTTTGCTCCGACAAATTCTGTGGCAAAGTTGTCGTAAAGAAAGTTTTGTATAACTCCCATGGTTTTTTTGATTGGCTCTTGAAATCAGGGGATATGTGATACCAATTAAAGACAAAAACAATTATAACACATATAACTTCCAAAATAACTTACACAAGTTGGCTATAAGAGGTAAAAGATGAAAGGCAAGCCAACAAGTGATGTGATGATGTAAAATATGAACAATTGAGCATACATCACAAATAGAGTTTACATCCTAAGTCAAGCATCTAGACGATCAACCACATAAGATTAATGCTATAGACTTGAATATAAACACACCAACACCCCTATATGCAATAAAGATCAAGTAAAAAACTAAACATAGCATATACAAACTCCCCCAAAGCATAAGACACTAAATAAAATAGGGGAGGGGGTTATAGCTCATAAGGATCAAAAGCAAAAGAATGATCATTAACAAGTAATGAGTTAAGCTTTTGTACCTCAATGCTCCTTGAGCTTGGACTTCTTACCATTTTGGTTGATCTTCTTTATGAACAAGTCCATAGAGGCCTTTTGTGTGATTTATTTCATGATCATCACTACCATTTGAAGCTCATTGAGAGGTTGACATGTGATTGCTCCATTTTCTTTGTTGTTCATCCTTGATTGATGAAATGAAAGCAATCTCTTCTTCTTTTCATGACAATTGTAGAGTCATCATTGATGGGTGACTTTTCTTTTGATGAACCCTCTACAATCTTGTGATCCTTGGCACTTGACTCTTTTCTTGGAGTCTTAGCTCATTTGTGCCATTCCTTGTAGTTCATATCTTCTTCTTGAAGTTTAGAACTCTTTGTTACCTACAAGGAATTCTTGAGAACTAATGTGGTACCTTTTCAAGGGTCCTTCATGATTAGCTCAAAATCTCAAGTAACACAAATATGCATTAGGATCATTGCAAATCAAAAACCAAGACAACTGGATGGATTCTTAATTGAATAAGACATGACAAAACAAGAATCAATCAAGTTGCATATGCTACATCTCATAGATACCTTAGCTAAATAAACATGGACATTAAAGAACATGCTAAAGGTTATCTATATGAATATAACATTCAAGAATGTGAGATGCACCATATATAAGAGCAAGCATGTATATATATCAAAAACACTTAAACACATTAAATAAAGTGTTAAGAGAAGGTGATTTTGATACCTTTGCTTTCTTACCAAGTGATGAAGACATTGTATTGACACTTTGGCTCTTGTCATCACTTGATGCTTTGCTCTTTGTATCTAAGCAACTTGGTTCTCCAATTGATTAACATATAAGCTTTGAGAATCCAAGTGTTAAGGAGTGCTTTTGAATTTCTTCTTTTGGCTCATCTCCTTTGACTTCTCCCCAATGCCACTTCTCTTTGAGTCAAGTCCATTGAAGCTTTGTGGCATACATCTAACTTATAAGAACCTATAAGATCAAGGGAGGAGTAACTTTTGGTACCCACTTTTGTTTGGGTCCATGAGGGTTAGTTGAAATACGTTTAACTTTCCAAATAGTTTTTACCCCCTTTTCAATCTTCTTCTTAACATGGCATCTAGCATTAGTATGACCATGTTTTCCACAATATGTGCAACAAATGTGTGGCTTAGAAGAATTGTGAACATACTCATGATATCTAATTTGCCTATGTGAGGTACTAGCATGCACAAAGTGATTCTTAGGCAACTTAGAAGAGCTAGCATGATCAATGTGATTAGCATTATAACCAAGACCATGTTTAACATGTGAAGCACGTTGCAAACCAAGAATTTGATCAAGATTTTTCTTACCTTTAGTAAAGTTTTCAACAAGAAGGGTAAGATCTTTAACTTTGTTCTCCAAAAGATCAAATTCAACAAGTTTGAGTTCAAGAGATGTCAATTTATCATAGGTTTCTAGGTACTTTAATGATGAAGTGTTGCAAGTAGAAATAAGCTTTTCTTTTTCAATTTTCATGCAATCAACATCATCACATAGCTTTTTATTCTCACTAGACAACCTAGATTTTTCTTCAAGCAAAGATTCAATTTTAAGCTTCATGTCTTTGTTTTGCTTTGCACATTTTTTCAATTGATCATACATGTCACATAAAAGCACATTAGGATCATCCTCCTCATCATCATAAGAATTTGAAGTAGAAGGAGAAGAATGTACCTCATTACCAAATGCCATAAGACATGTGTGATCATATTCTTCTTGATCATCATCACCATCTTCTTCATCCCAATGGCTTAACAAGCACTTTGCATTTTTGAGATTGAAGAACAAGTTCTCTCCTTCTTCTTTATTGATGATGGATTCAAGATCACTCTCTTTAGGAACAATTTTCCTTTTCTTCATCTCAAAGGTGAGTAGAGAGCCAATAAGTTCCTCCGTTGAATATGTCTTTAAGTCCTTGGCTTCTTCAATGGCAAGAGCTTTTGTCTCCCAACTTTTAGGAAGAGAATTTAGAATCTTCCTATTTATTTCTCCGGTAGTATACTCCTTGCCATTAGACCTCAACCTATTTACAATGTTGGTGAGTCTTGACTTCATCTCATTGATAGATTCATTAGGCTTCATGGAGAATAGCTCAAATTCTCTAACAAGCATATTCAACCTTGACTCCTTGACTTGATTTGTGCCTTTATGAGTAACTTCAAGCATTTTCCACATGGAGTGTGCGGATTTTCTTCCAATGACACGATTGTACTCATCTTGACTTAAGGCACAACTAAGGATGTTCATTGCCTTGTAATTTTGAGTCATTTTCTTGGACTCAAGCTCATTTAACTCATTGTCCGGTTTTGGCACTTGAACACCTTCCACCATTTTCATAGGCACATATGGACCATATTCAAATATATGCCATAAAGAATAATCTATTGAGCACACATATATCTTGAAACGTTCCTTCCAAGCCTCATAATTATTTCCATCAAAAAGTGGTGGCCTATTGGTGGAAGACCCCTCTAGATACGCCAATGCGGAATTACCGGCCATAATCTTTTCTTCAAGCTATTAAGCTAAATGTGAAGACTAGGCTCTGATACCAATTGTAAAACACCAGAGGGGGGAGGGGGGAGGGGTGAATTGGGTTTTAGTCGAACTTGGGAACTTTTTCAAATCTTAGCAATGCTAGTAGAAGTTTATGCAAGATGAGCAAATGCAAAACTAAACCCAACAACAAGACAAAGGATTTAGAGTGGTTCGATTCACTTAGAATCTACATCCGCTACCTTGAGCCGCACCCAAGGATTTCAACAACTTCACTAAGAAGACTTTTTACAAATGTGGATAACTCACTAAGAGTTTTACAACACAACCACAATAGAAAAGCTCACTAAGAACTTGCCCACACAAAGTAGGACTTTACAAATTGCCCACACAAAGTAGGACTTTTACAAGAATTACCCAGTCACTTAGAGAGGGAATTGAATGTTTAAAGAACAAGGTTGATCACTCTTATAAGTGAGAAATATACCTTTGAAGTACAAGAATGTTTAGCTCTTTGAACATATGAAAGAACACCTTTTAATGATTTAGATCATGGAGATCAAGTGTTTTTGCTTTGAAGGTGTTTAGACTTGATAAGAAATCAATGTAAAATGTATGTGCAAGTCTTAGAATGATTCTCTAGCTTGGGAGTATATATATATATATATATATATATATATATATATATATATATATATATTTCAAAATAGATTTGAAAATCGAGTCTCCAACGGTCAAATAACGGCTAGTAAAAGCAGAGTTCGGTTGACCGTTCAAGAAACCTCGGATGACCGAACCAAGCTTCGGTTGAACCGAACCAAGGTTGGTCGACCGACCTACCCATATGGTCGACCGAGGCAAACAAACAAACCTCTCAGTATCTGCTCGGTTGATCCGAGCTTGAGCTCGGTTGACCGAACTTCCAAGCTGATTTTTCACACGTTTTGAAATCTTTTGAAGTCTTTTAAAGTCTAAAAGGTTTTCCCAAAAGGTAACAAGCAAGAACACTTGGAAAACCATTTTAAAGGACTTAGACTTAGAAAACAAAGGCTTTTAAGATACGAACACATTTATGAATCATTTCGAAATCTAAGCCTTTTGAAAACGTGTTTATGAAAACATGCAAGACTAGAGTGTAGATCTTATGTTCATGAGAGCTTTGGTTAGAGCTATATAAGATAAAGAGTTATAACGACAAAGCTAATCTAACCAAACCTAAGTCTTCAATCTTCAATCTTGAAAGATGAGCCTTGAATAATACGACTTTGAATCTTGATCATGGCTTGATTGAAGTACTTAGAGCTTCCAATATTAGTTCCGATATTCTATCACAAAGATATAAACATTAGACACAACATCAAGTGTTTGTCCATTATCAAAAACCGAGTTCGATCACCCTTAGGGCTAACATGTTGTAATTTAATACAACCTGACTGAATGATCCAGGCAACGATTGCAAAATTAAGTCAGTGGATAGCTCTTGGACAAGAGGAAATCTCAGTCTTTCGAGGCTCTCAAATAACCTATCTTCTTCAGAACGTGAGTTTTGACTGGTGTTCCCTCTGCCATTTTGCACTGAAATAGAGACTTCGACACATCGAATCTCTCCTGGCGGGCTTGACCCTGAAAGAGTTGCCTTAGATGATTAATCATATCGAAAGCTCCCATTTCCTCATGTTGCTTCTGAAGCTCAGAGGTCATGGTCTCTAACATAAGATTAGACACATCTAAGTACTTACGATAAGCGTTTCATTCAGAGGTCGGAGTCCCTACGGCTGGTGGATCAGGAATAGGAGTCTCGAGAACATACAATTTTTCTCGTGTTTTAGAACATTTCTCAAGTTCCTATGCCAGTCCATGAAGTTTCCTCCCTCAAGTTTGTCCTTCTCAAGACGGATCACAATGATAAAGAGTTTGCAAAATTTTAGCTGTCAGATTTTAAAATCATTAATAGGACTTTAATTAATGATTCTCGCACTATTTTTTTTCAAATTAATAACCCTCAAGTATTCATTCGGAAAGTTCAAAACTTTCTAGTAGTACCAAGATCCATATATCACCAATCCCGGGGCAGCTTTGGCTACAAAGCTCGAGAAATGGTTGTTTAGGTAAGCAACGTTTGCTAATCACATCAATTATGTGACTCTTGGTTGGTAAAGTAGGTAACACTTAACCTAAGTACATAAATGCACATCTCAACCCTTTGCCTCCAGACCTAATACCGAGACAGATTTGGCAACAAAGCTCGGTATTGGAAATCAGGTTAAGAATGACCCAAGGTTGACCGGCGGATATCACTAACTTATCTTTCGCGCCTCACCCGGATAGACAGGCACTTATTCTACTCGGAAGTTCACATTACTGTCGATCTAGGTCTTGATGAGGGCCTCGCTTGGAAGGCAATAAACTTAATATTTAAAATTGAGGGATTTTTAAATTGCGTGTATAATCTGATTATCGGCTGAATTAACATGCTATTAAAGGTGTAAATGATGCATCATGTATCTCATGCAAAAGCAGTAAATAAAACTGTTACATAGTAATAGCCCCTATACGGATTTTCCGAGCCAACGAAAAATCCTAGGTCAATCTAAAGGTGGAAAAGCAATCAAATCTATCTATTGTCGTCCGCCTTCTTGTGGTTTCCTCCATCTTATGGACGCCTTTCTTCATCACTTTTTACATAAGAAAAAAATATAAAATCATATTCTATACATTTACATAATTGAAAGAATTCTCGAGTTAAATTCGAGATTAAATTTACAACAAAAAATTAATAGATAAGGCACGACACGCAGGTCGTATTATAATAAAAACCACTGTGTCAAAGGCTATTACTATGCACCATTCTCCAATAACCCGACATTCATGCTAAAAACGCAAATACACACTGCATGCCCCTTTCCGGTCGACCGCGATAAGACAGTAACTAAAAAAAGTGTACAAATAGGCCACCTCGGTCGACCCTGAACATTTATGATTGATCGTCCTGAAAACAGACTAGCCTTGGTCGACCTGGCTGCTCACTGGTCGGTCAAATTCTAGGTAGTAGCAAAATCCAATTTTCGAGCACATGTTCGGTCTGCCGCGAACCTCTTCCGGTCGACCGAACTTTTGCCAAAAAATAGAAAATAGCCCAAAACACGAATTAAAATTCGTTCCGGGATTTGTTTAACACTTAAACAACTTTACCAGAGGTTGTACAAAGGTAAATAACATGTTATGACATGCATTATCCGTCTACTAAAAGTACGATAACACATAACAAAGTAATTGGGTTCTCGTGATAGGCTCTAATAACACTTGAAAGGAAACATTCAGAATCCCCATATAAAAGCAGCGGAAATAAAATTGGAATTCCGTTCCTTTAAAGGACCTACTCACGAGAAAGAACCAGTACCTTGTGATAGGAATTATACCTTTTCGATATGATCGAAATTGCCCGAATTCTGCTACTTTAGATCACCAACGACAACCTTCAGACCCCCATCTCTACCGGTATCCACACTGACCAACCTTGAGCTTGTTCGTTGTGCTTGCGATGCTAGTCATGAAAGCTACGAACGTTGAAGACGATATTCGTCAGCTTCGTTGATATAGAAATCAAAACCATAATTTAGAGACAAGAAAAACAATTTTTCTTTCTCTTTTGTGTTCTTTAGAGTGTATATTAGAGAGCAAAAATCAGAGAATATTTTATCTCTAAATTTTGCCTAGCATGGAAATGGATTGTGAGAGTGAAATTTGTGTTTTGATGAGCACGTCATCAAGTGGTGTTAGTGGAACCACCCACTAACTCCACACTCACACATTTCTGTCCCCACTACCCCCTTAACATGCACACACTCTCTCACACAAGACATGTGTCGGTTTTGACCTAGTCCAACTTGTCCGGTCGATTGGATAAATGGGTTTTGACCGACCGGAGTGACAAACTGGTTCGATCGACCGGGTCCGATTTTGCCCAATCCAATTGAGTTTGCCCAATCTAATTGAGTACCTGTATCAAATGTAAACTCCAACAGTTCCCATATATATAAACAAAAAACTTACAGATTTTTAAAGTTGAAGTTCATAATTTTGCTGAAAATTTAGTTGTTCCAGTTGACCTCATGGAAGCCTTTGGTCGACCGCACAGCTCCGGTCAACCGAGGCCCCATTGTCCGGTCGACAGGACTTATGGAAGAAAGTGAAGAAAACCTGTAACAACATTTTAACCAAGTCCAAAATAGCCATAGACACATAACATGCATATACAATGCCACAAACACATTTCATACACGAATTTTAAGCTTTTAGACGACCAACCACAAGATTTATGCTTAATACTTGAAGATAAACATCAAAATAACCCCATGCTATAAAGAACAAGTTTAAGTTAAGCCATAGCATCTGGAAACTCCCTCTAAGGAAAATAACTCTAAGAGTATAGGGGAGGATGTTAAATCATGAGCTTTCATCAAAATGGATTAAGTCATTAATCTCTCTAATACAACATGCTCATAAATATCAAAACTTAAAACCAAAAGCATGTCATACATCAAACATAACCCCTTACAAGCAATTTATACAAGATATGAAAGTTGAAACCCAACAATTGCTATCTAAGGGTATAAAAGGGATAATATGAAAGGGAAAAACATAAAGATAAAACAAAGACTATAATAAGATAGAGTTTAAATAAATTTCTCATTGAAGTGTGGAATGTGCTTCTAGCACTTGGAGCTCATCATGAGATTCTTGACTATAATAAGATAGAGTTAAAATAAATTTCTCATTAAGGTGTGGAATGTGCTTCTAGCACTTGGAGCTCATCATGAGATTCTTGGCACGCTTCAATCTTCTTGATCTTCTTGATTGTCATCATCTTTTGTTGTTGAAGCTTCATCCTTATTTTCCTTTTTTTCTTGTTCATTCTTTACTTCTTCCGCATCATCTTCAATGTGCATATCAACTTCTTGTCCCCCATTTCCATTATTACCACCTTTAGCCTCATTTTCCACCTCAATATCATATTTCTTACCTTTAACATCACTCTCTTCATCTTCAATTTCAACATCTTTAGGTTCATCTTCCTTTTCCTTTTCTTTCTCCTCATGATATTTATATCCACTTTCTCACTATGCTCCTCCTCACTTTCTTCATTTTTTTTTCATTCTCCTCCTCACTATCTTCTTCTTCTTCATTTTCTTGTATCAATGTTGACTTCTTGGTTCTTGTATGGCTAATTATGTTGTCAACCTTGTACTCAATCTAATCTAATCTTGTCTCAATATCTCCAAGCTTATTTCCCAGAATGTCCACCGTATTCTCCAAAGTTGATATCCTAGCAATGAAATTTTCTTGAAATGTTTCCAACCTTGGCGTGATTTGCAAGAGTAGGTCATTCATTGGACCATTTCTTGGCGGAGGTACTTCTCTTTCAATATTAGTAGTTTGAATCTCCTCTCTTGTAGAAACATTAGCTTGGACTTCACCCTCTTCATCAACCTCAATGTGGATATCCACAAATCCTTGATCATTTCCTCTTTGCATACCTTCTTCTTCTCTAGCCTGGGGGCTCATTAGGTATTTGAACATTTCTAGATTCAATGAGCCTTATAATTGTATCACTAGCCTTTTGGCTAATTCCTTGTGAAACCGTTGCAACCAATAACTCCGCATTGGTGCATCGAGTTTGAAACTTCCAATGTCCATTAACAAGTAACATGTGCATACTATGAAATTGACCCTTATTGTAGGTAATGTACTTGTTGTCTTTTTTTATGGGACTAGTAAGCTTGAGCTTGAATTTCCTAAACACCAATGTGAGCATGCTTCCAGACGGAATGAAGTTTGTAGTTCCCATTTGCACACTCACTTAAATGTTTTAATGCTTAATATCCAAAGTTAGCATTTGTTCCCTCAGCAAGCCAATTCATGATGACCATTTGAGGATAGGTGATAGAACTCTTGTGTCCTTTGATTGGTAGAACCACATTCCTTACCATATGATGTAAGATCTGACCATATTCGTCTAGCTTGTTTGCTTCGCTTTCCTTTGACATGCTAAATGCTCCTTGAATATTGAAGTTTGTCCTAAAGCTTGACAAATTCAAAATCTCCTCCTTGGTACATTCCCGGAAAGATCATACCACATAATTGCATTTACTTCAAACTTAACTTCAATAATTTCACAGAACATGGCTTCTGAGAAGCTAAATTCCCAACCATCTATGCTCGATATCCACCAAAAGCTACCATCATCCATTTTTCCAATGTCTCTTAAGTTTGCACAAATCTCATAAATAGCGAGAGGGTACAATCATAATTAGCTGTGAATAGTTTCAACGAACCCATCTCGCTAAAGTAATCCATAATCTCATTCAACCTCTTTTCTAAGGATTCAATATCTTTATATATCCCCATAATATACCACTCTTCTCTTTTAACAAAGTTTCGTATAAATTTCTAGCATCTTGAGTGTAATATCTCGGGGTTACCTTTCTTATGGTGTATGATGAGGATTCTCCTCAGAATCTCGGAGATGGTGGTGGATTGGGACGATCTTCATCGGACTTCGTTTCCTCGTCGAAGTGATTATCAGTTTTCTTTCATTTTCCCTTTCCAATATCATGATGTTTTCCTTTCAATCTCTTAGCGGTAGGCTTATTTGAATCTCAAATGGATAGAGCCTTTTCAATTGGTCTTTTGGCATTTCCTGAGGAAACTTGACAATTTCTTTGGTCGACTGGTGCCTTGTGCAGTCGACCGAAAATCCCCTATTTTTTTGTAATACAATGGAATCTTTGTACCCATTTTAATTTGGGTCCTTGGGGGTTAGTTTTGGGGTTCTTTTCAACCCAAATAAACTTAGCACCTCTTTCAATCTTTTTCTTACTAATGCCACAAGTAACATGATGTCCACATTTGTCACAATATGAGCATATGGCATTAAGATTTGTGGAATGTGAAGTTCTAGCATCATAGTAAGTAGAGTGTGCATACTTGTGCTTGTGTTTATGCTCTAAACACACAATATCATGCGAAGCATATGGAGCAACAACACATTTCCAAGGATATCTCTAGCACTTGTACACTTATCAACATAGCATTTAGAATATCAAATTTGTGCTTCAAGATATCATGCTCAACTAGTTTAGATTCAACAATATGCACCTTGTCAAGCAATTCTTGGCTATCCATCTTTCGACGTCAACCAGAACCGAAAATGCCATGACACAAGACCTTAATGATTAAGAAGAAGCTGGCGAAGAAGCAGAGGCAGAACAGGCCAATTACATATTGGATCCGTATGAGGACCGATAATCCCATCCGCTATAAGCCAAGCACCGCCGCTGGCGCCGTACCAAGCTCGGCTTCTAAGTTCCTTACGGCACCGCAGTTATTGCTATAGTTTCTGTGCCTTTTTATTTTCCTTTGTTCCAGTAAATATTACTCCAGTTTATAGTATCTGTCAGAAACAATTAGTGACTGATCCAGTTTTGCAATTTCGTAGTAGGATTTTGAATATTGAATTCAAATGGATATAAGAGCGTTTTAATTTTTGGAAAAAAAAAGTAATTCTTGATTTTCAAGAGATAAGCATCAATTGATAAAAGCACATTCACTTGTTCATTTTCTAGCTTAGTGTAAGAAGCAAGAAGTTCATTATACTTTACTTGCATACAAGATCTTTCTTTTAGTGAGCAAGCAAGTTTTTCACATATATTTTGTTCTTCTTGAGCATCTTTTTAACATATAAATTAAACAAGCAAGCAAGTTTTTAACATATAATTACTTAATAGCACATAATGATCATCATCACTATCATGATCACTATCTATATTTCAATTTAAGCTTTATACCTCATTCCTCAAGGATTTTGGACTTTTGATTGCAAGTTGATCTTCTTCATCAATTAGTCCAATGTGGCACCTTGAGTAGTCTTTTGTAGAGTCATCTTGGATGGATGAGGTTAGTTTCTTGATGAACTCTCTACAATTTTGTTGTCCTTGGCACATGGCTCTTTTCTTGGAGTCTTAGCAAGTCTTTGCCATTCCTTGGGGTTCATATCTTCACTTTGAAGGTTAGATCGTTTTGAACCTACAAGGGAAATTTAAGAATTTATAGGTACCTCTTGAGAAGTTCCTTGATGTCAAAATTGTGTCTCAAGTGGCAAGTGTGTGTGCAAGGATCAATATTATCAAGATTAACACAACAAGAATGATTCTTAGAAGATTTATGCAAATATAACACGAACCATTCAAGTTTATGATATTACACTCATAGATAACTTACATAATGAATCATGTATAAAAAATATATCATGCTTCAAGTTATCTATATTAATATAATCAAAATTAAAGCAAGATGCAACAACAACAAGATTATAAGAATAGAGATAAAATTCACTTTCAATTTATTGATATCATCAATTAGAGAGTTTTGAGAAACTGAAGTCAATACCTTTGATTTCTTACCAAATGATGATGGTTGATGATTTGCATTGAATTGTTTATCATCACTTGAAATAGAGCTTAAGCATCTTGATTCCTTGAAAATTGTAACCTTTCAGTTTTGAGGAATCCAAGTGCTATGGAATGTTTGTGATTTCTTCCTCTTTGAACATCTCCATTTAAATTCTTCATTCTTCTTGGAATAATTACTCCTAAGGCCACTTCTTTTTTAATTTCTTTCTTTGATGCTTAGTGGTAATCTCTTTCTTTTCCTTTGGCATGATGATTGATCTACATAGTCTCCGTCACAATTTGTTGCTCCATGAAGATCATCATCCTTGGCTTCCACCATTCCTTCCACAATCTCATCTAGTAAAGGCTTAAGTTGTATGTAGTCTTTTGAGCTCATTGAAGATTGACATTTGATTTCTCCTAAATCACACTCTTTGATGTCATTAGGTTTTGCTTGGAGTGTGATTGAGATTTCTTCAATAGCTTCACAAGATTGAGTCCCCAAATCTTGAATTGCCACCTTTGGCTCTTGGACTTCAACTTCACCTTTGCAAGATGCTTCTAGCATATTCCACATTGAGTGAGAATCTTCACATTCATGTTCACTTTTCAATTTATTGATATCATCAGTTAGAGAGTTTTGAGAAAATGAAGTCAATACCTTTGCTTTCTTACCAAATGATGACGGATGATGATTTACATTGAATTCTTTGTCATCGCTTGAAATAGATCTTAAGCATCATGATTCCTTAAAGGTTGTAGCCTTTGATTTTTGAGGAATTCAAGTTCTATGGAGTGTTTTTTATTTCTTCCTCTTTGAACATGTCCATTTAAATTCTTCATTCTTCTTGGAATAATTACTCCTTAGGCCACTTCTTTTTTAATTTCTTTCTTTGAAGCTTAGAGGTAATCTTTTTATTTTCCTTTGGCATGATGATTGATCTACATAGTCTCCGTCATAATTTGTGGCTCCTTGAAGATCATCATCCTTGGCTTCCACAATCTCATCTTGTAAAGGCTCAATTTGTATGTAGTCTTTTAAGCTGATTGAAGATTGACATTTGATTTCTCCTAACACAAGGATTTATAGGGGTTCGATTCACAAAGAATCTACATCCACTACCTTAGGACACACCTAAGGATTTCAAGACTTCAATAATGAAGTTCCCTTCATAACAAATGCAAGGTGAGATCAACCTTTTACAATTGCCTCAACAAATGAGGACTCTTGCTTCACAAAGAAGACTCCACTTATAAAGAGTATTTTTCTGGTTCTCACAAAACTAAACTCACAAAGATCCAATCTCACAAGAAGACAACCTCACAAAGAGGGAAAACACTCACAAAGAGTGATGCTCACAAAGAGCTTTTTATATGTCACAAAGAACTAGTTCACAAAGAGAAAATGGAAACTAGCCTCTTACAAAGGAGACTTAACAATTAAGCTCACTACAAAGAATTCCCTCTTGGAATGGATATACAATTTAGGCTCTAATCACTTTTGAGAGTAGAAGAGTATATATATATATATATATATATATATATAAGCTCAACTTAAAATGATGTATTTTGAAATAATAATTTGAAGATTAAAGCTCTTAAAGTGTTTGTTTTGCTTGTAATGAAGTGTATAGCATATGCCCTCGTATGGCTTCATTAGTTATGAAAAATCAGCTTTAGAAGCTTTACATAGAGCCTAAATACACAAGAAAAATGAGTTACAACGACTATATTATTTGCCTGGATTTGACAGCTTCGATCAACCGGACTAATGAGTAGGTCGTCCGAAGTGCTTCCGAAGTAAAGATTAAAAGGATTATGGTCTCATCTCGGTCGACCGCAAGACTATATTAAGGTCGTCCGAGAGAATATGGCTGCTGGAGCTTTGGAACATTCAAAATCTGAATAAGGACAAAATACAACCTCGGTTGACCGAACTTCATTAGGTCGCCCGAACCAAGGTTAGGTCGACCGTAGTGAAGTCCTAAAATGGGTTTTCCACATAGTCAACTTCCCAATATTCTCAAACTCATACCTAAGTGTTTTGTAAAGATATAAAACACATTTTAAAGAACTTGGGCATCAACCAACACTAATCTAAGTTTTCAAAAACTTTTTCAAAGATTGAAACAATGTAAAACATGAGGTTTTGAAAACATGCAAGAGTGAGCTTTAAACAATACTGTATACTTGTATTCTCAAAGGTGAGATTAGTTACAATGATGTACCTATAAGCATAGACTAATCTTCCTAAGGTGTTCAAGTCTTCAAGTTGAATTCTTCTTGGACCCTTGACTTGAAGCCTTTAATCAACCTCTTCTTTGATGTGATGAAGTCCTATAGCAATAATGGAGTTGTATAGTATTAGACTTTAACACTTCTTCTTGTTAAAGACCATACCACTTGATTATTCTCTTGGATTGAGTAGCTCTAACTTGTTGATCTTCTTTCTTGACTTTGCAAATACTTCCAAGGCATGTCGATTGACTTCAAGCTTGTGACATGGAGTCTTGCATAGTATAGCTTCTTCTTGTGTGTAGGATGTTTTCTTTGATGTACACAATGAGTTAACTTCCCATTTTCATCAATGTTGGTGTGAGTGTTAAAGATCTTGTCATTAAAAACATCCTCACACAAACATTAGAACTACCAATGGTTTGTTATCATCAAAACAAGATGGGTCACATTTTCCCTTAGGGATATATGTATATCAAATAATGAATTCTCCCACTGAGGTTGTGCCCATGTTAAAAGATAACAAAATCGAAAAAGAAGTAGAGGAAAGAGTTTATAGTTTTGCTGATTTTGAGGATCCCGGTCGACCGCAGTTAACTAGTCCAGTTGACCAGACTCAAGGTAAAATTTCAGAACAACCTGCAAAATTAGTTTCAATGCATTTTCAAATGCCACCAACACAGTCCAAAACATATATAGACTCCAAGTTAATCAAAAAGACGATCAACCAACTAAAGCACTTAAAGATCCAAACATTAATCCCATGATATCATTTAAGATATAAAACCAAAGTATAGCACATTTTTCTCCCCCTTTGTAATATGTCAAAAAGAGTTGGGATGAGGGGTTAAAGAATGAGTTCTCATTACAAGGATATCATCGTTGAGCTCTAAAAAAATAAGCAACCAAGAGTCAACATATTATAAAGCACGATATGTTTATACACCATAAGTAGCAAGTAGTACATAGGATATGAAACATAAAAAAAATCATACACTTGCCAAGCTAGGGGTACAAAGAAATAACAAGTAAAAGAAACAAGAAGTAGAGAGGGTTAAGAGAAGCTTATTGGTATGTTGATGCATATTTATTGCAAATTTTCAGCAACGTGTACAATTTCTTCTTCGGTCAAGGTAGCATGAAGTCCTTACTCTTATTCTCTTTCTTCTTCACCATTGTTTGATCTTTTTCATTCACATTTCCACTATCATTTTTTCTAGAGTCACTAGCATTTTCCTCCTCTTTCTCTTCTTCAACTTCTTCATCCATCACATCAATTCTATGAATTTTTGTTTTGGTGTATTTTTTTTTTTTAAACCGTGAATTTTATTGATGAAAGAACACGGATACAGGCATGTGTCAAAGGACCCGCAATGTCGGTATCCCTTGCCTATCTAAATGTAGTAATCCCCTGGTTTTCAGAGGTAAAGAATGAAAGGTATAAAAAAACAATGTGGTTTTCGAGTCACAGCCGTAATTAGCAAGGGAATCGGCAACCATATTTCCTTCTCTATAAATATGAACAACTTTAACGCCATCAGACAAGTGTAATGCTTCCCAGAAAAGACCGTCTAAAGGCCAAAATGTAATGTGTCGCCGAAGAAGTGCCTGTGTCAGAATCTTGGAGTCAGTTTGCACCAAATTCACCCTTACACCCAGTCGGACAGCCAACTTCAAACCATGAATCAAATTTGTAAGCTCCGCAAACATATTCGTTTCATATGCCAATGTACCCAGCACATGCTGCCATAAATTTCCCAGAACCATGTTGAAGTACACATCCAATACCCGCCTCACCAGGATTCCCGCGTGAAGCTCCATCAATACTCAATATGACCATTTTCGACGCCCAATCTGCATTTTTCCAGCGGGCAAAGACAACTCTATGGAGTTTCGCAGTAGAAGGACAAAAGCAAAGTTTACCGGCATGTCTCAAAGCAAGCAGTTGTTGATCAAATGCCAAGATTATACGGTGTTTAGTATTACGCCGTCCTTCAAAAACAAACGTGCATCTTGATTTCCATAGTTGCCAAAGGACACAAGAAGAAATCATCATAAGAAGTTTGGCTCGATGCCCCTTGCCTGACAGCCACCATTTAGATATAAATTGATGAGGAGAAGTGAATATGCCAGCAAGATAAAACCAACTGTAATGGCTGCGTGTTGCCATAGACACTTTGCCAATGTACACTCCAAAAAAAATATGCAAAAAACTATCTCCACCCTTAGAGCATGAACACCTTGTAACCGTATGAAAACCAAAACTCCATAAAACATCCTCCATAGGAAAATATTTATTGAAAAATTTCCACAAAAAAAATCTTTAGAGTCAGCGGCAACTTACTATCCCACAAAAGTTGTCTCGATGAAGTATATGAAGCACCACCACGGAGCAAATTCACAGCCGATGATAAAGTAAAATTCCCAGCTTTGTCCGGTTTCCAAATCCATTCATCTTTCTCCTCTGTAGTCATCACATCTGGGAGCTTATCAAAAAATTCCGAGGCATCCAAGAAGCAACCTTAATCCAGTCCCATTTATTATTGTGTAAAATCTCTTTAATACGCAATTTTTTTTGCCTCAACCGGGACATCCGTGACAGTGTGGAATATACTCCCTTGATGAGTGAGAACCTCAAAACAGAGGTTGCCACTTCCATCCTGAATAAGTAAACCCATGCTAGCCTCCGTAATATCCCTTGCTTGCAACATTCTTCTCCAAGTTACTGAGTCCGTCGATTGTACTTCAGCCTGCAAGACATGAGTTAGACCATGACAATATCGACTCTCTAAAAACTGTTGCCAGTAAGAGTTAGTCGTGCAAAATCTCCACCACAATTTCATTGCAAATGCCCGAGTATAGTGATCCAGTGTAATTAAACAAGTCCGTTACCAAGTGCATCCACGCAAACTTTGGACCAAGACATCCAGTGACGGCGTTTATCCCCGTTGACTGAACCCCATAGAAATCCGGCCATCAATCTCTCTATCCGATTCTTGATTATTGTTGGCGGATTGGAAACAACCAAAATGTGTAGAGTCATGGACATCAAAACATGACGAATAAGGACTAGTCGACCCACCATGTCTAGAAATCTAGATTTCCATCCTTCTATCCGAGAGGAAATTTGCTCAACCAAATGTGAAAAATGCATAGCCTTTACCCTTCCTTTGATCAGCGGACACCCATGATATTTTATGGGAAAGGACCCCTGAACAAAATTAGTTACCGACTGAATCACCTGTGCTTGCCGGTTATCTGTCTTGGAAGAGATAAAAAACTCAGATTTACCCATATTAACACATTGGCCAGACACTCGTTCATATCTCCGTAAGAAATCCACAAAATGTTTCACGTTTTTCTTCGATCCAATAAGGAAAATCATAACATCATCAGCAAAGCACAAGTGGGATACCTGCAAAGTGTTGCGAGGAAGAGTATAAGGCATCAGGTTACCTTGAGTGATGAGCGCATCCAGTCCCCTTGAGAAGCAGTCGGCTGCCAAGATAAAGAGCAATGGCGATAAAGGATCGCCCTGTTTAACCCCACGACTGGCCTAAAAAAATCCATAAGGCGACCCATTAACCAATACCGAAAACCAATTTGAAGAGAGAAGATTACGTATCAAATGAAGAAAGTGTCGGGAGAATCCAAATCTACTCAAAACCTCAATCACGTGAAACGCGGTCGAACGCTTTTATCTATCCAGTTTAACAATCAAATTACCACCCCATACCTTCCTGTCAAGATTATTAACCAATTCTTGAGCAAGTAATATATTATCAGAAATCAAACGCCCCTTCACAAATCCGAATTGATTCGGAGATATCAATCTTGGCAGTAGTAAAGCAAGTCTCGTGGCAAGGACTTTGGTGATGATTTAACTAACAAAGTTACAAAGAGATATTGGTCTAAAATCCCCAAAATTGGATGGATGCGACGATTTAGGAATTAACACCACAAATGAACTCGACATTGCTTTTGGTTGAGGAACTCCAGCCCAAAAATCCCGTACTGATTCTGTTACATCTCCACCAACAATCCACCAACAAGCTTGAAAGAAAGACCCACAAAATCCATCCGGTCACGAAGCACTATTTTTATCAAGGGAATAAACAGCCTCTTTTACCTCTACAAGACCTGGCAATGCACTTAATCTCAAGTTCTCTTCCATAGTGACCATATGCGGAATCGTGTCCAGAAAAATTGGATCCGGCACGACATTTGGATCAGCAACAAACAATTCCTCAAAAAATCGAGCCCCAGCTTGGCCAACAGCGGCTGGATCAGTCAGAAGGGCGCAATATTCATCATGAATATATGTGATATTCATTCGTTTTCGTCGATTTGTACACAGAACATGAAAATAGCGCGTATTGGCATTCCCCTCCTTTAACCATTTTACCCGGGATCGCTGTTTCCAATACATCTCCTCCGCCGAGAGAGTATGAGTAAAATGAGCTTATGCCTCTAGCAAAATTTGCTGTGAAGATGCTGAAGGGCTGCGGCTGTATTCCAATTCAGCAAAAAGGACATTCGCCTCAGCTTGGCGTAAAGCACTAAATATATCCCCAAACACTTCTTTGTTCCATGTATGTAAAAGACCCTTCAAATATTTCAACTTCCCTATTAGACGAACCATCCCATTTCCCTCTACTCGGTGTTCCCAACTATCTTCAACGACCTTCATAAACGTGGAATGACCAATCCACATTTGTTGGAATCTAAAAGCAGACCCCTTAGTAGCCATACTAAGCCGAGCTGATACCTTGAGTGGACTATGATCTGAAACTGTTCTAGGAAAATACTCCACACATGTCGATGCAAATAACTCATTCCACTTGGTGTTTACCAAGACTCGGTCTAGTCTCCGCAATAAAGAAGGATTATAACAACGCTGCCAAGTGAATGGTGATCCTTGGAATCCGACATCTAACAACCCGCAATCCTGGATTGCCTCATTGAACTCTGTCATTGGTAGGGTCGCCGGAATAGAGCCAAAACTCTCTGATGAAGATGCAACCACATTGAAGTCTCCGCCCACAAACCAGGGGTCATTATAACTATTAGCCAACCTTAACAAAGAACTCCATAGATCCCGACGCTGTGTATATTGACAGCGAGCATATATAAAAGAACCATAAGTAGAAATACCAGCAAAACCTCCAAACTTAACATGCACAAACTGTTCCCCATCTTCCAAAACAGTCATATCCAAAGTATCATCCCAAAACAACCAAATTTTACTAGAACAATTCCCAAAACAATGATCAAAACCAGTACGACGACACGTAGTATGTATATCAGAAAGTTGTAACATTGGCTCTAGTAAAACAATCAAAGATAATTTATAATGTCGTTTAATGTCTTTAACACGAGCTATAGAAGCAGTATTGCCGATACCACGAACATTCCACAATAAATAATCCATAAAACAACTATATTATGAAGTAAAAGAGGAAGGTAATTCACTAACCCTCAAAGGGAATGTGTTCCCTTTTGCGCAAGCCTCACGGACTTACGAATTTCACCATCATAGATCTTTCGTGGACGTGTTTTTGGCAATGGTGCGTCAACTGGTTGGTGTGTCCCAAGATCCACTGTTAAACTAGAAATTTGTACCTGCTTTAAATGAGCAGCCCTCGCAGCCCGGGCAGCCCTATCTCGACTCAAACGATTACCCAATGTTTCTGAGTAAACCCGGAACTCCGCCCAGCCTTCCCTGTTCACCACTTCTGAATCCGGCACCGCCTTCTGTGCGGACTGAGAGGCCATTTCGGCCTCCTCAAATTTAGATGTTGTCTTCAAGAAAAATTGGGAATAATCCTTACCGAGACCTGTGCGATCCACAATAATTTTATCACACACTCTCTCCAAAACTGTAAAATCATCTTGTGATGTTGTATTATCCGGTCCCATTTTTGGAATGTCCTGAATGTCAATGATTGATTGAGGTTCGGTCACCCCGGTTATCTCCAATTCGGGTTCCTCCAATTCCACCACAACTGGTACCTGGTTTTCTATGTCCTGAATCGATTGCCCCGATTTAGGATGATGTTCGGTCACCCCGGTAACCTCCAAGTCAGGTTTCTCCAAATTCGAAAACCGATTATCCACAGCCACCGTGGGAACAATTACCGGGTTCTGTGGTTTGCCCACAACTCGACCCGATTTCAAAGTCCACACTGATCCAAATTATTACCCTCTTGCATTCGTGGTGGCTTGGCTGTAGCAGTAGCCTTCTTACGTTCTCTTTGCTTGTTAACATCAGCTTTGAGATTGATGTCCGCCGCCTTTGGGCCACGACAGTCAGCGTCCCAATGGCCAATCCTCCAACAGGTGGAACAATAACCCGGTAAATCTTCATAATCAATCGGTTGACAAAAGCCCTTGCCGGATCGTTCATGACCAATCCCGACGACAAATTGGATTAAGCAAATCCACTTCCACACATATTCTAGCCACACTAGGCCGAGTCACATTGGCGGTTGGTTCATCAAGCACCAAAGGATGTCCGGCCGCCTTAGCTATGGAGAATAAATAGCTTTTATTAAATAGATGAAGGGGTAATCCGGCCAGTCTAATCCACACTGGCACTATGGACGACTCCACAGTAGGATCAAAGTCATATGTCCATTTAAATACACGCAATCGGGATCCATTGAAAATCCAAACCCCCTTACGCCAGAATCGGCAATAATCCTCTTCATTCTCAAATCGGATGATCACATGACAAGAATCTAGCCACCCAATCCAAAAACCCCCTTTGAATTGTAATTTCTGAAAATCGCGGCGTAATCTCTCTAGCGGGGGACCTCGCCTGGGAAATTTGCCCACCAAAGCTAATTTCCATGGCTTTTCCAGAGATACCAAATCCTTCTCCTCAATGAATATTGCCGGCTCCCCCTTGAAACTGGAGAGATCCTTTATCGGAATCGTGATTGTTTGTTGTACTGGTGCGGATAGAAGATCCGCAAAAGATTTTTTTGGCCAGACACCACCCGTGACGGACGGCGCTACGGGTTGCGGAGTCTATAGAGTCCGATCAATCATGGATTCTAGGAAGAGAGTTTTTTTTTGGCTAAGTTTTTGGTGTATTTGTTGACTACATCAACATTGTTTTCAACAACGTTCATTCTTTCTCCCAACTTGCCCAATTTAGAAAGGATTTGAAGTAGAAGTTCATTTTGGGTTGGTGAAGTTGCCTTTGGCCTTTCAACTCCTCTTTTTCTTATAAGAGGCACTTTTTCTTCCTCAATATCTTATTTTCACCATTTTCCCCAATGTCTCTTTGCACTTCTTCCATTTAGACATTTGCTTGTCCTTGTCTTTCTTCCTCTTCTCTAGCTTCATCTCTCATTTGAGCTCATCTTTCCTTTATGATTCTCTTAATTGTTTCACTAGCCTTTCGGATAGCTCCCCTTGCAACCGGTGCACATGAATTTACATTTCCATTCACAAGGATCAAGTAAATTCTATGGAAGTTTCCCTCATCATACTTGTTGTATTTGTCCAATCTAGGAACCGGATTGGAGAGTTTAAGCTTGAATTTTTGGAAGAGTGATGCAAGTATACTCCCATAAGGTATGAAGTTTTTCTCGGCTTTTATGGCTTCATTAAAATTTCTTAAGACCAAATACCCAAAATTTACCTTAGTTCTCCCAACAAGCTAATTCATCACTATCATTTGCAAGAATGTGACGGAGTTCTTATGGCCTTTTACCGGTAGAACAACATTGACAACCATATGATGCAATATCCGACCATACTCATCTAGCTTAGTGGTTTCTCACTCATATACTTTGCTAAATGACCCATTGATCTTGAAATTGGATCTAAATTGCCTCAAGTACAAGATGTTTTTCATTTGGGATACCTCTGATTCTATCATAAAATCTTGTGGCCCCTTCTTCAAGTTCTATCCCAATACTCTCATAGAACATGTCTTTTGAAAAGCTCAATTTCGACCCTTCTATTCTAGAAGTCCACCAATACTTACCAACATCTCTTTTTCATTCTTCTTTTAAGTTTTGCTACAACCTCGTAAATGGCAAAAGGATAAATTTCATGTTTATGGGAAAAAAGTTCATCCACCCCATTTCTCCAAAATATTAAAAATTTCATCTAGCCCCTTATCAAAAGATTTTGCATCCCTAATATATCCCGGTATAATGCCACTTTTCTATTTTACAATGGCTTCATAGGTTTTCTTAGCTAAATGATTTTAGAATCGAAATAGCTTAATGATTCCCCTCGAAATCTTGGTGAAGGTAGAGAAATATATCTGTCTACATCCGACTCCGTTTCCTTATCGGAGTTTCTTTCCATTTGCTTTTTGCCTTTGCCTCCTCTTTGAGCCATATTCTTTGTTTTGAATTTATTTGGAGTAGGCTCATTTGATTCCTGGATAGTGATTCCTGGCTCATTCTCTTAGTACGATGTTTCTTGGGTTGGATATTTTGTGATTTTGGTGCTTTCGATGGTGGTTGATTTGTCTTCATGATGATGTGAATCAAGGATTTGTGAAAGGAATTTTGGTATAGATAAGTGTGGGCTTTGATTTTTGAGAGAGAATGTCTAAGGATTTGAGAGTGGAAAATGGTATTTTTGAAATTCTGCACTGTTTAAAACCATTTAAGTTTGAAAACCCGATGGTTGTCCGTAGTAAATGTTCAAAAGTTTTGGTTGACCGAGGCGGCCTTCCGGTCGACCGAGCTGCCATAATTTTTTTCCTTGAGAGAATTTTATCATTTCTCTGTTCGACCAACCCTTATATCCGGCCGACCAAAATCCCTTGTTTCCTCCACATTCTCAACAAACACATCAACTTTAAAATTGCGTGAATAGGGTTCCGTCTAAATATGTTGAAACGACACCATATCAAATATGGACTGGGAAACGTCCTAGTATGTCTTTCTTAAATATTTGGGGTAGTGAGGCTTTTGTGAAACGCCCAACTTTGGACAAGCTCAGCCTAAAGTTGGTCAAGTGCACCTTTGTGTGGTATCCTAAGGAAACTAAAGGGTACTACTTCTACATCCCGAACGAGAACAAAGTCCAGCTAGTGTAGCTTGTTCCAATTCCAACTCCAGAAACACAAGAATTGTGTAGGTCAAGTAGAGTTCGTAGCTCTTATGTTTATTGATCACGATGAACCTACAAACTACAAACAAACATGCTTCTAGAAGCTGGAATCGACATTTTGACGAAGTTGTGCGCGAGTTCGATTTTATCAAGAACGTTGATGAACCTAGCGTTTATAAAAAGTTTAGTGGAAACTCGATTGTAATCCTGGTTTTGTATGTAGATGACATACTACTTATAGGTAATGACATTCCAACCTTGGAATCTGTAAAGGTCTGGTTGGGGCAATGTTTCTCTATGAAGGACTTAGGTGAAGCAAACTTCATCTTAGGAGTCAAGATAACGTAGACTTCTTGGCCTAAGTCAAAGTACATATATAGACAAAGTGTTAAATCGGTTTAGCATGCAAGAGTCCAAAAATGGCCTTTGTCCTATAGCACTTGGTACTGTTCTTTTAAGACAACAGTGTGCTAAGACACTGGATGAGAAAGAACGCATGAGTGAGATTCCATATGCTTCGGCAATTGGATCCATCATGTATGCCATGTTGTGTACTTGCCCAGATGTCTCGTATGCTTTGAGTGTAACGAGCAGATACCAGTCTACATACGGTGAACTTCACTGGATAGCCGTCAAGAACATCCTTAAGTAAATGCGAAGCACTAAGGACACGTTTTTAATGTATGGCGGGGAAGACGAGCTCATTGTAAGTGGTCATACTGATGCTAGTTTTTAAACCGATATAGACGACTTTAGATCACAATCGGGTAATATATTTTTCCTACAACCGAAGTAGAGTATATAGCTTCATCAGATACTGCTAAAGAAGCTGTTTGGATCCGAAAGTTCATTGTTGAACTTGGTGTGGTGCCTAGCATTTCGAATGTGATTGATCTCTATTGTGATAACAATGGAGCCATATCTCATTCAAAGGAACCACGGTCTCACCAAAGGTCCAAACATATACTGTGGCAGTTTCACCTGATCCGTGAGATCATTGATAGAGGAGATGTGAAGATTTGCAAAGTTCATACGGACGATAACATCGCCGACCGACTGACGAAGTCGTTGACACAGCATCAACAAAATCTCCATACTTGTAACATGGATATTAGATACCAACAGAACTGTTTTTAGATATAGTTCTTATGTATAGTATACACTAAAAGGCAAGGTTGTTGTCTTTAGTGTAAGTGGGAGATTATTGTATTTTCTTTCATGTGTTTTGTAAAACACAAGAGTGGGGGGGGGGGGGGAGTGAATTGGGTTTTAACTAATCTTGTAAACTTTTTCAATTCTTTGCAAAGCTATTGGAAGTTTGAGCAAGAAGAATAAAAGCAATGCAAAACCCAATCAACAAGACAAAGGATTTAGAGTGGTTCGATTCACTTAGAATCTACATCCACTGCCTTGAGCCGCACCCAAGGATTTCAAACAACTTCACTAAGAAGAATGTTTACAAATGTGGCTAACTCACTAAGAGTTTTACAACACAACCACACAATGAAAAACTCACTAAGAGCTTGCCCACACAAAGTAGGACTTTACAATTTGCCCACACAAAGTAGGACTTTTACAAGAATTACCCAATCACTTAGAAAGGGAATGAAATGTTTAAAGAACAAGGTTGATCACTCTTATAAGTAAGAATGTATACCTTTGAAGCACAAACAATTTAAGCTCTTGAACATATGAAGTCCACTCTTTGTCTTGCTTTTTTGAAAGAATACCTTTGAATGATTTAGATCATGGAGATCAAGTGTTTTTGCTTTGAAGGTGTTTAGACTTGATAAGAAATCAATGAAACTTTGATATACAAGCCTTAGAATGTTTCTCTAGCATTGGAGTATAAATACATTTCAAAATAGGCTAAAAATCGAGTCTCCAACGGTGAAAAAACGGCTAGTTAAAAACAGAGTTCGGTGGACCGAACAGAGCACTTCGGATCCACTTTGCCCAGGGTCGGTCGACCGAACTCCCCTATGGTCGACCGAAGCTCCATTTTGTACCTCTCAGTATCTGCTCGGTTGATCCGAGCTTGAGCTCGGTTGACCGAACTTCAAAGCTTATTTTTCACACGTTTTGAAATCTTTTGAAGTCTTTTGAAGTCTAAAAGGTTTTCCTAAAAGGTAACAAGTAAGAACACTTGGAAAACTTTTCTAAAAGACTTATCTATGAAATCAAAGGCTTTTTGGATAGGAACACATGTAAAGATCATTTTGAAACTTAAGCCTTATGAAAACGTGTTTGTGTGAATGCATGCAAGACTAGAGTGTAGAGCTTATGTTCATGAGAACTTTGGTTAGAGCTATATAAGATCAAGACTTATAAAGACAAAGCTAATCTAACCAAACCTAAGTCTTCAATCTTCGATCTTGAAAGATGAGCCTTGAATAATACGACTTTGAATCTTGATCATGGCTTGATTGAAGTACTTAGAGCTTCCAATATTAGTTCCAATATTCTATCACAAAGAAATAAACATTAGACACAACATCAAGTGTTTGTCCATTATCAAAAACCGAGTTTGATCGCCCTTAGGGCTAACAATCTCCCCCTTTTTGATTATGACAAACTTTGATGTAATTAGATAGGGTATGGACAAATTTAAGTACAAGGAAGCATGGCAAAAGGATATAAGAACAAATAAGTGTAAAGCTAAGTGCTTATAAGATAAACCAAGATAGAACGAGAAACATAAGCACTAGCATGTTAAGTTCTTTTGCCATATACATTAGGGACTCTTTGAAGAGCCCTATTTCCCAACCAACCTCCTTGCCTCCTTCCTTCCATACAATAGCTTTCTTGTGTGTAATATACGTACCTTCGTTTACACAATAAGCTTACTTACCATTTTCATCAATGTCGATGTGAGTGCTAAGGATCCTATTACAAAGAACATGCTCACACAAACATTAGAACTATCAATGGCTTGTTATCATCAAAACAACATAGGATATTTTGCCCTTCGGGCTAACAATCTCCCCCTTTTTGATGATGACAAAACATTGATGCAAATGGGAATAATATGCAAAAATAAGATACCAAATGTATGCATGAGATAAGGATATTAAGGATCCGGACAAGTAGAAGTTTTCTCAAAAAAAAACTCTACTCCCCCTATATTAAAGAATCCCTTATCTCTCCCATTTTGCAAGTTCTAAGCTTTCTCCTTTTGTAAATTACTTCTCTTGGCACATTTGCAACACTAAAAACTCTCCCTCTTTTTGTCAAAATCAAAAAGGGATATCAGAGCGCCAATAAGAAAAGTATTTAAACGAAAAGTAAAGATTAATTTTGGAGAAGCTTGATGAAATTTAATAATCCTCCCCATATAAAGACAAACTTAAAAACCAAAAAGACAACTTGATGGTCTTGTAGATTGATAAAATAAGAACCAAAAGATCAATCCTAAAGACCAAAAATAATTATGAAGAAGGATTACTTATGAATAAGCTTGGTTGATTTCTAAAAAACAAGGAGTCCATAATAACACATAAATCCAAAAGATGGTCATGTATGGCTCAAAAAGAATATCAACCTAAGCTAAAAACAAAGGAGATAGGGAATAAACCTTAAAGAACAATCTCCCCGTTTAACAAACATACGATGTTAGCTATTTGAGATAAAACCAAGTATGATACAAATTGACCAATTGTAAAACATGATACCAATTGTAAATATAGCCAATTGTAACACACATTTGAAAATATAGCTAACAAAGTACTAGTGGAAGTGATACCATGAATTCATAAGTTAAGCACATGTATCACAACCAAAAGAAGTAGAGGAAGTGTAAGATAGCACTTGGAGTACATTCCTCTAACAAGTTAATGGTTAGCTAAATGAGTATAACAACTCTTGAAGTAATACTAACCAAAAACCATAATGAGATCACAAAGGATAAGAGAATGAAGAATATGATCTCAAAGTTATTAAGGTAGAGTATATGTGATACCAATTGAAAACATAAAAATTTATAACACATATAACTCCCAAAATAACTTACACAAGTTGGCTATAAGAGTTAAAAGATGAAAAGCAAGCCAACAAGTGATGTGATGATGTAAAATAAGAACAATTGAGCATACCCTATATGCAATGAAGATCAAGTAAAAACATAGCAAAGCATATAACAAACTCCCCCATAGCATAAGACACTTAATAAAAGAGGGGAGGGGGTTATGAGTTGAACACAAAACAATGATCACCTACAAGGGATGAGTAAAGCCTTGTACCTCAATGCTCTTAGAGCTTGGACTTCTTACCATTTTGGTTGATCTTCTTTATCAACAAGTCCATAGAGGCCTTTTGTGTGATCTTTATCTTTTGAAGCTCATAGAGAGTTTGACATGTGATTGCTCCATTTTCTTTGTTGTTCATCCTTGATTGATGAGATGAAAGCAATCTCCTCTTCTATTAATGACAAGTGTAGAGTCATCATTGATGGGTGACTTTTCTTTTCATGATGAACCCTCTACAATCTTGTGATCCTTGGCACTTGACTCTTTTCTTGGAGTCTTAGCTCACTTGTGCCATTCCTTGTAGTTCATATCTTCTTCTTGAAGTTTAGAACTCTTTGTTACCTACAAGGAATTATTGAGAACAAATTTGGTACCTTTTCAAAGGTCCTTCATGATTAGCTCAATATCTCAAATGACACATATATGCATAAGGATCATGCAAATCAAAAACCAAGACAACTAGGTGGATTCTTAATTGAATATGACATGATAAAACAAGAATCAATCAAGTTGCATATGCTACATCTCATAGATACCTTAGCTAAATAGACATGGACAATAAAGAACATGCTAAAGATTATCTATATAAAATAAACTACAAGAATGTGAGATGCAACAAGTATAAGAGCAAGCATGTATATATATAAAAAACACTTAAGCACATTAATTAAAGTGTTAAGAGAAGGTGATTTTGCTACCTTTGCTTTCTTACCAAGTGATGAAGACATTGGATTGATACTTTGGCTCTTGTCATCACTTGATGCTTTGCTCTTTATATGTAAGCAACTTGGTTCTCCAATTGATTAACATTTGAGCTTTGAGAATCCAAGTGTTAAGGAGTGCTTTTGAATTTCTTCCTTTAGCACATCTCCTTTAACTTCTCCCCAATGCCACTTCTCTTTGAATCAAGTCCATTGAAGCTTTGTGGCATTCATCTAACTTATAAGAACCTATAAGATCAAGGGAAGAGTAGCTTTTGGTACCCACTTTTGTTTGGGTCCTTGGGGGTTAGTTGAAATACATTTAACTTTCCAAATAGTTTTTACCCCTTTTTCAATCTTCTTCTTAACATGGCATCTAGCATTAGTATGACCATGTTTTCCACAATATGTGCAACAAATATGTGGCTTAGAAGAATTGTGAGCATGCACAAGATAACTACTTGGCCTTTGTGACATTCTAGCATTTACAACATGATTCTTAGGTTTAAGAGAAGAGCTAGCAATATCAACATGTTTAGCAATATAACCAAGGCCATGTTTATCATGTGAAGCACATTGCATGCCAAGAATTTGATCAAGATTTTTCTTACCCTTAGTAAAGTTTTCAACAAGAAGGGTAAGATCTTTAACTTTGTTCTCCAAAAGATCAAATTCAACAAGTTTGAGTTCAAGAGATGTCAATTGATCATATGCTTCTAGATACTTTAATGAAGAAGAGTTGCATGTAGCAATAAGTTTTTCATTTTCAATTTTCATGCAATCAACCTCATCACAAAGCTTTTTGTTATCAACAAGCAAAGATTCAATTTTAAGCTTCATAGCTTTGTTTTTCTTTGCACAATTTTTCAATTGATCATACATATCAATTAAAAGCTCATTAGGATCATCCTCATCATCATCATCATTATCATTATGAGAATTTGAAGGGGAGGGAGAAAGATGTACCTCATTACCAAAAGCCATGAAGCAAACATTTGCATTTTCATCTTCTTTTTCATCACCACTCCCTTCTTGATCCTCCTCACTAACTTCTTCATCCCAATGGCTTAACAAGCACTTTGCATTTTTGAGATTGAAGAACAAATTCTCTTCTTCTTCTTTATTGATGATGGACTCAAGATTACTACCCTTTGTAGAACTATTTTTCTTTATCTTCATCTCAAAGGCAAGTAGTGAGCCAAGAAGTTCCTCCGTTGAATAGGTCTTTAAATTCTTGGATTCTTCAATGGCAAGGGCTTTATTTTCCCAACTTTTAGGAAGAGAATTGAGAATCTTCCTATTCATTTCACCCATGGTGTACTCTTTGCCATAAGACTTCAAGCCATTTATCACATTAGTGAATCTTGTGCTCATCTCATTTATTGACTCATTTGGCTTCATGGAGAAGAGCTCATATTCTCTAACAAGCAAATTTAACCTTGACTCCTTGATTTGATTTGTGCCTTCATGAGTAACCTCAAGCATTTTCCACATGGAGTGTGCGGATTTTCTTCCAAGGACACGGTTGTACTCATCTTGACTTAAGGCACAACTAAGGATGTTCATTGCCTTGTAATTTTGAGTCATCTTCTTGGACTCAAGCTCATTTAACTCCTTGTCCGGCTTTGGCACTTGAACACCATTCATCATCTTCATAGGCACATATGGACCAACTTCAAATATATGCCATAAAGAATAATCTATTGAGCACACATATATCTTGAATCGTTCCTTCCAAGCCTCATAATTATTTCCATCAAAAAGTGGTGGCCTAATGGTGGAAGACCCCTCTAGATACGCCATCGCTGGAATTACCGACCATAATCTTTTCTTCAAGCTATTAAGCTAAATGTGAAGACTAGGCTCTAATACCAATTGTAAAACACAAGAGGGGGGGGGGGGGGTGAATTGGGTTTTAACTAATCTTGTAAACTTTTTCGATTCTTTGCAAAGCTATTGGAAGTTTGAGCAAGAAGAATAAAAGCAATGCAAAACCCAATCAACAAGACAAAGGATTTAGAGTGGTTCGATTCACTTAGAATCTACATCCACTACCTTGAGCCGCACCCAAGGATTTCAAACAACTTCACTAAGAAGAATGTTTACAAATGTGGCTAACTCACTAAGAGTTTTACAACACAACCACACAATGAAAAACTCACTAAGAGCTTGCCCACACTAAGTATGACTTTACAATTTGCCCACACAAAGTAGGACTTTTACAAGAATTACCCAATCACTTAGAAAGGGAATGAAATGTTTAAAGAACAAGGTTGATCACTCTTATAAGTGAGAATGTATACCTTTGAAGCACAAACAATTTAAGCTCTTGAACATATGAAGTCCACTCTTTGTCTTGCTTTTTTGAAAGAATACCTTTGAATGATTTAGATCATGGAGATCAAGTGTTTTTGCTTTGAAGGTGTTTAGACTTGATAAGAAATCAATGAAACTTTGATATACAAGCCTTAGAATGTTTCTCTAGCATTGGAGTATAAATACATCTCAAAATAGGCTGAAAATCGAGTCTCCAACGGTGAAAAAACGGCTAGTTAAAAACAGAGTTCGGTGGACCGAACAGAGCACTTCGGATCCACTTTGCCCAGGGTCGGTCGACCGAACTCCCCTATGGTCGACCGAAGCTCCATTTTGTACCTCTCAGTATCTGCTCGGTTGATCCGAGCTTGAGCTCGGTTGACCGAACTTCAAAGCTTATTTTTCACACGTTTTGAAATCTTTTGAAGTCTTTTGAAGTCTAAAAGGTTTTCCTAAAAGGTAACAAGTAAGAACACTTGGAAAACTTTTCTAAAAGACTTATCTATGAAATCAAAGGCTTTTTGGATAGGAACACATGTAAAGATCATTTTGAAACTTAAGCCTTATGAAAACGTGTTTGTGTGAATGCATGCAAGACTAGAGTGTAGAGCTTATGTTCATGAGAGCTTTGGTTAGAGCTATATAAGATCAAGACTTATAAAGACAAAGCTAATCTAACCAAATCTAAGTCTTCAATCTTCGATATTGAAAGATGAGCCTTGAATAATACGACTTTGAATCTTGATCATGGCTTGATTGAAGTACTTAGAGCTTCCAATATTAGTTCCGATATTCTATCACAAAGACATAAACATTTGACACAACATCAAGTGTTTGTCCATTATCAAAAACCGAGTTTGATCGCCCTTAGGGCTAACATGTTTAAATATTTAGACATGAATTCCCTTCTTAGTGTTTTAATTACGGCTGTGCAAATGTAATAAAACATAATAACGTCCTTAGATAGTTATGCAATTCATACATTGAACTATTCTAAAATGTCCTAGTCAATCATTACTGTGGAATTTTAAGGACAAAAATAATGTGTGGAGACTAGTATGTGTTGTGATTAAATATTGTGATATTAAATCAAACACATGGGTATTTGATATTGGACTGGCCCGCTTATAAAAACATATAATGGATTGTTGTATAAATGTCAACAATGTTCTTATAATGATTTTGTTTGTGTTCAATCTAGATATCGAGGACAAAGGGATTAATACAAAAATATCATATTTGTGGTTACTTGAATCACCGGGACTATTTGTGAATTGGGAGTACTGATGTGTTGCTAGATACCTCTAATCACTGTTGACAATTATTGTAATGGACAACATAGCAAATACCTAAAGGGTAGCACACTATAATCAACTGGATTTGGCTTGTTGGAGTTTAAATTTGATATAGGTGGTAAATTAGATTAGGCAGGCTCAATTGGATTGGGCGTTCAATTGGATTTGACAAAACCATAAACAGTTGGACCGGACTCGGTCGACTGATAGCTGTCTCAGGTCCACTGAACCGGTTTGTCACTCCAATCGGCCGAGAACCAATTCTCCGATCGACCAGACCAGTTGTACCAGGTCAAAACCAGCACATGAACATGTGTGAGGGAGTGTGTGTGCAATGTGAGAGTAGTTGTAGTGGAGAGAAATAAGGGGAGAGTGGGGGTTAGTGGGTGATTCTATTAACACCACATTTGATGAAGAATTGTTCTTCATTAGATTTTACTCTATTAATTTCTCTTATCATCTTTTGCTCTCTTGATCTTTCCAGCCGAAATATAGAAACAAAAATATGGGATTTTTTTTCTTGATGTTTTACACAATTTCAAGGAACACTTGAGAGAAGAAATTACAAATTTCTTATCTCTTTGATTTCCGGAAAAAGGTGTTTCTAATCTTCGAAGCTCTTTGGATTAGCATTTGAGACGCGAAGAACAAGTCTAGAGGTTGGTGTGTGGATACTGGTAGAGACGGGAGTCTGAAGGCTGCCGTTGGTGAATCATAGTAACATAATCTGTATTATTCGATTAGATCGAAAAAGGTATACTTCCTATCACAATGTATTGGTACTTTCTCGTGACTAGATCCTTAAAGGAACGTAATCTCATTTTACTTTTCGTTGCTCTTTTGGGGAATTACGAATTTTTTCTTTCACACCTACCCATTGTACACTCCTTCTTCCTCCCCTTGTGACTGCAATAGTTGCAACTCAGGTTCCCCCTCTCCTCACCTGCCTGATCACACAAATATATCATCTTCACCTCAGCTAGTGCACACTTGTGCTAGGAAAAATACTTTTTCCCCACACTTGAAACACATATTCAACTCCCTCATTTTTTGCATCTTCTCATTGCTAATCCTTTTAAATTTGATAGGTTCTTTAAACGAGGTTTTGGAAGCAACATTAGCAGTAACATTTTGAAGATAAGTTGGCATTTTCTGGGCTTTGAGCCTGACTAGTTGGCATTTTCTGTGAGAAATTAATGAATTGACTCCTTCCAGAAACTTTGGAAGTGTTCATTAGATATATTTCCTGCTCAACATCCAATCTAAAAGCCTCCAATAGAAATTCATGCCTGTGCATGATTACTACTCCTTTAATTTCCTCTTTCAGACCAGAACAAGTCAACAAAATATTCTGGAGTTGCCTATGTTCCAGTGGTCACAAATATGGCCTTAAGAGCCTCAAATTTCCTCATATAAGAATGAACATCTCCTAATTGCTTGCGTTTTGAGAAATCCCCAACAACTCATGAGAGAGACTTGTCATCAAATCTATTTATTGTACAAGACTCTCACAAACCCTTGACAATTCTTTGTACCAAAATCCATGGTGTAGCTATGTCCCCATAGAAATGCTTTGCCTCTAAAATACACAGCCATGTCTAACTTCAGAGCATCTGCTGTTCTATGTATTTTGGAGCAATGTTATGCATGTATTATCCATTCCTGAGGTAAACTACCATCAAATTTAGGAAATTCTAGCTTAGGTATTTTAAAATCATTTATAATTCCATTTCCTAGGTCAAACCTAGGTTCATTACCTCATCCAGCAACAAGATTATTCAAATTTTCTCCTTGTTACGGATACTCATCATGGAGCAAATCAAGGAATCAATCAAGATAATAATCACAGGAGAAAATCACTCGATTAATTGATTATGATTGATTGTAAATTATTGTAATTGATTTATTGTATATTTCCTTCCTTTATTACATAGATAGGATTAGTATATATATATATGTGATGTATTGTAGAAGTTAAATGATTCAATACAAAAGGAGTTCTTTCTCAGATATAATCTTTGTTCTTTATGCTTTTCTACATGGTATCAGAGCAAACATTTTGAGGTTTTCCGCACTTTTATTCTCATACTCTTTTGATTATCCGGCATATAGAAGCTGTTTCTTTCCTATCAATTTTTTTTTAGTCATGATGTCTTCTTCTATTCTAGCACCCGATAACGGCAATAATGGTGGTTACACATTCCGATTTGGTGGTCACAATGAGTCACCACGAGTTTCAATTAAATGTTGTTTCTCTGTCGCCAGATGCTGCTTCATTTTTTAATTCAGGTAACAAGTGCTTACCACCTATAATGCATTGGATTATTGATTCTGGGGCTACTCACCATATCGCATGTTCATTGACTTTTTTTTACTTCTTATCACCATTTACCCCATACCCCCATTCGTCTGCCCACTGGTTCCTTTACTTATGCCACTCATATAGGTTCTATTACTTTAAACTCTAATCTTATTCTTTCGAATGTATTATTTGTCCCCTCATTCTCCTTTAATTTGTTATCTCTAGGACAACTACTTCAGAACCCCAATTTATCTGTCTATTTTCGGTACAATTTTTGTCATATTCAAGATCATATGAAGCTGAAAACAATTGGTTCGGCTGAAATGGTTAATGGATTATATTTATTGCACCCTGATCATTCCTCTAATGTTCCTTTTGTCTCTAACATCATGCCTAATTCTAATTCCCTATCTATAAGTAATGGTGCAAACTTTTCTAGTACATCTCTATGGCATTACCGTCTTGGTCACCTCTCTTTTCCCAGATTAAAAATGGCACAACATTTGGATTCTAAAATAAAAGTTACACACAATGAACATTGCTCCATTTGTCCCATGTCTAAGCAATCCAAGCCTCCATTTCCCCTTAGTAAATCCACTTCTCAAGCAAGTTTTGATTTAATACACGTAGATATTTGGGGACCATATAAAATTCACACGGTTCATGGTCACTTATATTTCCTCACCATCGTAGATGATTTCAGTCGTTCAACTTGGATTTATCTTATGAAAATAAAGTCTGAGGCTTGACCTCTTACCCAACAATTTTGCCAATATGTACTTACTCAATTCCAAAAGGTCGTTAAAGTAGTGCGTTCAGATAATGGACTGAATTTCAAATGCCTGAATTCTTTACTTCTAAAGGAATGATTCACCAAACCTCTTGCGTAGAAACTCCTCAGCAAAATGGAATTGTAGAAAGAAAACATCGGCACATCCTAAACATTGCTTATGCCCTTAAATTCCAATCACACCTGCCTTCTGTTTACTGGGGATACTTTGTCACCCACACTGTTTACCTTATAAACCTTACCCCTACACCTTTACTGTAGGACCAAACTCCTCACACAATTTTATACAATAAACCACCATCATACTCCCATATCCGCGTCTTTGGTTGCCTAGCATATGCCTCAACCCTTTCTACTCATCGATCAAAATTCAATTCTCGTAGTCGTCCCTCTATTTTCTTAGGGTATCCCGCTCAAACCAAAGGATACACTCTCCTCGACCTTCACTCACGGTCCATTTTTATGTCTAGAAATGTTACTTTTCACGAAAACATATTTCCTTATTCACAACAATCCCTAATCAGTTCTCCTACAAATAATATTCCCTTACCAATTCCCTTCATTAATGATCTTCCTTTTGAACCTCCATCATCACATCCCACTCATACTCCCATCATCAATCCAACCCCTCCTACTCCTCCTAATTCCACGATCCCGCCTCATTCTCCTCCTCCTCCCCCTCATTCTTCTTGAAAATCCACTAGGATCTCGCGTACCCCTTCATACCTGAACGATTATTATTGTTCTCTTGTCCAAGCTTCATCTCCTCCCACTATTTCTAATACAAAGACATCTACTCCTCACTCTCTAGAAAATGTTCATGATTATCATTCTCTATCTCCAGATCATAAATCTTTTGCATTATCTGTTTCTACTCACTTTGTACCTAAGTGCTATAGTCAGGCTATCAAGCATGCAGAGTGGCGGCAGTCCATGCAAGCGGAAATTGATGCTATGGAGGCTAACAACACATGGACACTTGTTCCTCTTCCTCCTAATGTTAAGCCCCTAGGAAACAAATGGGTTTACAGGTTAAAATTTAATTCTGATGGTTCTATTGAAAGACCTAAGTCTCGTGTTGTTGTCCAAGGTTTCACACAGCAACCTGGCATTGATTACATTGAGACATTCTCTCCAGTCGCAAAAATGACCACCGTTCGAATTCTTCTTGCTATTGCCTCTGCCAAAGGATGGTTTTTAGAGCAACTTGATATTAACAATGCATATCTGCATGGTGATCTTAATGAGGACATTTATATGTGGCTACCTCCTGGTTTTTCTACTCCCCAACCTGGACTCATCTGCAAGCTCCGAAAATCTTTATATGGTCTCAAACAGGCTGGCCGGCAATGGAATCACAAATTGACCACGGAGCTAGTTTCACAGGGTTTCTCTCAAGCCGTAAGTGACCCTAGTCTTCTCATTCGCCGCAAAGGTTCTCAATTCACAGCTCTTCTCGTTTATGTTGATGATGTTATCCTCACTGGGAACAATTATGAAGACATCTCCTCGGTCAAGCAATTCTTGGATAATACCTTCAAAATCAAAGACCTTGGTCCTGTCAAATATTTTCTTGGTATGGAGATTGCTCGCTCTAAAGCCGGTCTCAACATTTGCCAAAGAAAATATACATTGGACCTACTTGAGCAACATGGCTTTCTTGGTTGCAAACCTGCCATTATTCCTATGGATTCCTCCTACCACTGCTCCAAGGATGATTCACCCCTCATTTCCGACAACAATCTCTATCGGAGTCATATTGGCAAGCTTTTATACCTTACTCATACACGACCGGATATTTCTCATGCCGTCCAACAACTTTCCCAGTTTCTAGATCATCCCACTGAATTACATCTCAAGGCTGCTCACCGTATCCTACGGTATCTGAAGGGCTCTCCAGCCAAAGGTATTTTTTTCTCTTCCTCGTCACCATTACATCTTAGTGCCTTCTCTGATTCTGATTGGGCTGGCTGTTCCGACAAGCGCTCTACCACTGGTTATTGTGTCTTTCTTGGTTCCTCTCTTGTTTCTTGGAAATCTAAAAAAGAACTCACCGTTTCTCGAAGCTCATCTGAGGCAGAATATCGAGCTCTTGCCACCACCACTTGTGAGTTACAATGGCTAAAGTACCTCCTCCATGACCTGCTCATACCTCATTCTCATTTAATCTTTGTTCTTTATGCTTTTCTACACTCCTCCATAACCAAAATCAGTCCTCAAGTGCCTGATCGGGGGTGAATTATTATTCATTCTACTGTTCTCACCAACAGTTGCCTTATCTTTAATGTTTTGATACAACCTGGTCATTTTTTCAATCAATTGACTAAATCTTTTCTCATAATAACTTTTAATACTAGCTACCTCTGAGCTATAGCATGCCTCAATTCATCAAATTGAGAATTCATGCTTATAATTGAAGTTTCCACATCTATTAACCTGCACGACTACTACTCCACTGGAATTCGAAATTTGTTCCCCTCCGGTTGAAGGAACCCAAGAGGGGGGGTGAATTGGGTTTCTAATAAATCTTGTAAACTATTTCCAAATTAACCAATGATAGTGCAAGTTTAACAAATGCTAAAGCAAAAACCCAATCAACAAGACAAAGGATTTAGAGTGGTTCGATTCACTTAGAATCTACATCCACTACCTTGAGCCGCACCCAAGGATTTCAACAAACTTCACTAAGAAGATGCCCACACAAAGTAGGACTTTACAATTGTGGCTAACTCACTAAGAGTTTTACAAACACAACCACAAACAAAAGCTCACTAAGAACTTGCCCACACTAAGTAGGTCTATTACAAAATTAACCCTATCACTAAGAAAGGGAATAAGATGGAATTCAATACAATGAAGTTCACTCTTCTAAGTGAAAGATATAATACCTTTGAAGTACAACAATTGTAGCTCTTGAACATAAGAAGCTCACTCTTTGTCTTGCTTTTATAAAATGCACTTGAATCATCTAGATCATTTGCAATGAAGTGCTTTTTTCTTTTGAGAGTGTTTTGGCTTGATAAGAAATCAATATAACTTTGTTGTGCAAGCCTTGGAATGTTTCTCTAGCTTTGGAGTATTTATACATTTCAAATTTGGCTAAAAATCGAGTCTCCAACGGTCAAAAAACGGCTAGTAGAAACAGAGTTCGGTTGGCCGAAACAAGTCTCGGATGACCGAACTTGAGCAACTTTCGGTTGACCGACCAAAAACTTCGGTCGACCGAACCATCATCTCAGTCGACCGACCCAAGCTTAGGTCGACCGAACTTTGACAGAACAACTCTCAGTAAATCCTTCGGTTGATCCGAGAAAATCTCGGTTGACCGACTTTTCAGAGTATGAGAGATGATGTTTTGACCTTTGTTTTGAAATCTCTTGAAGTCTAAAAGGTTTTCCCAAATTGTAATAAATAAGAATACTTGGAAAACTTTTCTAAAAGACTTATCTATGAAATCAAAGGCTTTTTGGATAAGAACACATGTAAAGATCATTTTGAAACTTAAGCCTTTTGAAAACGTGTTTGTGTGTATGCAAGACTAGAGTGTAGAGCTTATGTTCATACGAGCTTTGGTTAGAGCTTTCTAGGATAACAACTAATGAGAACAAAGCTAATCTAACCAAACCTAAGTCTTCAATCTTCAATCTTGATAGATGAGCCTTGAATGATATGACTTTGAATCTCGATCATGGCTTGATTGAAGTACTTAGAGCTTCCAATCTATGTTCCAATATTCTATCACAAAGATATAAACATTAGACACAAACATCAAGTGTTTGTCCATTATCAAAAACCGAGTTCGATCGCCCTTAGGGCTAACACCGGTGACTGTAGTAACGGCTGAGCTGCCGTCGAGTGCTTGTCTCCGATCTGATTCCTCGTTGTCACCATTTCCTCCATGAACTGCCTGCTATGATACCAAAATTGTTATATCTAAGAATCTCAGAGATATTTCTTGATAAACAATTGAAGATTTCAAGCTGCAGATTATTATTGAAATTGGGAATGATTGTTAAGATTGTATCAAATGAGCATTTACAAGCTCAATCGAGCTGAAAGCATGGTTGTTAAAAACGCAAGTTAACACGTAGAAACGTACGTTTTTACGATTCTACGGAGGCAAAACGTGTTGAATCGTGAGTAGAATCGCAATCTGGTAGAAACGGGGTAGAAACGTTGACTCGTATCGTAAAAACGTAGAATCGTACGTTTCTACCGTTTCTACCGATTCTACAAAAAAAGGACCAAAAATGGCTAGTTGAATGAGGGGAGAAGGAAGAAGGGACGGGACAGGGAATCCCTGGGTATTTTTTACCTGGGTAATTTCTTCAAAGCTTGCACCTTCTATGGGAATGGTTTCTCATCAATAAAGAACGTGAGCATGGAGGTAGTGGGATAGGATATGGTGGTGAGCATGGAGGTGGTTATGGTGGAGGTGCAGGAGGTGGGAGTGGTGGAGGATATGGTGCCGGCGGAGCTCATGGAGGTGGATGTGGAAGTGTTGGTGGTGGCGGCAGTGGTGTAGGTTTGGGTGCCGGAGGAGGTTACGGTGGCCGTGGCAGGGGAGAACATGGAGGTGGCGGCTACGTGCCTTGATTATAATTATGATTTTCATAGCTTGAGTTTCCCAACAAATAAAAATATTCTAATGGGAGTAATTATTATCGTTTGAGTTGTGTATTTTCCTTCTTTTCTAATCTTATTTTTGATTTATGTATGATTCTTAATTATGTTTTAATGAAATTTATGATTTATATGTTAATTATTTTTATTTATATATAAAATATATATTTTAAATTTTCGGTACGATTTTACGATTTTTTTACGATTCACGAGTTTACGATTTTTCACCCCTCCACCGAGTCTACGTAGAAACGCGTTTTTAACAACCTTGGCTGAAAGTTGCAGAGCAATTGGGGTAAAGATGAAGAAGAAAAGGGAGGTTGAAGATGAAGTTCTAACTGCTCCAAAATTCTAAAAAATGTCTAAAAATATCTCAACCACCTCCTATTTATAGCATGTCTGAGACCCGCGAGTTGACCTTACCCTTGCACCTCTTTTTATTAGAACTATGGTTTTAAACCCATATATTCTTACTTTCTAAGCAATAAAAGAATAAAAGGGTATTTAAGCCCCTTTATAACAATCCATTACCAAAAATGTTCTGCAAACTCCAATTATGAATCATCATTACAAAGTATAGTACATCATCATTAACTACTACAAGAGAGTCTATATAAATAGTACTTGCCAACATGAAGCCTTTAATATTTTCAATTGTGATGGGAAATCGAACATTACCGCTTCCACTAAATTTGAGTAGAACATTAATTAGATCTCTTCACTAAATTCACTGTTCCTCTTCTTTGTTGTATCGAGGTTCTTACGTTCTCCTCAATTATATTATTCCAAATTGTGTCAAGTTTGTGATGGACTTTGAGCAATTTAGACTTGGAGCCACATGGTACTTGAAAAATCTCTTAGGATGGAAATAATTCAGCTAAGCCAAAGACTCATGCTAAAGTTACTACTTCCCTTGCTAAATTTAACATTGTATCTTTATCTCTGCATACTTTACCAAATGCGGCTCTACTGATCATGTAACTTGTATAAGAGATAATCTTCTGGGTTAAAATTGACTTATTTCCCAACAGATGCTTTAACGGAGGCAATCAGACAAACACCTTCATCCTGCCTAATGTGGCCGAATGATCGTACTCTCTTGATGCTCAAGAGTTCTTGAACAGCTATTTTGCGTATTTATCGCCAGTACTAACCATATGGACTAAGTTCGATATCTGAATTGTTATAAGATACAATTTTGAGTGACAACATGTCGCGCCTGCTCGCAAAGGCAAGATCATGAGTTTTCATTATATCTTTCCATACACGGTGGTGAGATGAAAGATAACAGGTACTTCCCTGAGCTTGTGGTGCATCAGAGGAACATATTTCCGGGCCAAATCTCTTAGACCGTGATGCAGAAGGGAACCTCCGATCAACTGATTAATGTTTCCAATGATAAGTATCTTCCATGTCCATGTAGGCAGTTTCTGATTGTGGTTAAATTGTCTTGATTTATTTAATCTTCCATTGATGAATATTACAAGAAACAATAGCAAGAGGAAGAAAGAGACGGGGTTAAAAGTTTATAAACTAAAACTCCATTTTGCTTGAGAAATGGATGCCATCCTACATGATATCTAAATAAAGTCTATATACATTCTTCAAAAGAGATTTCCAAATGCAGGAAGACAGTTTAAATAAACCATGTCCACGATCACCACTATCTTTATTCCGGAAACAAATACTTCCATAAATTCCATGTCTTTTCAATCAATTATAAAAGAAATTCTGCAGAAATGACTTCCATATATCTTCTTTATTGTTTCCCCAGAGAGGTCAAATTTGATCTTAGTAGTTGTATGAGAATTTTAAACTATATGCCATGCTATATTACTTGATATGCTATGCTATGTTTACCTCATATGTTATAACATGTTTAACCTATTTTGTGTATTATGAACTGTATTAACATGATAGCATATCCTTAATTTCTTTAATTGTATCACCATGATAACCTGTTTTGTTACTTTAAGTATGTTAGTTGAAGGCATGTCTTTTACTACTTTATATATTCACGTATCTACATTTGTACTACGTGCTTAATTGAGATAGGGCATGATAGTTTTGTTGTTAGTCCTTTATTAGAGTGGCGCAGCGGAAGCGTGGTGGTAATAGGTACGTTTGTGTTTATATGTATATCCATTTATATGTTATTTCTTATGTGGTGCTACTTGTCCTTTTTATATTTCATAGATTGCTATATACTACCATACTTGTTTTGGGGACGCCTATAGAGCCTTTGCATCCAGCGGGAGAATGTTAGAATCTATGTTGGTAGAGAGTGCAAGTTTCGATGACGAAACTGCAGTAAATGGGGAAGAATGTGTACCTAGAACTTTTTGGACTATGTTACTAACATGCTTTGTGTGTAAAATTTGTACAATTAGATGTTTTATGTGTTAATTGTTAGTGTTCTAGAGTTTGAGGGGGCGTATTTGATAAGTTCAAGAGTTGGAGGACTTTATGAGTTTGTTAGTAAGTTGATGGGCTATTTTTGTAAAGAAGTTAGAGAGAGTTAATGGGGGTTAGTGCAGGATTTTTAATAGGGAGGTTACAAAGGAGAAAAAGAAAAGAGAAATAAGAGAGAAAAGAAAAGGCTGGCAAATTGGTGAGGCTGTGAGAGAAACAACATTGGAGATAGTAAACAGATTACAATTTGAGTGATTTTTATATCGTTTTGAAGGTTTCGAAATAGCTACGAATGTGCACTGACGGATTATGATTTAGAGTTCTGTACAGAGAGTTATAGCCCTGGGAAGTCAGTACTACGAATCTGAAAATTCTGCAATTGTGTATCTTTGGAGATTTTGATTAAGTTGTTAAGGTAACGGTCTTCACCTTTGTATTTTCTTTCCTAAAAGCATGATATCAGTATTTTAAAGTTATGTAATTGTTATGAAATGATTTAGACTTGTTTTATTGCATTGAAAATTGATGAAGCGTCGATTTTTAATTGCATTTGTGTGGCTGATTATTGAGTCTAATTGCGTATGATAACTGTATTTACATGTTGACCCTGCTGCGTTCTATTTGCCATATTTTCTATTTGAGAGTCTCCCCAATCTGTAGCTCTTGTCTAGGAATGACTCTATAGTATCATCCATCTCTATTAATTATCATTGATCACTTTTCAATGATCACTGATTATTGATTACTATACTAACCAAATCACTGAGCCTCTCTATAACGGGGTTTGCCGTGTTAGAGCTATTAGTAGTCTAAATGGGCTTCCTTAAAATCATTGATCCTTCGTTCGTGGGGCATACTAGACCCATGAATATGTATCACTGACCCTTCCTTAATTAATGGGCTGCTACTAGTTGCTTTAGAGCCGGGAATGGATAATTGAACTCGGTTGTGTGGAATTATGTGTGTGTCTTGCATGAACCACACTCATAGTATCTAATAGTCTGTAAATCTGTTTGTTTAATATAATTAACTCATGGTACTCATAGGTTATTTCTGATGTATGAAGAGTTTGGTTCATTGCATTATTTGCTCTTATTTAGGTCTTATTTGATATGTGGAAGTGTGTCAAAATATACATTTTTGGGTTGAGATTTGGGAAAGTGCACCTTTGTTAATTTACACTGATTTTGGTTTGCACTGGACCTCGGTCGACTAGGACTAAGCTTCTGTCGTCCGGAGCAAACTACTGGACCAGTCGGACGAGTGAATGTCTGATCTCGGTAGACCAACATGGATAACCTGTCGACCGGGACTACTTCGGTCGACCGGATTGGGCTAGCGATCATCGGGGTTATAGTCCAACTCTCTGTCTTGTTATCGGTCGACCGAACCTCTAATCCAAGTCGACCGAAAGGGTACTTTGGACTGTTTTGTGATCCTTTATGTTCTTTATTGTGGGTTCTGCACTTTATTTTGATAGTGTTTTGTCATGGTTTTGAACTGGTATGGGTCATGTGTTTTGAATAGATTTTGGAGAAAACGGGTAAAGCTTTTGAGTCCTATTTGATATTTCATCCCAAGGGTTGTTGATCCTTACTGAGATAGTTTAGTGGTTCACTCCTTTCTATATTTTTCTTTTGCAGATGCTCAGGTTGATGGTAACTATGATGAGGAATGGGTTGAAGAAGATTATTGTACATATGTAATAGATAGATTTGTTTCCCTTTTTCTTAGACAACATATTTATTGCCTAGTAAGAACATATTTACCTTGTAATCCTTTGAGTTTCATGTAAGACATTGAGGTCCTCTAAGATTGTAATGAAGTTTATTTTGGATTTAATCCTTCCCGTTTGAGGGTTCGGTGTCTCATTGGTAGATGAGGCACTGCCCGGTCACCTCCAGGTTATGGGGTGTGACAGATCTCACACACGAGGTCGCCATCATGGTCCAATGGAGAACATTAATCAGGAGAGTTCTCGGTAAGTCATGCATCTCTTTTCTTTTATGTCTCTCTTTAATTTTGAATTTTTAATATCATGCATGCATCTTTGGATGATCTGATTAATCTTGACATATTATGCCAAATTTGGTACTTGCTTTTGTTGTGATGACGAATGACTAGTGTGGTTTACCTATTAGACTCACCATTAAACATGCTCCTATCAAATTTTGCAATAAGGCAAACTGTTACAGATTAATTTCCATCAACGGTTATGATACCTTTAATGCAATATCATAGATAAAATAAGGAATGACCTTTCTTTACTCTTATTTAGTTATGTCTAGATAATAACTTGACGTCATTTATGAAGCTTCACTATGCCTACTTTAATAGGTGTTACAATTTGACTCTGATTTGTTGTTTATTTTGGGAATGAATTGGTTTCTTGAACATCATCTTTGTTTTTTCAGGGCTAACTAAGACAAATATTATATCGTAGAGCTATATGACTAATGAGGATGACTCTAACAACGAAGATGGTCCTGATAATAGATGATTTATATTTTTGTTTTTTAAGGAATACGAATATATTTGGATTTATATTGTTTTGGATTTTGAATTTCTGAATTTGATTTTGGTTTTTGGATTTCTGAATTTGGTTTTGGTTTTTGGATTTGTGCATTTGGTTTTGGATTTGTCTGCGTGGTTTTAGTAGGGAGCTTTTTACGAATCGTCGCCAATTTTCCAAGAAATTAATAAATATGTGGTCACAAATTCCTCGCAACAAGGCGGTCGCAAAGTCATTGCAACATGGTCGTTGATATTTGGTCAAATTAAGATCAAAGTGTGGTCGCTACATAGTGACCGCGGTACCGTCGCAACATAGTCGCGAATATCTGGTCAAACAAAGCCAACCCGTGGTCGCTAAACCACAGTCGCAACACCGTCGTAAAGTATGCCGACGCAACGTAGTCGCTAATATATGGTCCACAAAAGTCAATAAGTCGTCGCAAAGTGGTTGTTAAAGAATGGTCGCAACTGTGAGGTCAACCGCGAGTCAATTCGTGGTCGCAAAACTATCGGTAAACAAGCACGGCCGCCTCGCAACCGCACTTTGATCAGTCAAACTGGGTTGAAAACATGGTCGCAACATGCGGTGGCAAAGTGCAACCGGTTCTTTATGCGGTCACAAATATCGATTTGCGATCAGATTTAGGTCACCACCTGAAATGGTTGCAAAATGGTCGCAAATCACTGATTAGCGACTAAATTGCGACCATTAAGGCGGTCGTTGTTGACAATAGTGTGAGTTCTCTACCACAAGTCCTAAAAAAGTAGAAAAAAAATCTATCAACCAATGATATCCAAGACTAAGAATCAAGCGAACGAATTCAAGACCAACATTACCTTCAATCGGTGTTTCTGAATTTGAAGTCTGCTCAACTTATGTCTCCAATCGTAGGAAGAAAATAATGTAGAATAATTTAATTAAAATCTAAAAGTTTATTATATATGAAGAGTAATTGCAACATTAGTCCCCTAACTAATATATATTATCAACTCTAAGCCTATATGTTAAAGAATTTAATCAGTGTAATTTCAAAGGGTATGAGACTTCATCAATCTAGTCCCTAGAAAAGGTTCGAGCTTCACATATAGCATCTCTGATACAATAATCAAACTTTTTTTTACAACATGAGTAATTTGTATATGGCGTCCGAAAAAGCTCAGGGATTTATTTGGTGAATGTTCAAAAGTTGAGTTTGCTTTCCTTACTGATGACGTGCATATTAAAACCTTCAAATGAATGAGATTAATGGTGTAGTTTAAATTATGATTTTATTTTCTTATACTGTGAAAGACAGAAAGGAGTTGCCTTCAAAAATCATGTTTAAATTATATATTTGTACTCAGAGATGCCACACTATTAACAAGTGTAAGGGTATAGTTGTAGAAAGCAAAACAAAAAGAAAACAACATTGAAGTATTAACTTAGCCTTAAATATTCAAATTGGAGATGATATCAATTATTTTCGTACATTGTTTGGTTTCTGATATTTTGAATTACAAGTCAATTACTCAACAGATAAGGGTATTATTTGTTGGCGAAATTTCTTTTTAACTTTTCATTTGATATCTTTTTTGCACAGAACTTAAAAGATTTTCTTGTACTTAAGTAAGCAGTGCTTTGGTTAAGTACGGCTAAACATGAAAACCTAGCATATTCATGTTGTCTTATTAAAGTGTGTGCTTTTAGGAAATTTTCATACTATTCTTGAATCTGAAACACAAGTTTAACAAGATTTTTCCTTTTGCATCTCATATAAAGGTCGTACCCAGTGCGCAAGACTTCCGCATCAATAGGGTCTGAGTAAGGTCCCGATGTACGTAGTCTTACCTTTATTTTTCATAAATAGACTGTTTCCGGGGTTCAAACCCGTGACCCAGCGGATAGCAAGTAAACACTTGACTATCGCGTCAAGCACGACCTTCCTCTTGCATCTCATATATATATATATATATATTAAGTACATAATATATTTATATGAGATTAGATAATGTTTCCCCTCACATATATAGTAAATTCTTTCCATTTGAATCACGCAACGGTTGATAATAGCACACAATCTAATACTGTTAATATAACTCATAACAAAAAAACCGTAAATCCAAACACAACAAAAGAAACAAAAGACGATCCTTTCTAGCCAAACGACATAGTGGAATTAAACAAGTACTAAACAAAGAAACTAACATGACACTTTAGCATAAACTTCCTAAATAATAATCTTGAAAAACACCATCAAGAACGCGATATTAATTACTCTAAATTACTATCTTATTATTTTGAGGGAGTGATCGATTGATTTCATGCATATGGAGCTTGAGCCGGTCCAAAAGACACTGCTGCAGATTCCTCTTCATCACAATACCCACGTAAAATATAAGTTTGATCAACAGTTAAACCAAGAGCAGTGAGCATTGGAGCCCACCAATTATGTGTTATCAAATTAATAGCCTCACAGCAATGAAGGCTAATATCATTTTTTCCATCCCTAATAAAAATCATGATCTCATTTGAACATGATTTTATTTCACCAAATGCATTCCAGCACTCCATAACACTATTACTCTCAAGTTCGGCTACAGGTTTCTCCGGGATATCACGAGCTGGAACGAGGGAATTAGCCATGAGAGAGGTTAGAGCAAGGAGGAAGAGGAGAGTTTTGATAGCCATTATTGTTAAAAATGATGTAGAGGAAATGAGAAATTGAGGGGAAGTGGGTGTGAAGAAAGTTGAAGGGGAGAAGAGGGTTTTTATAGACCGGTTAAGGAAGTGGAGAGGACTACAAATGGTACAATTATTTATGAAGTGGAGTTAATGTTGAACTTAAAACAAGGGCAGTGAAAAAGACATTGGAACCGAGGAAATTATTAATATTTCATTTTTCTAACGTTATTACAATGTTAATTATGCTTGGTTATTAGAGAAGATGATTGCATCCAATCAGAATTGACTCCTTGTATGCGAGTAATTGGCTTTGGCGGCCGTCTGAAGACTGGAAAATGTGTTTTCCGGACTTGTGCAATGAATTTCTCTTTCTCATAATCTACCGCGGGTCTTTGTACTTACATGTGCATTTAGATACAGAATTCACGGTAAATTATGAGAGGAATAATTACACGTCCTAAGATTTTTCGGTTTCTTGGACATCTTTCGAATGAGATTAAGGCTTTACTATGTTCTTTTTCTCATGACTCACTTTCATTGGTTAAACGGATGGGAAATGTACAGGCTGATTTCTTATAGTTCTTATAGATTTTTGTCTCTGATCATTTATGGAACTAGGTTTCATGCCCGCGCAATAGCGTTTGTATTTCTAATGAATAATCACGATTACAACAACAAAATAAATTAGAATGAATCTTACATTTTTAATCCAAAATCAAATAATCAACACTAATTAAATCGTTATATTTTTCTGGACATTGAAAGTGTTCCGTAATCTGGTTACTCGAAATAATATTCTCTTTTCTTCTTTGCCTTTTCCAATTTCATTGAGATGCACATACTGAAGTCTTGATTTCCCCTAATGTTTGTTTTGATGGTATTTTTTGTTTTTTTTTGTTTTGCGAGGGAATGCATGGTTGATTTTGGTTTATATAGTCGGTTATTTTCTTGAAATATTAAATCTAATTTATGATGCAAGACTTTTACAATTTCTTATGATGCAAGACTTTTCGAATTACTATATATAAGAATAAGAATTCCGTTTTTTTCTTGGAACATTAAATTTACTTCATAATGCAAGTCTTTTATAATTCCTATATGCATCAATAAGAATCCAAAAATTCATTATGCATATTTTTTTTATGTAAGCCTTTTAGAATTCCTATATACATGTTATTTTCTTTGAATATTAAATCTACTTTACGATGGAAGACTTTTAGAATTCCTATATACATTAAAAAAGAAAACCATTCAACTTCTTTATTTAAAAAAAAAGCATCCAACTTCTTTATTTAAAAAATTCATTCAACTTCTTCATTTAAAAAGAAGCAATTAATTTCTTCATTAAAAAAGAAAACCATTCAACTTCTTCATTAAAAAAAACTATTGAACTTCTTTATTTAAATTCAATTCATTTATGTTACATACTTTTTCTATAATCTATAAATATGTAACTTTATAATGAAGATGAAGATTATATATAACTCATAAAACACTATTTTTTAAAATAAAATTAAGGACAAAGTTGTCATATGAAAGCTTATGATTTTAACACATCTCATAATATGTCGCATGCCACATCATGAAGTTTCTACCTTAACTTGACATAATTTTATATATTATGGAATTTTGATTTTCTTCATTCTATTATCTTAACTTGCAAAGTTGATGTGCAATTAAATTCGCCCTCAATGGGTTTCAGGGAAAAAGAGAAAAAAGAATCAGAGTAGAAACTGTTCCAAGATATTAGTCTATCGCAGAGGTCTTCCACCCATTTGCGATATATTACTTGAGATTGAATCGATTACAAATTCCATGTTTTAAATAATAAAAAACAAGGGGTGAAAATTCTCTGTCCCCATTCTTCTCCCCATCTTTATCCCAAACCAATCAGAATTTACTATATAAACTTTTTTCCAATTATATATACACATGGTGAATTGTGATTGGCTGGGAACAGAAACGCGGATAGAGGATTTTTTGCCAAAAACAAGTGATAGCATAGGGACGGACCTACACCCATACTAATGGGCACTTTGTCCTCCCCAAATTTTAAAACTGTTGTATTGTAATCTCTCAAAGTGTCATGCCTACCCTAACTTCATATTCTGGGCCTGCCACTGGATGACATCCTAATTAATATACACTTCGTGTTACTTCCTTTGGCCTGAATTAGTTGTCATTTTAAAAACCTATCTTTGTCGTATAATATTTGTCAATTTGTTAAATTAACAAAATATTTATTGACTTTTTTTCAAACTTATGCTTGCTTTATTAATCTATGAAAACTAACATAATTGTGTTTTAAAGTTTCAAGTTATTTTTTAGTCATTTAAACTAAAGGATAAAACAATTAATGACTTTCTTAATCACGGTAATACCTTAGGAGTGATAAATAATATTACTGGGAAGGAGTATATATAATGATTTCTTGAATGCTAAGTCTTGATGTTACAAAATGGTGATATTAGCAGAAGTCCATATCTTGTGAAAAATCAAGTGTGATGGCTAAGATTTTGCATTAATTGTTGTGAACTTTTCCAGCAACTTTAGACCCAAAATAACATATTAGGAGAAAGCATTGGAACAGATTTACTTTTTGGGTGCTTTGGCATTTTTATGTTAGAACAGAAATCCATGTTTGCTGTGAACATTTAAAAGAGTTGACCATTTAAACGTGATGGACAAAAGTTCATATTGCTTAGTCTTTAATTAGGTCGTGACCACAAGTCTATGAAAAAGCTGCCGGTATTTGTTTTAGAATGCAAGAAGAATTATGGTACCACAAAAAATGGGAGCCAATTGTGAACTTTAGGCATAATTGGTTCTAGGTAGGGTTGTCAATAGCACAATTTTGTCTCGCAACGGAAGAGGTAAAAAAAACGTAAACACAAGAATTATAATATAGATAGTAAAATTATATAAAATTATTAAAATAATATTTAATGATAATTTTATGTCACATATATGCTAATGAGTAAAAAAAAATACTATAACAATACTTCAATACGAGAAAAATTATCAATAGAACTAAAAAATTGAAATTAACCCACAAAATAACAAGTGATAAACTTCGAAAGCAAACAAACAATTCACAAGGTCTCTTAATCCAAATGCATTGAACAATGGTTCATAAGCAAACAAACATTTTATAAGGTCTTTTAATCCAAACAAAAGGGATCTAAAAACCCAACTTTGCACCTATAAAAATGATTACTAGTAAGATTTCATTTTCTCAAATGTATTGAAGAAAAAGTTTACAGTAAAAATTAAAAACATTAATAAATGTAGCAGAAACTCTTATTGTGGCCGGTGTCCATCAAATCTCAGGAATTAAAAAAGAGTTTGCAATGATTCAATAAGTAGTTTGTAAGTTTATGATTCAATAACTAATCATAAGCAAAAGAAAAGGCAGAGAAGGATTTCTCACCTTAAAACAAAAGAACGGGTAATATAGCATATGGTATAGAATTGAAACAATAAACTTATTCAGGATAATATAGCTAAGCATTAGCAGCATCACAAATATTACTACTTCATTCCTAAATATAATACTTCCATTACATATTTGCAAAAATTAGATTTTTTTAATCAAAATATTATTATTATTATTTTAAATAGACTATTTAAGATAATAATATTAATATTTTTATTAAAAAACATCCTAATTTTATATTTTCTTAATTTTCACAACATATAATGGAAGTCTTATTATTTAGGATTGGAGGTAGTACAAATTTCAGCACCAGTTAAGATTGCAAGTATTTAGTAACATGATCCACCAGTATCTAAAAATATGTGCAGCAGACAGTGCCTCAGCCAAATAAGATTCTCACTTAAACAGTAGAAGAAATGAGATCCCATCAATATAAGATTAGATTAGAGCAGTGATTATTGGATCAAATAAGTATCAAGGAGATATAATGTCATATCAAATTCTAATAATCCTTTTTATTTTATACTTTTTAATCCTTGTTTGATCTAAAAAAATTGATCCAACAATCATTATTCAATAAGACTATATACTTATCATTCAACAAATTTAGTAGGCATCATATATTAAAAAAAATCAGTCTTTTTGCATAGCTTTATTCAGAAGAGCTTAATTTGTATGTGAATAAAAGAGAGCCTCTTATTTTTCTTTATACAATTTACAAAACACATTAACTTTGTCCAATTTACCAAACACATTAACGTCTTGCCACTTCTCTTTTGACGCTAGTACTTTACCTTATTAAATCAAGGACAGCCTGTTAGATATTTTTCTGATTTAATGAAAAAAATAAGTTTTGCACTATTTTATAATATTAACAGAATGGGAAAACGAAATCAAAATAAAAACTAAAGCAGAACTGATCTAAAAATGGTACTGATTTTTTTTTCAGAAAATAAAAAAAAATAGTAAAACAAATTCAGAATCTCAACCGGTATTTGGATTAGCTCCTGGACGAGACAGTAGTATACCGCTTCCCCTTCAGTTCAATATACTCGACTTTATCTCTTCAGACCTCTTGAACAATGAACTCCCAAGATACAATGCCCAAACCTTCCATTTCTTTGAAGCAAAAGAAGCAAAACCTTCGAATTGTTTTGGTAACAGCAGAACTCTCAGACAAGATGTTATTTGAAAAATGCATAAGAGAAGAAGACAGTTTTAGATATCAGACATGTAACAATCCAGATAATTCATTGTGTTATGAATTCGGCTGTTACAGTAAAAAACGAGCCCCGCGGGGTTTTTGGCATGGCATTTGTGTGCGCAAGTCGCGCCCTCGCATACAAGTTCAAACTATTTTGGTTTTGCACGTGTTCTAACATGAGGCATAATTTTGGCAAGATATTTTAAATTCATTTAAACCACTTTTACATATAAATTGATTTTCACTTTCATAGGCAACCCATATGGGATGTGGGTTCAACATTCATTTACCACATTTCAACCACCACACTTTATATCAATTTATCATTCACACAAAAAAAAATTGATTTTCTCACATGTTATATATCATTGCGAAGCTTGTGCAAACCACTTTGTGATAATCTCCATAACATTCAATCTCGACCGGTGTAACATTTAATAATATTAACTCAAAATTATCCTCACAGTACCTTAATTAAAATTCAAAACTTTAAAGAAAATCAAATTCTCCAACACAACCCACATTCACCTGACACGCTAAATGCTTTCATATCACTCTTACCAAGCAGCTATTGGAAGATCTTACCGGTGGGCTACATAGTAATGTTTACAAATTATAATTTTGTCATTCTTATAGTTTCTACGGAATGCTACAACTCAAAGGAAACAGAGGGAGAGAGTTTAATAGTTCTGTAAATAGTGCATCTTCTGGCGATAATTTATCATGGCATGGGAAGAACTGTATGTGTGTTATGTTGACACATGACAAATAGCATAAAAGTAGAGACATTAGAATCAACAAAAAACAAATAAAAGGTGTGCTATGAATATATTCAAAGACGAAATAAAATTGGAAATGCCCGATGAGAAGATAAAAAAATAAAAGGTGTGCTACGAATATATACTCAAATTATGTAATTTGTATAGATCCTTTGGTCATGATGATTTGTCTTTCAATTTGAGGGAGAAAAAAGTAACAACCAACGTCAATGATGGGAGACATGGAGGAAAGAAAAGGCCGAAGGTTATGATAAAACGTGGGAGATTGAGGTCGAGACATTTGCAAAATAAGAGGAATGAGAAAAGTATTCCAAAGTGAATGAATTTACGGGGAACCTAATATCAATCCACTATTTAATCCCTTTGTCTCGCAATATCCTAATTAAGCATAAGGCATAGTGGTCGTCACCCTTTTTAAGCTTAATTGTATTTATGCTCGATCTCTGGGTAAACTGTTCCAACAAATAATATTTGATAACCACTTTATCAAAATACATTTGAGCACGGCCATGCATTTAAACAGTTTTTCCCTATAGAGGGGCCCATGGATATCTCTCTCTAATAATATAGAGGGACAAATTCCTTACAATGCCTATCACATTCAAGCTATGATAGGACGCTACATCCAATCATCAGTCGTATTGATTACTCGATTAAAAGTAACGTCCGACTGAGTCAAAACGTGGCTCCATTCATGCTAGAATCAATGGAGACATAAGGTCTAAGGATTCTAAAATAGTATTGAGGAAGTAATACTTATGACTAAGGACCATGAAGTATTACTTCTCTAACGGATCACGTCCAATACAATGTATCCCTATATATTGCATCTATGATATGATTTGTATCCATTACACATGATCAGTAAAACATGATCATCAATCATACATCATACTAGTTTTATTTCATTGTAAAGAACATTACATAAAACTAGGGACAACTAGAATAGTAATTGCATAAGCTAATGAGTTTTACTATCAAATCACATATTTGATGTTCAAAAGCAAAATTAACTATTCAGAGACATGCTCAAAAGAAATAAAGCGTACAACATATGCTAATGGTCATAGGGCACTACTAACAGATATTTCTATGCCTAGCACAAGTGGTGTAAAATAAATAGGGGAATTGGGAGGATCAGGAAAAATAAGACTCAAATAGATGCTATGAACCAAGGGAAGTAGGGGGTGATGAATCAAAGGTTGACACTGGGGAAGCAAGTTGTGCAGGGGAGTCTGTTGGTAAATGGCAGGTAATTAGCCTTAACCTCCTGTTGAAGAAGTCAGTACATGTGACCTATAAAACATGTGATAGAATGCGTCAATACCACTGATCCCATTTTTGCAGATTCTTCTAAAAAAAACTGATATGGCACCATATATTTCTGTCGTTTTTATGCCTATAAATACCAAAGTTGTTGAATGGATCATTACACCATTAAACTCTTCTTCTACTCAATTCATTATTTGAAAGTTGTAAGCATTTGTTCATCCTTTAAGTGTGTCAGACTGCAAGTTTTAAATCCTCTATCACGAGTGCACGTGTTTGAGGATTTTTTTTCTTTTTTTTTAAAAGGAGGATCAATAGTGGTTCCCCACTTTCCCCCGGCATGATTCGAACCCCGACCTACCGGTTGGAAGTGAATCGTTGAGCCGCATGAGCTGCACTTCGTTGCCGTTTGAGGATTGGTTGTGTTAACCTTGGGGAGCAGGTCGGCTTTTTATATTGCCCCCTCAATATGGCCAAATTTTTCTTTCAATCGGTGGTTCCGTCCACGACACAACTATTACGGATAAGTTCTTTTCATTTCTCTAATAACATTTCTTACAATTTTGAAAGCAAAATTTATTATTATTATTATTATTATCCGTTTTAGTATAGAATTTCTATGGCTATAACTTCGAGCAAAGCTCTCCCCGACCTTTCAAAATTAGAACCAATAGATGGTACAAACTACAAGAGATTATCTAAAAAACTACTTATATTTTTTTGGAGCACTCAAAGTTGATTACATTTTATTTATTGATATTCCTGTTATTGAATCTAGTACTCCTGATACCCCGATTACTTCTTCATCTGTTGATTGTATAATAAAACCTGAAGATGAGACTAGAAAGAAGTTTTTCAAAGACAACAAAAATGTTAGGGGTCATTTGTTAAACCACGTGTCTAATTCCATGTTTGATACCTTCTTGAAACAAACATATGCTAAAGATATTTGGGATACATTGGAAAAGAGATTGTGCAGATGATGCGAGTAAAGAAAAAATTATGTAGTAGGAAAATGGTTGCAATTTCAAATGGTGGATGACAAGTTTGGTGATGGACCAGGTTCATGATTACGAGAATTTGGTTTCTGATGTGATAAACGAAGGAATGAAGATGTGTGAAAATTTGCAGGTGAATGTGTTGTTGGAGAAATTTCAACCTTATTGGAGCGACTGCAAAAACCGCCTGAAGCACAAAAAGAAAAATTTGTGTCTTGAGGAGTTGATTGGCCACATGAGAACTGAAGAGGCTAATGGCCAAATAGATTAGCAAAAATCTATTTCTTCTGAATTTGTTAAAGCTAACATTGTTGAATTTGTTGGTGTCTTGAAAGACAGGTTCAAGGGTAATAAAAATAAAAAAGACGACCTGCACAAGAAACAAGGTCAATTAAAAAAATGACAATAAAATTTAGAAGAAAATTTAGAAGAGAAAAGTCACTTGCTATGTTTGTGGAAAGACTGGTCACAAGGCTTATCAATGCTACCAAAGACAAGATCAACAAGGCTCGAAACATGTTCCTGGAGGAAAAATTGCACCACATGCAAATCTTACTGAAACAGAGGAAATCATAGCTGATATGGTTGTGGAAGCGAATTTGGTAGAAAATAAGACTGACTTGGGTTCTTGACACAGGAGCTTCAAAGTATCTCTCCGCTAATAATGAATTGTTCCATCCGTTGGAGGAAGTCAAAGATGGAGAATGCGTCTTCATGGGAAATTCTTCGACTGCAGGTGTGTTAGGCAAAGGGAAGGTTTTTCTTAAACTAACTTCTGGAAAACCTTTAGCTTTATCTGATGTGCTTTATGTAACATCTATGCGTAGAAATTTAGTTTCTGGTAGTTTGCTTAATAAAGTTGGGATGAAAATAATTTTTGAAGCAGAGACAGAGCTGTAGTTACTAAAAATGGGGATTTTGTGGGGAAAGAGTACTTAGCTAATGGACTCTTTGTACTTAATATTGATTTTGCTGGTTCTAATGCAAATTCTTCTTCTGCATATATTGATGAGTCTGTTGATTTATGGCATGAAAGATTATGTCATGTTAATTTTGCTTCCATAAAAAGACTTAGAAATTTGAAGCTTATTAATACCGTAGAAAAAGGTAATTGTGAGAAATGCTATGTATGGAACAAGTACTCTTAAGAAATTTTGCGAAGATAATGGTATCATACATGAGACTAGTGCACCTTATACCCCGCAACAGAATGACATAGCTGAGAGGAAAAATCGAACACTTAAAGAAATGATGAACGCTATGTTAATAAATTCTAGTTTGCCTGACTATATGAGAGAAGAAGCTATTTTATTTTCTTTCTATATATTTAATAATGTTCCGCATAAAAAGTTAGACAAAACACCTTATGAGTTGTGGAAAGGCTTTACTCCTAACTTGAATTACTTAAAAGTGTGGGGTTGCCTAGCTAAAGTGAATATACCTAATTTTAAGAGGAATAACATTGGACCTAGAAAGTTTGATTGTGTATTTGTTGGTTATGCTCAAAATAGTGTTGCTTATAGATTCATGTTTTTATCTGATAATTCTATTTGCGAATCTAGAGATGATGAATTTTTTTAGCATACTTTCCCATTAAAGAAAGATACATATGATGATGTTGTTGGTTCTACTTCCTTATATACATCTTTTCCTTCCTCAACTTCTACTTCTATTGATTATAAGAATGAACCTAGGGTAAGCAAAACACGTAGAATAAACAATAAATTTGGGCAAGATTTCATAACATCTTTCTTGGCTGAAATTTCTGATTTGGATAAAATTAATGATGATATATATTATATTCTTTTAATTGAAGATGATCCAAAAACTTATAAAGAAGTTGTAACATCTATTGATGCTAGTTTTTGGAAGGAAGCTATTAAAAGTGAGCTTGACTCCATTATGTTAAATGACACATGGGAACTAGTAGAATTACCAAAAGGATGTAAGCCAATTAAGTGTAAATGAATCTTTAGAAAGAAAATGAAGCCTAATCAAACTATAGAAAAATTCAAAACTAGACTTGTGGCGATATGGTATACTCAAAGGAAGGACGTTGATTATTTTGACACTTATTCCCCTATTGCTAAAATAGAAACCATTTGAACTTTAATTGCACTAGCCACCATACATAGTCTAGTGGTACATTAAATGGATGTAAAAACGGCTTTTCTTAATGAAGGCCTGAGAGAAGAAAGTTATATGGAACAACATAAGGGTTTCACAGTTCTTGGTGAAGAAAACAAAGTGTGTAAGTTTAAGATATCTCTTTATGGTCTTAAACAGGCTCCAAAACCGTGGTATGAAAAGTTTAGGGAAATTGGCATGTTTGGTCCTCAAACTATTTCTCAAATAATCGAGTGGTCCTCATTCTTTTTTTTACTTCTCATTTAGTCATAAATATTATTTCGTGCTTCTTAACCCGTCCCAGCACCACCATCCACGGTGGTTTCCGGCCAAATCCCCGCCTGTAGTATTTTTACTTCCTGGATGATCCCAAAAGTATTTACGAGTTTCCAAGATGGTCCTAGCATCATCTTCTAAAATCCATCGCCGCCCTGATTCGCCCTGACCCCTTTCTCTCCAAAATTCGACCACCAACACCTCCCATGTGGATCCAATTAGGATTTGGGGTCTAATTATTGTTCTTTGTATGAATATTCATGTGATTCCAATTTTGGGTTGGCCAAAAGTGGTAGGTGGAGGTTTAGTGATCGAATTTGGGAGATATATGGTGGGTGGACGGCGTTGGTGATCGGATTTGGGAGAGAAATGGTTGGT